>JARIHP010000034.1:0-617986 GCA_029282125.1 Mycena amicta | reverse complement strand
TTGCCCTTGCATTTCGTGCAGATGCGGTTCCGTGTGAGTGCTAGCTTGGTCGTCTTGCCCTTGTAAAGGTCCTCTAGCGTGACGTGTACGCGGTGAACGAGATCTTTCGTCTTGCGTGGGCCGGCGTTTCGGGACCCCCCTCCGCCGAAGAAGCCTCCGCCACCACCAAAGCCGCCTCCGCTGCCACCGAAGAGCTGGCTGAAAAGATCCTGCGAGGGCATGAGTACAGCAGGAAGAAGAGGAATCGACGCACTTGGGGATCCATTCCGCCCATACTGCCCTGCTGCTCAAGCCCAGCCTCTCCGCGTGCATCATAGATGCTACGTCTGTCGGGGTCGGACAACACTTCGTACCTAGATAACTTGTAGCGAACAAAAAGGGACCAGATAGAATTACACACGCATGAGTGACCTCTTTGAATAGCTCGGGGTCGCCGCCTTTGTCCGGGTGTAGTCGCAAAGCTCTATGCGGACAATTTAGAAAAGTCCAAGAAGCGGGCAGAGTATTTACTTTTTGCGGTAGGCCTTTTTGAGATCGGATTCCGACGCGCTGGGAGGTACCTGGTCTCGTTAACAAGGCTACTTGGAGAAAGTGGTCGCATTACTTCGAGGAGATCGTAAAACTTGGTTTCTCGAACCATGGCAGCGTCCAGGGGGTCGTGGTGAGAGTAGAGAGTGAAGCGGCGTCAGCACTTTTCTAGTGCCTTCCATCCGCTTTTGGGACACATGCTGTGCAAGTAACATGTTACACATCTGGATTTACTACGCCCCGCTCACATCTGGATACACGTCGAACCGCCGCTGCCTCGTCACTGGCAAGCCAATTTAAATACCGCAGGGTTCTTTTAATAAGGAACGAACCTGGTATCCCCGACCGAGCACTGTCCATCACACCAGGGTCTACGATAAGTTCAACAAACGACAAGTGAGCTGTTGCTCTCTATCTCTCACCGACGTCCGCAAATATGATTTCTTCGCCATCGGCAGCTTCCGCGAGAACACTCGCCCTAGGTTCATTCAGTCGCAGAAGGACAGAAACACGATAACTCAAACATCGGGTCTACGATCATGGAGTGACCCCACTGGACGAGGTCAGCGATGCTTTACCTCCGTCGAGCACGTACAGCATGGTAGCCTGCCGTCAAATCCCGTGCGGGGCTACACATGGCGAAAAACACCTGGTTATCGACCGCTCTTGCAGTTCATTCAGTCAGGTACAAATGCAAAGAAAAGGCATACCGCGAACGCTGCAACAATTCCCAGTGTAGGGGACCCGTGGTCATGTTGAATGCACCGGGATACACGAGGACATGGCAGCCTGTGTAGCGATAGTCTTCGTAGAGGCGTAGAGGCGCAGAACATACCTTGGCGAGCGGATATCATGGCCAATTCGGGGAATCTCACATCGTAACAGATTCCCAACCCAATTCGAGCAAATTCTATACAAACCTCTCTATATGACTACAGAGAGAAGATGTTGCTCACCAGTGTCAAAATAGTTGGTCGTGGTGCCTGGACTAAGCGTTTCGCTTTCCTGGAGCAGGCCATGAGTTGAGAGACGCAATAACATGATCTTACACTACCTTGAATGTGATCTTGCCGGGAATGTCGATATCGAACAGGTGCACCTTGCGGTGTGTCGCAACGAGGTCGCCTATTAGTATGATTGAGCATACAAGTAGCGACCTTTGAAACAAAGAAAGAACCTTGGGGATTATAAACTGTGCATGTATTGTAGAGATGTTCTCCGTCGCGCTCAGGAATGGACCCTACAAAGACTTCAGAGGGCAGGCATGGCGTTAATCACAGCACGGGCCTCCAATAAGCCAGGTGTTGGTGGACTTTGCGGCAGCAGAGAGCATTTTAACGCCTATCGTGGGCGAGAACAATCAGAGAAACGTCGTGGTGTACCGGATTTGCCGCACTTTCACTTTCTGTGGTTGCGATGTCGAACTGGGTGTTGAAGCCGATCTTTTCCGCATAGATGGGGAAGTGGACATGGCCGTATGGGGAGTTAAAGCACTCCTGGGTTCACCGTGAGTTTGTAGAGAGGCGCTGGCGGTAGAGCCAACAGGCAAGACGATCAGCTCTGGTTTCTTGTTGCTGGCGGCAGCCTTGAGAATCAGATCATGTGCGTGCTTGAGGTTCTCGGACTTGTTCGCAGTTATTTGGCCTAGCTGGATCAAGGCCCCTCTGAAGGGTTTGAAGGAGGGAGCCATGGTAATTAGGACGCAAGGGAGGCGTGAGAAAGAACTTATCGGCGGCCCGCGGTGTCACGGTCACGACTTCGACTCTTCAGCGCCCATTTCGTCAACTGCCCCTTCTAGTTCTCTACAATCCAGCAAGCGGCAGCGGCTCCGCAAAGGTGCCTGCCAGTTCCTGCTCGCATGTCTGAGTCTGAGCTGTCTAGGGTTCTTCGAGGAGCACGTTCTTCCTCTGCTAGAGAAGAATGGGATTCCCGTCGATCTCGTCGCAAGCACCGATTACCCAGACCATGCTGGCGCGATCTTGGTAGATTTCATGCAACAACACGAAGGTCACTACTATATAACCTGCTAAAAACTGTCTATCTTTGCCTCAAGAAGCGTCAGGCGAAGTCTCTATCGTACTGGGCTCCGGTGACGGCTACTCTTAATGAATGCATGACGGCTCTCTCCAACGCAAACATTTTACCGGTTGCAAGAGCTGCCGGTATACATCGTGTCGCATTCGCCCTCGTTCCATGTGGTACTGCAAATGCGCTATTCTCGACTCTTTTCCCACCACAGGACACTTCTGAGGTGGGTTGTACCGCCTGCAGTCCCGTAAACGCCTTGATCAAAGGTTCAAAAGCCGTGCCCTTGCATTTGGCCATCTCTACGCTATCGTCCGCACCCTTTGCACGGAAGCGGCCGGAAGGTCAGGAATATTCGCCACGAGTGAGCTTGTTGCTTGACCGTTTGAACACAGCGAAAGTCTCCGCCGTTGTCGTATCTACGTCTCTCCATGCCAGGTACCTCTTTCTTATGTCAAATCCAATAAATCAGGGTAGTATCTTGACGGACTCGGAAAAGTTACGGGCAGAAATGCCTGGATGGAGAGGTTTAAAGTGCATTATTCATTGTGTCGTCGTTCGTATTTACATCATGTCTGGCAGGTAGCGGCCCAGCAAACAGTAACAAATGGTTCAACAGCTCCGTCAAATTGCTCCCCGCCCCTGGGGTCGGAGTAGTTCAAATCTACGATCCAGTTACCCAAGGTTTTTGTAACACACGCGGACTCTGATCCCGAAGGCGATTCGATTGTGGACATGGAGGGTCCATTCTCATACTTCTTGGCTACCGTGAACGTGGGCAAGTACAGACATGATCTGTGTGTTTTGCGGCTCACCTCGTTCAAGATCGGCTGGAGCCTGCGTTCCTCATCTCTCCTCTCACATCGCGAATCCCTCCCACAGAAGCTACTGCGACATTGTTATCCCTGAGCCCCTGCCGCTCGCCAGCGATTTCATCCGACACGCACAGTACACGCGCGACATTTGTCCCGGTATTGTCCAAGGTCTTCGGCGCGGCATATCAAGGAGGAGGCCATGTTGATCTGACCTACGATGAGGATGGTGCTGTTGGTACAGGAACTGGTCCGGTAGTCGTGGAGTACGTGCGCTGCGCAGGTTAGGACCTGGAAATTTTCTTCTTCCTCAAATCCTTGAATTTCTTCAGGTGTTCGAATGGATTCCGGATCCCGACGACGAATTCGCTCACTACATCTGTACCGACGGTGCCATCTCCGTCATCGAACACGAGGGACGGGCTGTCTGCTCGGCGGCCTCCCCAGACGCAACGGGAGGATTCATGGTTTACGTCTAATCCAACTACAATAGTTTCCCTACCGCCTCTTTCGCTTTTCTCGTGAACGACCTCGACCCGAAGGGCTGCTGTCAATCTGAACAACATCAACCCAATGAACCTGACGGACGCGAAGACACCAACTTCAATGACTCTGTCCAATTTCTCGTAGTGCTCGATCACTGGCATGTGTTGTGTCTTTATAGGTACCTAGAACAAGACGGTTCAGCGTGAGCAGATGGGAAGGTTACCTTACTGAAGCGTTTTTTGATGCTTGCCGTGTTGTCGTCTTCGCGGCCACTCGTTTTCCCCCGTTCCAGGAGACGTGAAAGCATTACTTCTTCGGTGGTAGAGAAGAAGAGGACCATGGATGCCATGCAAACCTAGAAACATTGACAAGTGCAAAGAGGTACCCAGCTTGACAGACCTCTTCGTCGAACTTTAATGCCTTGATCCATCTTGCGAGGAAATCCATCGATGAGGAAGCGGCCCCCGGCCATTCTTCCACCCCGTCTTCAGCCCTGGCCTCTTTCATTGCTGCGGTCATCGCGGTTCTCGAGTAGCTTGATAGTCACTTCCATCGGGACGATGTTGCCTTCTTTAATGCACGTTTGAATTAATTGACCGAATTCCGAGCCTTCCCGGTGCTGTTCGGCACGCAGCAAGTCGCCGGCTAACAAAACTTGAGGTTTTGGTCTGGAGTTGAGACAGCACTGACCCGAGAGGTGACAGAACCCAAAGTCGTCGACGAGATATGCACACTGAGTACCCTTCCCTGAAGGGCGTGACGCTGGTGAAGAATCCAGGGAGGCGAAAGTACCTGCGCCGGGGCCGCCCAGAACAAAGATGACGGTCACTTTGGTATGGTCAAAGACGGGGGAGGTCATTGCTTGGAGTTATTGCGGCTTATAGACTGCTGCTGCTCTCTGCGAATCTACTGAGAGCGGCTCGGAGACAAGGATGCGGTGATTTGAACCTGTCTTTTATCACGAAGAAGAACGCATGCGAAGGATAAGAGGCTAAGGGCTGCAAAAAGCTGTGAGTGGGTTTGGATTGCGTCGCATTCAACGGCAGCTCACGTCACATCACAAAAGCTCCTCTCGCGCCACCTCCGCGTCGTGCCGACGACGTTGGTTCAACTGTCGCAATGCAGTCAACTGAACTCGGCGCGGAAATCTACGTGCTGCGCTCCAGTGACTCGGATCTCATTGCTGTTGGAACCGACCACTCCGTTGAAGTTCTCCTTGTGGACGACCGTTTCACCCCAGGTCGCGTCGTTTTCACGTAGGACACCGAATTACGGCGCTTGCGTTTTCTCCACGCACTATTTCTCCGTCTCGTAGCCAGGATTGCTCATCGAGTTGGTATTTTCTTGTACTTACAACATACAGCTCTTAATCTTTTTGGAGGATTGTGGCTGGCCACCGCCAATTTTGGCCTTCATCTTCTCACCAAGCGGCCAAACTCTGAGGATATTTTTTCATTTGGTGGAGGACTGAGCGGCGTAAGTCTGTATATATATCCCTTGTCGTGCAGCCTCAAAAAAATGTCCCAGCACCACGCTTGTGTGAATGATATCGCGTTCTGTGGAGGGCTTGGTGAAGACAGTGCTCGCTATGTGGCAACGGTCTCAGGTGGAGCATATGTTCCCCGCGGTATCCGCAAACAGCTTATATCGACCTTGAGCGGACGCGCTTCTGATAATTTTGGGACATCTATCCAGCGTCGAGCCCTTCTTCGTCTTCATCCTCCAATTTGTCACTGTCTCCCACCTCCTCGTTCGCAACCAACGGCGTACACGATTGCTTTCCCCCACGAGCTGCGTTCTGTGTGCTCTCACCCTTCCAGCTCAAAAGAGTTTTTGGTGGCGGATGCTCGTGGCTCTATATTCCTCACGGATTGGCAAACCGGTTTCGATAGCTGGAGGCTCGTTGAACTCGCTGACCCTCATGCCCTCGCTGCTTCGACCACCCTCTCATCTGCTGCAGCATCGTGGAAGAAGGACAACGCTGATATGTGAAAACAATTCCCACAGTATTCGTTCTGCATCTAAATGACTTTAAAGCATCGGTGGCGTCTTCGGCTCCCGCTATTCTATCTGGGATATCTCCAATTTGCAAGGCGGAAAACCACTCATAGGGAATGTTTGCCCAGAAGGAGTCGATCGTTTTCGGTGGTGCCCCACTCTGCCTGCCTTTGCGATTTCTAGTAGTTCGAAAGCGGCTACCATCTACATCCACGACCTAAATCACTCCTCGCCCACAACCATCGTTTTGGCGCCGCGGCCTCATTTCCTCCGAGACTTCGATTGGATCGCATCGCGAACTCCTCGCATCGCCGCTGCTGTTGGGCGTAGAATCATGGTTCTGAGCGTCACCTGCCTCTCTTAACGTCGAGCGTTCCTCTGGTACATCTCCTCATTTAGCACGTCGGTTGTGAATATTAATACATGACGGAAGCAACTAGATTATCCTCATGGTGGGATTGTACACTAACGCTTACAAAACAAGAGAAACAGATGACAGGATAGCTAGAGGCCTAGTAGTGTATGTGCATGTGGTAAGGTACCTGGCTCCAACATGGGGCACGCTACGAGAGTGGTCGCTTTGCGCATCGCCGAAACCCAGTTCAAGAAACATGTTCTTCCAATAATGGGCATCGAGCTCGGAAGCGTGGTTTATTGCCGGCGCATATCCTTCTGGATAAGACACCGGGGCTACACCGTTCCTGGTGCCATTCTCAGCCGAATATTCCGCGTGTGTCGGAGAGGTTGGGTACGGAAATTGTTGGGGCTGATCATGAGTGGTGTGAGCTGCTGCTGGCTTATACAGCGGTGTCGGCGCAGGTGCTGCCAACGAGGTTTAGCGTGATGTTAAGACGAAGCAGCTGCTGGTAACCTTGCAGTCGCGGATCAATGGGCATGCTTTCAAATCGGTCCGAGTCGGGTTGTCGGGCCTTGAATATGTCGTTGGATAACAAGCTTCGCAGGAACCGGGCATGGTAAGCAGCCGAGGTTTGAAGTCGGCGATAGCACCGAGGCTTCGTAATAAGCGTCCGCGGTCTTGGAGATCAGCGAATGGATGTCGTGAGCCGCCCCTTCGTGAAGTTTACCAAGGGTGTTCGAGCTGCGAAGTAGCTTGGGCGGCATAAGGATACTCCAGCGACGGTAAGCATAATCTGTGCTCTTACCTTCAGCAGGAACACAGCAGAGTAAGCTGACATGACGGTGATTGAATCCTGGCCGTACCGCTGATCATAGATGAGAAACTGTAAAAGGAGCAAGGAAGGACCCACAAGCATGCTCATGGACGGAAAGTCTTTGGATACGATTTGGAGACTATCCAGAGCACTCGTGCAGCAGGCCGACAAGGCTTGTAAACTCGGGGGTAGCTCGGCTCGACTGTGGACCATCAGGGAGATTCGCGGAAGCGCAAGCGAGGCAGCTGACGGAGCCATGGACTCCTGTATACCAAAGCTGTTGAGGAACAGGCGAACATGGGAGACGAAAATAACTGAAGAAACGATAAATGGAAGGTTTCCCCGCCGGCTGACGCGATGCATCAGCCTCATTGTACAGTGCGAATAGAAAGAATAGCTGACCGCCGCTGCATCTCTGATTGCCAAGTGTCCCATCCACTGGGTAAGCTTGCCATTGCAGTTACGCAGAACGACCTCGTAGTTGACATCATTATGGTTCCCATTCGGAACACCGCCTTTGGTATAGAACATATCCGTTGTTTCGGACTATAATGAAGGTTAAGGTTCAGTGCTAAGAGTGCGGGGAGTGCTCACAGAAATACGGCGAAGCTGTACGAAGGCCGCAACAATGACGTCCTCTGGACGTGGAGGGTTCCCCGCATTTTCATGCCAGGTGGCAGAATGACGAACCAGCTCATCTTCCGGGAGCATCCAAGACTGCCAGTTTGGGTGCTGAGGCTACACACAAACTGATCAGGTTCTGCTAGCGTGGCTGTTTGCGATGTTGCTCACCTCCGGTCATGAGTGAAAAGGACGAGGTATGTCCGTTCGCGATTCCTACGCTCGAGGCGCTGGAATTCCGTTTCGTTTGGAGGCGGGGTGGCACAGTATCGGTTTAGACCGAGCTCGACAGCCATGCGACAGGCCTGCGAGTCTGAATAAGCAGGGAGGGGTGAATGCGGGGACGACACGAACATAACCGATTGTAAGTCCAGGCGCGCTAGTAATTGAATGAGCGGATGCGCGGTAGGTGCAAACGCGTACACACATTATCGTCTGGATCCTTCCAGTACGTTAGACAGGCAAAGCTTGCACGACTTCGACCCGTTTCCAGGCCTCAGCGAAGGCGCGGATGGCAAGCTGTTTATGTATGTCAACACGGCACAACGTCCTGCGCGCAGTGGCCGACCTCGTGGGCGAGTTTCTGGCATGATTTGTATAGCTCTGGTCGGAAGAACTTGGACGCAGCGGCGATTAGTGTCTGTCGAGATTGAGTCAGTCAAAACAACCCAAGGAAATCCGCTTTACGTGAAGAGCAGGGGACATCGAGCGCGAACTCGTTGAGCAGTGTGTAGGGATACATCGAATAAGTGATGAATGGGTTCAACCTTTTTCTTATTAGTGTTGTGGGCGACGCGAACAGGGACCCTCACCTCAGAAATAGCAGGTCGAACTAATTTTGCTCAAAGTCGCGTAATGGTTCAAACATGATCAGGACGCTACCAGCAGTGTTATGCGAGTTCATCGTCAACTAAGCCTGCGCTGACTGCGTCTAACGGAACGTTAGACGACGGTGAGTGCTAACGGACGCGAGGGCGCCGAGTTTGGGCCGTCGGCTGGATTGAGGATGGTTCGAAAGAAAGAATTGCGCTGGTTCTCTTTCCGAATGAGCTTTGCGGGGAAGAGCGAGCGCGGTTTTCGGGGTCTGGGTCGTCTTCGTCGTCCATCTCGCGCGCAGATTGCTCGGGAATGTCATGGGAGGCCCGGCGGCGGACGCGTGCGGGGGTTCGGCCACGTGGGACTTGAGTTTTGCGCTGTTAAGGCCTGCGAGTCTGGATAAGCAGCGAGTTGGACAACACAAAGACGACACGAACCCTTCTCGAGGCGACGCAGCATTTTGGAGGCCTCTGAAAGTCTGGTTGCACGTAAGCAATATGTAGGGAGCGGTGAAGCCTGCCCACTTTGAACCCGGTTTCCGACCACGTCGATGCTTTTCGAATATACACTCGACGTTTGCACGCTTGCAGCGCTGACACTGCTTTTGGCCGTCGTCTGCGCCAACGCATTTCATCTAGTCAACGATGAGGCAACTAGAATGAACGGCGGGGAATTGTGACCTTTGCCGCGCGACATACGGTGCAAGCGCGGGCCCCCCGGACAATGGTGGGTTTCGCGCTGGAGGGAGGTCGTTAGTCGTAGGATGTGCTGAACGGGGTGGGTACCTATCGTCGTCCATGGAAGCGGGTGAGGGCACACGGAAGCCAGCCTTTTATCTAAGGTCGCCTCCGTTGTTATCGGTTTAAACCAGTAAACAAAGTAAGTCCAATTTGGACTGAATCCACGTGCTCCACTCGAGATGGTCAGAATTATCATCAAGGGCGGCGTCTGGAAAGTCAGTATCCCAGCCGTCCGCGTCCCAATTCCCGCTCACTCCCCAGCAGAACACAGAAGACGAGGTCCTCAAGGCAGCCATTGCAAAGTATGGAAAGAACCAGTGGGCCCGCATCTCGTCCCTTCTCGTTCGCAAAACGCCCCAAACAATGCAAGGCCCGCTGGTACGAATGGCTCGACCCATCCATAAAGAAGACGGAATGGTCCAAGACAGAGGACGAAAAGCTCCTCCATCTCGCAAAGCTCATGCCGACCCAGTGGCGTACAATTGCTCCCATCGTCGGCCGCACCGCGACACAGTGTCTCGAACGTTACCAAAAGCTTCTCGATGAGGCAGAGGCAAAGGATAACGAGGAGCTCGGCCTCGCTGGTACATCCGACAGTGGGCCAAGTGCCGACGACGTCCGCCGTTTGCGTCCTGGTGAAATCGACCCAGACCCGGAAACCAAACCTGCCCGACCCGACCCCATCGACATGGACGAGGACGAGAAAGAGATGTTGTCAGAGGCCCGCGCCCGTCTCGCCAACACTCAAGGCAAAAGGCTAAGCGCAAAGCCCGCGAGCGCCAGCTCGAGGAAGCACGCCGTCTGGCCGTCCTGCAGAAAAAACGCGAACTCAAGGCAGCCGGTATCATGCAAGTTGTAATCTCCGCCAATTCTTCTTGTGTTTACTCTTCGTCTCTAGAATGCGCAGCAAAACTAAGCGGAAGGGCATGGATGTGCGTCACTCGCAAACTCGTCTTTCTCGGATGCTAATGCTTGTCTAGTACAACACCGACGTTCCCTTCGAGAAAAAAGCTGCCCCTGGCTTCTACGACACAAGCGAAGAGCAGGCGCGCCTTGCCGCCGCGCCGGTTGGCCAGTCCACTCCGCCGTCTTGAAAATAAACGCAAACCGGCGGATGAAGAGGAAGCAGAGCGGAAGAAGCGGCAGAGGAGGAATGGAAAGGATGGGGAGGGCTCGTCTGGGCATCAAACAAAGTTCATCGCCGCTCGCGACGCCCCAGATTCAGAAGTTAAAGGAAGCCGAGTCGATTGGCCGAAGAAGAAAACTAGTTCTGCCGACCGCTCAGGTGGGAGAAGCAGAGTTGGAAGATATCGTCAAAATTGGACACGCCGGAGAAAGCGCAAAGGCCTTGGTGGAGGGCGGCAGTGATGCTAGCGGCAAACTCTTGAGCGACTATGAAGGCTTGGAGAACGTAAGAATGGCGCGGACCCCGCGAACTGCTCCTCAGGGCAAGCACAATTTCATTGCCATTTGCGTTTTGCTAATCGACTTGTAGAGGATAATATCATGACTGAAGCCAGAAACCTTCGAAATATGTCCATAGCGCAGACTCCTCTCCTGGGTGAGGAGAACACCCCGTTGCATGCAAATGCCGGAGGCGGCACTGGGTTCGAAAGCGCGACTCCCCGCCACCAGGTGTCTTTCACTCCGAACCCTCTTGCGACGCCGTTGCGCGCCGACGGTTCGGACGGTTCTGCGACTCCAGGAGGGTTCCTCGTTTCCGCAACTCCCATGAGGACGCCCGTGCGCGACAAGTTGTCGATCAACGCAGATTCCTTTACACCCACGGCGAATACGCCTCGTGACCAACGCCTCCAGACGAGTTCTGCAAAACGGGTCTTGAAGGATGGTTTCAGGAACCTTCCTGCCCCGGAAAACAATTTCGAGCTACTCGTACCGGAAGAAGACGAAGATCCTGTTGTTAACGATCCACTACTTTCGGAGGAGGACGCCGCAGAACGGGATGCCAGAGATGCGCGCCTGAGAGAGGAGGCTGAACGCAAGGCGTTGGCTAGGCGATCCCAGGTTCTCCAAAGAGACTTGCCCCGGCCAGCTAATGTAGAAGTCGAAAAGCTACTTCAGCGTCTCCAAGTCGGCGAACAGGAATCGCCAGCGCAAACATTGATCAACATGGAACTCGTGGATTTGCTGCAACACGACGCGCTCACGCACCCCATTCCTGGTACTTCGCGGACCGGAGGAACGCGCTCCATATACAACATGCCATCGGACGACGACATCGACGCGGCTAAAGTACTCATACATCTCGAACTCGCCTCTGCTGTTGGTTATACCAACGCTAGCCCGGAGCAATTACGCGATGGACTGTTGGCTCTGGGCAAGCATGACGCGGTGGATGAGACCGTGTCGTGGGCGTCGACCCGACAGACCCTCACCTTTAATGCGGCTAGCAAAATCTGGGTTGAGCCCGCAACACTTTCGCCAGACTCTCGCCGTGATGGCTACGCAGCTCTTATGGAAGGGAACCGGGAAATGATGGGCAAGGAGGCCGCGAAGGCTTCAAAAACGGAGAAAAAAGCTGACTGTTGTCCTTGGTGGTTATCTGTCGCGTTCTCAGGCTCTCTCGAAGCGGCTCACCGACGCGTTTGGGGAAATCCAACAAACCAAGGTGGATTACGACAGCTTTTCACATCTCAGGGTCAATGAGATGGCGGTGGGACCACGCAGGCTCGACGCACTCAAAGAAGAAGTGGAGAAATTGGAACGCCGAGAAAAGCGGTTGCAGGAGCGCTACGGGGAGCTAGAGGCAGAGAGACGCGAGGCTGAGGAACGTGTTCAAGCAGCGGAAGAGCGTATGATGGACGATGCGGAGGCTATGAACGAGGCTCAGCTAGCGGCGATGGAGGAGCAGTAATCGGTGTTTGTATTTTTAGCCAATCGATTTACGCCTCGAGGTGTACGCGTGCTTTGTAGGTGTCCTTGCAGACTTTCTTTGTTTCTGGAAGATATATAAGTTGCGTCGCGTGTGCTTGTGCGCCAACATGCCAGCCGTTCCCCTCGACTCCATCCCTGTCCCTGCGGTAATCGGCGGCCTGAGTGGTGGCATTGTCATGGCTCTTTTGTGCACTGCGGGTTGGCTCTTATATACCAAGAAGAATTCCAAGGCAGGTCGGCACACAGTGAGTCATGTATTTGCTGGAAAGAATCAGTCCAACGACGTTGAAGCACGAGCTCGCCCCGCCGACGATTCTTAGAGTAAAAGAACCCTTGCTCCACCCGACCTCGGGAAGGGTCCAGTTTGCAGATGATTTGCGCTATCCCACCAGACCTTTGAGCGCGGTGACAAAGATGACTCGGGTGCCTCGGTTGCCGTCGACAGTGAGCTCAGTTTCGGTATACTCAGCCGAAAGCGGGGAGGAACGACAGATGTGGGGACGGAGATGAATTCGTACTACACTATTGTAAAGACTTGACGTGTTGCTGGTAAAGAGTGTGAGCCCAGGAGAATGCACCATGAAAGAGACCACCTGCTCTATTTCAGACACTGATGTTTTGAACGTCGATACCTGCTGCCAGCAATCAAGGGGAGTGGTCGGGTTTTTCCTGGATGCGGGTGAGCGGAAAGCAGGGGAATTTTTGGTGGACGGACTTGTAACACGCGACGAGATTGTCGGTTGCCTCTCGCAGATGGGTGTGCTGCGGGAGCTCTCTGCGTGCATGAAACCGGTCGACTTTGGCGCGGACTTGGTCGAGATCGGCGAGGAGGGCGGCTGAGGATTTGATAGACTCGGGATCGCCAGCCATTGCACGCTCGCGGTCGAGGTTTTCTTTTTCAAGGGCGGCCTGCATTTGTTCGCGGACATGGTGTTCCTCCGCTCTAAGTTGTTCGAGTTGCGCCTGAATACGGGCCTGGATGTGGGCGTCTAACGAGTTCTGGCGGGCAGCAGAAGGAGTTGGGGCGACGGCATTGTCCGCAAGCGCGTCGAGCAGATGCTGGTCGAATTCGACGGGGCTCGCAGTAGAGTTGGCAGAACCCATGACTTGTTATGGTCACGTCAAATTACCAGATATGGATGAGTGTGACACGGCCAACTCTGCTCCATTTCGCCCAGTCATGGCAAATCTCCGCAACTCGACGTTTGGAAAGCGTCTCCGAGCTGCCCAGCAGGACGACGAAGCGCCGCCCGCCGACGATACACGAGAATATGGTGACCGCTTCATCCCGACTCGCGACAGAGGCGATATGCGGACATCCTACAACCTGAAGGACGATTCAGCACCTTCAACCCCCTCGAAAAAGTCCAGGATCATACCCTCCGAGTCGGATGCACTCAAGGGTGCGTGTTGCCACCCCAATCTGACCTCTCTGACGTTGCTTTAGAGCAAGCAAATGCCCTCTTCAACTCGATATTGCATACCGAGGTCACCCCGCCAGACCCAGCCTCCCCGCCACCACCGATAGCTGCACCCCCTTCGACCCCGACTCGTCGCCGTCTCTTTGTCTACCAATCACCCTCCACCTCCGCGCCGTCAACTCCCACTCGACGCCTCGATACAACTGCAGACTCTGCCTACTCCATGAGTCCCGTCCGAGCAGAAAGTCGCCAACTTCTTGAGAGCCCTCGACGTCAGCTCCGTCACGTCTGCAAGACCCCATATCGCGTTCTCGATGCCCCTGAACTCGCCGAAGACTTTTATCTCAATCTGGTTGACTGGTCGAGCACCAACGTCCTCGGTGTCGGGCTTGGCAGTTGTGTGTACCTCTGGACCGCCCATAACGCCGCCGTAAATCGTCTCTGCGACCTCTCCGATACCAATGACTCAATAAGTTCAGTTTCGTGGGTCCAGAAGGTGCGTCTTGGTTCATATGCGTCCGTCGAAACCTGACTGGTTCCCAGGGCTCGACGCTGGCCGTGGGGACAATATCGGGCCGCCTACATGTCTACGACGCGAACCGATTAACTCTCCAGCGAACATACACTCAAGCACACACCCAGCGTATCGGAGCCATTGCTTGGAATGCGCATGTTTTGTCTTCTGGCTCACGAGATCGGATGGTTCACCACCGTGACGTTCGTGACTCCAGCACGCGCCCCTTCAAGCGCTGCTCTGGTCACCGGCAAGAGGTCTGTGGCCTGAAATGGAGCGGAGATGGCGGAAGTCGCAGCGGCCAACCTAGCGAGCGGGGGAAATGACAACAAAGTTTGTATATGGGATCTCCGGGGGTCGAAAAGGAGTAGCAGTGCAGTTCGCGCGTCTGGAGGAGAGTCGACGAGCGGAACCGACGACTCCGGCGACGCACCTCTCTGGAAATTCCACGAACACACTGCGGCTGTAAAAGCCCTGGCCTGGGATCCTCATATATCCGGCGTGCTCGCGACCGGTGGTGGTACTCAAGACAAGCACATCCGATTTTGGAACACGATCAGTGGGACCATGTTGAATGAGCTCGACACGGGTAGCCAAGTGCGTCTCAAATTATTGTTTGGGCCAACGATAGCCTGCTCATGTGGCTAGGTCTGCAATTTGATATGGTCGCTGACCTCGCATGAACTGGTGTCTACACATGGCTTTTCATCGACCACGGCCCAAAACCAAATTTGCATTTGGAAGTACCCGACGCTGAACATGGTCGCCTCACTCACTGGCCACACGAACCGAGTTCTATATCTTGCGATGAGTCCTGATGGGGAAACGATCGTGACCGGTGCTGGGGACGAGACTTTGAGATTCTGGAATGCGTTCCCCAAGCGGGAAGTAATGGGGGAGAGGGCAGGCGAGAGTAGGCTGGACTACGGCCGATTAATTCGATAAAGTCATCTCTAGTCACACATTATTGTCACAGACCTACTACCATGTCCGCCCTCCAGCCTGACGATGAATCCACCATGCAAAAGGCCGCCAGACAAAGTTGGAGCCTATGCCCGATTCCCGCCTTCTGCTGACAACGTGTCTAGTTGAATTCTACTTCGCAGACAGCAACTTGCCATACGACAAGTCGGTTGTATCTGCCCCTCTAAAATCTCTGCTCAAACCGCCCAGGTTCATGTGGACGTTGCACACCAAAACTGCGGAGCACTGGGTTCCAATCTCTACCGTCGCCTCGTTCAAACGAATGCGTGAATATATGCCCCTCGGCATTGCTTGGGTCACTCGTGCGCTCCGTGAACAAAGCACTCATCTCGAGGTGGACGCCGAGGGCATAAATGTGCGGAGGAAAACCGAGGTCCAGGAGCCCAAAGACCAGTTTGAGCGCAGCGTTTACGCCGTTCGTCTCTTCTTTTTCGTCTTCAGCCGTCCTCACTGCCAAACATGCAGAAAGGGTTTCCAGAGGAAGATGAAACTTTGCAAGCCCGTCTCGAAGCCTTTTTCGAGCAGTACGGGCCCACTAATGCCGTGCGGATGCGTCGGGATGCAGACAAAAAATTCAAAGTGGGAGCCATTTTTTTGACAACTTCTCACCAAACACATGAACACGTCCACAGTCGTCGGTTTTTGCGGAATTCACCTCCCTGGACAGTTGCGCTGCATTCATCTCTGCGTCACCATCGCCGTCGTTTGAAGGCTCGCCGCTCAATGTCATGTCGAAAGAAGATTACTGTAACATGAAAATCCGAGAAAAGGGCTTGACGGGTAAGGCTTGCCGACAACCGCAGAAACCTGTACACCACTGGACGCAAGTTCGATGCTTTCCGCGATGCCGCTACGAACATGAAGGTGGATGAAAAGCCCGCCGAGGCCAACAAAGTCTTCCTCGAGTTTATGGGCTCAACAATCCCTATCCATCGTGGAGAAGATGGAGCAGGTGCGGTGAACCATGCCGACATTCCCTTCGTCAAGGGTGCGACGATGCGTTTCGATGGAGCAAACGAAGCGGAAAAAATAATGTTTAACGACATCAAGGTACACTTCTTTCTATCCAACAGTACGACGATCTCAAGGTTTTTCTCAAGATGCCGTTGAAAGAAAAGTTCGGGCGGCCGCCTTTCATCAAATGCGCGCCTGGGTCGTCGTGGGGCCTCGTCGGTTTCCACAAAGTGCTGACAGAGGAAGAAATACAATTCGTCAAGGATTCATTACCCAAATTGGGCGAGAAGGATGTTGTGTGGAGCCTTGCTGCAGGTATGTCTTCGATGTTCTCTGCAGGCTTTGCTTACTCACTATGTCCTAGAGGATGAAGAGAAGCAGTTTCAACTCGAACGAGCCCAGGGAGCGGCACAGATGGCGTGGGAACAAGCCAATGGGATGGGTAAGGAACGTTCCGGGCGAGGTCGAGGCGGAGGTCGCGGTGGTCGTGGAGCAGGCCGTGGCCGGGATGCCGGCCGCGGAGGTCGCGGTCGCGGTCGTGGCCGCCGCGGGACCGGAAGAGCCGCCCCTGGACGCGTGGAGGACAGTGCTAGCGAGGACCCCTCGACAGGAGAGAAGCGGAAGCGGGCCGTTGAGCCGGACGGTGGTCCGGACGTCGGCGTGCGTGGCAAAGGTGCCCCACCCGCCATAGCCAGCGCGAAAAAGCCAAAACTGGACGATTCCGTGGTCGAATAGAGAAAAAGAAAGTAGCTAGTCTAGTTGTACGGTCCGTGATCTTGTATAAATAACAGCAGAATTTTTGGCTTGACGCTTGCGAAAGAGTTTCAAAGAGAGCAAGTGTTTTTTTTTTTTTTTTGTCAGCACGACGAAGACAAAAAAAAAAAAAATGCTCACTCTGAGGGTCGAACTCAGGACCCTTGCATCTCAGGTTTCCACATAAGTACAATGCACTACCACTGTGCTAAGCGAGCGCACCGAGTATCGAACCCAAGAGCCGTGAAGGCAGTATTGTATTACCCGATTTGCATTAGTAATCGGTAGCAGCAGCAAGCGCTGGTCGCCGACTCTCCAACAAGACAACTACTTGGTTGTATTGTATACTCGATAAGCTCTGAGTTGCCATGCTTTGCTAGGTCCTACCATGTAAATTGCTTGTTTCTCCTATACTGCATGTATATTGAGTATATACCAGAAGAGTAGGACTGGGACTGCCCCAGTCCAATGAAATAGGATTCAGTCCTATGGAATGGGATTCAGTCCTATTATTCCGGCTAAACATGAGGTAATGAGGACACTTGTCAGCCCAATATGGGAACGGTGATCATTCTCAGTTGGATAAGCTCTCGTACATGCAGTAAGCGACCGGTATCGGCTATTCATTGTAATCAACACCTCTTGCCTTCCGCGATGCCGTTCGACTTCGCTTCCCATCAACCTGATTTGCAGGATCCACCTCCGGATCACGCTTCCGTCGACGCGCTCGAGACAGCCCGGACTCGGAAGTCACCGGCGGTTGAATCGACGGTGATGGTGGTGGTAGTGGGGGCACCGGTCCTGATGCCGAGAGATCGTGGTCCAGAGCCAGAGAATCAATAGGATAATCAGACCCTCCGAGAGCTTTACCGAGTAAATCATACATATTCCATCGGGCGAAGTGTGCTTACCATGATAGTTTGGTTCAAGTGCAGGATCAAGCTCAATGCCGGTGTCCCAGTTGACAGGGGATGTCGCTGAATGGAGCCTAAGAGATGGTGTGAGAGATTCAACTATCATGGAGTCGTCGGAAAGCATATCTGCTTGAGTTGATTGAACCAATCTCGACCGGAGTGATTTAACTCACTGTCAGATGGTAGACCTTCAACATCGCCAATATCCTTGTCAGTGTGCTGCTCCGGGATTTCATTGGAGTCATCTGCTCATTTTTGTATCAGCAACAAAGTAAATAAATAAAAAAGAGAGAGTAAAAGGCTCACTAGGTGCTGCTTCGGCATCCTTTGTGGCAACGGCAGGCCCGCTCCGATTGATTTGAACACCCTTCAGTGGTCCTGCCCGCAAAGCCTTCATTTTGGCATCAATCTCCCCTCGCCGAGAAACCCAATCACGCCGAGCTTGCTTCTCGAATTCCACCGCGGCCTGCAGCATCTTAAGCTCCTCGCTCAGGTCGGTCTGTCGCCTGTCAAGTTTCAACTCCGCCGACACCAACTGGATCTGCTCTTGGAGCTCATGACCACGCGTGAGGGAAAAACACCATTCCTCCTGCCCTTCCTCCCGATCCTGCGCCAAGGCATCATACGTCACAATGTCATCGTTTTGCTCGTCCCTCTGGTGCGCACTCCATCCTGTCCACTGCTCGGCCAGGCGCTCACGTGCGGAGGAGCCATTCCAGCGCTTACGCATAATACCATTGCGCACGGTTTGGTGTATTTCTTTGATGTCATCTTTGTCCCGATCTTGTGTGCTGCAGCAGACTCGGTTAGCGGTGAAAAATGTATGTGCATAGACACACTGACACAAGAATCGCGGGAAGGAGTGGCAGACTAGTGGATGTGTCCGCATTAGTTGCAGCATGAGACGTCTCGGCAATGTTAGTTGTCCTGGGTGTGATTTTCCAGTCGTCCAGTGCAACTTTCAAGAGATATGCATTGATAGACAGGAGATACCATGGATTGTGCAGCTTCTGAAGGTACCACTCTAAAGGCCAATGAGACCCAATCAGCAGAAGAAAACACGACATACGCTGGACCTTTGGGTGTGTCTGACTGGCACAGAACACATGCCATGCATCGATCTCATCCTGCAAGTCCAGCCCAAGGATTGATTTAAGGCGTTGGATGACATCTGGCAGAACACCGGATTTGGATAGCTCGTCGATGTGGCTACAATTGGATTAATACGGCTGGGAACGGCTCATATGTTTCACGCACCGCTGAAAATGGACTGTACAAGTTTTCAGCGAGTAAGTGAGGAGCTCGATCTTGTCCGTTGTATGGATGTTGCTGATCACAGGCTGGTTATAGGTCGACAGGAACGAGCCCATGCCGAGGGCTTGGGCAACCTCGCCATCGAGCATGACAATATGACAGTTGGTGTCCGGGAAGAATGGGCGTAACACGAGTTTGGTGCCGGTGATGCGGTGAATAGAATCAAAGAGCTCGTAGAATAGCTGGTGAAATGCAGCTTCTGATTTTTTGTTACAATAGAGGTGAGCGAATGTGACACCTGTTTGTTGTTGAGCAAGTATTGGAAGTTTGAAGACAACGACTCATGGCGGTTGAATCGATCCGAAAAGCCCGAAACCACCCACTCATCCATATCATCCTCAACGTGTTTGAAGGTGAAGTCAATCACAATTGAAAGAACAGTGTGAATGAGGTAAACGAGCTGCGGATTCAGCGTGACCACAAGAGAAAAATCCCCCTTCGTCATCGCCGCATGAATGTACCGCTCCTTTAAGGGTAACAGCTTCTCCCACCTCAGACTACCTCTGACTGGACCTATCTAGGTGTAAGTTCTGGGGGTTGAGCCAGGACCTAAGAGGTCCCAGAACATGGGTTAAGGACATCCTCCATGGTTTCACCCAAACCGTGGGTGCAACCATGGCCGGTCACATCACGGAGGTGCTGGTTCCACCCATATTTGGGGTGGTTTCATCCCACACTGGGGTGGGTGGAACCAGCACAATTTTTCTCATTGGGGCGCCGGCAGATGCCCTTCTAGCGTGTCTAAAACCAGCCCAAGAAATGTTATAATGGCTTAGTTGGAGGTCCCTTGAGCTTCACTCCTTCATGTGCACCCTGGGTGCTTGTTTCATTCTCTGGGTGGCCTTTTATTTTATTTTTGTCAATGTGCTTGTTTGCTCATCTCTTTCCTTTGCACCAAGTAGTTGAAATGTACCTTGGGCTCCTTGGTTGGGAAAGTAAACGGTACATCTTCTTTGAATAAATTTCTTCACATTCTGACTCTGCTTAGAGAAGAATTAGTTTATATATAAACAATGAGTAAACTGCAAAGGGTCTGGACGTGTTGCAGCTGGTCCTACAAATTCATTAACCTGTAGGTAGGATGACATTGTACATACTGTATTAGAATAGCCACTAATATAATTCATTTTACTTGGAAACTTGAACATGCCACCAGGAAGTTCAAATCCATGGTTCGAGCCATTGCAAGCATGGTTGCATCCACGGGCAATATCTGAGACAAGGGTGGTTCCACCCACACGTCAATGGCTTCACCCATGCCAGGAAACATGGGTGAAACCATATATATGCAGTGGGTTAACCCACAGGCTGGACGGAACAGAGCTAGGGTGCACCCACACTCATGGCTGAAGCCATACCTGAAAGAGCGTGGGTGCAGCCGGGCTGTAGGAGGAGGACCCGTGGTTCCACCCATATGCGTGTGGTCTCAACCATGGGGGGGTTAGATGTCCTGCATGGTTGAGCCCATTCGGGGTGGATGCAACCAGGTGTCCACCTCCCTTGTGTGGTTTCAACCATTGGAATGGATGGAACCACCCCAGCTCATTTCCTGCACATGGTTGAGACCATGCTCGCATGGGTGAAGCCACACAAGGAGTTCTTCCTTGCATGGGTGAAGCCATGCGCGAGGCTGGAGCCCACATGACACTGTGGCTTGTCAATGCCAACCCAGCGAGTTAACACTAATCAGCCACAGATGTTTCAGCAATCAAATACCCAGTGAATATAGTTGTCTAGAGTTTCACCATAAAACCAAAGGCCACCTGTGTAGCCCACTATATACTGTGCACTATGGTTAACCCGCCGGTTTAACACCAGGGGAGGTTAACACCGATGAGCTGCAGTGTGTTCGGTAGTTTCCAATGAGCGAATAAATGTTGAATAGGGGAGTGAATAAAGTTGAGTATACAACGGTGTTCTGTACCACTAAGTCAACACTACCGTAGGCTCAGCTAGGGAGCGATTAATGAAGTTTTTTTTTACGGTGGGTGCGTTGTTAGTGGCAGTGAATAAAAGTGAATAGTTTTTCTTACTGACAAGTATACCATTAGAGTCAAAGGGTTGCAAGCAGTTTGAATAGAAATTAGTGACCTTGAGCCTAGACTTGACTGCCCGGCATGTGTATGACATACTAACCAAAAAAAAGGAAAATTTTGTGGTTGGTAAGTGGATGTTATGACAAATGTCACAAAATGTCACAGAACCAAAGTTATAGATTTCAACAAGAGCTATAACATTCATCAATTGACCTATACTCCGGACTTAATGGTTATCTTGTAATCAGCCAATTACTTGCTCTGATCTCTTTGTTTGCAGATCAGTAGTCCATATCTCAACAAATATTGGTCTGATTGGGATGATTCAAGTCCTGGAGGGAGGCTCTTTGTACTCTGTATATAATGGTGCATTAGATTGAGTTATCGTGCACCCTCTGTTTTTCCACCACCTCCATCACAGCGAGATATTGAAGCCATCCCTTGATGGATAAAGAGATCAATTATCCAGGGCAGTCTCTAACCACTTAGGGTACCCTCCACATACCTACTCATGATCAAACCGCATGATCTTATCCAGACAAACTTGTGCAACTGCTAATTTGCTCAAATATAAGGATGATCCTGGACATGATGAGCAGATATCTCTACCGTTCTTGGGCCGATAATCCTGATTAGATATTCTATTTTAGACATAGTCAATATGCAGCGAATGACCTCTGACTCATATTTTTAAACAAAGTATTCAGGACTCAACATATGATATAGTATTATTTTCCAAAAAATGTGATATCTCAGTGGAAGATACACAAATCTGGATGGTTGATGGATTGGAGACATCTCCTCTTAACCTCCAACGAGATGTACACCTTGCCCGATATACACCTGGAAACTTCCATATCAATATGCCGATTGTCATATTCAGCTGTATGTCTCAATATTCACCACAGAATATGATAGTAGATTATGGATCAGGGTATGTACAAGTGTAGGAGGACCCTTCCTACTCCCTACCACCCAAGATTTGGCCCATTGGAACAATTCACCAGGTAGATATTTACATATTGGCTCCACTTGACTCAATTGTGCTTTTGCCCAATATGCAACAGAAGGCATAGAGCCAAAGGATACATGGCCCCTAGGGTCTAGGAAGTGTATTTGGACATCTACTAGTATACCATACCAGATTTAGCAAAGGCTCTATGAGATGCCACAAGATATAGGTGAAGACAGCCTTAGGGTCCTAAGCAGAACTGGAAGCCTCTTGACTGCGCACTATGGTGTAAACATAATTTCAAGGAAACTCTAACACTTGGAGGGACATTTGTAGGTGGGTCTAAATCAACCCTTCTAGAATTGAAATTAACCTCATAGTCATCACGGATCTCCCAGAATACCTCTATCAGTGTTATCTATGCCAAACAAGATGCATGTATACATACGTGAATTCGGAAGATATTAAGGAGATCAGGGGTGATTCTGAAGCGTGTCCACTGTGCCTTCCAGAAAATGTTATATTTCTTCCTATAGCTTACATATAGCCAACAATAGCAAGGGAGCAATATTGCAGAGAACCCTGTGCATAACCTTCTGAGATTGAAGTCAATGAATCTGAATTTGGGTCATATCGTGCTACTATATGCCCTACACGACGTCCAACTTGGATCAGGATTATCGGTGGAGAGATCATACAGATATCAGCCAGACACTTTGGATCCAGATATTGAAGTATCTGGCTGATATCTGTATGATCTCTCCACTGATAGTCCTGATCTAAGTGGGAGGTTGTGTGAGGCACCTATCACTATAATCTGACCCAAATTTAGGTCTATTGATTTCCGGTCTAGGAGGTTATGCCCAGGGTCCTCCGCAATATTGCTCCCTTCATATCATCAATTATATATGGAATAGAGGAGAGAAGATCACATATTTGGAGAGGTCTAATAGACGTCCTTCAGAATCACTGTCAATCTCCTCACTATCTTCAGAATTCATGCAGCTCCACATGCATCTTCTTTGGCACAGATAACACTGATAGATGGATTTTGAGAGATCCATGATAGATATGAGGTTGATTTCAATGCTAGAAGGGTTTATTTAGACATGCCTACAAATGTCCCTCCAAGTGTTAGAGCTTCCTTGAAATTATGTTCACACCATAGTGCACAGTCAAGAGGCTTCCAGTTCTGCTTAGGACCCTAAGGCTGTCTTCACCTATATCTTGTGGCATCTCGCATAGCCTTTGCTAGATATAACATGGGATACTAGTAGATGTTCGAATACACTCCTCTGACCACAGAGACCTTGTATCCTCTGGCTCTAGGCTTGACTTTACATATTAGGCAAAATGTGAATTGAGTGAGGGCGGCCAATATGTGATTATCTACCTGATAAATGCTTCAAATGACACAAAATTTTGAGTGGTAGGGAAGGTAAAGAGTCCTCCTACCTTAGTGCATACTCAGATCCATAATCTGTGATTGGATTCTACTATGAATACAACTGAATATGAGAATTCCGATATTCAGCATATTTAGATGTAATTCTACAGGTATGTGTAGGGGGAGGGATCAGCCTGGTTGGAACTGGATACCAACTCGGGAAGCGACCAGATCTGTGTACCTTCCACAGAGATATATAATTTTTAGAAAATGATAGTATATCCTGTGTTGAGGCTTGATTACTTATACTAAAATTATAGCTTAGGCGGTTTAGTGCAAGGTTGCTACACCTACAAATCTTATCTTCAATGAAGGTTATTGATACAGGAATGGCTGGGATATGAGCTGATCATGCCTAAGATCATCCTCCTCTCAAACCAATTGGCATTATCTCCAAATTCTTGGTGTGTGATTAGATAGTATAATGATGAGCAGCTATGTTCAGAGGTACCATCATGGTCAAGGACCTTTCTAGGTCGTAGATCTCTTTATTGATCACGGAATGGCTAAGATATTGAGCTGGGATGGGGGTGATGGAAACATGAAGTTTTCCAGATAACTCACTTTGAAGCATATTTAGATAGAGAGTGAACCAACATTCCCTCCAGTACTTATTTAAAACATCCCAATTGGACTGTATTTGCTGAGATAGGCTCTACCGATCTGCTACTAGACAGATCAGAGTAAGTGACTGGCTGATTGCAACAAAACGGTTGAGCTTAGAGTATAGGTCAATTGATGAAGGTTGTAGCCCCTATCAAAATCTACATCTTTGGTCTTGTGACACTTTATGGGCAACCTACAGAGCACTGATAAGCAAAGATGAAGCTTTACTTACTCACTATATGCCACCCATTAGAACTCACATTTATTGGCTTCTTATGCAACACTGATAAGCTGCATGTAATTTACTTACTGATTTATTCACTAACCGGCTACACTATAAGAACTACAACTTGACTGGCCAAAAGATTAGACCTTTATTCACTATCTAGATACCACTGATAGACTAGAACAGGTTATACCACAACAGATGGGACTTGACTCTTATCTTATGGTAAAACTCTAGACAATTATTCATTGGTATATTCACTAGGTATTCACTTACTGCAAATTGCTGAAACATCTGTGGCTTATCAGTGTCAATCCGCGGGGTTGGCATTGACAAGCCACAGTGTCATATCATATATAGGCTACACAGGTGGGCTCCAGCCTTACACATAGCGTCATCCATGTGCAGAAAACTCCTTGTGTGGCTTCACCCATGGGAGCATGGTCTCAACCATGCTCAGGAAATGAGCCTGGGTGGTTCCATCCGCCCCCATGGTTGAAACCACACAAAGAAGGTGGACATGCATGGTTGCACCCACCCTAAATGGGCTCAACCATGCAGGACATCTAACCCCCCATGGTTGAGACCACACGCATATGGGTGGAACCACGGGTCCTCCTTCTACAGCCCGGCTGCACCCACGCTCTTTCAGGTATGGCTTCAGCCATGAGTGTGGGTGCACCCTAGCTCTGTTCCGTCCAGCCTGTGGGTTAACCCACTGCATATATATGGTTTCACCCATGTTTCCTGGCATGGGTGAAGCCATTGACGTGTGGGTGGAACCACCCTTGTCTCAGATATTGCCCGTGGATGCAACCATGCTTGCAATGGCTCGAACCATGGATTTGAACTTCCTGGTGGCATGTTCAAGTTTCCAAGTAAAATGAATTATATTAGTGGCTATTCTAATACAGTATGTACAATGTCATCCTACCTACAGGTTAATGAATTTGTAGGACCAGCTGCAACACGTCCAGACCCTTTGCAGTTTACTCATTGTTTATATATAAACTAATTCTTCTCTAAGCAGAGTCAGAATGTGAAGAAATTTATTCAAAGAAGATGTACCGTTTACTTTCCCAACCAAGGAGCCCAAGGTACATTTCAACTACTTGGTGCAAAGGAAAGAGATGAGCAAACAAGCACATTGACAAAAATAAAATAAAAGGCCACCCAGAGAATGAAACAAGCACCCAGGGTGCACATGAAGGAGTGAAGCTCAAGGGACCTCCAACTAAGCCGTTATAACATTTCTTGGGCTGGTTTTAGACACGCTAGAAGGGCATCTGCCGGCGCCCCAATGAGAAAAATTGTGCTGGTTCCACCCACCCCAGTGCGGGATGAAACCACCCCAAATATGGGTGGAACCAGCACCTCCGTGATGTGACCAGCCTTGGTTCCACCCACTATCTGGGTGAAACCATGGCTCATGTCCTTGACCCACGTTCTGGGACCTCTTAGGTCCTGGCTCAACCCCCAGAACTTACACCTATGTAGGCCCAGTCAGAGGTAGTCTGAGGTGCTTCTCCACGGTTTCAACGTGATGCAGGACACCTCCATGCCCTCGGGTTAAGTTTCTACTCAAATGTTCAACTCGGAAACTCACCCTGGAAGCCTTTCCCATGCGGATACTCGGTCTTCTGGTGAGCAGCAATGTGTTTGCAAATTTTTCGTGTGTCGATGAACACCGGACTGACTTCGCCCACCCGCTTACCATCGTAAAGTGCCGACGTCGACTGTGCTGGGAATAATCAATTAATTCAATGTTAATATTGCACAGTAAACGGCGCACCCGTCAATAATTTTCGAACCGAGAGGTGCTTGGAGCCAAGGGCACGCATTGCAGCGTCAAGCAAGCGATCATCTTGAGTACTTGGCTTTGCTTGCGGGTGAGCGGGATGATTGTGACCAACTCGAAGGAAGACAATGGCCTGGAACGCAAGCTCTGGCCGCCAGACATACATGGCCTGCATGTGCGGTTGCACCGGGACGAAAATGATTAACTCTGTCTGGCAGGACCGCCGAATGATTTGAGCAGGCTGAATAACATTGTCGATGATATGGCTAAATGCTAAAATTTGATCAGTTCGACGTGGATCTGGTTCAAAAGTTGCTCACTACAAGTCTTCAACTTGATTCGCGGATGGAGTGTTAGGGCGCATGTGGCGTTGACATCTGGAGTCGCCTCTGGCAGCCGGCCCTGATGCTCCAGAACATATTTGAAGGTATCTTCGTCAACGTTCGGTGGAATTGTGTGATATACATGTGACCATCGTTGAGTACGGACCCATTTGGAACAGCCAACAAAGTATATTTTGCCGTACTGATTTGGGCCCTGCACGCCATGAGGAATTGAAGTGAATGTCAGTGAATCAAGACATACCTTCGATCGTAGGATAAGAATAGGTACTCCGTCGCACTCAACATCACATTTCGACTTCATAACCCGCTGATAAAATCTGCAAGAATGAGTTTGAAGACACGTAGAGAGGTATATTCTCACCGTGAAAGGATTGATCCTGCAGAAGCCGCCTCGTGCTCATTCGCATCCAGCTCATGATTCCATAGATCCCTCATCGCTGCGGCGTCCGGCTCATAACGCTCACAGTCACCAAAAAGTTCCTCTGAGACATACTCACAGGTGCGAACACCCTGGCACCTGAGATGTACCCTGCGCGCACGCACACGCCCTCCGTCAAATGCCTCCACCCAAACGTCACCATGTTTACTACCCGTTGAACCACCCCATGCGTCTTGATCCTACAAAACATCGGGAAAGATTCAAACACAATAAAAGAACGCACCTCATCTCTAATGTAAGCATCAATGCTCCTCCGAACTCCGGGCTTGCGCGGGTCATCCAACACGTCGGGAGACTCGGAAAGGTTGAGGAAGTAAGCGGTGTTGTCTTGAGGGACTGTCCAAGTGCTCGGAGCTTCGGTTAGCGTTGTTAAGCCATCAACTTTCAATTCACAAGTTATCTTCACGGTCCCGCCATCCTCATCCATGTCTGCATCTGTCTCCCTTGCTTTCCCCTTGCCCTCTACGGATTATGTTCAGAATCTGTGATCAAAGTCCAGCTGTTCGACGTACTATGGCTGCGCTTGGGTGGTACTTTTGAACCCGACCTGGAATGCGCGGGACTGGAATGCGTGGGACTGTCTCCGCGAGATTGAGAAGTGGCACGGGAAGAGAAAGGAGAGGAATGCGGTGACGGTGCACGTGAGCCCGAAAGTAGTCGAGCCGCTAGAGCTCGATGGATTGGCTCAGATCTGTGGCGTGATGGAGATCGAGATCGCGATGGAGAATGGGACTGTGCCAGGGAGGGAGAACGCGAGCCTGACAATGAACGGGAGGCAGGGCGGGAGGGAGACGACCAGCCACGACTCGACGACGAGGCAGTTCGAAGCATACTACGACCCGATGATGAAGCACGGGAGATAGAGCGAAAGGCGTCCATAGATCTTCCCCGTACATCTTGTTCTTCTATCGTCTGCATTGTGTGAGGATCACGTTATGAAAAATGAAACAACGGTAATACCTCCCGCATAGCCTGCATATAGGTTGCAAAGGGTGCCGGCAGGACCCATTCCTTTGTTCGCTCCAAGCCAAAGAACGGATTCTTGGAATATGTAGGGCCGATAACCTGTACATTAGTAAGCACACATGATGAATCATCCGCATTCCATACCTGCTCTCGGTAGCCGCGTAAATCTTTCAATAACGCCAGGTCAGGGTGCAACGAAGGATCAAAACGTTTGGTAGGGTCGTGTTCTTGAAACAGGCGATAGCCGCGCGCAGTCATCCACTCCGTTGCATTCTCAAGAGACAAGAAAATCTCTCCAGAAGGGTCGCATATTGAGGAAGGAAAGAACTGTATGCGGTGTCAGGTTGAGACGAAGAGTCAGAGCAGCCCAACAAATGAACGGTACTGTGAAATCTCTGCCAGAGTGAGGTCATCGGCAGCGTTGAAGCGAGGGTCTGCGCAGAGCGTTAATTTTGGCAAGAAATATGTAGCTGAAGCTTACCGAGATCGGCCATTGCGAAGAGGGGTGTCGCAGCACTGTCGCTGAGCTGCTGGAAGCACTCAAGGCTTAAGTAAAAGATCTGGCGGAGACCCATCGGACATTTGTTGGGGAAAGGCAGGTATATCTTTGACCTGCCGGTGCGGACGAGAGCGCTAGAGACAGTATAATTGATGGTAGACACATGCTTAGATGTGATAACGAGCTGCTAAATGGGGCAGCTCGGACGATCAAATGGCCGGAGAATTGGCGCAGATTCCCCAATCAAAGCTTGGTTACCCATGTCCGGAGATTGGTGCATGTGTCTGTGTGAAGCTGCAATGGGCGGCGGTGGCAGGAAAGATCCAGGACGGCCGAGGAGGGTGGCGTGGTCACTGTAGTGAGCAAGCGGTGAGAGAGTTACATACTGTTATGTCACATCACTCAGTTGCCCTTGACACTGACGTGCACTCGGAACTGTCAACTTCTGTCAACTACGGCAGCCAGTCCTATGCCCATAGGACTCAGTCCTACTCCATAGGACTCGGGCAGTCCTAGTCCAACTCTTTTGGTCACTCCTCATGTATATTTCAATGAAGATTTTATTCTCAGTGCCATGCCAAAGGCGGCTCTTGCTATCCTTGACCAAAGCTTGATCCTTCCTTGATAGGACTCCTGATTATGGAGAACACTAGCCTTACCATCACTATTCTATAGACTCTATAGACAGTCGCTGGCTTGCAACACATCGTCTGCTAGCTTGCTATCCAGCTCCAGCTGCGTTTCCAAAAAAACCATGGCTGCCTGCTCAATCCAACTACTGCTGCCCACTCGAAGTCAGCTATAGCAGCTTTGGAGTACGGTATCAGCTGGGATTTGTGTTACCCAATGTACAGCTCCGGAAGCCAGATAGCTGGTCTTGTTATGTAGAGTCTATAGACAGTGTCTATGGACCGCTCTGCTGAGCAGCTGCTCTTGCTAAACACCTAGGGTTGTGCTTCGAAGGCAGCAGTGGTCGGATTGAGAACAATACAGGGGTTGTGTTCGAAAAGCAACAGCCGTCGGCTCTATAAAAACATCTACTGTAATCCTCTTGACAACATCGGGGGTTGCCCAGCGCAGACAACCACAGTGGGCCTCTGAAAGCAACCTTGCCAGCTTTCTCGAGCAGCTGCTGTTGCTCTCGGTGAAGTAGCCACCATTGCTTTCCCAAGGCAGCTCGTGTTGTTCTCGCAAGACAGCTGCAGCTGCTCTGTCAACCGCACATGGGCTGCCTTGGGAGAGCAATGGCTGCTGCCTTCCCAAACACAACAAGCGTTGCCTTGCGAGAGCGCCAGTTGATGTTCTGCGCAAAGCGTTGCGGCCTCGTGACCAGGAGAATTAATGGGCAACAATCTTGATCATGTCCACCATGGTGAACCTTGCGAAACAGCTTATTGGGAATCAGGCCGAAACGCACACAACCATCCTTTTCATCTCAATTATCTCTTGACTCTGGGCTGACATTGTGTATAACAACAATATACCGCTCTTCCTGCGGCAAGGTCCACTCAAGGATTTCTTTGCACTTGCTCTGGGTTTATCGACCGATGAGATAGATGCACTTTGGCTGGCCACCCGCCTCAACATTAAAGATTGGAAGGGCCCACTTCTCAATGAACAAGTAGATGATGTCCTGTGCAGGCATGGCCAATCTTTTGACCTTGGTAAGTTGTCTCTGTTCTCTCCTCAGGTCTAGATTTCTGACTCTTGCCAGGCGTTGAGATGCTCTACCCTCCGCATTGTCAATGTGTCGGAGCTTGCAACGGCCGCAAACTCACGCAGCCACAGAGGGCTCCCTGTTGAATATTTACTTTGCATCGTGGTGTTCTTCCGGTATATGAGGTCTCTCTCTACTGCGACGGTATGGTTTTTTTTTTCCAACTCTAAACCCTACTCACCTTCATCCCTGAAAGATGTAACACACGGTACCACTATGCGTACCACATTATGCATGCATCTCAACCTGATGCTAAATACTATTACTACACTGGACTTCTCCCATTCATCCAGGCCCAGGAAGCCTCTTTTGTCGAAAGGGAGTTGTGCGTTTATTTTGAGGGAACTATTGTCATATCTCAGTACGCCACTTGCTTGAAGCCTCCATTATCAATTCACATATTGTAGCACGTTGTGAGGGCTATGGATAGCCGGGCCATGCCGCACAAGCCTTAGGACGCCGGACCAAGATGACCAGCCGACAACACAAACCGTTAACCAACACCGCTGGATTATTTCGCACCTCAAGACAATGGAGTGACCCGAATAAGCACGACCGCTGGATTAATACACGCTCTTGGACGAACAAAGGAACCCAATAAGCACGACCGCTGTTAATACACGCTCTTGGACGAACAAAGGAACCCAATAAGCACCACCGCTGGATTAATACATGCTTTCCGGACGCGCCGACACACCGTCTTCTAATACAGCAACCCCGTCGACGCTCCCTCTTGCTAACGCAATGTTTGCCCGGATACGTTCCCGTACCACCTACGACCGCACGTTCCCGTTCCACCTAAGAGCCCACCGCGCAACCCCGTTGACACTCCCACTTGCTAACACAATGTTTGCCCGGATACGTTCCCGTACCACCTACGACCGCACAGGACACGTTCCCGTTCCACCTAAGAGCCCACCGCGCAATCCCGTTGACACTCCCACTTGCTAACACAATGTTTGCCCGGATACGTTCCTGTACCACCTACGCAGCCCCTCGACCCCACCGTAACCTCGCACGATTACTGTGAACGTTGCCGCCACGAACGGGCTGGCCGCTGGATTATCGCACGCGCAGGGAAACCTCGCCGTCTCTTGGGAATGACGCGCCACCTATAACCCTTGCTCCGCTGGGAGAGGAACGACTCAGACGGACAAACAAAAGGGAGCGAAACATACGACGCGATAAGTGCAGACATTGAGTGGGAACAGGCATTGAACACACGCCTGCAGACGAGTCCGGCCAGCTGGGCATGGAAACGGTCCGACGGGTAACCAAACGGCGGTGTGAGCCATCAAAGGAGTGAGACGGGGGCCTATCTGGGTCAGCAATGCGAAGCGAAGGTCAAGAAATTGACGCACAAGACACGGGATAATCTCGTGGGACTGGAAACAATACAGCGGCGCTCAAAGAAACCCAGCGACAGACAACCAGCTCGACGGAAGGTCCACGGGAAAATCGCGGTACCAGGGAAATGTCGCGGCACCTGGAAACAATAGCGCGGAGGACCAGGGACTTAATGCGAAGCTCGAGGAAATGTAGCGGCACCCAGGAAAACCCAGCGGAAGGCAGACAAGTCGAGCGAAGGTCCAGGAAATACAGCGGCATCTGGGGATCAAAGTGACTTGGTCGATACTTCGACCCAGTCCCCACGAAACCATTCGACAGCCGTGCGACCAAGACTTACGAAGCAAAACATGAAACACTTACCAACCCAGGTCTTACAAACCATTAGCAATCCACTTGGCAAGGGCCTAGAGCGTACTCACGACTTGACATCCCAGGCCAAATGCGCAGGAATTGTGGAACTAAGCGTTCACACCCACAAACTATATCTACCACAACTGTAAACACAGGTAAACAGTTCACTGCGCCCCAATATACAGTGCAAATTTCAAGACACAGACACTGAGGACACCGGTATCGGGACCGCCCAATTAAAAGGGAACCACTATCCACCACTCCACCACTTTTCGGACGCTATAAGGCTCAGCGTCGGTCGGCTCGCTATAGTAAACCTCGACGGACGAGAGCGTAGCCAGTTAGCTCTACGAGGGCGACCACCATTCGGAACCGCGCAATAACCGCGACACCCAGACGTATACCTGGGCATTCGGAGGACTTCCTGTAGCTTGGTCGCCGTCCAACATCTCGAATCTGCGAGCGCGACGTGTACAGACCATCCTATACAAGCGGAACTATCGAACATCCATCGGCTAGGACTTCCTTGCTGAGAAGCAAATAAGCCTCGAAGAGAATCGAGCACCACCTTCCTTCCAACAACCTCGCGGCAGACTTTCAAGTCGCCAAACAACAACCACAACTTCCAAATAACCCAGCGGAGGACGAATTCTTCCCCGCTTGATTATAAACACACCACCTACGACAACAGATTAATCTCACAGAGGCCAACAGCCTCTCCGCTCGATTATCCCTACTAACCACATCCACAGGAACTACACAAGCGCGAGCCTTTCTAGCCCCATCGGATTATACACACACACACACACACACACACACACACACACACACACACACACACACACACACACACACACACACACAATTTAAAAACACAGTTTCCACCGTTGCGAACACAATCCCCAGAGGACGACTCAACTGAGACTTGATAGTACAAAAGCCGTATTTTGGAAATCTATCTCTACGAACACCCGCAGCATCACAACGTCCACGACAGATCTTGCGGAAACTTACAACAATTCACTGGCCCGTCCAGCGCACACTCAAGCTGTCAACTCTCCACTTTTGGCATTATTGTCTCAAAGTATGGTCATGGACGCATTTTTTATGCACTCTCTTCTCCGGCGCGCTGAGCGGCAGTCTGAAGCCTTGGTGCTCTTCCACAACATGGAACATTCCAAGCGGCTGGAAGGTGCATTTGTGTGATACAATGCCATCATAGTTAGAGATGGTCAACCTGCACGCTATCACGCTTGCCACAACTGTTTCAAGATCCTCGAGGGAACCAACGGACAAAAAAAGTATGTCTAAATCGCTCTAGAATAGCATCAACTCATTCTTGACCAGGGTTTATATGGGCAGGGGTCACCAACGGCGTTACTATTGGCCATCCGTGCTGTCTCAAATTCAACTGTCAAGAACGCCTGGCATCAATGAAGGACCATTTCTGTCCAAGGCACACTGGGTGCGACTCCCAGTGCCGTGTTTCAATCTGCAAAACAGAGGCTGAGCCAGGGTTTATAACGTGTGTTCTGGTGGCGCATCGTGCGCTCGAGGAAAAGATGCACACAGACAGCAAGTCAGCATTCATTGATCTGACAAGACGATTGGAGAAGAGCAATGTCCCCTGCACACCTCGAAAACGTAAAACCAAGACCCCTCATGCACCACCGAGTCAATCTCCGGCAAAAGCCAAGTCGGCAGGCAAGCTCGAGACGACGCGCAAGTATACCCACAACGACCAACTATTTGTGCTCCCTTGTGGCATCATTACAGCGCGCGCGACCTTTTTCACTGCTGAGGGTCCTGACTCCGTTCAAGTGAGCTTGTCGTTCTTCATCTCTCCTTCCACTGATTCTCTTTGTAGCAGTATCTCAGAGCTCTGTTTCCCAAGCCATGGATGTTGCCAACCCACATCTTCTATGATAATGCACACCATCTGTTGAAGCATATTGTCACTCAGCAAGACACCTATTTTGACAACGTCAACTTTGTTATTGATGTTTTCCACTCGCGCGACCACGATGACGATTTCTGTGACAAGAACTGCCTCCCAATCCTCTTCCCAGAGCTCTGCACTAGCCGCAATGGTAAAGAGGTGTGGATATTTAACTCATCTGTGTGTGAGCAGACAAACATCTGGTATGGTGCTTTCCAGGCCATTGTGCGGGAAATGGCCCGAACCACGGTAGCATTTGTTCTTTCTACTCCCATTTTTGTTCTGACCGTTTTCCAGGTACAATTTCTTCCTGGATGAAATGGTGTCCGTTTATAATGTGCAGAAATTGGCTGTACTGAAGAAGCGCGGCAAGCAGCCATTTATCATGGACCAAGATGTGTTCAAGGGAGGATGGGTGCCAGTTTATGAATCAGAGTAGACTTCGAAAACAGCTCTAACATCTATATACTACTCCAATATTTCGTACGCGAAGCATAGCAGCGGCGAGCATTCTCCAGTTGGGTGGCAGCATTCACATCCTTCCAACGGATTGTCGTGTGAATCCCTCTTGAGCGCGATCCCTTGTATGTAGATTTGCGAGGCAGGATAGTGCTGTGGATTTCAGCAGGATTGAAGATCCTGCCGTCCTTGAGTATGATGGACAGAGAGAAGAGCTAGAAATGTACCATAGGGCATTCTCCTCGGTGCGAATGACCACACCCCACTCAGCATACGCAAAGTTATACTTGTCAGGTTGACTTTTCTTCTTGAGCTGGCAGCACAACAACCAACTAGCATCATTGTCAGGATGCAGAGGTGCAGCATATTCCCAACAGTAAAAAGAGTTCATACTTGTTTTACCAAACACATTCAGGTTTGCATCTCGCGCGGTCTGCTCGATTTCACGGAAAACCTCGGGTGACATGTTGCGCGTGACCTCAAGCATCGAGTCATTGACCCATAACACTCAACTCAGGTTATGGAATAACTGAAGACATGCATACTCTGGCTGGATTCAAAAATGTGGTGGCTGTTGCAGGCGTTGAGGCTGACTGTGATGCGTAAAACTGGTATCCATCCCTGGGGGCACCACCTGAGCCCATTCAGGGTCCAGAGCCATGTTGCCTGTGGCCTGGGTTGCTGCCGAGCGCTTCTTCTTGTTCGCATACTCACCGACTTCCACATGGGTGGAACAGAGATCATCGTACACGTCCGGAGTGAATGCCTGGTACTGAACGCAGAATCGCTAGAGATGCAGTAAGCAGAGAAGAGATTAGTAGGCTGAAACACGTACAAAGATACCCTCCTTGGTTTGGAAAATGGTGATGTCGCGTCTGCATAAATTGAATACTCCTGGTCGGCTACCATACTCGACAAAGTTTTCGTCCCGTGGATTGCATATTTTTGTTTTACCCTGCTGGGAGTCAGGTTCAAGATAATGAAATCAAAGGGCATTGCTTACTTGCTGCTCGCTATACCCTACAACATCTTTACCTTTAGCATATGTGAACAATGCTCCGTTCAAATCTTCAATCTGGACTTTGGAGCGCTTCTCCACAGTCACAACCCGGATGCACTTCTGGTCTTCTGGCAGGTCCTTGCACTCCAAGCATACCTGAGTCTTAGGTTCATCGTTATACGAGAGACCGGGCTTGCGCTTTGCCTTCTTGTGTGGACATTCAGCTCCGTGTTGGGGACGTGGGTGGTGAGCATGCTCTCCAATAGAATGAAGAGTACGCCGACTGCGTGCGGACACAGACATGATGGCGTAAAGAACACTGGAGTTGTCTATGGCGAGATTTGCAGCATCCAGCTGGGCAAGATGTCTCCATAAATCGTCTAGGTCCCAGGGGGAATCAACATTGGGAATGCTGGGAAGATCCTAAGTGGCTCGGTTATTCATCACAATGCGCAGAGAGTTGAACATACCATGGTTCTAATCGTCGCCGCAGCCCACTGAAGCCATCCGGACAGGAAGTTGTCTTTTGACAGAAGAAAGCAGGTGTTCTTGGGTGATGCTGTCATCTGGTGTTCACCATACAAGTGGATAAAGGTGAATAAACTATCGCCATACAAACAAATAAAGGTGAATAAAGGTCGGATAGGCAGACGGTAGGCTGTTTGCCATACAAGTGGATAAAGGTGAATAAAGGTCGGGTAGGGAGACGGCAGGCTGCCAGGCATACAAGTGGATAAAGGTGAATAAAGGTTGGATAGGCAGATGGCAGGCCGCCTGTCATACAAGTGGATAAAGCTGAATAAAGGTCAGATAGGCAGATGGCAGGCTGTTTATCATACAAGTGGATAAAGGTGAATAAAGGTCGGATAGGCAGACGGTAGGCTGTTTATCATACAAGTGGATAAAGGTGAATAAAGGTAGGCAGACCGGTAGCACTGGGGGCAAAGGCCTATTTACCATAGTGGAAAATGTTAAGAAAATGCTGAGAATATGCAATATTTTCTTGATATATTCTCAGCATTTTCCACTATAGAAAATGCAAAGAAAATAAGTTATTTTCTCACCATTTTCCATATGGAAAAATAATTTATTTTCTCATCATTTTCCCGGCATTTTCTCAGCATTTTCCATGTGGGAAAATTTAGCATTTTCCACTGCGGAAAATGCTAATCAAATGATGAAGAAGCATGACCATATATAGGTCTATTAGGATTTTATAGGATTCCTAGGATTCTTGTCGACTAAATATGGCAAGTGTTGATAACAGAACATCCAAAATAAATATGGCAAGTGTTGATAACAGAACATCCAAAATACAAGGCCAGTGGAGTAGTGCAGAACTATAAGCAAGCCTTTTTTCTACTGTATAAAATCACCAAGTATCGCAAGGGAGTTGTGGCTTGATATCTGTGATGTGACATTCATGGCGCGGCACAAATGTCACATCACCCGCGGAGAAAATAAAATAAAATCGGGCACTACCAGGAATCAAACACAGGATCTCAAGCAACATTTTCTACCAGTAGCACACTAGACCAGTACACTAAACAAGAATTGGTTAGGATCTTCGTGGTATAATACACAGCAATCTATAGCTAGCCAGGACCAAGGTCACGTTTGGCCGCCGGCCCCGCCACCAACACATGACCAGGTAATCCATTTCATGCCACAACAAGGCTTAATTTGCTACCAATATTTCAGTACTAACTATAGAAGGAGAAGAAGGATTGGAACAGTAGGTGAAGAAGGATTGGAACAGTAGGTGGAGAGTAAGGACTGCTGTGCTGCAGATTTGTAGACTTTTGGTATGCACATCAGGGAAAGTTGAATCTATATCCAAGAATTCACAATAGGCTATTTCTACACTGGTTGGTTTGCCTTTCGAGTCAAGAAAAAAACTGTTATAGATCTAGAATATTGCATATAGTTATCTGATATTTATATTTGAGGCAGCAACAAGTAGTTTGTGATGGCATCACCTTGGCTCTTGGCTTTTCCCCTCATCATATAATTGATACCAGGTAGTGTCAAGTTATAACAGCATATGTAGGTGGACTGATTTCTCTCTTGTACATATGCCCTCCTACACAAATACGTGCATGGAGGAGGTCCCTGTAATTGGGACCTATGGCATTTTGCTTTATAGAATATGGCAGATACCTTACCATGCGTATCAGCATATGTAGGTGGGACCTTGTCATTAGGGTCTATGCATCTGTCATTGGCTGCCCCCTTCTGCACCAATGTGTGCATGGAGGTGAGGTTCCTGTAATTGGAACCTATGGCATTGCACTCTATATGGCAGATATTGACCTTATGCATCTGCCACTGGTTGCCCCCTTCTGCACCAATGTGTGTATGGAGGTGAGGTCCCTGTAATTGGGACCTATGGCTCTTTCTGGCAGATGCCTCTCTGTGTACCACAGTGAGTGGAACCTTTATTATCAGGGTCTATGCATCAGTCAGTTCTTTCTCAAGTATAGCTGCTCAAGGGAGTGGCGGACCTGTGGTACTATCTGTAGAGATTCCTTAAAGCAATACACTGTCTCTGAGTGGTGCAGGTTTATTGTAAATGTAATGACCAGAGAACAGAACTATGTATTGTAAATATAATGACTGAAGAAACAGAACAGATAAATTCAAAGTAGCCTACTATTCCTTCCAATTTGTAGTCAAGTACTGGTCCAAATCAAAAGTCGGATTTACTTGAGTTCAAACTCAGTTCACTGGCTCTGCAGAGCACAAAGGCACTTCCTTGGCCACCAATTTGTACCTTGTGGCACAGTTTCAAGAGAGACTTACAATATGTAGTAATTTTCAAAGGCAAAAGTTACTATATTGGAGAATAGTAGAATCCTAGGGATCCTAGAAATCCCAATATTCCCATATATGGTTGTGCTTCTTCATCATTTGATTAGCATTTTCCGCAGTGGAAAATGCGAAATTTTTCCACATGGAAAATGATGAGAAAATGATGAGAAAATAATTAATTTTCCCATATGGAAAATGCTTATAAAATACTAAGAAAATGATTGGAAAATAACTTATTTTCTTTGCATTTTCTATAGCGGAAAATAATGAGAAAATAATGAGAAAATATTGCATATTCTCAGCATTTTCTTAACATTTTCCACTATGGTAAATAGGCATTTGCCCCCAGTGTGTCCTTGCTCCTCCGATTCATCTTCGTCGTCGCTCACATCTTCCAGCTCAGGAACATTGGCAGCAGAGTCGGGGTTGGCAGAGTCAATGGTGGCGGAGCCGCTGATGGTAGAGGGAAGGGCCTGAGAGATATTGGCTTCGACGGGGGCATCAGAAGTACGTTTGTCTCATGGCCTGAGAAGCACTTGAGTAGCAGCAGCGAACAGCTCCACCATGTCTCGTGTAATGATGTCTCTACATTGACGATGAGCAGCCCATGCATCAATAAGAAAGGAGCACGCACTTGCCAACGACCCAGACCTGGATAATGTCGTCCTCAGGCTTGCGTGACCCCTGCAGACTACGGGACATGACTGCATCCCCGTCTTTAAGCTGCAAGCCACCTAGCCTACCTTCAACACACAGAAGGATAGATAGGATGGCCACGCATCAGGAAAAAACAAAAACAATGTAGCTGGTAGGCCCGGCACATAGTCGGTGTAGTTAGATATCGCACCGCGCTCCTCTTTACAGGTCTGCATGGGAAGTCATAGTCGACCGCGGATCCACATTGTCTGCTATCGTTGACATCGGATCGTGCTTGGCGATGTGGTGGACGTGGATCTCTGTCGGCAAGCGCAGATCAATATGTCGTGTCATATGCCAGCGCAGAAAACTTCCCAGCGGTGAGTCTGCCTCATAAGGATGAGGGAGGTTCCTGTCGCTTTGGCGTAGCTTCCTGTGCCGTTCACGACCGTGAATACTGGGCTCCAGTTGACCGCTCCCAGGAATGTGGAAATTTCTCTAAGTCCTCGCATCAACACGTGTGTGATATTGCGTGCTTGATGGATGAGTAAAGAGACTTCTTTCCGCATTTGGTCGACGTTGGTTGCTTCCCTTCGCCCACCACCCACCAATGCCCCGCTCAACACCTCTCTCCCATTCGCCGCCGCCCCCTGTTATCTACCCCTGGTAGCACCCATACCTCCTTAAACCCGCCGCCCACGGCCCTCTCGCAAACCAAATTGTCTCGGCGGCAAGTGTCGATGCCCAGTGTCCAAACCGCTGGCATTCCAACCTTCCCCCTTCCTAGCCCCTTCCCTTCCAAGCCTCTTCCCCTTCCAAGCCGTTGTCCCGTGTCCTCCCTCCTCAGCGCCACTCTCCACTCGCTCTCCCTCAAGTGCTCGACGGTCACAGTGGCTCCTCGTTGCCCCAACGTGCAACGTCAAGACCAGGAGCAACAAGCAGCTCAAGGCTCAACGTTTCAAGTCCGGCCGCTGCCGTGGGCAAATCCGCAAACACCAAGCCGTCATCATCAAACCCGACGCTGACGAACGAGAGCGACGAGGAGGTTCAGCGGGTGGGTATGCCGGTTGCAAAGGTACGTTATCTCCCATTCGATGGCACCCTCGCGCTAACATATGCTCCAGAAGTCGACAAGTACATCTTGCCTCGTCTTGCAGTGCCTCGCTCCTCCCCGAATCAATGCAAAGCCCGACGCTCGAAGCGACTATTGCGTCGTTAACGGCCATGAATGGAGGTGTTGGCCCTTTCTTCATGAAGTACTAGCCGCCAATGCGGGGGGCAACGCTGCGTCATCTGTCGTTTTGACATTGTAGTGCTAACGCTCCCTCCAGGTCCTTGACCCTCCGAGTCGCCCCGAACGCAAGCACCCTGTCGATGCTTGCCGCGTATCCCTGCGCATGCACCGCCAATGTCACTCACCGTCTGCCTACGACCGTGTTATCCCTCCCGCCTGGTTGATCCGTCGGTGGGCAATGTGGTGCACGCCGCGTCTGTCCGCTGACAATTCCCAGCTCATCTGAAGTCCATGACGTCGCTGCCCTCGGCATGTATATGCTGCTTGAGAGCCTGCACTGTTGTAGTCATCTAGTACACTGTTATAGTCACCCAATGCATTTATTTTCTGGTTCTAATACCGATGGTTTGAGCGGCCTCTTGACTGCCATGAGTTGCTACAGCGTACTGTAATCGTCGTCCGCCTCGCCATGTGATGCCATGATAGTGACGTGTTGATTGCCTCTTAGCTATGTGCACTATATAAAGGGTATCCTTTCAACGCAGCTATCGTTGCTATATTGCCAACATAGTACAACATTGTGGTGCCTTTTTTTTCCTGATGCGTACCGACTGCTCGCGCCTCCTGTGACGTATTACATTTGGGCACTTGCATCTTGCTTTGCCATTCATAAGCACTAGCTTGAGCTTGCTGGCGAGTATCGGTGTAGAAGACATATGTCGTGCTGCGGGGAGCAATTCTATTGCGAAGAGGATGCCGGGGTACGATAAAGAAATGAGGTAGATGGTCGGGCCAACCGGGAATATGCAGAAAGTTCTCTCGAGGGATATGGATGATCTCTACAAGAGAGGGCTGCGCTCCGCTCTGCCCAAGGACTGAGGACATGGACTTTATTTGCCATCTCAATGATCTCATACACAGGGAACTATTCCACTTCCATTTTTTAAATCAAATCCCAGATCCAAACTACAGAATAATATGCAAGTGAGAAGACAGAAAATATAATGACCGAAACGTATCCGAGGTCCCGAGCATGCCAGCCAGACACCGGAACTGAGCGACGGACATGGATTAGGACAATTCCGACGCTGCAGGCGATTCCGGATTGAGTCTCAATGAGCAAGATCACGTACGTCAAAGCTATCGCAGGGTGAAATCATGAGCGGTGTGGTGATAACACACCATACTCCTGTCCCCTGCTCACGCGCACTTGCTCCTCCGTCTCCTGCAACCGTGCTTGTGTTCCTCGATATGCTTGTCGCGGTAACTGTCAAGTTAAGCGTGCAAAGCACGAATGGCGGAATTGATGAGGACGGCGAATAACCCCGGGCCACCGTGTAACATATTCCTCGTCCCTGTGCCCGCAGTTGGCGTTGTGGCGACGGAACAGTGTGAGTCCTCGGATCGCAAGTTACGCGAGTCTTGCGAGGGTCAGGTGGGTAGCTGGACAGTCTGAGTGCATGACGACGTACTCACTTCACCGCGAGTCAACTCATGTCTGTGGGTCATGACAGTGATATAAGCGAATAGATTCGATGAAGATTGAGCACAAACCTTCCATGCTCGTCCAACTCCACTCATGCAAATCACCGTCATCATCCCATTCTCATCAACGCTTGGCACTCCACCCTCTTGTCCATCCAGATCCGTCCCTCGTCGTCTTGTCCATTGTTGATCCTTCTCCATCTGCAGGTCTTGCGCTGTGATGATGTGAGGTCTTGATGCGAGGTGGGGATGAGCCTTGACGTTGCCAGTGCCAGTGAGATCAGTTCTTGTCCACATTTGTGAGGCTGGAAACGTCGCTGTTGAGGGGGTCCCTTGAGTTCTTGCCATTGCAAAGGCTTGAGAGGGCCAGAGAGTCGAGGTGTTCCTCTAGGCTGTTGTTTGCGCGACGGACTCGAATGTGGAGGCTTGGCGGAGGATGGGAAAGAGCGAGGGAGTGAGGGCGGCCGAAGCACTCTTTACATGTTGCCGACGGCCAACAATGTAAGGCTGTACCTGTCGAGGAAGCTCACGGTACTCCCACGATGTCCGACTTGGACTTGCAAAGAGTTGCAATCTTCGTTGGAAGAGGCTGGGGTGACCCAGATGAGACATTTGGGCAAAGGCTGAGCATGTAGGAGGCCGGATGAAGTGAGTAGGGCAATGGCAAGGTGTTGGCCTCGCGGCGCGCGTGAGAGAAACTCAAGCATGTTTGATAGTTCGAGCTTCAATTGACAGATTAGCGCGCAAGATTTAATTAAGATCGAGCCATGTCGATAATATAGGAGAATGGGGCTGTGTAAATGCCCCGTAGCATTAGCATGCTGCGCGCGGGTTTCGAAATCTGGCATAGGGAGGACTCGGGGGATGGAAGGGAGAGGAAAGAGTGATGCTGCTGTGACATTCCCTGGCGTTCGGGTATTGGAGAGCCGGTGGTAGTTTGCAAGGGCCTCAGCATCTGTCACAATTGCTGTTTCTTTTGTGACCAGATGGCATATCACATGTCACATACTCCGGATGGACTGTGCCATCAACTGCGGACTGTGCATTGACTGTGCCATCGACTGCGGAACTGTGCATCGACTGTGCCATCGACTGCGGAACTGTGCATCGACTGTGCCATCGACTGCGGACTGCGGACTGTGCGCTGCGGACTACGGAGCACAGCCACCGAGGGTAGTATATATACCGTAGCCAGCTGCCCTGTATCCCCAGTCCTTTTATTCCATCACGTTTACACTCTTACCATCTCCTCCTCCTCTCTCTCTCTCCCTCCTTGTGTTCTGCCATCCGATACCCCATCGTCACATCATACCGTGACCTCTGGCGTATACTGTGACAGCTCACATTCCTCTGATCTCCGCCCTGTTCGTGACATAATAAAAGGACAGGGCGGAGATCAGAGGAATGTGAGCTGTCACAGTATACACCAGAGGTCACGGTATGATGTGACGATGGGGTATTGGATGGCAGAACACAAGGAGGGAGAGAGAGAGAGAGGAGGAGGAGATGGTAAGAGTGTAAACGTGATGGAATAAAAGGACTGGGGATACAGGGCAGCTGGCTACGGTATATATACTACCCTCGGTCACGGTATGATGTGACGATGGGGTATCGGATGGCAGAACACAAGGAGGGAGAGAGAGAGAGGAGGAGGAGATGGTAAGAGTGTAAACGTGATGGAATAAAAGGACTGGGGATACAGGGCAGCTGGCTACGGTATATATACTACCCTCGGTGGCTGTGCTCCGTAGTCCGCAGCGCACAGTCCGCAGTCCGCAGTCGATGGCACAGTCGATGCACAGTTCCGCAGTCGATGGCACAGTCGATGCACAGTTCCGCAGTCGATGGCACAGTCGATGCACAGTTCCGCAGTCGATGGCACAGTCAATGCACAGTCCGCAGTTGATGGCACAGTCCATCCGGAGTATGTGACATGTGATATGCCATCTGGTCACGAAAGAAACAGCAATCGTGACAGCATCCCCCGGAACTACATCATGGTCCTGCTGACTGAAACGATTGCCAGATAAGGCAGGGCCCTGCATGGTCGGAACTTCGGCCATCCGTCAATCGCGATATCATGTGTATATGGTCTGTGAGCGGTAGGACAGATTAGGTAGAATTAAGGGGAGGCGGACGAGGCAAAAGGAAAATGAGAGTGCCTGTAGAATTATTTAGCGACGAACAAGGTCGTTGGCAGTCAACTGACCTATTGATTTGCATCCCCTTCCTTCCATCTTCGGAACCCAGCCCAATCGACACCTCGGGTCGGACGGCGCTCGAGATTCCTATTTGCCGAGTGATAAGCCGTTCACCAAGTTTCTCGACGGTGTCGACGGTGTATATAGTTGATGCGGAAGTTTCAGACAGTTTCGGACGATGCGTTGATGTGTGTGCTTGGCGAACTAACTACAAAACTAAACCTGTGAAAACCGAATAACACTATACCCAAAACCTCTATACTCTGAATAAGACTTGTAATAGTCAAACCCATCGTAAATCGGTGTAAGGGAGTGAAACCAAATAAACACAAATCCAATCAAATAGCTAAGGTACATCGCATCCATCTTCGACGAACGCCACTGTGACATTACCCTTGATTTCCTTTTTGGGCGGGTGCTGAGCTGCGTTTCCCGTCGATGGAATTTTCTGTAACTTGGCCAGTGGGTGCATCTACTTAGAGACTCTGTGAATATGCAAAAATATTCCCCAAATTATGTGTGTGGCGGGCACAGCGCCAACTTTAATCTGTGACCCATCTGGCATCACATTTTCTAAACGCTGCAGCTCCGTCCCTCGACTTCGCTGGGTCATTTTTTTTCACAGGTGGCAATGAATTAAGCAGCCCAATACACCCTCCAATTTATAGAGAATTCCATCGACACGTTTTTGTGCTACGGCCTGTCACGCTGTGGTTTGTCGAAGATGGATGTGATGTACCTTAATAGACACTAGCGAGTTCAGAACCCTGGGTACAGGGCCTTTGGTGGGGGTGCAGGGTAGATAGTTCGAGAGTTTGTAACGCGCACGTAAGACGTACTATCGACGAGCCTTGATGGGGCGGCCAAATACGATGTCCTAGTTCCTTAATCGGTATTCTTCCAAGTTCTTGTTCTTCTGTCTTCCTTGTTCTGTCCTAGTTCCTAAAATCCTAAATCACTATTCACTAATTCCTTGTCAAACACTTTGATATCTTGATGTCCGAATAACAGTTGCTCAGTTCACACAATCCAATTCCGATTTAAAAGTTGTAGCCTTTGCAGTTTGTAGCTTAGCTAAACCCCAGATCGCGGCCTCAATAGGTGGGCGATTCCGTGTCTACAGTGTACCAAAATCCTACTTATATACCCTTGTCTGTGTCATATCTGAGTAGTAAATATTATGATGGATCGCCCCTTCGAGTCATATTCGTACACAGATCCCTGATCCGAATTGTGATTGTCGTTATTCGGTATGATGTTTCTTCAGTTGTCCGATTAGCGGCTCTGCCCTTGGTGCCAGTGGATATCCCTCGTTCGTAGCTTTCCGTGCATATGCGATTTGACCCAAACCGTCCAGTAGTTCCGAAGTTATTGCCTTTACTTGTTTTCCGGATAAGGTCACCAGGATCATTTTGTAGTCACTTGGGTCTTGTAATCTTCGGCATCCGACGGCTTGTCCCTCTTGGCTCTGATTCGGGTTTCGTTGGTCCGATAAGGTCCGGCCCGTGCTTCTCCGCCATCTTATCGCAAGTCCGAATAGCAAACGGTTATTCCGAGACTGCCAGGTCTTATTTGGTTTTTATCCCTTTGAGTGGTTTGCACCGGATTGGATAGGTCCAGGCTTGTGGGCTCTGCTGGTATGTAGACAGAGAACTTGGAATGCGCCGCAGGTCGTCAACCCCATTGCAGACCTTATTCACTGTTGCAGATATCTCCCAACTAGCTATTCAGGCTCATACTAGTTCTGTGATGTGCGCACCGAATAAGCGCGAAAAGGTTGCCCTTCCACGCCTACTCCAGAGAGCGGCTTATCAGCGTTGCAAGTTGACCAGAGAGGACGATGTAACCATATGGGGGGTGTCGCCGAGGAGAGCGAGTGAGTATATATCGATCGTAGGTGAAACGGGAACGTATCCTGTGCGGTCATAGGTGGTACGGGAACGTATCTGGGCAAACATTGCGATAGCAAGAGGGAGTGTCGATGGGGTTGCGCGGTGGGCTCGTAGGTGGTACGGGAATGTATCCGGGCAAACATTGCGATAGCAAGAGCCAGTGTCGTAGATGCAGCTGTATTCGAAGACAGCGCGTCCGGGAGGCGTGTATTAATCCAGCAGTGGTGCTTATTGTGTTCTTTTGTTCGTCCAGGAGCGTATATTAATCCAGCGGTGGTGCTCATTCGGGTCGCTTCATTGTCCTGAAGTGCGTAATAATCCAGCGGTGTTGGTTAACAGGTTGTGTTGTCGGTTGGTCATCTTGGTTCGGCATCCTAAGGCTTGTGTGGCGTGGCCCGGCTATCTATAGCCCTCACACCGTTCCAGATCCACATCATCCCAATCCGTGGACCGAGCTCCCTCCTGATGGGTATGGCCTCCGAAAGGGCACACAATCCAAGGGTGTCACCCTTGCAACCCCACACAAACAGATTACGAGCGTCGAGGAAGTATGCATCTTGGCTGCCAGGAAGATGTGCGAACTGTTGGAGACCTAGCTGATCTTGCCATCCATGGTCAAGCTGGATGCTCATCTTTCGCCCAAAGCGGCTAAAAGAAACAATGCCTCGCAAGGTGCACGCAACCGGTGTCTCGTCCGCGGCGCCGTTCTGCAATGTGTTTTGGAGACGCTGGGTGACGGGCCCTTTGTGGCGGAAGCTATGGCAGAGTTTCTCTGACAACCAGGATTGTTCTTTTCCAACCAATTCCGAGTCGATGCATTTGCTGCTGCTCTAGATAAATCCGGTGTCAACGAGCCACTTGAACATCTGCAGCAGGAGTTGAGAGACACTGCTCTTGAGAACACGCAGTTATTACAATTTGAGCAAGGAGACCCAGCTGGGCCTTCTCTCACTTCAGTTGGGGCAGGCCGTGGAGGACTCGGAATACGAGAATCCAGACAGGAGCGATGGAGTTTATGCTCTGGCACAGATCAAGGCAGCAAGGTCGAAACGGATGAAACTCTCAGCTGCAGTCAAACCCACAGTCGCATTGCTGCTGCCAGAGATGCCCGACATGGCAATTCCAGCCGTCATCTTACGCAAAGCGCTCTCCAAGAAACGAGGACATCCGCCGACGGAGGTGACGGCCATTTATCGCCGGCTTCTCGAAAGCCACAATCCAATCACAAACACAGCCTGAAATCTTGATCCCGACCAGATGAATCCCATTCGCACGGATCTCAATAATGTCTGTTTGTTGCGCAAGGCAATTCCAATAGAACGCCTCACCAGCGGTAGAGGCCTCTCCTCTTTGCTCGCTTTTATGGGAACTGGACAGGGGACGATGACCGAGGTATTTCTGAACAACAATAGCTTTGATTTTGTCAACAAGGATGCATGCATCACGGTCTTTACGAATGCCGAGGCGGCTCAATCGATAACCGGGTTACCAGCTCCAAAGTACAAGAACACAGGCATCTACGGCCAACAGTCCACATCGTATTCTGCACATCCTACGCTGAGGATTAAAGGCGTCAAGCATACATTTACCCTACAGGAGAAATTCGAGCCGTTTTTCGATCCGCAGCTCCAGCGTAGCTATGAAGCTTTCCTGGGAACTATGGCAAACCAAGATCCACGCACGTACGATGGCCCTCGGCGATCGTGGGCTGAGCTTCTTGGGTGGCTTCACGACCAGAGGCTTCACGGATTTGGGATAGGCCTTGGTACTCTTCAGTTTGCCAATAATCTAGCCTTGGCTGGGGTTGTTATCGAACCGTCGTTAGAGGAAATGGGGCAGTGGATTAGCAACAATCGGAGCTTGGGAGCGTTTGAAGGACTCCAAGTGCTTGGCTTCCGAAACCTCGACTCTGATGCTGCCGTTCGGGCTGCATTCATCTGCGCGGACTCGTGGTTCAGCCACTATCTCACAGCAGCCGACAAGGAAATCCTTGGTGACGGAGCAATGTCAACTGAACAGCGGCTCTGCAAAACAAGTCGATGGAAGAACAGGGCTTGGGGTAAGGCAAGGATGAGGTTGGGTAACAAGGCACGGGCGGAATTCAATAAGCAGACTTGGTCATCTGGGGTAAATATCACAGACCACACAAAGTTTCCTATCCCTTGTGCTCGAGACATGCAGCCAATGGTGTTCAAGTCGATAATTGAGGATGGGTGAGTATTTTTGCCCCGAGCATCCAATTGCTAATGAAACCTCTAGAGGACGAAACCTTGTTTTTCACTCAGAAGCAGAGATTGAGCAAATGGAGGAATAGAATAAGAATACCGCAGTTTAACGATAAGTGAAGGTGAAGGGCTGGATGATGATGAGGAGTATCCCGAGACATAGTTGAGCAGATATATATATATTTCCATGAAAATGGGCACAGAACGAATTCATTACAGTACCTATGTGGCGAGTGCTGTCTGTTCAGCAGAGTGGTGGTGTAGATGCTCACGGTCACAACCAGGTCTGGTTTTAACAACGTCCTCCCCGTCGAACTCATTGCTTGGGTTTTCTCATTTGTTGTCTGTCCATGGCTTCGAAGAATACACCGCCACATTCAAACTCATGCGCGTCTGCACACCATGGCGCCAATTGGTGATCCAATCCCCTGCGCTTTGGACCCACCTCTGCATCCCTCGTCCCTCAGACGCAGACGAGGTCCTCTTCAAGTACTATACCAATAACTTGAAAGGCCTGGCCTTGCGAGTCACCATTGACGCAGAGGCCACCTCCAAGTTCGTCAAGCGTTTCTTGTCCCTATTGCGTCTTGTGTCTGCGAGATGTCCCTTGCTGGCGAGCAAGAAGCCCTTACTGGGGTCCTGGTACTCCAGCAGGAGTTCGCTTGGCTCGAGCCCCTCACCATCGACCTCGACGGTCCCGAGCCGGAAGCCCTCGATGTTGGAAATAGGATCACATGCAAGCTGAACGGTCTAGACAGGCCTAGAAGCGCAGCCCATGCACAGTCCGCAGCGACTGCTGCACAGTCCGCACAGTCCACAGTAACTGTGCTGCACAGTCCGTAGTCGATTCTGCAGTATGCACAGCCTTTACCTTTAGTATGAAAGCAATGTAGAATGAGTAGTAGTTATACAGTCAATTATTACCCCTTCTCTCATTCTCAAATTCGTTCGATCTGCTAGTTCTGCTAACACTAGGGGCATTGGCCAATAATCCGGCCCAGATCATGTTAAGATCATGAAAAATGTTCTATTAATGTTCTATCAATGATCTATTCAATGATCCGGCCCGGATTATTTTTAAATACAATGATCCAAGCTGGATCATCTGATAATGCAATAATCCAGGCCGGATTATTGAATAGAACATTCATAAAACATTGATAGAACATTCAAAATAATATCAACATGATCCAGGCCAGATTATGGGCCCATGCCCGTGGTGTAACAGGTTATGGGCCCCAACCGTGCATAAATCAGAACCCAATAACCACGAACAAATACTGCTTACCTCATACTTTCCTACAACATGTCGACATCAACAAACACACTATCCTCCACTGCAAAGCTTGGAGAATATTTTGCAAGACTGCCTTTATGTAGGGCTGATGGAAAGAATTATGTGTTCTTCCGAGATCGCTTCAAGTTTGCGATTGACGCGGCTGGTCTTGGTGACCACCTCGATGATCCTGTGATCTGGAAGGAACCCATTGCACCTGTAATGGTGGATCCGCTAGTACCAATGGCGGACGAGAAGAAGGCTTACGACATGTTCCTTATGCGTCGTCGGTTCTAGAAGTCGGAGCAGGCTGTTATCAAGCAAGGCATTGCAACAACGATTCCAGACTCACTCTTCCTGAAGGTGAAGGGTGAGAAAACTGCTAAAGAAATGTGGGACAAAGTGAGAGGTCACTTTGAGAAGAAATCCCAGATGGTCACTGTAGATCTGCGCCGAAAGCTACAAGACGAGCAATGCGCAGAAGGAGGCGATGTGAAGGAACATCTCATGATGCTCTCAACGTACAGAGAGGACCTAATAGCCATGGGTGCAGATCCTGGCGAAAAAGAATTTGTCACAATAGTCCTAGGTTCCCTCCCAAACAGCTGGGAGACCTACCTGAGTGTGCTAACAGGCGCAGCAGCTCTACTTGGAAAGGTGCTTGATCCGGAAACTGTACTACAGGGTATCAGTGATGAGGCCGACAGAAAGGCGGCCCGATCGGGTGCAAGTGGACCAGAGGCCGCGTTCTACGGGAACGGCAGCAATGGCAAGAAGAATCCAAGAAAGAGCATGAAGGGCAAATGTCATAATTGCCAGAAGACAGGACATTGGGCAAAAGATTGTTATGTGAAGGGAGGCGGAAAAGAAGGCCAGTATTCCAATCGCAAACCTAGAGACAAAGCAAATGTTGCACAAGCGCAACAAGACTTTGATGCTGCATGGCATGCTCAGGAGGGGCAAGCCATTGAGTTTGATGAACTTGATGAAGATGATTCCGAGGACGGTGATGATGTGGACAATACACACTACGGGCGTGGGCCCATAATCTGGCCTGGATCATGTTGATATTATTTTGAATGTTCTATTAATGTCTATCAATGACCTATTTAATGATCCGGGCCGGATCATTGAATAGGTCATTGATAGACATTAATAGAACATTTTGCATGATCTTAACATGATGTGGGCCGGATTATTGGCCGATGCCACTAGTGACAAGATTCTCCAACATGCCAGACCTCGAGGAAATATCGGACAGCAAAGACGAGCTTGATTGGTTGGATGGCAAGAGCCAGTCCGATGATGAGTTTGATTCTGATCCGAATGAGGGTGAAGAGCCGATGGATAGGTTCTCACTTGCCTCAGATAGAGTGGAGCTGATTGCAGCTGCTGCTACAACTGGATCTCATCAAGAACTGGAAGTTACGACTCGGGTGCAACACAGCACTTGACACCCAACAAGAGTAGACTCATGAATTATCAAACAATTAGACCGCAAGGAATAGTTGCCGCGGACAACAAACAGTTCGAGGCCGTAGGCAAGGGTGACATGCATGTGCAAGTACCGAGAGGCAAGGATCTATACACTAGAGTTCTTGTGCGAGACGTACTCTATGCACCAAGCATGGGAGTAACCCTCCTTTCAGTTGGGAAGATTACAAAGGCAGGATATTCGCTGCATTTTCGAAGCACAGAGTGCAGAATCTTCAACGAAAGAGGAAAGCACATTGGAACAGTTCCGTTTGTGCAAGGAGTGTATGCCATAGAGGTGGAGGCACCATTGCCAGAGATGGAAGCATATTCCGCAAGCGATGGTGGTCCCTTACGAGTAACACCAGAGGAGCTGCATAGACTCCATGGACACCTACCTGTGGAAGCAGCCCGGAAGCTTGTAATCGACAACCATGTTGAAGGAATTCAACTAGAAGAAAGCAAGGCTGCCACAGAGGAAATATGTACATCATGCCTACATGGATGGATGACAAGAAAGCCAATCTCCAAGCCTGCAGAGCGCGAGGCAAGAGGGGAAGTTGGTGATGAGATATACACAGATCTCTGGGGACCTGCCACTGTGGAGATACCGCAACATAACTGGTATTATGTCTCGTTCACAGATGAAGCAAGTCGATACACAGTAGTAATCTTGCTACATGCCAAAAGTGGCACACTGGAAGCGACAAAGTCGTTAGCCGCACGTTGGGAGCGAAGTCATGCAATCAAGATAAAAATATTGCACTCTGACAACGGCGGAGAATACAAGAGCAAGGAATTTGACGCCTGGTTGGCCAAAGAAGGCATCAGACGCCAATTGACAGTCCACGACACACCGGATGTTGAACAGGCAATGCACAGAGGTCTGAGGTCAACAGTGAGAAACTCTTGTATTATGCATGAGAGTGAAGGAACTACTTGCCTGAGGTCAACAGTGAGAAACTGGGGACCTCAGAGCGCTATCTAGCTACCTATATAGTAGGGAGTACAAAGGCAAGACCATATATGTAAGTACAAGGGGTTTGCCTAAAGTAGCAAGAACAAGGGCAAGACCATGTATGTAAGTATAAGGGGATTGCCTGATTGGGAACAATGGCAAGATAGCTACCAAACAGATAAGATGATGCACAGATAAGACAAGATAAGATAAGATATGAATAGACTGCTTGAGTCCAAATCCACACTTCAACACCGGAACACAATGGTGTTGCAGAACGACTGAATCGCACACTTCTTGAGAAAGTGCGTGCTATGTTACACGCAGCAGGGCTAGTGTCAAACCTCTGGGGTGAGGCGCTGAAGCATGCTGTTTGGTTGAAAAATCGGAGCTCAACCAAGGCCCTAGGTGGCAAGACGCCATATGAAGTCTTCCACAAGCAGAGACCAGACTTGCGCCACATACATGAGTGGGGATGCAAGGTCTGGGTCCATGAGGATGACGAAAAACTAGGTGGACCAAAGCGAGCCCGTGAGGGGCGCTGGATGGGCTTAGATCCAGACACAATAGATGGACATCGCATCTATTACCCAGATAACCATTCCATTCGTGTCAAGCGCAACTTGAAGTTTGCGAAGAGAAGACAAAATGGAGAAGTGTTTAGAGTGCTGAATGAGGGGGAGAGAGCGGAAATTAGGCCAGAATCAGTGTCGCAAAACATTCAGGCACCTGGAACAATGGCCCCAACTACCATACAACTACCCACCATTACTATTCCCCTCCCTGACTCCCGGCTCACAACACCACCAAGTACTCCAGCGCAAGTCCCAGCAACAGAATCAACCAAGCGTGTTGCACCACGAGATATTTCGAGCCAAATTGATTCAAGAAACATACTTGAAGGCACGAGAACTCGATGTTCTGCACACAGTGCAATTGATGACACAAGGTCATTCACTCCGGACAAGACAGGCGGTCGCTCCGCTCCCGCTCCAAGACATCGAAAATTTCATTCTACTTTACCCACTCTTCGTCGGCGCTGTCGTGCATGGGAATTGTTTAGCATGAAGAAGAAAAATTACACGCTCGGTAAGTTCTTTCAATTCCAAAATTGATCACATACTCGAATAGGGAAGGTCACGGGTAGTCACAGAGCAGTGATGACCAACAGATCATAACGTGACATGATGTCATGGCTCCGCAAGGACATCATCGGAGCAACAACATCATTGTGGAGTAACGACATCATGGTAGAGCATTTTGCATTATATAAAGAGGCTGGACCTTACTTACAACTTAGCTTACTACTTCTTACCCTTACCCGGTATTTAGTTAGAGCACTTGTAGTGCCTTAGCTGGAATACTATCTACTTCTGTTCATCGTCTACGCCTTCGACACTGACTGATATTGAGTTCGCCATCGTACTGGTGAACTTCGTCATTGCGTATACCGTTCTCAAGCTACTGTTTGAGACGTTCTACGTCCACGCCGCCTACCCGAGACCCAGCCAGCAACAGACTTGTCTGTTCGACGCGATTAAGCTGTCACGTGACCACATCTACTACGAAGGTAGACCCTCAGTCAGCGTACACTTTTAAATCGTTGTAACTACGCTTCGCCACGTAGCACGTAAGGTAGTTATTTTCAGACCACAAGAGGTTATTGACTAGTTCTCACCCTCACCCCAAAACCCAACACAATCCCGTCCTTTACGGACAAACCTTCCTCTCACCAAGGATTAGAACTACGTGCAGTTTCCTGAGCAAAGTCGCCTCCGGAAGCTGTACGTTGGAAAACAATTTTTCCAGTCGACAGCGCGAGTCAGCTAAAATTGGCAAGAGCCGTGTGCAGTGCGTGGACTTGAGCTTCATTTACAACTCGGTGCAGAAACAACTTAGCAGTGAAAAGCATGAGATAATTTTCTATCATGCAATGGAGTTGCGTAACACTTCAGCGATGAAGTGTTTTGGCTAGGAAAAAAAAAGACAGCCTGCACCTGCTCCAAGACACCCTCAAATCACAGGCCATCATCCTCCCCAATGGCCGGACGTCGACCATCCGAAATTTACGCAACGATGTCGCTTAAAATGGGGAGCGGCTTGTGTCGACGATGATGGCGCGGTCGTGGAGCGGAAAGGGTTGAGTGAGCAGTAGAATCTTGCATCTTTGATTACAGAGAGAGCAAACACACCTTACATATTCACTTCACGTCGTTCAAGTCCCATGCTCTATCGCGAGCTCACCCTAGTCTTTGCCTCGGTGTAGCTGTTGGATGAGACACGTGTCGACCTGCACAGAGAAGATGGACCGGCATCCGCGGGCTCAGAGCATCCGTAAATGAGCATGATATGTTGGGCACGATATAGCTAACCGTTGTTATTTGACATGAATGCGAAATGAGACTGCAGACGTCGCAATGGTAGACACTGATGTGATGGCAACATGGACGCACCGCATTCTTAGTTATCTCTCTCCAGCTCTGTTGGACGATAAGGGCCAGTCTTGTCTGGAGGACATATTAGTACACTATGAAATCATTGGAGAGCATTAATAAGAGCCCCCCATTTTTTTAAAAACCATTTTTGCAACTTGATCCTTCGAAAGCCATCAATGCAATGGCGCTGCATTTGGCGGTGATGTTGGACGTTGCTCAGCAAGGCATTATGAGGATAGTGGGCAGTCTCGGATGAGTTAAAACACTGTATATTGTAGAAAACGAAAGCTCTCGGATAATAGCACAGCCACTCTGAGAGCTTTTGTACACATGTGACCGTGACGTGACATATTACCTACACCCTCACACTTAGTATCTGTCTATTCCATATTGGCGGACGATAATGAAAGGAGGACAACATATCATTCATTCGTGTACACTGGATTTGAGAAAAGAACTTTGTGTGTGAGCATTAAAGAGCGGCAACGTTCACGACATAGTGTGCACCTTCTTCTTGCACTTGCCTTTGCCCAAAATCACCGATATCGGGAACTAACAGAACAACTGTGGAAGTTGAAATACAAAGTATGGCCCAAAATGGGCTGGGGACTCATTCTGGGATGCAACGTAACTCGCTTCAACAGTCGTGCTCAAAGCGAAAAGGATAGGCTGTATGCCATCCTAGTGTCCACTAGCTGGCACCTAATATGGAGAATCCGCCTCCAACGCAGAATAGACTTTCATGATGACCCCGAACGATGGCATACAGAGAAGCAGATCCACAACATGTGGGTTTCTGATATTAACTACGCGCTGAAAAGAGACTGTATTCTTACAAATAGATTCCGCTTTGGACCACTCGCATTTGACCTCAATGATGTCCTAAGGACCTGGAGTGGTATACTAGCTGAGGAAGACTCGTTGTCAGAGAATTGGATAAATGAGGGGGTTTTAGTGGGTATACGACCTATAATCGATAAAAGACAAACCGGAATAGGGTAAATTGAGTCGGAGTCCCACACTGGCTTTAATTGTGCGTAATGGCATTTCCTCCGGGACAAATTCTCGGCAACAACTGGACTTCCTAATACCAGTAAACCCAGCGGACAACCTTGGAATGCTTCTGCAGACTGAGTCTTGTTATGTAACGCTCCATAAAAAAAAAAAAATCACCGATATCTGTACATTTCGCTTACTGCAACGGACATGAGTATCACGTACATGCGGAATGAGCAATAAACTCACCGTTTTACCAGAGGTGTAACAGGGGTGCTAACAGTTGGCCTTGAATGTGGTTAGTGGAGGGGGGAAAAGACGGGGAGGACACACTGAATGATGGCATTAGAGGTGCTTGCAAGGTCAAGCAGGAGGCCTCAGCATGCGATTGAGCCGCTGCAGAGTAGTTAGTGCCATTGTCCGTGATAGAACGGGGGTGGGAGAGCCGTGAAGGGGGAATAGCTGGAGCCTGGTGTATCTGAGCTGGCTGGCTGATGAGCGGATGAAGGAAAGTATGTGACGACGTACCTCAATCTGTTTGTCGAGTCGTTGTTCGGACGAAGCATTGCTTGTACCGTGAATGCCAGGGCATCATTTGAGTGGAGAATCCCGGAAAACATACCTACGGTTTTCTCCGTCCAGGTCCATCCATCGTCGTCTTCTCCTTGGTTCATTGTCATCCGATGGCCGTTCACCACCACCGCGTTCGAGTCTGTGCCTGTCTGTCCGTCGAGACTGTGTGCCTGCGCAAGCCGGTGTTCATTGCGTGTACATGCGTCCGTCCAACGTGCATGGTGCATGTTGTTTGTTGTTTGTTGTTTGTCGGTTCTTGTTGTGCGTACCGCCGTGTCTGCAGCTCTGCCCCAAGCAATAATATCAATGCTATGCTCAAACATTTAGCAATGACTGAGGTGAGGTGAATAACATTATGAGACACCATGAGCATTTCCCGTTCTCCCTCCCATGCTGCGTCACACACCTTAAGCGCAACATGTACGTAGTGGTATTTGGGCGTCGAAGCGTTAGAGAAGCGAGTTAGGTGAGTAAGGCGAGCGTGTCTGCTGACCTATTTAGGCTGGTAAGTGAAATGGAACAGAGGAAGTGTGTGACGACGTCCATACATGAGATCGGATCATGTATTTGAACGGTAGGACACACCTGGTCGGCCCTGGAGAGCTCACTTCATGCCCATGCACTGGCAAGCACGCCGCCATCTGAATCGTCACACTCATATCACCCAGCGTTGGGCCATCTGGTCCCTCCTCCCCATCGTCCATCATCGGGTCCGTTGGCTGACTGCCGGATAGCTGAGCAATTGATGACAGAGAAACCACCGATGGGAATTGAGCTTGCGCGCTGCCAGCATGGAGGTCTTGATTAGTGTTCTGACTCTTGAGAGTTGAGAGAGTTGCATCCTTGACACATATTGACAGGGCAGTTTGAAGCGAAGGCATTCGATGGTGGGTGTCGAAAGCAAGGTGTGGTGATGGGATCAAAGCGAGACGCTCTGACCTCGATGCGTGCCCAAATCGAGTCGAGCTGTGCATGAACAGCTCAAGCTGTGCATTGACAGCTCAAGCTGTGGAGATACTCCACAAAAGCTGTAAAAGCTGTTGAACTTGACCTTTTACGGCGGAAGCCCTTGCCAAACATCAGACCAAACTGATACGTGAGACGTGGATAATATATTAGGTAATGTGATATCACGGACCGATCTCGAGCTTGCATTTGCAGGGCTTGGAGACATGTCGGATACACCAACCGTTGAGGACGCCCAACAACGTCAGGATTGGCTGCTATTCAAGCAGGCCATGGACAATGAAATGGAAGCCATGAGACGTACCGGTACATTCAGTGACAGACTGGTTCCTAGGCCACTAGATCGAAATGTTGTGGGAAGCAAATGGGCGCTCCGAATCAAACGCAAGGCTAATGGCGAAATCAACAAATATAAGGCCCGCCTGGTGGCCAGAGGCTTCACACAGGTGGAAGGTGTCGATTACTATGAGACGTTCTCACCCACAGCAAAACTGTCATCTTTGCGAACAATCCTATCTATTGCTGCCCGTTACAACTGGGACATCCAGGTGTTTGATTATTCAGCTGCATTCCTAAATGGAGAGTTTTCCGCTGACGAGGAAATCTATATGGAACAAGCTCCATATTTCTCGAATGGAAATGCGAATCAGGTCATTCGGTTAGAGAAAACAATTTATGGTCTAAAGCAATCAAGCCGCAAGTGGTATGAGAAGCTTACCACAGAACTGGGGAAGCTTGGAATACAACCACTGTGTACCGACCATGCTGTTTGAGCCCAGGCCACTATAATTTGGCAAATGTACCCAGATGTACTGAGGGCATACGGTTGGCAAATAACCTAGGTATACTGTGCAGCTAGTATACCTAGGCACATTTTGAAGCTGTCTTGGGCCTAGGGACCCGGCCGGTTGGGGGGGAAAAAGGCTGGGCTATTACCATTTTGGGGCAATATTAGTACACCTCCTGATAGCATCATATATCATATAAATGAATACCCAAAAAGGGAAATACTCCAAAAGGAATGATCGGGGCGCCTCATCCCGCCCCAATGTCACAGTTGTCACAAACCGTGACACTTGACCTAAAAGGAATGATCGGCACGCCTCCCGCCCTTCCCGCCCTTCCCGCTCTAATGTCACATATGTCACACACAACATTAAAGATGTGAAATACCTAGTAAATAGTTCCTCCACAAGGCGCAGCGTTTAAAGCTCAATATTCATGGAGATAATGAATAAAAGGCGCTAACTCACAGGTGACCCATATATATAAATCGTAATAAAAATTCAGGGGCCGTACACAGTCCTAGTAACGCCTTCCGTACAAGTAATAGCTTGGACGCTTCAATAATTACGGAGATAATGAATAGAAGGCGCTAACTCACTGGTAAACCATATATATAAATAGTAGTAAAAATTCAGGGGCCGTGCACAGTCCTAGTAACGCCTTCCGTACAAGTAATAGCCTGTACACTTCAATAATGACGGAGATAATGAATAAAAGGCGCTAACTCACTAGTAACCCATATATATAAATAGTAATAAAAATTCAGGGGCCGTGAACAGTCCTAGTAACGCCTTCCGTACAAGTAATAGCCTGTATGCTTCAATAATGACGGAATTATCCCAATTTCAGACCCTAACTCAACCAGGAACTAATTGAATTGCTGTTGGTCCTTCCTGCATACCTTACTGAGAGAAGTGTGGTTCTCAGAGCCAACTCACTGCTCTGGAAAGACATCTACAGAGTCTTTAAATGGTGTTATCCCAGTGTTGTACAAAGTTATTAAAGGTGTTAACTCAAGTCACACAGCTTGATATTTCCTCAAGTCATTAATGGCGTTAACTCAAATCACTCCCAGGTCTTCAACGACTGTTAACTCGAATACATTCTACATGTCTCCATCTACTGCGCCACCTTTTTCAGCTCCTCCATTGCCCAGGCCACATCGTTGACCGCGTCAAGCCAAGACTGAGACGTTTTACCAAGTCACTTCAAAGTAGACCCCCACCAATACAAACTGGCCACCACGCTCAAGATCCCATTCTTCCCCGGCGCCATCATCGAGCCCCACGGACGCCCCTCAGCCTCAGTGCGAATCGGGCGCTCGCTCTCCTCCACAATGCGCCAGTCGGGCTGCGACTTGACCCACCACGCCCACCATAGCTTGTCGTACACAGGCGTGTTTGGGATCGAAGTAACGCCAGGGCCGCCGAGCCGATAGTTTTGAACCCAATGCGTGATTTGCTTGACTCTGCGCACCGCAGGAAAGAGGCGGTCCCCCGATTGCCATCGGTACGCGCGTTCGAGCTCGATCCACCGCTCCAGAAGCCCCTGGTATCGCTCTCCCTGCATCGTCCCGGTGAGCTCCTGCCAATACCGCCGGTCGAACTCCTCCATCCAGGTGTCTGCTGCGTTGTTGTGAGGAAAATATACTTCCCTCCGTGGCCTTCAGGAAGTGACTTTATTCGTGAAGGTTCACGAATGTTCGGGGAAACAGGGAGAGTGTAATTGAAAGGAAAAGAAAAGAAAATGGGAGTCAAGATTTAAGAGGGTAGAGATTTGGAGGTGGGTGCAAGTGAAGTCAAAGATCACAATTAACTTCCTTTGCGAGGACGAGAGTCAAAGATCACAATTGACTCTTCTCGATAGAACAAAAGATCACGTAGGATTTCAGTCACAGGTACGATACGCGAAGTCAAAGATCACAATTGACTTCGAGAATTTGAGAGCCAAGTGTCCGGTGTAACTCTCCACGAATACGATAGGGTAAAGTCAAAGATCACAATTGACTTTGGGAAATTGAGAGCCAAGTGTCCAGTGTAACTCTCCACGAATACGATAAAATAAAGTCAAAGATCACAATTGACTTTGGGAAATTGAGAGCCAAGTGTCCGGTGTAACTCTCCACGAATACGTTAGATAGAAGTCAAAGATCACAATTGACTTCGATTAATAAGAGCCAAGTGTCCGGTGTAACTCTTCTAAAAAATAAAAAGCAGACAGTTAGTTTGGGATGGAAGCAGTGGAAATCTCTTTCTCAGAATCAGCCTGTCCTCCAAAGTTGGACCAAAGGAGCCAAATGCTTTGCAAGATGCAGTAAACAATTAACCAGTTAACGATAATAACTGCCAAATCAATTGCCACTAATTAAGAGACCGAGATCACTGGAGTTGATTGGGGGAAATCAAGCTGAATTACTACTACGTACACCAGGCTTTATATACTGTTTCTGTGGGAATTTATTTCCTGATTGAACCTTCTTCTTTGTGACTCAGACTGACTCAATATGACTCAGAATGACTCAGTATGACTCAGTATGACTCAATATGACTCAATATGACTCAGTATGAGTCGGTATGAGTCGGTATGAGTCAATACTATTTTTAACTCATAATGACTCCAATTGACTCTTACTGACTCATATTCCTAAATGACTCATGTTGCACATGACTCCCTTTGACTTGCTTCCAATTTCATCTAATTCTTGAGTATGAACTTGTAACATTGGTTTTGAATCTTTGTGGGTATCATTTTCCTCATACATCAGCGTCCTCAGGGAATTCAATCGGCGTCGCATCGTAGGCGTAGGCGGGTTCCGCTCCATCGTCCTCCGCGGATACGGCTTTGACTTTCTGCCCTTTGCTGGCAGGACCCCATGTTCCCTTTTTACCCTTCTTCGGCGGCGCTGCTTCCTCGTTCTCGTCGTCGTCGTTCCGCTTCTTCTGCTTCTTGCTTTGTGACGGACCCGTCTCGTTCCCATCCTCCAATGTGCGTTTCCTTTTTTTTCCCCTTCTGCTTCCCCATCCTCTGCCTCCGAATCCCCGTCCACGTCCAGCCCGCCTAGGAATCGCGTCGACCGTGAGGAACGACGGGACGGCACCGCGTCGACGACGTCCATCTCCTCGCCAGCCTCGCCCTGCTCGGAGTTGTTTTCCCCGCACTCCGTCTCGGTTTGCGTCTGAGACGCTTCCTCCTCGCTATCCGACATCGACTTCTGCTTTCCCTTCCCCTTTCCCTTCCCCTTTCCCTTCCCCTTTCCCTTCCCCTTTCCCTTCCCCTTTCCCTTCGCCTTCTCCTTCCCTTTGTCACCTGCCTTGGGCTTCGCAGCTGGCTTCGCCTTGTTGCTGCTCGTCGCTGGGGCCGGGGTTTTCTTTGCTTTGACGCTTTTTGAGACGTCGATGCCTCTGGAGCGGGGCTGGCTTCCGGAAGCTCGGGCATTCGGAGCAGCCCCTGCTCGTCGAGTATCGATGGGCTTTGGTCTTCCCTCGCTCGCTCCGGCCAAGCTCCCATGCATTGCTCTTCGGGCAGCGATGCTGCTGCGCAGTCCGCGGACGCTGCCGACCGTCAGACTCTACGGCGGATCTCAACTGAGAAACTCACTGTAAGCCGTTCTCAAGTACGCCTTCATTTTCTCCCTCGCATGGTCCACGAAATGTTGCGGATCCCACTGAGGGAACGACCTTGGCAAGGGCGCCAGATTCTCGCCGAAGGAACAGCTACGATATGCCGTTAGGGACGCGGTGAATGAAAAAGAAAACTACGCACTCCATGACCATAATATCCCCCCGCATGTTCGGAATCGGTCCGCCCGCCATTACGAGTAGATGCAGCCCCGTCATCTCCAAGACTTTCGTCAGCAACTTCCGCAATAGTGGCTCCAGATTGTCGATCGCCCTAGCATTGGATTAAGAGGTCGCCAGACTCAACGCCAAAGCTATCACTTACTGCTGTTTCAACGCCGGGTCCGTCCGTGGCCAATCCTTCATCGCCTCCGCAAACGTGCTCTTCACCAGGGCTGCGTCTGCTGCGGCATGGTCCCGGTACACCTTCTGCTCCTGGGCACCCATCTCCTGCCACAGCGATCACGCGACCTCGGTTCCCAGTGTCAAGGGCGGAGTCTTGAGTTGCTTGCCGGCTTTGTCGCATCGTTCATGTGCAGGAGTCGTCCTCCATCGGCGTGCAACCTCCGGCTCGATACGCGACTCATATTCCTCGTGCATAAACTGCTGTAGGCCGGGAGTAGCGCGCGAGGGCGGCGTCATACCCGCGAGCTCGTACATGAGGAGCGTGAACGGGTCGGAGAGGTCCACCTTGCCAGTTGAATGAGGGTACCCGCCTCGTCCTCCCCTCCATCGGCCACCCGGCGCTTCTTGGTCGTCTGGCTCCCGCAGTACGCAAGCCAAGTTTTGATGCTCTTGTCATCGTTCAGAGAGAGTGGTAACACGCTACGTCACACACTCACTTTGGTCTTGTCTGTGAGCCAGACGGATTTCGCTTTCAGTTGCTCCTCGCTCAAGCCGGAATTGTCGTCTGGAGGTGTCGTCGGCGTCCAGACGCGAAGAACGTCTGGCTCTTGTCGCTCCGGGACGGTCCAAGGGAAGACAAAGGCGAATTTGTTCACCACCTGCGCCAGGTAGTCGTTCCCGGCCCGCGAGCCCAGCGCTCTCGCCCGCTTGTACAGCACAATGTGAGGCTCTAGCAGCTTTTCTCGACCCCCGTCGGCCCAGCCTTTCGTATTCTTCAGCTCCTCGACGGGCTTCCGCCGATTTTTCTTGCTTTTCTTTTTGCCTGCGAAGACATCAACCTTACCGTCGGCCAAACAACCAGCTCATACATACCCTTTGCAGGTTCTTCCTCGAGATCTTCTGCGTCCATTTCATCATCGCCCAGGCCGCTGCCGCTCTTTTCCCCTGCTTTCAAATCAGAAACTCGCGCTGCAGTGGCTCATCCCTGCAGAACTCACCTGCGTGTTCGTCCTCGGCCCCATCCTGCTGCTGCTCGGGTCTAGGAGGTGGTGTTCCAGAGGCTGCGGCAGGTCCCGGAGTTGCATCCCGCGGAGTTGCAGAGTCGGCGCCGTTGGAAGTTATATGGGCTGTAAGAACGAGGTCAGTCCCCAACCTAATATTCATTGCGCGGCTCAGCTCACCCGGTCTGGTTCTGGGTCGTAGTCGGTTGGGACAAACGAAAACGCGAATGGGACAAACGAAAACACGAATGGGACAAACGAAAACGCGAATGGGACAAACGAAAACACGAAACAAAAAGGTCCAAGACATCAGAAACGCCCACGCGACTGCGCGATATTGCATGTTTGGCTACCACATTCCTCCCTCACGCGTATCAGGGCGAAGATCTATTTATCAGTTGCCCAGCTCCGACCCTTGCATCGTCTTTCCCCTCACCCCCATGCAGGCTGCTCCCTCACCCCCCATCCTTCCCTTCGCTGGCACGGTATGCTTCCCCACCCTCCCTACTCGGTCTTCCTCTGAATAACTCCCAGGTACCCGCTGGATCCATCGCCGCCGTCCGCTACGAAGCCCAAACCGGGGAGGTCCGTCTTGTCGCCTGGCCTTGGGCCTCTCTCAATGCGGCCAAGGCTGTCGAGGAGCTGACCCCGATCCTCGACAACAATTCTGTCTCCTGCAGCATGTGTGTCCGCCCACACTCCGCGGAGGGGGGATGTGCACTACACCGTCCTCGTTACCTGCCCCCATTGCCCCGACGACTCTCCCTTCTATCGCCCTAACACAGCCATCGACACTATCATCCCCGAGCCTCAAGATCGTCAAAAGCGTCTCCTTCCTCCCCTCGGTGATGTTGTTGTTGTCCGCCACGCCCCACTTCCCAGCGGCGGGATGGACCAGCGCGCGCACTTCTTGTCTGGTCCTCTGCAGGACATCACCGTCGGCGACGGCCCTGTTATTCACGACATTGTCGTCCAGTGAGTCGTCCACTTGGTTTTCATAGGCTATGCTCATTCATTGTAGGGCTGTCTACGAGCTCGAGCGCCTGCCCCCACGCGCAAACCCTGCGCTTTACTTCCATGCATATGAAGACCTGGAACGTCTCCACAAGCCAGATGGAAGTGCGGCAATCCCTGTTTACTGGGAGCCTGTGGACCTTGCCCGTGGGGCTTGATTCTTTACTTGTCGTTGTTGTTTTGTTTTTGTTTTTCAAATACATACGGATACAGCGCTCATTTTGAGTTGAATTAGCGTCGTTTAAATAAATCTTGAAGATCACCACCGCGTTCCAAATCAAGTTGAGTTAGCGTTGATTGAGTTAGCGTCTTTAAAGCAACAAACTTCTCACAGCCGACGAGTGTCATGTAAACAAAGTCCGTCTGGTTTCAGATATACACATCTACGAATACAGGCGTTGCCGGCGACTCCTGGTCTCTGCGGCTGCCTTGGCAGCGTCCCTGGCGCCAACCTCCAGCTGGGCCACCGCGTCCGATAGACTCTCAGCTGAGCAAAACACAGATAGCTCATCTAACTCCTTCAGTGCAAAGGCGGATTCGCGTGCATCGTCCCTGAGAATCGAGGTCAGCGCGAGGTCCAAGGTAGAACAAGAGCTTCGTACTCATCGACGAAGAACGACGTGCTGCGTTTGCCGATGACGACAAAGTATTCCGTGGGTGCGCTGCGTGGAAGATGTGTGGGGGTGGGAGTTGCACAACGAGCAGCTGGCGTGCTTGGTGACTTGACAGTCGAGGAATGTTTAGACAGCGTGGAGGGTGAGTGGGAGGACTCGGAAGAGAGACTCGACGTGTGGGGGTGGGAGTTGCACGATGAGCAGCTGGCGTGCTTGGTGACTTGACAGTCGAGGAACGTTTAGACGGCGTGGAGGGTGAGTGGGAGGACTCGGAAGAGAGACTTGGCTTGGTTGCTGAGGGCTGGACGTGGGCCTGCTTTGGGCCGGTATCCCAGAGGTACTGGGTAATCGCCTCGACGGCAGCATCCCATGTACGATACCTCTTATAGCGATTGCTCAGGATGGCCCATGACAGAGGCATTACACGATGACCTAGGAATCGTTATGATGACGAGACAGACCCACAAAGGTGAGCACAAACCAGTCGGCGAAAATGCCTATCTTTCGCCCGGCCCACACCGCATAGTACTTGCCTGCACCGTGTGTGTCCCCGTCAAAGCCGTGACCCATTGTCTCCACACGTCGTCGCAGCCGGGCGTACTCTGCCTGCACTACGGGCATGTGCCCATAATCCGGCCCGGATTATGGTGAGATTATTCAAAATAATCTATCAATAATCTATCAATAATCTTTGACATGATCCGGCCCGGATTATTTTGCATAATCTTTCAATAATCTCATCATGTTCCGGGCCGGAACATTCAAAATAATCCACCCAGGAACATTGATAGATTATGAATTGCAATATATACATATATGGAATTCCCATTTTGAGAATATCCCTATATAGTGTATTTGCCTTATTTGGAAGGTCTTGATTTGCAAGAGGAAGGATGTCAGTTGAGAATAAATTGAATTGAGATTGGAGGACTGTTACCTGTCCTTTGCACAAAGACATGGTAGATAGTGGAACTGTCTGTCAGCAATTCCTCCGCTGAGTTATGGCACACCATTCATCGCCAGTTAAGGATTTTCCATTGGTTCTTGTTGTCTGTGGATATTTATATCATTCTATTACTTGTTGCATTCCCAATCTCCCAAATGATCTGCTGACATAGATATAGCACATCCTTCTATGTTCTGTGTGAAATTGAAGCGTAGCCAGAATAAAAAGTGAGTTTGAACCACTATGGTGTGACGTGATTTTTTTGTAGCTACAAAAAAATCACGTCACGCTGTCTCCCAACCTTGTCTGGCCTCTATCTCTATAACCACCGCACCTATCGACCCGAAACTTTGCACACACCTCCCTGGACTCCCTCCCGACCTCTTGCCGCTCCCACGCTTGATTCGTTCCCATGCCATCCTTTCCAACGCTGGCAGAAATGTCCTCGGCCAAGAACACTGTGTATTGCAGGATTGCTTGAACGGACCGGTGCCAAAATTAAACTGTACGTCCTTCATACCACTCCCGCCACTTCCCCCCAGTTTCGTCCGGAACGCCCAGGCCGTTGTCGAGAACGAGCCCTCCTAGCATCGCTCCCATCACATCATTCACTCATTCAATCACCTACTCCGTTCTCCATACCCGCTCCACCGGCTTGCCCGAAATTTGGGCCATGGCTACCTACCTCCGACCTCCCTCGTATCGTATCCCTGATCTTCATCCCTGGTGACCCAGCCGTTGTTGAGAACGACGGTGCAGAAGAACACATCATGGATGATGTACCCAATGCGAACTTGTTTGTATCTCTGGCGTCTCTGCTTCGTTTGGAACCATATTCAGCTTGCAGTCCCTTCCATCCGACATCTCCCCGCCCTCCAACTTACAGCCCGACCGCGCCAGCCGTTATGGAGAACGACACATCCCAATATCCTACTCTTGCACCGCTGCCTACACTCCCAACCTGGACCTTAGTGGGAGCCTGGACATCAACCTGTACACATTACCTCCCGGGTAACCGCCTGGGAGGCTGGTCCTAATGAATCGGCTGTTGCGTACAGGTTAGTGTGTCCGGGCTCTATTCTTAATGCTCTCACCACCCATCATAGGCCGCCCTCCTTGCCCACTTGCAGCTCTCCTATATCGAAGACAAACACTCTATGCTGGAGTGCTTTAGCGTCCCTCCTCGTTGTTGTTGTCTGTCTAGTTTGTCCGTCTTGTTGAGGTGAGACTCTCTTTCTTTCTCTCTGCGCTCTCAAACTCTTTGCTCAGGTTTTTGTTCCTCCGCTTCCTCCAACGCCGGCAAGACGAGCCCTCCTCCAGACTCGGCCTCTGCATCCTCGACGTGGTCATGACCCCACACTTGTCTGACTGGGAGTGGCCGGTTGCGAGCCTTTGTGCTCAAGACTAGTCCGTCGTGTCATGTTCGTATAGCAAGCCCCGTCTATCCTCGGACTGCCACCCCCCCTGCACCGCGCAGTATCGTCAAGTGCTCACCGGATTCTCTCTCACCATAGGCGCATGCCCCGGTGCCATCCAAGACATGACACTACGACCACCTCTTGACCATTCTCTCCCCTCCCACCGCAGTCTCCTCATGTCTCTGGGGCCCGGAACGTAGCAGCAGCCTCGAACCAGCGACCATGCTCATAATGAATCAACGCTGCCAACCAGCACAACGTCACCCAGAAACTTCCACAGCCGAATTGCTGCACCTCATACTGCTGGGCCGCACATATGGTCATTGTCTGCCTATTTTACCAGACAGATAGGGTTCCATGGGTTTTCAAGGTCCATTGTATGCTCTGATAGTTGCATTGTGGCTGATTTCGTTTCACCACCTTACAGGGATTCTTGTTGTCGTATGCGCCTGAGGTGCCTCTAGCCACATCAAGGGCTTCCAGGTCATGTGATGGGGAAAGCACACACATAGTTTTTTATTCTGATTACCATACCCCCGCATGGGCTTGGTCTGCACGATCCCTAACATGTGTTTGCGTCTTCTCTCGACTCCGACAACATCAGGGCAAATTGGTCTGATCTATGTCTACGAGATGCACGCAAAGCTCAATCCGGGAAGCTGCCTGCGACAATCCCTGTTGTAGCCTTACCGGCGCCATCATCATTGCCTTTCCTGTCGGCTCTTCCTTCACTCAGGCGCTCGCTCCTCTTCGCCTTCGGTGTCACCCTGTCCATCCGAAGACTCTGCATTTGCGGACGACACAGAAAAGTCGTACCTGCTGCTACGTCTGCTCGCGTACATGTGAATGACGAGACAATGCTGGAGAACCATGTTCTCGGTGAGTGTATTGGACACATGTAGGGCGCTTTTTGGCTGCTGATGCATGCACTTATCCTGTTCAGGGTGGCTAGAATGGACATGACCTCAATCTCGCTCTCGTTCTGGTTGGAGCTTACTCACTGCTGGGACATTCTGCACAACACCTCCACAACACAATCAACACCTTTGTCATCAGCCCCAGGGCTATCCCTGGTATCAAGACTCTCAAGGAGGGTGCATATCCTTTCTCTTCTCTGACAATGTCGTGCTCATTGTAACCAAGACTTCACATTTATGGTGCCGCTCCATTGCTCACGTCTGTCCTGTTTCTGTTTCAATGCTTCTCAAACCTTTCCCATCTCGCCTTGATCGTTGTCGTCTCGGTACTTCCATGCGGGTGAATGTGATGTGAATTTTTCTTCGCCCGCAAAAAAGTCACACAGCGGCAGTTCACCTACCAGTACTAGTACTGTATCTACACTTGAATTTGACCCATCATTGATGCATCCGTGCTCAGATGCATGAATGCGTCTGGTGTGAGGTAAGGATTGAGTTAAGGACATTTAATTCCCTATCTCTGTCAATACTGCATCTTTCTCTGTTTCTCTGTGTATCTTTTGCCTATAGTATTTGTGAAGCAGAAGTGGTAGTATTTTGTGATGCACAGGTGGAGAGAATATATTATACTCAGACACTGTGGGCTGTACCACCTTCCAAATAAGGCAAATATGCAGTCTCTAAAGTGACCATATATATATGGTCATTCTCAAAATGGGAATTTCATATATTGCAATTCATAATCTATCAATAATCCGGGGCGGATTATTTTGAATGTTCCGGCCCGGAACATGATGAGATTATTGAAAGATTATGCAAAATAATCCGGGCCGGATCATGTCAAAGATTATTGATAGATTATTGATAGATTATTTTGAATAATCTCACCATAATCCGGGCCGGATTATGGGCACATGCCCGTAGTGCTGTTCCGTTGGAGAGAGAGGGGAGCTTGCAGGTAGGGCGCTGGCGAGACCCTGCAGGTTGAATGGGCTCGACGACATAGTTTGGGGTAGTGGAGGAAGACAAGTTTCTATGATCTGATCATATGGCTGAGTTACAGCTGTTTATTCATCTGCTTCTTGATCTCAATAACCGTCTCAACAGATTCTGGATCCGAGTAACCGGCCATGTGAATACGAGTAGCACGTTGTTTATTCACAGATTCACACAGCAAAGTACAGAACGTCTAAGCAAAGGTTGAGTTAACGTGAAATATTAGCGTCTATTTTTTTTCCCGCCCCACCGTTTTGCTCCGCTTCCCGGGCCTTTGCTATCCTCAATTTCACGGCGGCAAAGCGCGCCCCAATGCCCAACAACAGTGAACGCTACGGCACATCTGAAGACACCTCAGCCGTCCCTCCTCCCTTCGCGTCGTCTGCATGGCCTTGTTCCGCGTTGACGTTGATTGGCTCTGCGCCGACCGCTTGAGCTGTTTGCAGCAGCGAGTCCTTGACGTCCTGGCGGTCTTGCTGCAGCTGATCGTCCAGCGCTTGGTGCTGCGCCTGAATGTGCTCCTCCTCGATCAACTCGATGGGTATCTCGCCGGCCCAAAACATCTCCTCGTCCTGCTCAAACTCCACAACCATCTCCTCCCAGTCGACCTCACTTTCCACCCCGCACTGCTCATGATCTGCCTCGGCACGATCCCGCTGCTCTTGCTGCTCCTGCTTGTGTCGAAGCATGCGATGATCCCACTCCATCTGAATCAATGCCTGCTCCTCGTCTGTCGCCTGCAAGATCTCCCGCTCCATCAAGTCCTGTATCGTAGTTTCTGGGGACAACAGTGCGTGGTCGTCTTCATCTTCGTCCGAAGACGCAGCATCAATGGCGGTGAGGGAGCGAACCGGAGCGTCGATGTTCTGTGGGTCGGGCAGGAAGAGCGGGGTGCGAGGACCGGAGAGCGAAGTCAAGGGTGACAACGAGCGCATGGCTGGACGTGCACGTTGACGCTGAGGTGGTGACGGAGTCCCGGTATCTTCGTCTTCGTCGGATGGAAGGAATTGGCAAGGATGTGAACACCCCGGGTACAGCGGCGCACCCTCATCGTCGTTTTCCTCGTCACTGATGTCCACCGGGGGCTTCCGCTGCTTCGGTTTGCGCGGAACGGTGTCCTTCACGAAGCGGGCCAGCTGAGCAGTGGTAGACGGCTGTGGGTGATCTTCAGGCTCGTCCTCGAGTTCCTCCTCCTCCTCCTCCTGCTGTGGGTGTTTGCGTTTGCGGGACCGGCGCGACGCCTTTGGCTGTTTTCTTTTAAGGTAATAAGAATTACAGAGTTCGTTAAATGCAGCGTTGAAAAAACAGAAGAACGTCGCGTACCTGGTGGTCAACGTCCTCTTCTTCGCCGCCGGCTTCCGGTTGGCGAGCTCGTCCTCTTCTTCCTCTTCTGCCTCTTCTTGCTCTTCTTTTTCCTCCTCTGACCCGGCTTCCTCGTCTTCCTCGTCTTCGGTGTTTCCTTTTTTCCTGTAGACAGACTCGGCGTCGTAGAAAATGCGAAGAAAACCGACCTACTTGGCGGCCCACTTCTGTGTATTCTTCACGGCCGTGGCCTTGTACTCGATGCACTCTTCGGGGGTCAAGCCAGCCCTGTACCTAGCCATAGAATCGCGACACTTGGCATTTATTACGGCTCGGTTCCTGTATCTGGGCTCAGGGAGGGATGATGAAGAAAAAGACCACTCACTTAGCACGGTATGCGGCATCGCGGACGAGCTTGTTCTCTGCCGCCTGACGACCCGGGAGTGCCGGCCGTCCACGCTTGCGTTTTTTGGCCGGAGCACTGACAGGGGAGTCGTCGGGCAGCGGAGCATGCTTGCGTTTTTTGGCCGGAGCCGGGGAGTCGTTGGGCGGCGGAGCACGCTTGCGTTTTTTGGCCGGAGGAGCAGGGGAGTCGTCGTCGGGCGGCGGAGGGCTGGGTGGCTTGCGTCAACGGCCCATGGTGGTCGTTGCTGATCAAGAGCGTTTGTGACCGGGTGACACGGTGACTTGAGTTAGCGGCCAAAAATGTCGCGCCTCCTCCACCAAAAAAGTGGTCAATATAAAGAGTATTTCAGATCATTAGAGAGGTACGGCCTCATCTATTGTGCAACAAACTAAAACAGAAACTGGACTTCTGGGGTGCGGACAATTAAATAGCGCTAACTCAATCAATCTCAGCTTCGCTCTGTGCGGGCAAATTAAATGGATCGGTGTGTTAAAGTCTCCTGTGGTTCCATGTACCCTTATACTCCAATTATATGTCACTTCCTGACTTTGGACAGTGAGCTTGATTAAATAGCGTTAACTCAGTGAAGCAAGGAGACACTCTTGCACCTTCGATATTTTCCCGGTGCGTGTGGTGAGCTTTGGGAAAGGTGTAAGGCATCCCCCTTGAACTTTCTAGATCGTAATTTGCGGGTCGTTCTTTCATGGAAGCGCCATTAACAAGAAAGGACCTTCGTGGTTCTTATACAGAACTTTCATGCCTCAACTGAAACCAAGGTTTCGAAATTAATTTCACCTGTGAAACCCAACTTGTACATATAGCTGTAAGCATGCTCTGACCCACCCTTCCGGCCCAAGAGCCAGCCTCACAGCTATTGCGGATCTCACAAAAAAGCTTCATCTGTGTTATCTATGCAAACCTAGATCTGACCACCTATTAATGGCCAAATAAAATGAGGATTGATCCCTTAGGGAGGTCGACGGGGGTAATTAGAACTACCACAAAACGCAAAAAAAATTAGACCTATAGGTACATTACAGCAGCTGATACACACCGGTGCACTATTGGAAACTGTGGGGTCTGTTGCTTGCTCAAATGGGTGTACTTGAAGCTGTAAATCGGTGAACGAAGGTAATCATTCAGTCTCTACCTTATCTAGTCTAGATCGCCATTATCGGCAGCGGCGATATACTTCCCTTCTTGAGTTAACGCTGCTTATTGGTCTTGTGTGACCCTCGTTGGCCGACCATTTCCCAACCAACCAAAGTTCAGATTCTCTACCAAAACCAATAAGGCTTATGTCTGGCATATAGACGACCCCCAGGCCCAAGCACACACAACACATAAAATTGAGTTAACGTCTTTTATTCAACACTACGGGCATGCGCCCATAATCTGGCCTGGATCATTTTGATATTATTTTGAATGTTCTATCAATGTTTTATGAATGTTCTATTCAATGATCCGGCCTGGATTATTGCATTATCACATGATCCGGCTTGGATCATTGTATTTAAGAATAATCCGGGCCGGATCATTGAATAGATCATTGATAGAACATCAATAGAACATTTTGCATGTTCTTAACATGATCTGGGCCGGATTATTGGCCAATGCCCCTAGTGCAACAAACTCATGCCATGTCTGCTAATTTGTCTATCGTGCTCCATAAACCCAAACCCATCTTCCACCGTGCCTCTTTCGCAGCCATTGTCTCTGCAAACCCCTCCGGATCCTCGGCTTCAAACTCAGCCTCTGTCCGGAACCCGTTGTCGACGAAGCGGAAGAGGCCGCCGGCGGTGAACTGGGTGAACAATGTGCGCTCGTCGCCCGGCTGTACAGGCACATTGGAATGGGAGAGTGTCGCCGAGGGGATGAGGATGAGGGCGCCGGGGGGAAACTCGATGAACAGCTTCAAGTCATGAAGGATGAGGTGTGCGCTTCGGGTGGGGTCAAAAGGTCCCGCTGCCTGAATGGCGCACCAGCCGAACGGAACATTGAGGACATCGCGGTGCTTGAACGTCCAGGCGTTGGGACCGAAGTTGAAAGCGGCGCAGGAGAAGACGGATTTGGCAAAGGGTTGACGGCGGGGCTGCAACTTCTTGTTGTACTCCACGTAGTACTGATGCAGCCGAGGTGCCCAGAGTGCAAATGTTGAACAGGCAATGCACAGAGGTCTGAGGTCAACAGTGAGAAACTCCTGTATTATGCATGAGAGTGAAGGAACTACTTGCCTGAGGTCAACAGTGAGAAACTGGGGACCTCAGAGCGCTATCTAGCTACCTATATAGTAGGAAGTACAAAGGCAAGACCATATATGTAAGTACAAGGGGTTTGCCTAAAGTAGCAAGAACAAGGGCAAGACCATATATGTAAGTATAAGGGGATTGCCTGATTGGGAACAATGGCAAGATAGCTACCAAACAGATAAGATGATGCACAGATAAGACAAGATAAGATAATCTATGAATAGACTGCTTGAGTCCAAATCCACACTTCAACAGCAAACACATCTGGTCAGTGTATAGCGTCAGCGGGGGGGGGAACTGGGTAGAGAGAGGCACGCACAATCTGCAAATGAGGCCATAATCTTGATGTCCTCGTTGGCAAGCAAGTCCTCTGCTGTGTCGGCATAGTCGCTGTGGAGCCAGCTGGCGTCCACTTGGCCCTGACCATACGAGAGCCCGACGTTGATCGCTGCAAAGAGCCTGCGTCGATGTTTGCGCATCGACGGCGGGAAGCGGGCGGCGCTGCCAGCCTGCTTGATGGCCTCGTAGGCGCGCTTAACGCAGGCGGCATACTTCGGGTCCCTAGGTTGACCGACGAGCACGGCGAAGACTCGGCCTGTTCGGTCGACCAGAGGTCGGGAATCGCTATGAGTGAGTTAGCGTCATCAATGAGTTAGCGTCATTAATCAAAACGACTCACAAGCCGTTCCATCGAATGTACTCATGCCCCGACTTCAGCAGCTCCGGGACCGTCCAGTGCTTCTTGCTCCCGTAGAGCTCCCTCGCACCCTCCGTCGTTGCGACATATGCGCCCTGCGCAGTAGGGAGGTCGGCGGCGTTGAGGGTGGTAACGATCGGCTGGGCCGTCTGGACGTATTTTGAATAGGCGCCGGGATTCGGAGAGTGTCCATTGCTGGTGATTTCCGCTGCCCTCTTGGCTTTCCGTTGACGATGTGGGCCCGTGAGGACGGGAAGGGACGTGATGTCGCGTTTTGCCTTCTTTTTTGGGGGGGCGCGGGGTCTTCAGGGTGGTTGGGAGGGAGTGGAGGGTCAAAAGAAGGTGGCAGAGCATCGTCTGGGTCTTCTGGATCGTCGGGGTCATCGTCATGGAGCTCGTGGTCCACTTGGGAGTCAGATTCTGCACGGACAGCGGCGGCCAGTGAGTCGTCGATGGAGAACGCTGGGCTCTGGTAGAATTCCGCAAAAACGGCTCCACTGCGGGTCTGTGGACAGTCAGACAGGGTTGTGTGAGTGGCAACGCGCTGACTTTTCGTGCAGTGGGACGCCAGAACATCTACCCTGGACCTGGATATGATTAGCCATAGGAAGCGGTCAAAGAAGGAGTGCGTTGGCGAACAGCCCACTCATTTGAATGCCTGAGGCCCAGTTCTGAGCCTCTTAGGCGAGTGGGACGGCGCGCGGGACGGGTGACGACAGACCACACCCGACCCAGTCATATGCTCGAGGCCCAGTTCTGAGCCTTTGAGCGACTTGGGGGGTGCCTGATGGCCACCAGAAGAGAATAGAAAGAACTGTGGCTTACCTTGTTGTCGCTGTTGTCTCATACTTATCGTTGGTGGACCGGGACAGGTGTGATGTGTCACCCCCACCACGTGTCCAGGACATTTCTTGTCGCTAACTCAATCGCTGTCTGGTCATTTGTTGTCGCTAACTCAATCTTGGAAGCACATCGAAAAGGGGCGAAGTCAGAATTTCATTGAAGCTTTACTACTGGCTAGTGCGACCCGCAAAAATTACGCCTGACCAATCGCGACCTGGAAAACGCACGCCAGACCAATCCAGCTTGATCTCCGTGAAATCGTGGAACCCGACGTACGTGGCCTCGATGTCCGCCTCGAGCGATGACTGCGGAAGCGGGGGCCGGTATTGAACTGCGTCGCATCCTGGGTGAGGGCAGATCCAAGACTGGTTGAGAGAGAGGTGCAGGCACACGAAGCAGAAGCTGTGACTGCACATTAAGCTGCAGACATTCAGATTACAAGCATGCAAGAAGATCGGCTGAACTTACAGCACCGGGTGAGACTTGAGCTTCTTACAGAGAGAACATGAATGGTTCTCGGTGGCAACAACGTCGAGCGTGGGGGGAGAGACAGGTGGGTCGACATAAAGATCCCGCCGCTCGACGATAGTGGCATACGGCACTGTTCGGTCCTGGCGGTTGAGCATGGCAAGACTCGCGTCGATGGCCACCTGCCAGAGGTGGTCCATACGCTCCCGCTCCCGCTCGGGGCTTTCGTCAGCCAAGATGGGATTGTCGGTGTTCTTGACGGCATCCACGGCTTTCGAGGCCACAAAGGCTCGGACCAAGGGAGTGGTGTCGATGCGGAGCAGCGAAGAAAAGAACCCGTACTGCGAATATTTAGCGCTAACTCAAGGTAACTGAAGAAATAACGCACACTGCGCTCTGGACCGATCGGGATGAACTGGTGCGCTTTGCTGGGGGTTTCTGCTGCCGTGGGCGTTGAGAAAGCCACGTTGAGCAGGGCGTTCCTCGGGGCCTGGAGAGGAAAGAGCGCGTTTGCGGCGAGGTTCCTTTTTTTGGGGCGTCGGCGGAAGGTGAGCGTTGGTGAGCAGATTATCTGGACCGCCAAGACGTCCCGCTGGGAAGGTCAAGTGAACAGGGAGATGACAGCCGAGGCAAGGACGCATGGCAGTCAGATTCGCTGTCCTCTGAGTCGGAGCGAGTGGGGCTGGGCGAGGACGACATGCAAAGGAACGGGAAGCGCACCGGTCACTATAAAAACTCAGTAGTCACTAGTGGGATCTTTGCAGCATATGGCGTCCGATGTTCGGAGACGGCCAAGGTCGGAGATGGATTTCACATGGCTGCAGGGGGAGTCGGATATAAAGCCCAGACCGAGGCGGGCCTTGAAAACCACCAACCAAGGATGCCCCAGTCCACCCAGCCCGAGCTGTTTGGTATGTGTTTGGCGCTGTGTTCCCCATTGCTTGCTGATTTTTGCTGGAGACTTGCCGAAGGACGGGCTCTTCAAGGGCTTGCACAAGGGCGAGCGCATGAAAGACTTGGGCATATCGAAGATTGCCGGCGCTGTTCCCATGCGCTGGGAGCTCCATGTGAGCTACAATATCGGCTGCCAGTGGCTGGCGAGTTACCTCCGGTTAAACAACCTCCGGTTCCACATACCCCGCGTTCACCTCTCCGCCCACAATTCTCCATCCCAAGGTTCCAGATTCGTAGCTCGCAGCGATGGGGAAAGGAGCCAGGCTGGGTCGTTACTCGGAAGAGCCGTTTGTAGTTGTAGTTGTAGAAGCCAAGTCATCAATCACAACGTCACATCACTCTCTTCTCTCCAAAAACCCACAACAAGTCAAAAAAAGGTGTTAACTCAAAGGTCCGCATCAGGTCAACATATGGCCGCTTGAACGCTTCGCTTACCCCCTCATGAGTTGCCAGAGGTCCAGGTTCCACGCCGGCGGTGTGAGGGCTATGGATAGCCAGGCCACGCCGCACAAACCTCAGGATGCCGGACCAGGACGACCAGCCAACAACACAAGCCGTTAACCAACACCGCTGGATTATTACGCACCTCAAGACAATGGAGCGACCCGAATAAGCACGACCACTGGATTAATACACGCTCTCGGACGAAGAAAAGAACCCAATAAGCACCACCGCTGGATTAACGGATGCGCCAATGCGCCGACCTCTAATACAGCGAATCTACGACACTTGTTCATGCTATCGCAATGTTTGCCCGGATACAGTCCCGTTCCACCTACGACTGCAACAGATACAGTCCCCGGCCTACGAGCCCACCCCTCGAACCGCTTGCTATCGCAATGTTTGCCCGGATACAGCTCCGTTCGATCTACAAGCGCTGCGAACGTCGCTGTCACGAACGAGCCGGCCGCTGGATTACTGCACGCGCAGGGAAACCTCGCCATCAGGAAGGACACGCCACCTATAACCCTTGCTCTGCAGGAAGAGGAACGACTCAGACGGACAAGCGAAAGGGGAGCGAGACATACAACGCGATAAGTGCAGACGTTGACACTGGGGGCAAATGCCTATTTACTATCATGGAAAATGTTAAGAAAATGCTGAGAATATGCAATATTTTCTTCATATATTCTCAGCATTTTCCACTATAGAAAATGCAAAGAAAATAAGTTATTTTCTTAGCATTTTCCATATGGGAAAATAATTTATTTTCTCATCATTTTCTCATCATTTTCCCCGCATTTTCTCATCATTTTCCATGTGGGAAAATTTAGCATTTTCCACTGCGGAAAATGGTAATCAAATGATGAAGAAGCACACCCATATGGATATATTAGGATGTCTAGGATTCTCATAGTTCTCCTTTTTAGGTATTACCCAATGAAGCAAGTTTTGTACCTTGTAAATGACCAAATATGGCAAGTGTTGACAATTATGTATAGAATGTGTATTGGCCAAGGACAGTTTTACTTATGTAATATGTCCATGAGGGCTCCCCGCCAACAATGCCTGCTGCTTTGTCTCTATAATATGACTAAAACCATAGAAGTTGTGGCCATTATAGAATAAACAAAAATAAACAAAAATCCAGAGAAAATGCTAGAGCTTTGCATTGCTTTTATGACCTGGTTGTTGCTTTACATATAATACTGTTGAAGTGTGGATTTGGACTCAAGCAGTCTATTCATAGATTATCTTATCTTGTCTTATCTGTGCATCATCTTATCTGTTTGGTAGCTATCTTGCCATTGTTCCCAATCAGGCAATCCCCTTATACTTACATATATGGTCTTGCCCTTGTTCTTGCTACTTTAGGCAAACCCCTTGTACTTACATATATGGTCTTGCCTTTGTACTTCCTACTATATAGGTAGCTAGATAGCGCTCTGAGGTCCCCAGTTTCTCACTGTTGACCTCAGGCAAGTAGTTCCTTCACTCTCATGGATAATACAAGAGTTTCTCACTGTTGACCTCAGACCTCTGTGCATTGCCTGTTCAACAAATACAATACACAGTACTATTGACCAAATACAATTATGCTTAACTGACAGTCCTGTCTAGTTAAACATATGACTTGCTGGCCAGTTTATATGAAGAGCATAGGAGGTGTCAGAGTGATTCACTTCTGCAGAAGCCCATGCCATGGTACTCTATATAATGTTTATAATTCCAGTTTATACCTATTCCAGAACAAAAGGTCAGGTTTTGATGCTGTTGGCAGCATGAGAATGTGACCATGGGAACATCAGCAACCTTGTCAGTCAATGACGTAGTGAGTGCTCCGGGCAGAGATGATGTCATAGTGTGGGGCCCAGGAGGAAAATAATGGCCATTTCAGGATTTGAACCCAGGCCTCCCAATTTCTCACCGGACATATTGCAGCATACCACTACACTATAGTACTCTTGTTCAAGGTGTCAGCCAGGATCTATAGCTAGGCTTGACTGCCTGATAACACAGCCTCTACCAGCCTGCTTCCAGGTGTGCTTTGCCCACTTTTACCTCTTGTTTTGAAATACAACTACTCAAGCATTATAAAGTCAATATTTGAAATGTATATTGACATCTAAATCTAATAACCAAGTTTTGGCTATTGAGATGTGTGATGTGACTTTCCTGGCATGCCATGAAAGTCACATCAAAATGTCACCTTATGCCATTGCAGTATATCGAGGAGTTCTCATTTAAATAGCACAACATCTATAGCCAGTCACTAGCAGACCATCCTGTAATAAACCACTTAGCAAAAGAAGCAGTATCTAAGTAGTTACAGGCAAAACAAGTATACAATCCTTAACTGATGCCTGTAGAAAAAATCACAGAAAATCCAGGAAAAATACCAGAGCTTTCACATTGGTGTGCTTTTATCATATGTGTTATTGTTTTGATACAAGATCCAGTACTGAGGGAGTCATTGGCCAAATACACAAATTATCCTTAACTGACAGTCCTGATGTGTTCTCTATCTCTACAATCACTGGTCTGTTATGGTTAAAGAGGTACAGCTAGGGTGAGCAATACTGCCTGCCAAAAAGTGCCTTGGACCAAACAATGAATCCATTATCCTCAACTGACAAGCTCTGATGGCCAGTATTTGCTCAATTTCTCAACAGTTCCTTGGCTGATAACCTTGATCTAAGGTATATATTGTAGTGCTCAGTGGTACACATGGAATGAGGTCTATATTATACCAATACTTGCCATATTTGGTAATTCTACAAGGTACAAGACTTGCTAAATAGGGTAATACCTAAAAAGGAGAATTCTGAGAATCCTAGAAATCCTAATATATCCATATATGGGTATGCTTCTTCATCATTTGATTAGCATTTTCCACAGTGGAAAATGCTAAATTTTTCCACATAGAAAATGATGAGAAAATGATGAGAAAATAAGTTATTTTCCCATATGGAAAATGCTTATAAAATACTAAGAAAATAATTGGAAAATAACTTATTTTCTTTGCATTTTCTATAGTGGAAAATGCTGGGAAAATGCTGAGAAAATATTGCATATTCTCAGCATTTTCTTAACATTTTCCACCATGGAAAATAGGCATTTGCCCCTAGTGTGAGTGGAAACAGGTGCAGAAGAGTCCGGCCAGCTCGGCATGGAAACGGTCCGACGGGTAACCAAACTGCGGATTGAGCCATCGAAGGAGTGAGACGGGGGCCTATCAGGGTCAGCAATGCGAAGTGAAGGTCAAGAAATCGATGTACAGATGCGGGATAATCTCGCGGGACTGGAAACAATACAGCGGCGCTCGAAGGAATCTAGCGACGGACAGCCTGCTCGATGCAAGGTGCAGAGGAGAGTCGCGGTGCCAGGGAAATGTCGCGGCGCCGGGAAACAATAGCGCGGAGGACGAGAAACCTAATGCGAAGCTCGAGGAAATGTAGCGGCGTCCAGAAAAACCCAGCGGAAGGCAGATGAGTCGAGCGAAGGTCCAGGAAATACAGCGGCATCCGGGGATCAAAGCGACTTGGTCGATACTTCAACTCAGTCCCCACGAAACCATTCGACAGCCGTGCGACCAAGACTTACGAAGCAAAACATGAAACACTTACCAACCCAGGTCTTACAAACCATTAGCAATCCGCTTGGCAAGGGTCTAGAGCGTACTCACGACTTGACATCCCAGGCCAAATGCGCGGGAATAGTGGAACTAAGCGTTCACACCCACAAACCATATCTACCACAACTGTAAACACAAGTAAACAGTTCACTGCGCCCCAATATACAGTGCAAATTTCAAGACACAGACACTGAGGACACCGGTATCGGGACCGCCCAATTAAAAGGGAACCACTATCCACCACTCCACCACTTTTCAGACGCTATAAGGCTCGGCGTCGGTCGGCTCGCTATAGTATACCTCGACGGACGAGAGCGTAGCCAGTTAGCTCTACGAGGGCGACCACCATTCGGAACCGCGCAATAACCGCGACACCCAGACGTATACCAGGACGTTCGGAGGACTTCCTGTAGCTCGGTCGCCGTCCATTATCTCGAATCCGCGAGCGCGACGTGTACAGACCATCCTATACAAGCGGCACTATCGAACCATCCATCGGCCAGGACATCCTCGCTGAGAAGCACCATAAGCCTCGAAGAGAATCGAGCACCATCACCCTCCTTCCAACAACCTCGCGGCAGACTTTCGAGTCGTCTAACAACATCCACGACCACCAAATAATCCGGCGGAGAACAAATTCTTCCCCGCTCGATTATAAACACACCACCCACGACAGCAGATTGATCTCGTGGAGGCCAACACCCTCTCCGCTCGATTACCCCTACTAACCACTTCCACAGGAACTACACAAGCACGAGCTTTTCTAGCCCTGTTGGATTTATACACACACACACACACACACACACACAATTTAACACAGTTTCCACCGTTGCGAACACAATCCCCAGAGAACGACTCGACTGAGACTTGATAGTACAAAAGCCGTATTTTGGAAATCTATCTCTACGAACGCCCGCAGCATCACAACCTGGAGCCCACCGCGAGGGGATTAACTGCAACTGGAAACCCTCTCGAAGAGAACCTCTCTTCTCCTAGGCTTCCCGCCTACACCTCCAACACCACAATCCTTGCGAAGAAACCCCGCCCGGAATCTACAGGAGGAAATCTTCGTGTCCGAGCACCAACCAGACACCACGGATTCCCAGGAATTCGAAGAGGAAATCTCGGCTTTAACAGATCTACCAGAAGGGTACGGTACCGAGGACAACTCAGAACCCCCTCAGACAAATCCGCCATCTAACGAGGAATTGACAACACTCTCGACAGAGACGTCGCTACACTTCTCCTCGCCAAACAACTCCCCGAACAGACCAGCATCCCCAGATCTGGTGAATCCTCCCCAGAATCCACAACTCTTGAATAACCCACCGGTCATTCAGGCCCAACAGATCGTACAAATCCCCCCGAATCCACTCCCACTCCCGAACCCAATACCCAATGCTATGCCTCCCAAAGCGCTACCCTCTCGCTCGAATAAAAACGCGCCGCGATTCGAAGGAACCGCGCGCCACCTGCAAAGGTACTTCGAGGATATAAAGGAACTAGCGGACGACTGCAGCAAAACGACCGACAGCGATGTTATCGACGTAGCGCTGAAATATCTCGACCTGGATGAGTCAGAACTCTGGTCTCGCTGCAAAACCGCAGGAATTACCTGGGACGATTTCAAGACAGCCATTATAAAGCTATACCCACGAGCGAGCGGAGACAAGCTGTATACGAAAACGGACCTCCGAGAGACCGTTAAGAAATCAGCGGCCGCGGCGCCTACCACCATGGAAGAATTCGGCGTGTATCGAAGGAACTTCCAGAGGATCTCCGACTTTCTGAAGTCAAAAGTGTTGAAGTGTGGATTTGGACTCAAGCAGTCTATTCATATCTTATCTTATCTTGTCTTATCTGTACATCATCTTATCTGTTTGGTAGCTATCTTGCCATTGTTCCCAATCAGGCAATCCCCTTATACTTACATATATGGTCTTGCCCTTGTTCTTGCTACTTTAGGCAAACCCCTTGTACTTACATATATGGTCTTGCCTTTGTACTTCCTACTATATAGGTAGCTAGATAGCGCTCTGAGGTCCCCAGTTTCTCACTGTTGACCTCAGACCTCTGTGCATTGCCTGTTCATGATCAACAAAAAGGAAAAATCTCCGAGCATGAAATAAACAAGCAATTCATGAGGGGAATTAACCAAGACTTCCGCTGCAGAATAATCCAGCGCCTTCAAATCGTCGTACCCAATCAAGCCAGCGACACCCCGTACTCGATGTCGGACGTGGTAGACGCAGTCACCTGTAGACGTAGGTATATGCCTTCTGCCCCAGTAGCTGCAGGGAGGGCCCATGTCAAATAGGCCAGCTGCTGCTGGGGCTGCCAGGGCCAGCAGCTACTGGGGTGTTTGCCTCCTGGCCCACCTTTGAGTGCTGTGGGTTATCACCGCATGTAGGCTTATATGTCATGGTAAGTCACGGTTCTTGAAAGCTCGCCGGCAGCCATGTGGACAGATTACCATAAATGGTAATGATTTACTCAAATCATACCGCAGGCCCGTTTGCCCTCAGACCTTCCAAATCAGGCACAGAAAAGACCTTTTTTCACCTTAGACACCAAATATACCAAAAATAGTAGCTACCCGGTTTTCCCCTGAGACCTTCCAAAACGGGCACCAAACACCTTCTAACCCAAAATACACCAAAAACGGCATTTACCCGAAAAAGTGACGCAAATTAGAAATTACTCCACATACATTGCTGCGTCGCCCTGCCCTATACCTGCCAGTACAGCGTCCCCCCCATCATGCTCTACGTCCTCATCAGCGCCATCATCCCTGCCATCGGTTGCTTCATCCACCACGCTGGGCACTGCACCTCCTAGCTCAGCATTGGCATCCTGCTCTACGTCTTCATCATCCCTGTCCTCGGTCTCGTTATCCACCACCCTCCGTACTGCCTCTGCCGCAGAGGTGCTCCATTGCGCACGGAAAGAGAGCGCGATCCTCCCATAAATGGACTGCTGGCGCTTAGCATATGCTCGAGCGCCTGCAGCTAGTTCCGCATCCGCGCCAGCGCGTCCTTCCGCCCTTCCCCGCCCACTCCCTCTCCACCGTGGCCAGGCTCCGGAGCACTCGCCGCATCTCCTCCCGTATCATTTCCACTTCTTCCACCCAACGGTCCCGCCGTGCCTGCGCCTTCGTCCACTGTACTCGGACAGCTATATTAAACGTGTCAGTTTACTCTTGCGCTTGCCTCGAAAACAATCCACGTACAATCATGTAGTTCCTGAGTATCCGGTTGCCCACCCACCGACCAAATCCACGAGATGGGCTTGATAACCTTCGGCACGCTAGGCTCGTTCCTCACGCGCTTCGCCGTTCCCACTCTTCCCAGTGCTGCCTGTGCCGCTGCATCCGACTGTATCTCCATCCCCACCCGAGCGTCATCGTCATTGAGGACTTGGAAGTGCGGGCAAAAGGTTGCCTTCAACTGCAGTCCTGCCCTCCGAGCCTCCCTGTACTTCGTCATCTCCCGGGCGCCCTGACCGTTAATATGCCCAATCAGCGTATTTGAGCGAGTAGATGCGAGTTGGCCGGTGGTGTTGGCGTTACGATGGTCGATGAGATGGTGCTTGGCTTGCAGATAGGCGCGCAGCTTTGAAAGAGCATCTCCGCACTGGCCCTCCCTTAATCGCAGTTCCGCGTCAATCAACCCGCGCCTGCACTCCCTCCGTCGCTGCTGGTCCGTCATGTCGGAGGGGAGCCATAGCTTGGTATCCTCTGCCAGCGGCGGTACGACATCACGATCCCGCTGCTCCTCCTCGGCCACTCGCAGATCCTCTACCACTGGCATGAAAACGTTTTGGTGTGTCTCCCAGTTGCGAAGCTTCTTGAAAAACGATACTCGAAGCTCGTCAAGTTGACTAGCACGATCTGCAGTCATCGTGACGGTCACCTTGACCTCAGCGCGAATACGACGCCTGTAGTCTTGTAAGCATATTCCAATTAGCCCTGAGACAGACGACTCACTGGAGATCTTCGAGCTGCAGCCCCGCTTTAATGAATGCAACTCCGGTCATCTTCCCGATCATCGCTTCCCCACGCCCACCTCGCACTTCCTCCAACTCTGCCTTTTTGAGATCCGCCAGGATTTGACCCTCCGTTGGACCCGCTGGGGGACGATCAATCTGCATCCTGCGGCTCGGATTAAACAGAACGTACCATGCTTGCCGTCCATCATGTACGGGTTTGGGGCCGATGAATCCGTGTTCCACTTATCGATGCGTCGTTGCCATTCGACTCAGTGAGCTGGACGGACACTGATGTCGACCTCAGCAAATTCCGCCCTCTGCCAGTCGCGTTCAGCCAAGGCAATGATCAGTTTCCGCGCCAAAGAATCGCCTGCAATGAGGCTCAGTCAATCGTCAAAACAAAACGGTCCCATGTACTCACCCTCCTTCACGTTCTTCTCAAAATTTATGTGGTCAACCTTATCGTCGATAGTGTCGTGTCGGTGTCCCTTGCCCATTTCCTTCGTCGAATAAGCGATGGGGTTAAGGATCGCCCACGTTCGTTCGATGCCCTCGCCATCCGTTCGCCCAACGCCAACAGCATGGCTAAGCGAGTTCGCCGCCTGACAGCCTGCTTTGTGAGCAGCCGCATGCCAAACCGGCAGTGCAAACTGCAGACGATACTTCGCCAGGTCCGTCCGAATAGCTGGCCCTTCGTCATCCTCCCAACCCTCCTCTTCCGCCAACTCTTCCACTCGCTCCGCCTCCCTCGACACCAACGCGGCGGCACGGAGAGCCAGTCGTTGTTTCCACTGACAGGCAATGTCGTACGAGAGGACCAGCCGCTAGACGCCTATCCCGTCGACAGCTGACATTAGAATCCAATCCATATTCGCGTATCTGCGCAAGAGGTCAGCGAGCGACGCGTAATCACATTTGCAGCCTACCTCTCGCCCTTCTGAAGATCCCCCAGACCCATGGGTCGTACAACTCCATGTCGAGCACAAACGCAACCCCCCGACACCCAATACACGTAGGCCCGTCGTCAGACGTGTTTCTTTCTGCATCAGAGCCGCAAAGGCAATGCAAGTACTGACCTACGGGAAAGGGAAAGGCCGTTAGCATAGCTCAAACTCGACACCAATGAAGTACCCACATCTTCCTCGGCGACATAATTCCGCAAGAAGTATTTGTACGCGTCGGTGAGGACGAAGTATCCCAATCCTGGACCCAGAGATGGATCATGTCGTTTGTTGGCGCGGATACGATTCTTCAATCGGAAGTTGGCGTCCAGTGTTGAAGTGTGGATTTGGACTCAAGCAGTCTATTCATATCTTATCTTATCTTGTCTTATCTGTGCATCATCTTATCTGTTTGGTAGCTATCTTGCCATTGTTCCCAATCAGGCAATCCCCTTATACTTACATATATGGTCTTGCCCTTGTTCTTGCTACTTTAGGCAAACCCCTTGTACTTACATATATGGTCTTGCCTTTGTACTTCCTACTATATAGGTAGCTAGATAGCGCTCTGAGGTCCCCAGTTTCTCACTGTTGACCTCAGGCAAGTAGTTCCTTCACTCTCATGGATAATACAAGAGTTTCTCACTGTTGACCTCAGACCTCTGTGCATTGCCTGTTCAACAGGTTATGGGCCCCGCTTTTTAAGCGTTTTCTGAGTTCTTCCTTGTGTGTGTGACTCCCCTGTCTTCGACATCCCTGTCCTTTGTGTGTGTGGCCTTTTGTAGATAGCAACACCAACTGTTGGGACCAATCCTCTTCCAGAGGCAGTCTTTTATACTCCGAAGTACACCAGGTAGTCAATCCTGTGAATTCGGGTTTGGGCCTTTGTGCTTACAAGTGGGTGTTCAGTAAAATACCTACATACTCTCCTACATACTCTTCTACCCCACACACACTCCTGAGGGCGCCACTTGCACTTCTGCAGTGGTTCTTATCTTGCATCTCTTTGCATCCACACTCTCCACACCATGGATTACTCGCATCACACTGGTCCTGTCCTTACCAAGGACACCTCTTTCACTATTTGGAAGAGTGATGCCAAGGCCTTCCTTCGAAGAAAGGAGGTTTATGCCTGCTGCACTGCTACTACACCAGAGCTAAAGGCTAAACTCGATGTAACTGCCATTGAAAAGTGTGCTGGCATTCTCTGGGACATGTTGTCTCAAGATGTCAAATCGCTTGTGCATGAGCATGAAGACGATCCTAGTGCGCTTTGGAGCGCTTTGGATGAGATCTTTGCCCCAAGGAAAGCTGGTGCTCGCTTTGGGGCTTATAGAACCCTCACTTCAATCCATCTTAGAGATGGAGAATCGCTTCCGAGTCTCTCTGGTCGTGTTTCTACTGCCATGTCACTGCTGAAGAATTCGAGGCCTGATGGCTTTGATATCAAGAAAGCAGATGAAGAGCTGCATTCTGTGGTTCTTCTAATGGCTCTCCCTGATGAAGGACTTTTCGGAGTTCTTAAAGCACCTTTTGAGCAATCTTCTGAGCTCAAGGTCTCTGACATCGAAAAAGCATTTGCCAATCATCAGGCATTTCGATCTCAGCATCAGGGAGGTGACACAAGCCCAGAGCAAAATCCGCTCTCTGGCCTTGCTATGGTTGCATCGGCTCCTTCTCCTACCCCAACCACACCTGCTGCTACTGCCATTGTTGCACCTGCAGTTGATGCTTGCATCTTCTGCAAGAAGGCCCACCCACCTTTGAAGTGTCCGGATTTTCTGGCTCTTCTTCTCAAACGAAACAACAACCGCCCTAGAGGTGGTAATGGTGGAGGTGCAACAACGTCTCACAGTGCGCCCAATGCAAGTCTTCTTACCCACTCAACTCCATCATCTGCTGACAAAAGATGGAATGCAGACTCAGGAACCACATCGCACATGACGCCTGAAAAGGAGCGACTGCTTAATGCAAGGCCCTTTAGAATTCCCATCCAAGTTGCAAATGGAGTTGTCGTATACTCAGAGTTGGTGGGAGATGTCTTGCTGAAGCCACTGTTAAATAGACGAGCGCGTCGACATTGTTTACTCACTCATGTCCTGTATGTTCCTGGGTTGTCTCACAACCTCATCTCTACAACTTATTTATCTCGAGTTCATGGCCTATCTGTTCTTATGAAGGGATGCATTATCTCCTTTGAACGTGATGGAGAAGTCTTATTCGAGGCAGATATTGATGAAAGGAACCAGGCATATGTGAGGGAAGTCGATTCCAGCCCAATTTCTGGTTCAGCTTTTTCTGCATCTGGGACCTTGCCTCTCGACTTGGACTTGCTGCATCGTCGGCTTGGACACCACTCTGATACTCAGAGAGTCTTGAGCAAGAATCTGGTGACTGGAGTGAAGCTTGCTTCGCAAAAGAAGCCGGATCCCATTTGTGAGCCATGCATTGCTGGCAAGCTGAATGCGGCTCCCTTTCCCTCTACTGGACATCGGGCAGAAGCTCCCCTTGACTTGGTCCACTCTGATCTGAAGCAATACAGTGTCTTCACCCGAGAGGGTTACAAGTACCGTGTTGTCTTTGTTGATGATCATACTAGCTTCAAAGTGGTTCACCACTTGAAACGCAAGAGTGACACGTTTAGCGCATTCAAATTGTTCAAAGCTTATGCTGAGAATCACTTTGGTCGCACAATCAAGGCGCTTCAAGATGATAAAGGTGGAGAGTACATGTCAAATGAGTTTGAGAGTTATCTCCACTCTGCAGGCATTGTGCGTCGCCATTCGGTGAGGAATAGACCGCAACAGAATGGAACAGCAGAACGTGCAAATCGGACTATTGATGAGCACGCTACGGCTATGTTGCATGAAGCAAACCTGCCTCCGTCTTTTAAGGCCTTGGCTGTGAATGCGTACATTCATGTATCAAACATGCACCCGACTTCACACATTCGTGAGGACACAACTCCTTATGAACTGTGGCACAAGTCGAAGCCAAATGCGGAGCACCTTCGGGTTTGGGGCTGCCTTGCTTATGTGCATGTGCAGAAGGATAAACGAGACACTTCTGGCATTCATATCCAGAAGTGTATCTTTGTTGGCTACCCTCGAGGTATCAGAGGTTGGGCTTTTTACAATCCGGTCACTCAGAAGACTGTGTTCTCTGAGCATGCTGTCTTTGACAAGCGCTACTTCCCGGGCAACAGTCCTGCGCAAATGCGCAAATGCCCTCAGATTCATCCATCTGTCTTCTCTCGTCTCAACCATCTCGCACCTACACCTCCCAGCACTGCATCAGTGCCTCGCGATGATGATGATGATGACGATGATTCTCCTGCTCGTCCTAGACCAGCACCGGCTCCGGCACCTTCCCCACCATCGACTCCAACTCCTTCCCCACCGCCATCACCAGCACCACCTCAACAACAGGATCCCCCTTCTCCGATCGGAGTGGCTGCACGTCGCCGCTTCCACAACCAGTCTACCATCCATAGACCTACGGGAGAGTGGTGGAGAGCGTATCGCGAACCTACGCCTGCTCTACAATCTGACGATGATGAGGCTGCTGCGCATACACCTGCTCCTCCATCTGATTCGTCTGATGACGATGACGGGTTCCTGTTAACCGATGGCAATGCGCGTGTGCTCCTTGTTGCGCATGAGGCTATTCCCAACGTCACTGAGTTTGCCCGTGCTGCAACTCAGTCTGACAAGCCTCCCCGGACGTATCATGAAGCTCTGCGTCGCGAGGATGCACATTTGTGGAAGGAAGCAGCCGCTTCAGAGATTAACTCACTCTTGGAGAACTGCACTTGGGAAGTTGTCGACCCTCCTCCGGGTGTAAAGCCCATCCGATCCCAATGGGTCTTTGTGATCAAGCACAAGTCTGATGGCACAGTTGAACGCTACAAAGCCCGACTTGTTGCTGATGGCCGGCGCCAACGTGCAGGTGTGGATTTTAATGAGATTTTCTCTCCCACCTTCAAACCGGCCACCCTTCGCACCATTTTCGCTCTGTCTGCTCAGCATGACATGAAGCTTCGTTCCATTGACTTTTCGTCTGCCTACCTCAATGGGGACCTCGAGGAAGACGTCTACATGGCCCAACCAGAGGGTTTTCCCCAGGGCAGACCGGACCAGTTACTTAAACTGCTGCGCTCTCTTTATGGGCTAAAGCAAGCTGGCCGGCAGTGGTACAAGAAGCTAGCAGAGAAGCTCACTTCAATGGGCTTCAAGTGCCTCCAGTCTGATCGCTCTTGCTATGTCTTTACAGACGGCAATGTGCGCATCATCATCCCCATTCATGTTGATGACGGTGTGATTTGCGCTAAAACCGACTCGGACATTGACCGTGTCATTGCTCAACTTGGCTCATCATTCAAAGTCAAGGATCTTGGTCCAACTGAATGGTTCTTGGGCATCAAGATTGAGCGTGATGCGCAGACTGGAGCCATTTCACTATCTCAGCGGCAATATGCCTCTGATATGCTGAAGGACTTTGAAATGGACAGTAGCGCACCTGTGCAAACTCCGATGGAGCCTGGTCTAATTTTGACCAAGGAGATGGGGCCTAAGACAGAGGAAGAGTCGAAACGCTACAAGAGCAAATATCTCTCAGCGGTCGGCTCTCTGATGTACTTGGCTACCCAAACTCGTCCTGATATCTCCTACGCCGTCGGACTCCTTGCCAGGTTCAATAGCAACCCGGGTGAGCCTCATTGGAAAGCTGTAAAGCATTTGTTCCGCTACATACAAGGGACACTTGACTTTAAGCTGACCTACATCCGGGGTCCGCCTTCATCTCACCCCTTCATTTCATACTCTGACGCTGATCATGGAGGCTGCAAGGACTCTGGAAAGAGTACTGGTGGCTTTATGATTCTTATGAATGGCGCTCCAGTGAGCTGGCGAAGCAAACTGCAAAGTACTGTTTCGTTGTCTACAACTGAAGCAGAGTACACTGCCGCCATGGAGGCTGCCAAGGAGATGAAGTGGATGCGCAATCTGCTACTGGAGTTGGGTTACCCGGTCACTGGACCATCCCCCCTGCTTATGGACAATCAATCTGCGATTCAAGTTGCAAAGAATCCAGAACACCATGGGCGGATGAAACACCTCGATCTGGCCTTCTTTTGGCTCAGAGACGAAGTTGCCTCAGGGCACATTGTCCCACAATATGTCCCGACTGGGGACCAACTTGCGGACATCCTTACCAAGCCTCTTCCTCGTGCGACCATTCTGTCTCTTCGACAGCGTCTTGGTTTGCAATGAAGACTGCTTTCATCCCGGGGGAGTGTTGAAGTGTGGATTTGGACTCAAGCAGTCTATTCATATCTTATCTTATCTTGTCTTATCTGTACATCATCTTATCTGTTTGGTAGCTATCTTGCCATTGTTCCCAATCAGGCAATCCCCTTATACTTACATATATGGTCTTGCCCTTGTTCTTGCTACTTTAGGCAAACCCCTTGTACTTACATATATGGTCTTGCCTTTGTACTTCCTACTATATAGGTAGCTAGATAGCGCTCTGAGGTCCCCAGTTTCTCACTGTTGACCTCAGGCAAGTAGTTCCTTCACTCTCATGGATAATACAAGAGTTTCTCACTGTTGACCTCAGACCTCTGTGCATTGCCTGTTCAACATCGTCTTCACTCCGAGCCCCGCCAAGAAACACCCAAAACGGCCCCGAACCCGTCCAGACTCTCCCGAGTCTCCCTCGCGTATGTCGCACATGCACACCGAGCCAGTCCCTGGCGCTGACTTCCGTCCAGCTGGGCCCTCTCAAAAGACGTGTCGCATCTTTAACACTGGTGACGGTGAAGACGACGAAAAAGCGCAAGATCGAGCTCGTACGTCTGCATTACACTGCGCTGTGTCCATTTGTGTCGTGTCTAATGCCTTGTCAGTTCGCATCCTCGCTGCTAACCTCCGCGTCGATACCAACCCCGCCTGCTTGCTCGCTATGGCACGCATCGGTCTACAGGCGATGATGGCCACCAAGCTCGTTCTTCCTGACCCTGCCGTCGTTCCCATCTGTCGGCCCCGTCCTGGCCAATCTACCTCCGCAGATGTCGAGTTCTTTTCGGTTCGCGAGGAACGCCAGATGCAGGAGTGGGAGGGCTACCAACGACTCCGCAATAATCTCGTCGAAGCTGCCCTCGGTGTCCTTAAAGAGCAGGACCTGGATGCGCTGTACGTCGCCGTTCGCCGGTCGTACACCCTGTATGTCGACCCGTTTCGAAAGCCGCTGCCGCCGCTCGCCCATGTCGATCCCGCCCATCAATGCGGTGTTTGCGGCTCTTTTGCCTCTCATCCGGTCTTGTCAGTCTATCGCATTTTCGGCCGTCTTCTTCGCTGACCCTTGACTAGGCTGTGGTGCAATCATCTGTTCTGCTTCGTGTGCGCACGTCGGCAGTTGAACAAATCCTGGCTTTGCCCCAAGGAAGGGTGCGACGTACTCCAGCGTCATCCCCCATTGCGTCGAACGGAGCTGGAGAAGGAGATCAAGCAGGTGTATACCGCGTTTGCGGACGTCTCCCAGGTCAACTACGGGTGGGGCGATGTGCGCTTCCCGAGGGCGGCATCGTCGTTGTAAAGACTGTACATTCCTGTAACGCGTCCAAATAAATCTGTATCCTGCTCTCTGCCTTGCTTGACCGTGAACTTCCACCTGCAGCACAATATACCTGAGATAACCGGAATGACTGTGGAGGAGACGAGTGGAAAGTCCGCTTGGACGGACTGTATGACGAACTGATGGCGGGATTATGACGAACTGATGGCGGGATTATGACGAACTGATGCTCGCCGTGAAATAGCATTTATCGACTGTGTGTTGTCTTGATGCGTGCAGCTCTGTAGCGAGACGATAGCATGCATCTTTCTCAAGTGCCCTGAGGTGTTTCCGAGCCTCCGATGTGTGTGTGGTCTCGTCAAGTTAATCTCGACTTTGAAGCCACATCAAGCCATATACTCCATTGTGGCTACATGTGAACGCCATGGTTTTTCATGTCGTCCGTCCAAGGTCTCTTTTTTTTTTTGGCTCGGTCGAATCCCACTATCCTTAGCTCCAGATAGATACCCTTACAACCGCTCCAAGTGACCGCGATCCCTTGGGAGATGCAATACACTTTGGCGAAACCCATCACCAGTGTGACGAAACAGTCAAATCCCCTCTTGTCCTATACCACTATACCATGACGGCCGCACTAACTGGCTCTCGAACTGCCGCACAGACAGCCCGCAAACCATCGAGCATCGCACAGCGTCGGGCCGCCTCCAAATACAGGGAAAAGTGAGCATGCAGTACCATTCGCCGTCTCAGCCGAATGACTAGCCTCAGAAACGTCGACGAGCTGCGTGAAAAAGCGCGTCAATGCATGGCCAGACTTCGCGCGCGTGTTGCTGCGGACAAGACTCTTGCTGGGGAGGCTCAGGAGCGTGCCCGTGAGGCCAGTGCGAAGTATCGCCGTGGGCATGCGGAAGAGGTCTCGACTCGGGCAAAGCAGAAGCGGGAAAGGTGTGTTTCTCTTCTCTGTACATCCCACTGTGCTCTGACGACGACGACAGCTTATGGTGCCGCAAGCACGGCGCGGATGCGTACGTAGCCCACCTCATCAAATACCAGTCCCGTGGACAGAACCCAGAGTAATGAAGATTGAATTTTGCTTATTTTACACACGCGCAACATCTACGAATCTCGAGCGACCACATGGCCATCCACCTGAGCCCACATGAACTCGTCGACCGCAGCGTCAAAGGTATCCCGGTGATCATGAACATTACCGGAGACACCCAAGGTATTCAAGGCACATTCCAGACTAAACGACAACGAGGCAAGGCGTTAGCGGCGGATTCAATAGCGCAGCGAACGGATACAAACTCACTACGACGAATAAACACCAGGATTGACCCCAACGTAGCAAATGTACCACGGGTCATGTTCCTTTCGGGGGGGTCGTCCCTCCAAGTCGGTCACGCTGGTGCAAGGCCCCGGAATAAGCCGCCGGGAAACAGGGCGAGAGCGCACGCCCTGCGAGGCCGACGTCCATCCCTTGGCAGAGGCAAAATCCACCAAAGCCTGGGCTTCAGCGACGGACTTGCAGCCGAGCTGCAGAGCGAATCGAAAGTTGGCAATCTGTTGCTGGACTACAGCCCTGTGTAACAACGTCAGCTGGGGCGCGTCTGGCCTGTCGGAAGAACGCACCAACTGGTCTGAACCCCAACCTCATGGCCTCGAATCACGGCGTAGGCTGCATACTTTCTTGACGAGCATTTCCGCTTGTTCTTGCGAAGGGCAATCGCCGTACCGCCAGGCGTGTGTTGGGCTGATGCAGCCTCAGCCCTGCAGGTGAGTGTTCCCGTTGGTTTCTGGACGTAGACACTACGGAGATTTACTAACCAATGAGATGTCCGCCCAGATTTTTGCGGAGACGAGTACGCATACACGGCTCGGGTCGTTGGCGGTGGTGCTGGCCGCGACGGCGTTGAGGGCGAAGAGCCCAAGGATGATGGAGACGATGGAGACGCTGGCGATGATGGTGGTGCTGCCCGCGATGGCGTTGATGGTGGTGCTGCTGGTGGCGGAGGTGGTGGGCGGGCCAGGAGCCTACGCAGCTCGGCGTTTTTATCTATCGTTCAATGAGAAGCGATGACTTTGCACTACCACCACCAACCTCTGAGCTGGAGGCCTCCCATGAGGCTTGCGAGACCGGCGTCCGAATCACTCATGATGGTCAAGTACAAGAGCGAATTCTCAGTCACACCAATGCGTTTGCGTATCAACAATGCAAAAATTGAGCAACAACAGGGATTACAATCGTATACGAAGAACTACCACGGCTTCAAGTCCAACGGAAACATGGTCCTTTCCCGAACTCCAATGAAGCCGCTCGGCTGCTTCATACTGCACAAAGTACCGCCAGCCCAGCTGATGCGCGGCAAGCAGCGATAAAGCCCTGGAGATGAATGAGACACGGAGTGTAGGCTGTCGAATCTACTTACCGAAGAACGTAGCCATCGATGGTAGCGACATCCTCGGGAGTGACGTTGGCCAAAGGAGCAGAGTAAACAGTCGAGGCGGCGGGTTCGACATGGGTGGGATCAACGTCAGGAGCCTCCGTGCCGAGGGCATGGTGCTTGAGGACGACGACGTTGCCGAGGGGAGCGTTGGTTGGCGTGCATGGGCGGGTCGGGGATGAACCGGTCGATCTCCTCGTTGGCCCAGACGGGATCAGCATCGTCGGGCCAGTGGGGACATTGGAAGAGGATGGTGAAGCCGGCGTCGTTGTGGGGGTAGAAGGGCCGGGCGCAGTCCGGGCAGGCGGTGGGATTGGCGTCGAAATACTCCAAGCCATTGGTGCCAGGTTTGGCTGGCGGCCATGAGCAGTCTTGTGCGGGACGCGCACTAGTTTCTTGCCTCCCCCCTGCTCGTAAAGCAGAGCGAGACACAAATCTGCGGGAATCTGTTGCAGATATGCATCAGTCGTGGCGAAAAGACGAAGACTATTACGATAAAGACTCACAGGACCAATGAAGGGCTGGACCTCCGATGGCTGCGCTTGGACGACGCTGCTTCCGGGAGGGAGGACGAAGGAGCCGATGGGCGTGAACGGGGGAGACGACATGGATGGGGAAGGGAGAATAATGTGATTCGGCTATGCAGAAACCACATGTCTCGTTGTCGATACCACCAGCCGGATGATCCAAATCGTGCTGAGCTATCCGCCTGATCGCGTGGTACCGTTTACCTGGATCGTGCGATCATTTTTCGTCCCCCCTGTGCTCTCCCTTCGTGTAGCTTCGTGTACGTGCCCATGTCCTTGCGCGTACGTGCCCGCGGTTGGTGGTCGCATGCTTGCTGAACCTCCTTGACAGCTCCTTCGCCAACTATGTCTGCCGCTATGTCCGCTGCCTCCTCATCTCGCCAACACTCACGACCTGCCAGTGAAGAGCGTGAGTTCAACGCTGCTTTGTCTTGGGATGTCTCTGACGCGTTGTTGGTACAGGGGAGAACCCAGAGGAAGACACAGGAGCTCAGGAGCGAGGTAAGGCACCAAGCAGTCAGTGTTGAGCGGGTGTTGATTCGACTTCAGAGACTCCCTGAGGACAAATCTGACGACGACGACAACAAGTCTCCTGTTAAGTCGAAACTCAAAGGTTGGGCGCGCGGAGTACGTGAGGACAAAGTCTTGAAGAAGCATATTGAGCCGTACAGGCGGGCGCGGCAGATGGGGACGCGCGACGCTGAGGATTATCTGCAGATGGTCTGCAACGAGTATTGCTATCGTATTCCGTACGATTTGCCCGACGGCGAGGAACCCAGCCTACCTCTGCGCGAATGGACACCGACGACACCGCCCGGCGACAACAGCAACTTGTCGAGCAAGGAGAGGAAGAAGAAAGAATCGTGGATTGTTTGGATGATGCCGGTAACCAATGAATGGCGGCTGTGACAAACTCGTTCTCATACTACCACCATGTAGCGCATCAAGCGCTGGCTCGACTACCGGTCCCAGGGCGGCACTCATGCGACGGCGGCAACTGGGAAGAAGCTCGACCCCAACGACCCGATAAATATCATGCTGTTCCAAATCGCCAACACGCTCCCCGCCCACCGAGCGCGCCAAGGATGGCAGCAGTTTTGGCACGAGGAGGTCAAGACCACAATCGAGGATGAAGTTGTTCGTCTGTGCCGGATTCAAAGGAGCGGAAGGCAGCGTTGGCGAAGGAGGAAGGGGCGAAGGGGAAGGGGAAGGGGAAGGGGAAACGGGGGAACTAAAGCCGACGGGTCCCTTCCGCCAAACCGTGGCGCGAAAGCTATTCGGCCAGATGCCGAAGACCCAGCAGCAGCCATATCTGGACCGTGCAGCGGCTGAGAAGGCACGAGATGTAGCCGCCTTCGACGCCGCGATGAAGGCTTGGCCACCGAAAGACCCCATCGCGATACAAGCGTATGGCGCACTATCCGCTGTCATCTTCGTTTTCGCTGACCACAAGTAGGGCTATCGACAATCTTGAGCCGACGATAGGCCGCTTCATGCAGGGCGTCACCGAGCTCACAAATATGCACGTCGTTATGGCGTTGGGTGGTCCGTCACCGAGGTTTCATGGGACTCTGCATACCGTCCAGTGAGTGCTTATCATCGGGTTCGTTATAAGGTTACTGAGAACACCACATCTCTAGTTACTCCGCAGGCGAAAATAACGCACCTTCCCCGGTCGCATTCCCGGACTGGGACGCAGGACCATCTTAATACGCACACGCTGGGAAAAATGAAGTCGTATCTTCGAACAGCATACAGTACGTGCTTAGTCTTCTGTGTAGTGAGCGGCTATTGATCTGCATGTAGGTTGCGAAGAATGTATGGCATCCGCGCTCCCCGAACACATGTGTATAGGTTCGCGCGAAGACGCTTGGGCCTCGCTTTCGGAAGGTCCGGCGCCAGCTGCGAACTTGGAAGGTCCAGCGCCAGCTGCGAGCTTGGACCATACAGGGCATGTCGCTCCCGCTGGACAAGGGCCAGAAAGGCAAGAAACGGACAACGGCCTCGAGTTCGGCACCATCCGGCAACAACAACAACAACAACGTCACCAGAGACAACGAGTCCACCAGAGACAACGAGTCTGGGGACGAGTCTGGGGAGGAAAACGAGGACGAGTCTGGGGAGGAAAGTGGGGAGCAGGAGAGTGGTCAAAAGCGCAAACGAACTGCGGGCAAAGCATCTGGCAAAGGCGAAAAGGCGAAACGGGCGCGAGTCGGAAGCAACGGCGGAGATGGCGAGGCTGGGAACGGCAAACGAAAGGCTGACAGCGATACAGTGAAGAACGGGCCCACCAAACGCCGACGAGTCGCTACCACCACCGATAAATCGAAGACCACCACCGACAAATCAAAGACCGCGAGGAAATCGACAAAATTGACGCCGGCGCCACGAACAGGCATTATTACTGGCAAGCCGCGTCCGTTGCCTCGTGCAGCTTGGCGGAAACCCGTACCTGGGACATCTAGTCAAGCCGCTAAGGATACGGCTTCGCCACAAACCCTCGACAACGGACCCCTCGACGACGAACAGCTGTCTCGTCCGGAGGACGAATCGCCACAGCCCCTCGACAACGGACCCCTCGACGACGAACAGCTCTCTCGTCCGGAGGACGAATCACCTTTGGACGGAGAGTCGTTGTTGCGACGAGACGAGGAAGAACCTCCTTCTCAGAAGCCGGCAAATGGGGAAGGGAACGGGGAGACGGACGAGTTGGAGGGGGGAATGCCTTGTCCCGAAGACGCAAGCGATTGGGTCTCGGCCGTCTGGCCCGAGATAGCGGGCGAGCGCGTGGCGACCTCATACGCCAAGCTGCTCAAAGCGTTCGTAGCATTCGAGCGAGCCCATGGGTGGTCGGAAGGAGAAAGAGCACTTTCGGCAACCGCGCGGCCGAAGCAAGTCAAGGAGTGGATTCGAGCAGGATCGGAAGGCGACGCCGCGGATGATAAAGCTGCACAAGCGTTTCGAGGAGGAATTCTGGACATGGTGGAAGTTCCTCCAGCCTCAGTGGAGGAAGGCGAAGACGTCTTGGCCCGCAATGGATGCCGTGCAGGAGGAGGATGACGGAGAGAGCTGGGCTGTTCTGACGGTGCCCGGGAAGAATGGGCTGGTCAGCGTTGTTGCGGCTCTATACTGGTGGGGCTCAAGACGACAGCATCAGCGGAAGCCCTTCGCCAGCATGGTCAAGCGCGGTGAAGGACGTGACGTGGGCCTTGGAAAGGATGGCGTTGCCTGCTTCTGAGTAGAGTACTATGGACATTCTTGGACATTCTTCTGAGTAGAGGTACAACGGACATTTTAGACACCGTAGGTACCTCTGACTTGTAAAAATAATCTTGACTTGTCGTCTTTGCTGGATGGATGACGTCACGCGTGGACTTGGTGAAAAAAAAACACACCCGAAGTGTGAATACTTTTTCTTTACAAAATTATGAATACGCTCCAGACATGTGGGAGTGGGGCGGGTGACGAGGCAAAAAAGCGCAGGACCAAGCTGGCGGGAGGGGCGGGACGGCGGGCAGGCGGGGGGCGGTGATTAATGCGGGAATTGATTAATATGAGCATTAATTGTTGTGCATGGGAAGGGCGTTGTGCCAGGCCCCGGCGGGCGGGGGCGGTGATTAATGCGGAAATTGATTAATGTGAGCATTAATTGTTGTGCATGGGAAGGGTGTTGTGCCAGGCCCCGGGCAGGTGGGATAGAGGCGGGTATTTATTATGTAAAGGGCGGGAAGGCAGGGGGCGGCGGGCGGGTTACACCTGTCACGGGCATCTAGAGTAAACAAACAACGGCATCGTTGCCGAGCATCCTATAATCAATTCCCTTTCTGGGCTTTTCTTTTTCAATGGCATCAATTAATTTCCTTTCTGGGTCGTTTTTTAAACAGCATCAATTAATTTCCTTTTTGGGTGGTTTTTCAATGGGTACCCGCGGCCGGGGGCTACCCAATTGGGCAGCCCGGCGCCCAAAAGACCCTGCCAGCCTAATAGGCAAACAGCCCTGTAGCTGCTGCAGCTAGAGGGCCCAGTAGCTACTGGGCCATTTGGCTTTTGCTTGCCAATTGCTACTGCCAGCCTAACAGGCAAACGGTCCAGTAGCTGCTGGGGCCAGCAGCTACTGGGCTGTTTGGCTTTTGCCTGCCCAGCAGCTACTGGGACTGTTTGCCAGTATATTACCACTATGGCTCACAGGTGAGCTCGACGATTCCAGTCTTCGTCAGGAGGTAACGCTGGTTTCCTAACTCTGGCTGGGTACGTCCAAGAGTCTTCTTCCGTGAAGGGCAACTTGTTCGATACTGATTCGGTGGAGTCATCGTGTTTCGTTTGGACAGATGGAGCCGGCGAGGGAACCCTCACCGACTCTTACTCCAGTTGCGCAGAACGTTCTTCCATCTGTCGTTGCCTTCTTGTTGCTACTCCTGCTTCCTTATCCACTATGTCTTCCCACCAGCTAGCCACGAAAGAGGCACACTGTGCTGGGGCGAAAGTTCCTCGATCCTCTAGTCTTTGGGCTAGATCCTGTTTCTCTTCATCGGGTATAATGGCTTTCTCGCAATCTTCGCTCGGCGAGTCGTGGGGGGGAGTACACGGAAGTCTCAAAAGTGGATCCACATTCGAGTGCACTTTCCCTGGCCTGTGAACGATCTTCAATCCAGGGTATGCTGCGAATACGGCCCCCCAGGCTGCCAAGCACCGGTTCATGTTCTCGTAGACTCTGGCCCACTGTAGAGCAGCGTGGTCCGTGACTAGCACAACCGCTTGTCCTTCAATGAAAGGTTGGAAGCACACCAGGGCGTCCTTAGCACCCAGTGCTTCGCGTTCTGTTGCGCTGTAATTCTGCTCCACGGATTTCAAAGTCCTACTCCAGTAGGCAATAACCCTCTCCACATGGACTTCAGTGTCCTCCAGGGTCTCTCCCCAACTCTCCTCAGGTAGATCCTCCACTTCTTTTGCCAGAATACTATACATGCGGGGAAGTTCTTCCTTTTGGTTCCAGGCTCGCTCCAGGCATTCGTAAGCTGGAGTTCCTCGCAAGTCACGGACTTTGATAGGTTGTATTTGCTGGAGGCTAGCTCCAATGGCGACATCTGAAGCGTCGGTATAAAGGCGATAAGGCTTTTCCGGTATAGGATGCCCCAGTACCGGAGCAGCCGACAAGGAATCCTTGGCATCTTGAAAGGCTCTCTCATGCTCGGCTTTCCATTCCCATTTAGAGCTCGTTCGGCTGCCAACGAGAAAGTTCTCGAATTTCCGTATATAGTAATCTGGAAGAATTTTGGCTGCTGCCTGATAATTGCGTGACACCGAGTGATTTGATGCATTACTAGGGTTAGGGTCTCCGACGCGATATGCCTCCGCGCGCTCTGTCCGACGTCCAGCTCCGCCTCCTCATTGCGGCTGTATACTTCTGGAGCATTGTCCAGCGTGCTGTCGCCCTCTATGCCTCACCACTCTATTGGAAACAGGATTACCATACCTCGGCGCTCTCGGGTCGCGCTTGGGTCAATGAGCTCATCGAAGGGCATCCGGAGCGGATCCGCTGCGAGCTAGGGATGCGTGTTCACGTATTCCTTGCCTTTGTTGCCCAGCTCAAAGCTGCAGGCATGTCAGATTCCAAGCATGTCTCGCTCGAGGAGCAGGCCGCTATCTTTCTATATACCTGTGTCACTGGGCTGTCCATACGGCACGTCGGGGAACGCTTTCAACGCTCAAATGAGACAATCTCAAAGTTTGTATACTGGCCTGTCTCTTTCTGTAGAACTGACACGACTGCAGGTACTTCCGACGTGTCCTTTTCACCGTATCAAGCCCACCATTCTATCCCGCATATGTACGCCTCCCAAAAGACACCGACCCCACTCCCCCCAACATATCTGATAACACAAAACTCTATCCGTTCTTTGCCGACGCCATTGGGTCGATGGACGGCACCCATATTAATTGCTCTCCTTCTGCTGCCGACCGACACGCATCCCGAAATCGCAAAGGCGGTGTCTCGATGAACTGTCTCGCCTGCTGCTCACAGGACCTACGCTTCCTGTACATGCTGAGTGGCTGGGAAGGCTCTGTTGCCGATGCATCTCTCTTCCTCGATGCTCGTTTGCATGACTTGCATATTCCTCCCGGCAAGTACTACTTGGCGGATGCTGGCTTTGGGAGTTGTGATGTATGTCTCGTTCCATATCGTGGTGTACGATACCATCTGCAGGAGTGGGGGCGGTCTCGTCTACGGTATGTTCAGCTGTTGGCTGTCCGCAGCTCTGCTCATGCACTCCAGTCCCCAAACTCGTGAAGAACTCTTCAATCTCCGCCATGCACAGGCCCGAAACGTTATCGAGAGAATCTTCGGCATTCTGAAGCGTTGCTGGGCGATCTTGACACGCACACCCGAATACGACATGAGCATCCAAGCCCGCATCCCGCCCGCTGTCGCTGCACTGCACAATTTCATCCTCCTTCATGATGCTGTTGCATGGGAGGAGATGGTGGAGATGCAGCCTGACCTCGAGGATCCCAATCCCGGTGTTCGCACAGAGGGCACAGGTATACTGGCAGCTGGCCCAGCAAACGAGGCGGAAAAGCGCCGAGCAGATGCCAGGCGCGATGAGATTGCACAGGCAATGTGGGATAGCTACCAGCAGTTACTTGCAGAGCGTGAGATGGAGGAAGATTGAAGACGTGGAGATGTATTTTATCTGCATACATACAATGTATGCTACAGGTATCGACGAATCGATTTTTTGGCTATGTACGTCTTGGAGGGATAGTATTGTATCGAGTGAAAGGAAGAAAATAAATTAGTATTGGCTGGGGTGCAAGACCCAGAAGCCCTCCTTCGACAACTCATCTTGGACCCATGGAATACGGACAGCGTCGGTCAGAAGGATCATATAGAAATCAGCCTTCTGGACATCTTGGAGGATGCGTAGGAACGCAAGCATCTCGTCGGGGGCCAGCCAGTTCTCCTGCTGCTGTGCAGCGAGGATAGCAGCACGACGGCGCTGGGGCGTGAGCAAGAGTTGCTCGTTGGGGAAAACACCGCCGAGCAGATCCTCCCGAGCAGGTGTGTAGGCGGTGCGTGTGGGCGTGGAAGGAACAAGAGTGGGAGCTGCAGCGGTGGCGGGAGCAGAAGCGGTCTTGGCGGTGGCAGCCGTCGGAGCAGTGGCAGTGGCGGGAGCAAGGACGTCCGCAAACATCTTTGCAAGGATGTTGTTCATGTCGGAAGCGCTTGCAGCAAGGTCGCTGAGAGCCTGGCTACCCGCCGACACGCGAACGCGTTTGGCAGGAGCTGTCTGCGCCGCAACACGCTTGCGCGACTTTTCTTGTGGGGTGGGCGATGACGACTGCGTGAGCTGAGAAGGATGAGAAGCAGGAATAGAATGAGATAGATACTCACGTCCAGGACAGTGTCGTCATCGTCACCATTCAATGCCATGTCTCTCGCCATCTTCTCCTCGTCCCACGGCGGAGACAGCTCACGCAGAGGTGTGTCCGGCTCGGGGTCAGCAGCAGGGCGGAAGACATTATTGCCTTTTGCAGTTGAGGGCATCAGCGGGCGCATGGTCTCGTAGTAGGGAAAGCCTTTCTTGCGAAAAGGTGCGGCCTCGGGGTGCTTGCGAACATAGTCGCTCCACGCGTCCTCCATCTCTGGTGTGACGTTCACACCCTTCTCAGAGTCCCAGGTGAAGCCAGAGAGGTCCATGAGCGCGGAGACGACCTCGAAAGTCTTTCGAAGCTAGCATGGGATTAGAAACAGCAATGACGGACCGGCTGCGAAGCTTGACGTACCGATTTATACTTGGACATCACCGCGGTGAGTGTTTTTGGGCCGCCGACAGTCCGAATGCCATTGAGTTTGTCAGCGATGGGCTGGAAGACAGTCTTGCGAAAGTTGCCGCCGTCACCAGATGCCGCGGCCTTCTCCACGAGGTAGTCGAGAAGCGTCTGAATGTCAGGCCCAGTCCAGGACGCGTTTCCGGTGTCAGGCGGAGGCTGGTTGGGTTGCTGGGCGGCCCGGGCAGGCTGGGCAGGCTGGGCAGGCTGTTGAGCGGGCTGAGCTTGCGCTTCCATGCGTAGTGCGAAGTAAAATGATTTTTTCGCGAGCAGTCACCAATCAGTCACTGGCGTCACTCATCCGGTCACCAGCCAAAATTCTTCCAGATTACTATATACGGAAATTCGAGAACTTTCTCGTTGGCAGCCGAACGAGCTCTTAGTGCCCTTGGATAGCAACACGAACAGCGGTTTGATGACAAAGGCGTAGAAAGGAATATAGGTCGCGAAGTAGTTAACCATGCCCAGGAATTTCTGTAACTCATTTACAGTTCTTGGGCGCGCTAGTTCCTGGATGGCTGCTACTTTCTCCTTGTGCGTTGAAAGACCCAATCACGAGACTTTCTGTCCAAGGAGCAGTATAGACGTGTAGCCGATAAAGCACTTCTTCGGCTCGAGAGTGATACCTGCCTCTCGAATGGCCGTAAAGACGGAGTCAAGGTGTAGAAGGTGTTCTTCCCAGGACTTTGAAAACACCACAATGTCGTTGACGTACACCAGCGCGAATATCCAGAGGTAGGGAGCGAGAACTCCTTGCATGATCCGCTGAAAGATAGATGGACCGTTGCGTAACCCGAAAGGCATACAAAGAAACTGCCATAGACCCCGGTGGGACCTGAAGGCGGTTTTTGGGTTATCTTCCTTGGCCATCTCCACTTGATTGAAGCCAGCCAGAGCATCGAACGACGAAAGAACTTGAGAACCCAACAAAGCTTGTACAATCTCGGACTGGCGGGGAATAGGGTGCTCATCCGCAACCATGTTTGCATTCAGCTTCCGGTAATCAACAGCTAGGCTTGCCATTGCGGAAAACCACGACACAAGGAGCTCCCCACGGGCTGACTGAAGGCTCTATCGCGCCTCTTTCGAACCACAAGTCCATTTGTTTATCGATCACCGCTCTCTTCACGGGAGACGCAGAGTACATAGGCAAGGAAACTGGCTGCGTGCCTTCCTTCAGCAGAACGGTGGCTAGTTCTTTGACATGCCCAAGACGACCGCCTATTCCGAACACTTTTTCGTTTTTCTGCAAGACCTTGCACAACCGAGGGAGAATTTCTGGTGGTACGTCTGGACCCAGACATATAGCCTCGATAACTTCAGTCTCTCTCAGGTCTGGATCAGGATCTGGTACGGCGGTAGTCTTCGGTCCCCAGAGTTCCTCCTCGTCGTCCTCCTTGGGAGCCTCGACTGGAGTAGCGTTTTCCGCTCCGTCTACGCGTGGATCCATCATGGATGCCGTGGCTTTGATAACTCGTGCCAACGCCTCCACGCTTACCGCGAATCTGGTTCGTTCTTCTTCGTCGCGCGGTGTATCGGTGTACTCAGCGGGATCCCGCAAGACACCAACAATATCTCGAGCTCGTATGAACCAGGGCCGCTTGCTGGGGTTTGTGATAGAGATAAAAGGGTATGCGGTGGAGATGAGCATAGAGGGAGCTGCCATTACACTCCCGTCTTCCGTGGTAATGAGAACCTTTTCTATAAGCCAGTCCTTACGGCCTTTGAAAGCTCCAGTGATTTCGACGTTATGTACTGTCCCGGCCGCAATGAGCACATCCTTTACTGCGAATACCGGTGGATCCTCCAACGTCGCGGCTTTCTCCTTGCTGGTGCTAGCACGCTTGGACTCCTTCTCTGGCGCCTTCGAACCGGAGGATTCCCTTCCAGTTCGAGCGAAACCGGTGTCCTTGTACTCAACACCCAGATCATGGTCGCGGGCCGAAGAAGCGGGAATGATGTGCGTAGCCAGGCCCACCAGCACTTCATGATTCCCATCTGAATGGCGACGAACCCCCAGTTCATAAGAAGTCTGGAAATCCTCTCCGAGGAGTAGTGGTACATGCATCCCACTAACGACGTAGGCCTCCAGTTCGAACTTGATGACCTCGTCCGTTGATGTATGAGGAAAATGATACCCACAAAGATTCAAAACCAATGTTACAAGTTCATACTCAAGAATTAGATGAAATTGGAAGCAAGTCAAAGGGAGTCATGTGCAACATGAGTCATTTAGGAATATGAGTCAGTAAGAGTCAATTGGAGTCATTATGAGTTAAAAATAGTATTGAGTCATATTGAGTCATTCTGAGTCATTCTGAGTCATACTGAGTCATTCTGAGTCATGCTGAGTCATATTGAGTCAGTCTGAGTCACAAAGAAGAAGGTTCAATCAGGAAATAAATTCCCACGGAAACAGTATATAAAGCCTGGTGTACGTAGTAGTAATTCAGCTTGATTTCCCCCAATCAACTCCAGTGATTTTGGTCTCTTAATTAGTGGCAATTGATTTAGCAGTTATTATCGTTAACTGGTTAATTGTTTACTGCATCTTGCAAAGCATTTGGTTCCTTTGGTCCAACTTTGGAGGACAGGTTGATTCTGAGAAAGAGATTTCCACTGCTTCCACCCCAAACTAATTGTCTGTCTGTTTTTATTTTTTTAGAAGAGTTACACCGGACACTTGGCTCTTATTTCTCGAAGTCAATTGTGATCTTTGACTTCAATCTAACGTATTTGTGGAGAGTTACACCGGACACTTGGCTCTCAATTTCCCAAAGTCAATTGTGATCTTTGATTTTACCCTATCGTATTCGTGGAGAGTTACACTGGACACTTGGCTCTCAAATTCACGAAGTCAATTGCGATCTTTGACTTCGCGTATTGTATCTGTGACTGAAATCCCTCGTGATCTCTTGTTTGACCGAGAAGAGTCAATTGTGATCTTTGACTCTCGTCCTTGCAAAGGAAGTTAATTGTGATCTTTGACTTCACTTGCACCCACCTCCAAATCTCTTCCCTCTTAAATTTTGACTCCCATTTTCTTTTCTTTTCCTTTCAATTACACTCTCCCTGTTTCCCTGAACATTCGTGAACCTTCACGAATAAAGTCACTTCCTGAAGGCCACGGAGGGAAGTTTAATTTCCTCACAACACCGTAGAAGTTGTAACAAAAATGGGTAGTTGTACATAACCGAGGATTTTGGCTTTGCCTGTGAGGTGGTATAGCTTCATGTGTAGGCCTTGTCGAAGTTTGCCGACATGAGGAAGAGATTTGTAAAATTCCTTGGACATCAAGGAAAGGTCTGCACCAGAGTCCAGCCTGGCGATAATAGATCGCGCGCTATGATGTGTAAGGCCTTTATCCCAATCGAATTCATTCCATCGGGTAGTTGTCAGGCCTTGGGTATATTACGGATCCTCTCGTTCTCCGGGGACGAGGACAGCTGAAACGTCGATGTATCCACCAACGTCTTCGCCAATTTTTCCAGCACAGCTGTTGGCAGCGGTTCTTCCTCTGAAAGAACCTCCTTCCCTTTCAATCTAGAGAGGATAGGTTTGGTAAATTGCTCGTGCCTCCGGGTATTCCTGTTACCCTTCGCGGCGACCGTAAGAATGATGCGGTGTACTACTGCATCCGAAGGGATCCCTTCGGCTTCGCTAGTACCCTCAGGAATAGAACTCAAGTAAGCGTCAAGAGAAGATTTATTATCAGCAGTATCTAACAAGTGTTGGTATTCATCAGCGTCCGAGTTAACCATTTCCAGCAGATTTTGCACCAAGTGCACTCGACGAACGGATTCCCATTTATCGTGGTGCGGACATTCCCTGGCGTAATGGAAGGGGCTGGTGCAAATGAAGCATTCACTGTTGGTGGGGGTTCCGTCTTCACCGTATCGTCGCGAGGGAATTTCTTGCCCTTGAATTCCTTGCCCCGCGGCCATTCCATTTTAGTGCAGTTGGGACGGGAGCCCGTACACCTATCGGCCGCATGGATTTCTCGAGACGCGCCTTCATTCTCTTCAAGGACGGTGCTCGGATCGTCTCCCGACTCATCCTCATCTTCCAACCTGACAAGATTAACCTTACGGTGCGCAAAGAAGCGTTTTCTTTGTCCTTGTCCGGACGACATGAAGAACGCTAGCTGCTTAGCTGTCTCCCACAAAGTGACCAGGTTATCCTTATAGTGGGACGCTAGTTTGAGGACATCCGGAATGGTTCGACAACGGTTCTCGTCCATGATATCCTTCCACGACGAAGGTTGGTTCCATAAGATACGGTTAACGGCGTCGGCTTCGGATTCATGCGGATACAAGAACTGCTGAAAGAGGATGCGGCGTTGGAAGAACTCGATAGGCTCCTCCTTTTCGTGACTTTACTGACGGAATTCCATGAGCTCGTATTGATGGAGGCGTTCTTTGTGCCATTTGTGTGTAAGGAATTGCCCCCCAATACCTTCCAGCAGATTGTCCCAACTGGCCTTCATTGAATTCTTGGCGTAACGAGGGAGTACATCCCACCAACTTTTTGCCGCTCCTTCGAACTAGGTGGAAGCGATAGCAGCGATGCCCAAACACATCATAGGGCTGAGATTCGCCAAGTTGGTCATTTTGAGAACGAACTCGATGAGGGAGTCTTCCTTGCCGTTCCAGCCCGGGACTATGTTGTGGTTAAGCTTATGATTGATCTGCCACTGGTACGCATTAGGATCGGGGCCAGCAGGGAACCCTGCACCTCCAGGTAGTCCTCCCGGCGGACCAGGATTAGGAGGAGGGTACCTGCCTCCACCTCCCGGGTTGCCAGGGAAGTGCGGAGGGAACCCTCCACCACCTCCGGGTCCTCGAGAAGGAGGTCCTCCGCCACCGCCTCCAGTTCCAAATCCTCCTGGTCCTCGATAAGGTGGACCTCCTCCGCTTCCAGGTCCTCTGCCGCCAAATCCACTGCCGCCAAATCCACCGTAACTTCGAGGACTGCAATGAGGAAACCCGTCACCGCCAAATCCTCAGCCAGGTACACCATCTCCATTTGAAGGAGGGCCTTTATCTCCTCCGTCTCCGTTGCCAGACTCGTAGGCAGGCAGGGCGCTGGCCTTCAGATACGGCAGACTTTTGTAGTACGAGTCCGGGTCCCCCATAGTAGGAGATAGTTCCGCCGTGTTAACCGAAGGAGTTCTATCCCAGTGAACTCCTCGTTGCATCATCAATGGCCCCCCAGACTCGAAAGACCCGAACCCAGTTGCGCTACTGGGAAGGTTACCCACTCCCGGTAAAGCTCGTACTGAAGGTCCTGGTATGGGACGCTGGAACCGCGGCGGGGGGTAGAGGCGTCCAGCGAACTCCAGAGACCGGTCCCATCGAGACGGGTTCATCATGGTCTCTCTCGGGATTGGCAACAGGGGAGTAAAGGCGATGTACGGCAGGTTGGACACGACGAGGCGTAGTAGTCGGCAGATGATGGGGAACTAATCCGTCTTTGTAGGGGGAGTGGTAAAAATCCTCTTCGAAGGAAGACCGTTTGCGGAAACGATCCAACGCTTCCTCGTCAAAGCGGCCCAAGTAGGCGTGGTAGTCCGGGCGAGCCGTGAATCGACGGAGTTCAAGCTCTGGTGTATCCTGTCCGTAAGAACGGCGAATTTCCGAAGTAGTCGACGCTACCGCGCTGAATTGATCCTCGACCGGGATCCCAGTCAATGACGCTTGTAGCTCCTGGAGTGTGTAACGAGTTTGTCGGTCGGCTTCTTTGAGGCGAACTTGGATAGTTCCAAATGCCATCAAGACGTTATTCGCGTCCTCCGTGCACTCCAGAATGGACCCAAGGTGAAACTGAGGGTCCAGCTTATAAGCCAAAGGGCCCGTTTTCCCCGTAAATTTGCCAAGACCCTCCAGGATCTGGTGTAGAGTGAGGATAAGATGTGCTACTATGGAAAAGAGTTTTAACTCTAGTCGAAAGTGTTGAAGTGTGGATTTGGACTCAAGCAGTCTATTCATATCTTATCTTATCTTATCTTATCTGTACATCATCTTATCTGTTTGGTAGCTATCTTGCCATTGTTCCCAATCAGGCAATCCCCTTATACTTACATATATGTTCTTGCCCTTGTTCTCACTACTTTAGGCAAACCCCTTGTACTTACATATATGGTCTTGCCTTTGTACTCCCTACTATATAGGTAGCTAGATAGCGCTCTGAGGTCCCCAGTTTCTCACTGTTGACCTCAGACCTCTGTGCATTGCCTGTTCAACAGAAAGTACTGGCCCTGAGGGTTTGACGACGAAATAACGGGAGCGACGATGTACCCATCGCTCCTGACGACTAGAAGATTGCAAACGGCTTCAGAGACCGAGTTCCAGAGCATGTTGTTGAGGGGAATTGAGTGACGTCGGACGATATCGCGGAGCAAGGTCTGCTGCTTGGGGTCAACTGAGTAAGTCGTCCCTCGTTGAGGCCGAAGTTGATTAAAGGGTCATACTCGAATTTCGGATCGTACTCGCCGTGATGGCGCACGACTGAGTCCCGGAGAGGCTCCAGATAGATTCCCAGCATTCGGCCCGCGTATTGGAACATGTTCGGCGGTTCCTCGTCCTGGACGTGAGGCACTCGATAGCGGCCGCGGTCTCGCAGCGCCGCTGTAACGGAATCCGACGATGACAGGTGAGGAGGTAAATCGCGAAGGGAAGATCCGTAGCTAACGAACTCGGCCTCAGGCTCCTGAGAGTCCGGAGAGGAACGAGAGGAGTTGAATGTCGTTGTCGAAGGAAGGGTAGAGTCTAACTCAGCATCTTTGATGTGGCCTTCTGGACAAGCCGTACCCGAAGATGTTCCGCTCGCCGCTCGGTCACGACCTTCTACTTGCGTAATGGTGTTAGAACAAAGTTCCCGCTCCACCGTACACTCCCGAATGAGACTGATAATAGGAGTTTCGGTCGGTGCGAAAGGATTGCGATCAGGAGCATTGGTAGAACCACCAAACGCTGTGAACGCCGGAGGGAAGTGACAAGGGGGAGCCAGAGTAGGATCGAATTGGGTCCAAGGGGAGTCGGAATTAAAGTCGGGTTGCGGGCGTGGAACGGAATCCGAATCCAAAGATGTATTAACGGGAGTCGATGGTACCACCGACTCCGTGGCAACGGCCCTGTTTGCTGTCGACGTAGAACATTTTGGAGGAGGCTGTGACTGCGACGGGCACGAGAAAGTGCCCATTTTGGGGGCGTTTTGCAAAGCTGAAGAGGGCTTGCTGCCTTTCGACGACATGGTAGAAAGCCAAGATGTAAAATTTCACCATCATCAAGACCACCCTTTATTCGCGTTGCTTGCCGGTTCTCCTCGTGTGTTTCAGGTGCTGAAATGTCTCGTCCAAGTGAAGCCCCTCACGGTGGGCTCCATTGTGATGCAACGTGAATTTGAGGGCTTCAGTAGACGAGAATCTGATAGAGAAGTAATGACTCAGAGCATAGAGTGGCGGAATCCCGCTACTCGTAGACTCCAGCTGAGTGCCATAGGTTAGAGAGGAGCAACAGAAACCCGCTGCTCCGAGCCACCAGGGGAGAGTCGTCGTCTAGACAATGAGAGAGAGAGAGAGAGCGATGGGAACCCGTCGCTCGCATAACTAGGTCACAGGCTGTATCCACAGCCCAAGGGAGCCAACGCGCATGCTCAGGTGTTTGTACAATCTGTACGGGCGGTGCATCGGCCGAGAGGTCGAGATGAGAGAGAGAAGCAAGTAGTAATTATTATGTGACCTGAGGTCACGATAACAGCATTATACAATGTAATGTATTCTACAGGCGGCGACTCGGTCGTTCCGTGTACCTCGTTGTCACAATGCGGGTCCAACATATTCTCCGTTGGCAGCGCAGGTTCTTCAACTTCCACCATTTGTTGTACTTCCACAACTTTCTCCATCTTCGCTAGAACCTCCGCCATTCCCGTAGGATCTTTGGACGAAACTGGCTCCCTAATGTGAGTCAGTCTCAAACGCTCACCTTCATGCTGTCGACTGGAAATTTTATTTTCCAACGTACAGATCCGGAAGCGACTTTGTTTGGGAAACTGCACGCAAGGGTTCGGGGAACTTGGTGAAGGAAGTTTGCCTAAAAAGGACTTGAGTTGAGAGTTGGTGTGGAATGAGGATTGTGTACACCCCCAACCCGCCGTCAGCTTTGATCCACAATGGTGCTTTACGACGAGTGCGTGCAGAGTGACAGGCCAATGCCACCTTTGTTCCATCAAACACCAAGCTGGATTCAATTCACACCGTGTCCGCAAAGCGAACAATGAGAGTTCTGGATGACGGTGCCAGGACAATGGCGCACGGTCGTTCATGGTGGCATGGATGCAGATCTTGCATGGATTCAATGTGGCTAGCTGGTATCCGCTCCGCACAGCCCACTGTATGGATTTTTGCTGATACTAAGATGTATTCTGGCTGGACATCCAGCTGCCCCAGTATTTACAAAATATGATTTCTTTAATAATCTAATACAACTCCATCTCGATGTCTTCGCCCCCGTGTTCGGCGCTCACTTCGGGGGTATCACCGCCAACGTCACCGGTGCGCACTCGCTGGGATGGGCGCGCATCATCGCTGTCGGGAAAATCCTGAAGGGCCTGGGCTTCCTGGGCCAAAAGCCGTGCGCGATCCGCCACATCTTGCGCCTCCTGCGCCTTGACTTGGGCGGCGTCCTCCCGATTCTTGTGCTTCCTACTAAGCTCTTCTCGCAATGTTGCCGCCTGTCGATGATGGAACCGCTCCTGCTCGGCTGAATCGGGGGTAGAGCGGGATTGGACGTGTCAGATCTCGCGGCAAGACACGTCGTAACAGATGGGTGTTATGAAATCCGGTATTGTTGATGAGGAAGACGTCGGGGCCCACATGCGCAATGACAGCCTCTGTTAACTCTGTGTTCTGGCGCTCGTGTCGGATCTGTCGTATAGCCGTCGCGGCACATTTGCCCGTGTAGCAGTCGTGTTGAGCGTTGAAGTTGAATTGAAGGTCCTGCACATTCTCAGTATTCAGCACTAGATACTTGATTAACGAACCTTGGCGGGCACAATGCGTGTTGTAGACTCTCCATGCCGTCGGATTAGAATCGGTGTATCGTAGACTTCGTGTCGGCGGGATGTGACCTCAAAGCATTCAATAATGGTGATGACCGAAGCCATCGCCGAACTCGTTGGCGCGAGAATGTGCTTGATGCGGCCCACAGAACGATCTGTTCCCTGGAGATAGTATTAGAGTGGTCAGACTCAACACCGAAACCACGCACTTCAATGTCATAGAACACCCAGGAGTTGAGAGTACACGAATCCCCGTGTGCTGCAGTAACCTCCCGACACTCGTTCCATTCCGTGTCGATCGCGATATACACCGCGGCGTTCAAACAAGCAGCATCACAAAATTCTCGAAGCTTGTGCGCGCGTCGTCCTTCTCGTGGTTTCCCGGTTTCGCGCTTTGGCAGGGGAGCGTATTTGAAGTCGCCTGTATAACAGCTCAATTCACATAGTCAATTAAAGATGCAAAAGCGTACCGGGTGTTGGGTCGGAATGAACTGTCCATCCCAACAGGCACTGAAGATCTTTCTGTGTCGCAATATAGCCCCGCACAGACGCCCCAGCACGAGTCCACGTTTGTGTGGTGGGATCCTTCCAGTAACCTCCGAGAATTCGGTGTCGAGCGCCCTCCTGATCAGCTAGCTGAAGCGCAATGTCGCGACTCGGCGCCTGATGATTCGACAGAATGGATGCCGCCCGGAAGACCGCATTATGGGATTCGAAGTTCTCGGTAGCGACACCGACAAGCGGTCCGAGTTTTCGGATATCCTTGACGAGGTGTACAAGCAGATGAAGCTTGGATTTCAGGAGCATCTTCGAGGGATCAATCTCGCAAAACGCGTCGAGGACGTTAGCGACGGCAACTTCGATATCAGCCTATCGGATTGGATAAGTCGATGTCAAGAACAGAGAGCCGAAAGCGTACGCAATATTCGTTCATATTGTCAATTTCCGGGACCCATAGGAGCGCGGCTAACTGCCCTACCGCCTTCCAGGCCGTATAGTGCACGGGGTCGACGAGATCGTGGGTATGGAAGATGGACGTCTGGATGACCGTCTTGAGCTGTCGGCCAATGAGAGAGCCGGTGTATTGCATGATATACGCGGCGCGAATTGGTGGAATGCTGAGGCCGGTGATGTCGGTTGCTTGGAGGCGTTGCGCGAAGAGTTGTTTCGTCGCTGCGTTCCACTGGCTGTGCGAGTAATACCAGATGTATCGCACAATACCAAGGAGAATCGTATGAAGGATTTCAACCGGCGTATCTTGAGTTGGATCATGACCTGGAATGAGGGCTGAGTGGTTATACAACGCGAACACGAGGGAAACATACCCATCATCATAAAGAATGGGTTGATGATGTCGCCGTATCGCTCGTGCATTGAAGCGGCGAGCTCGTCCGCGACCTCCGAGTCGATATCTGCGAGGGCCTTGTGAGGATTTGCCTTTCGAGCAGCAGCGCGGCGCGTCTTGAACTCGGCAATCATCTGGTCGATAAAGAACTGCGCGTGAGGATCCTTGACACCAGTATCCGTCTGGTCTTCTTCGATTCGGGCCTTGTTCCCGGAACACGCCCATTTGAGATGTTCGCTGACCGTCGCCATCACGCTGTCCCAGCTGCGAGGAGTCCCTGGCTGCAAAAAAAGATAAGCCCCCACTCTCTTCTGAATTGAGATGGCACGTACCGAGAAGAACGCATGGTACATTTCGTTAGCGCTTTTCTCAACCTGAGGCCCACCAATCTCGCATTTGCGACATGGGTGATTGCCCTGGCTGCCCATATGACTCGAGACCTCGCTTTGCATTGGGTTGTCGGAGTCGTCCACTATTACCGTCAGCTCGAGGAGCGTCTCTTCCATACTGTTGACATCGAGCATGACTGTCATGACACAGTCCCTATCGACCCTTATTTTCCCCTAGCTGTCCGAGCTGAGACGTTACAACCCGATCGTTGGAAACCGATTGACTTTCAAGCCCTGATCGTATTAACCCTTACTGTACGATCAGAACCCTTTCTGTTACCTGACTGCCTTATATACCGTAGGTACACTCCTGTACCGTAGGTTATTATCGTCTATTCCCCCAGAGTCTTCGTACTCGTTCTGCTCATTGTACTCGTCGGTCGCCTGTTGCTATCCGCTTTCGCGGGTTCTCTCGTTCGACAACCCGCTCAGCTATCCGGAAGACCGCTGGTGCTGACAATGACGATGGGATTATGTTGGGTCTCACTAACAAAAACATATTAGATGTGCAAGAAACAGAACCAGAGCGGAAGAAAAACAAACTTGACGATCTTCTTGATCTCTGAGAACTGCTCTGTTACAGTCGCGTTCTGAGAAGTCGAGACGAAGTGAATGTGAGCTTCTTGTTGAAGGAGACGGCGAGGGAGACACGCGTGGGTGTAATACGCGACCCAGTGCTTGTTCCAAGACTTGGAGCGGTTCCCGGAGACGTCATCCGTGAACCAGATGAGGAATGCGACATAATACGGGCGGCCCGCGGCAACAGCACGTTTAGGATTGGGGCGGGAAGCGGCATGGCCAGCATCAGTGGACCAGGTCGGGAGTATATTGAGGTCGCAAAGCGCGAGAAGATTGTGCTTGAGGTCGGCGGCGGCAACCAGGATCGTGCCTGTGGCTGAAACCGTCGCGAGTCCCTGAAAAGAGCGGTCAGCATGGACCCGTCCGACGGGGCAGGGACCTACATCGGCAATATCTATGGCGTAAGCATTGGCGAAGACGTTCCCACCCTTGAGGACCCAACGGAGCGGGATTACAAACTTGCCGGACGTCATTTGAGCGAGTTCGTCGACATAGTAGTGCTGCGAGTCGGGGGCAGCCCACATTGGGCTCAGCCGCCAACGGTCCATGTCCTTGCGCCATTTGTCTGCGTGCCAGAGCTCAGAGATAATCCCATTCTGGGGGATCTCGGGGTATACGTGGATGAACCGCCGAACGAGCGGATTAGACCAGTCCTATATTAACAACGGTCAACCATTGGCACAGCGGATACCGGAAATAGACGACGTACATTCGCGACCATCTTGCGTATATCATTCATGTAAAAGACTTTGCCTTGGACGGACTTGCATTCGATTGTCGGCACCCCCGAGCCGCCAGTACGCAAAGACTCTTGAAATTTCCGAAGAGATTTGACATTGGGAACCCCCTTGACGCTGCATTCCTTCAGAATCCAAAGCCAGAGCTTCATTTGGGACTCAGAGATGCGGAGACGCGGTACGTTGTCCGCAGCATTCAAAAGGAACATCTAACATCGCTCAGCGCTTGAGTTTTGGCTAATAAAGCCTCCAGCTTACCACTTTAGAAGGATATGGAGTCCATCCTTCGTCGTCCGTGTCTCCGCTGCGCTCAGAATTGTCGAACGCTGCACCGAATTCGAGGTCAGAAGAGAGATTGGACGTGTCGGATCACTTACATAACCCGTCAAGCAATTCTTGCATCTGGCGCTCATTGTCAAGCTCCCGGTTCGCCGCTGGCTCCTCCTCACGCGATGCACCAAGCGCATAGCCCACGGCAGCCTCGTTCATGCCCCCAAACGCATCAAAGACGGCCTCCAGGCGAACTCGTTCCTTCTCGGACGCAATCTCTTCAGTGTCATCCATCGCCGACATCTGGAGACGCGCGGAACCCTCGTCCAGCGCATCCCAAAAGTCATCAGCAGCGGTAGGGAGTGACTCTTGGACGTCTGCGCGAGGAATTTCCGTCGCAGAGAGACGCAGCGTCTGCGACCCTTGCACAGCTGGCCCAAGTTGCCGCTGTCTCCGTTCCTCGGCTTCTCTTCGCGCCTTTGCTCTGTCCTGAAGGACTCCCACGTTTCGGGTGTGCTCTTTGCTGGCCAAATGACCCTTCACACTTCCCTTGTTCATCTCCTTCCCCGGCGGCGCGGCCTCTGCACAGATATCGCAGATGACCTTTTTGGCATCATGCAAGCATATCGTGAAGCCTGCACTGTATCAGCATCTGAGAGTCGACGACGCTGCTCACAGGCGCACCTTCAATGTGAGTTATCTTTTGATTCTTGGGCATTTGCGTTGTTTTACGAAGTCAAAGGTTTGTGGTGACAGAGTCACACCGTGACTTGTCTTCCACTTCCACGCACCACTGGCTTGCCACCCAGACAAATCTTTCCATTGCCAAAGATGCCTTCCAGTCCTTCCACCCTCGCCAGCGAATACGACGACATGGACGTCAATTCCAGCCCGATCCGCCCGCGCTCGCCTCGCGTTGGCGACAGACGCACCCGTTCCGATCTCGGCGACGACGACGACGAAACTTTGCGGACTCCCTCGCGGCCCCGCTTGATGCCTTCCGCTGCCGCATCCTCCAACGCCCTCGTCTTCGTCAAGCGCCATGCCGCGAACAAAAAACTCAAGCCCGAAAGAATGGCCGAAGTCGATAAATTCATGGCGGTGCGTTGAGCGCTATTATTTCTTCTCGGTGGCATTTTCTCACTCATCGACTGGCAGCTCCCTATCAATGCGATGCTCGGTGTCTTGTTTGTCGACCACATGCTCGAGGAAGAGCGAGCCCTTACAGCGGCGAAGAAAGAGGGCAGTCTCAAGATCTCGAGGGATGTTCAGGTGCGCTGGCCACACGCTCGTTTTGTCTCTTCCGTGATCTCACACCTCCCAGCAAAACATCAAGGCTCGCTGCTACGCTGTCCTCCTCGCAACCTCGACGGTCAAATACAAGGGCGACGCCTTGACCACCGCCATTTCTGTTTGTTGTCTTTCTCAAATCTGTCTGGTTATTGACTCGTCGCAGATGGCGATCGCGAAACACGGCTATGACCTCCCCGCGGACATCATCACCAATACCGCCAAATACAATGTCCTCTTTTCGAACGTCTCCAAACAGCTGACGGAGGCGCGTTCGACAATTAAGAAAGATGTGTGTAAATTCTCGACATTCACATCACGCGCTGAGATGAATATAGATCTACAAGTCCTTCAGTATCCCAGCGCTGTTGTGAGGAAATTTAACTTCCCTCTGTGGCCTTCAAGAAGTGTCGTTTTTCGAAAAGGTTCACAAGTCGTTCGAGGGTACAGGGAGTGTGTAATTGAAGGAGGAAGGGGGATTGTAGGTCGTTAATGGAAGGGGGGGATTCAGTTGGGACTTTGCTTGATATAGAAATCCAAGATCGCAATGGACTCCTCTGGCTTAATATAAGAATCCAAGATCACAATGGATTCTTCTGGCTTGATATAAGAATCAAAGATCACAATTGATTCTTCTGCTGGATTCAGTATAGAAGTTAAAGAGTCGCAATTAACTTCTCTGCTTGAGGTAAGAGCAATCGTTGCTCTTCTGCTTAAAATGTAATTCTTTCTGTCAAAGCAGTGGAATTTTCTTTCTCAGAGTTAGCCTGTCTTCCAAAGGTGAACTTAAAAAGCCACAAGCTTTGCAAGATGCAGTAAGCAATCAAACAGTTAAGAAATATAACTGATAGATCAATTGCCACTAATTTAGAGAATGAGTTCAACTGGAGTAAGATTTGGGGAAATCAAACTGAATTACTACTACTTACACCAGCCTTTATATACTCTCTCCGTGGGAATTTATTTCCTAATTGAACTACCTTCAAATGACTTGATTTGACTCATAGTGACTCACAGTGACTCAGAGTGACTCAGAGTGACTCAGAGTGACTCAGAGCTCTTAATGACTCACCGTGACTCTGAACAACTTGATTTGATCCATGTCAGCTCCAATTTCTTGTACTCACTTCCTTGGATTACCAGGTTCTTATGATTTCGTGAGGTGAACTTTAAGAAAGACCTATAAGAGCTTTGTGGGTGTCTTTTTCCACACACAACAGCACCGCAGAAGGGTACAGCAGCTCCCAAAGCTCCCAACTCTAGCCCCGCTCTGCACCAATCACTCCATGCGTTTGCAAAGACCCTCGCTCGACATCTGGGCCCCGAGTTCAATATCACGTACGAGTTCGCTGCCCGCGCTGCTTTGCTGGTGAGTTTTGTTCTTTTTGTGAGCTACTGCGCTCAAACGACGACAGCGAAAGGCATTCTTGCGTGATCAAGACGAATCGTTCTGGGGCAGTCTCGAGGATGAGATCGTTGCGATTCGACGGGTTGCTGATAGCAGGGCCGCAGAGGCGAAGGACAAGCTCCAAAACAATCCCGATGCGACGGATTGCTGCACCGAGGCTGCGGAGCATTTAGCCCAGTGCGTGCTTCCTCGTTCAAGACAATCATGTCGACGGATCGCAAGACACATGGCCCGTTGACCAAGGAGAAGGATGGGATTGACGCCTTGCCCCGAGCTGGGCCGGAGCTGGTGGCCGACGGGGCAGCGGAAGTAGTGTAGAATTGAATATATGACCATTTTCTCCTCTTTTGTGCGCGACGAACATGGTTAGAATCCACAAATTAAACAGTCAGAATTGGTGAGTTCCCAAGGGCAGCTCCAGGTGCAAAATACACAAATTCAGGACTGAGAATTGCGTTGAATTGAGCTGAGAGCACTTGCTGGAACCCATGCGGATTGAAGGGCATATCCTGCACGCGTTGCGGGGACAGTACAATGAAGCATTCGCATTGCATCGAGCATAAAGAAACAAAGAATTTGGATTGAACAAAGCACTGGTGCTACGGGGTACTGGGAATTACGTAGAATCTGCTTCCGAATCCTCTTTGTGCCATATGAATATCGGGCTCAAAGCACACAACATCATCATTGTGGCTTTGTCCTCGCTTTCATCACGGTGCCACCCGGCGGCAGGTTGGCAGTGTAGGTAGAGCCGTACGTAGCTCTAACTAAAAAGAAAATGTAAACCGTAACTTGTCTTGCTTATGCTTGGCAAATAACAAAGTCCCTCTTGGACTTGGTACTTGTAAACGTATATACGAAGGTCACACCGTAGTCTGACCACAACATATAGGACCAGTAAGCTCACTAAGACAAAGGTGAACTTAATGACAGGATCAACGTGGGTTGATAGGATCAAGTAGGATTGATAGGATCAGATGGCAACTTCATGTGGGTCTATCGGAGATCACACTAGGTCTAAGGACGGTAAAAACGGTAGTATTCAGTCTAGGATACAACCTAGAGTACACTAAAACGAATACTGAGTACTTTGGAAAGTGGGAGATTCTTTTGCCTTTTTCCCCTCCGGGGCGCCCCCTTATATACTATTTCGAGTGCTGCAGACTGCGGACTGCGGACTGCGGACATGTCACGGTCATCTTGTGACTTTTGTGACTCTGTCACCCTTTTCTGCATCTGCTCCGAAATTTGGTCTGCTGATAAATGTCACACCTGGTAACACATTCGATGGCTGACTAATCTTGGTCTACAAGTTAGTGTTTCTTAGGAATTGAAGAAGATGAGTGGGCAGGTACTATTCCTTGTTACATGCCAAACATTTTTCATACACGACAACGCAAATCTTGCGAAATTCCCCATAAATCTCCCAGCTTCACCGTGACCTCAGTCTCGAGGATTCTTTTAATTAATTCCTCCGCAAGACCCTCACGTTGAATTGGTGCCTGAATCCTATAAGACTTGTCTCCAGAACCCTGCTCCAACTTTATGGGTTCTTGTAACACTGGCTGAGTTTGAACCCCAGTGTTCAATGGTTTGATGATTCGATAAGGTAATTCCATCCCAAATGATGGCAACTCCTTCTGCTTCTCCGGTTCCCGAAGTCTCTCCACAGGGTAAGGGTTCGACGAATCATTAGCAGTTCCCTGCCTACTCGTCGTATTTTGCCAATTGCCCGAGTTTTCAGCCTTTTTATCTCTCTCCGGAGGCTTGGATGGTTGTATGTTTCCAGCCTCCATCCTCGAGTTCACTAAAAACCCTGGTTGTCAGACGGTGCAGACTGCTTCCCGCTACGTGTCTGGACAAATTGGTCCTGTGTGTTCCCTCCTTCACCACGAGAATTCATGAAATTGTACATCATTCGCGAAAAGTCCTCCTGCTTGAACTACGGTGCAGGTTGAACTGCTGCATGGTTCACATGTTGAACAGGAATTGAAACAGGTGCCATATATGCTGGTTGAACAGCAGGTCCTCCAGCCAGTTGGTTGAATTTCACACCAGAGTCTTCAACTCATCCATGACATTGTCGATTTCCAAAGGTCCGTTCCCGGTGTAGTAAACTTCCGCCACCATATTTGAGCTGAGTCTGCGGTAAAATTCTTCAACTCTCTGCGCAGTTGGGGTTCGTCCAGGTGGGATAGGATTTCTGTTTCCAAGGAACTTGCCACCTTCAAAGGATATCCACCCTTTGGAGATATGATCATGCTTAATTGTGCAATCTCTCGCCATATGGTCTGGCTTTTGGCAATAGTAGCAGTTTGGGTTGGGCGCCGGATTTTGCATGAAAGCCCTGTCTTGGTTGTACATATTCGAATCACCTCCAGCTTGCACAATGTCTCGGTGCGTAGCAACATCCGGTGGGTTGGTGGGTTCACGTAAACGTGGCTGGAACGCCTTCATCATTTCCGCATGCGAATTGTGCGCTTCTTTCTGCACAATTTCAATAGAGTCCTTGAGAATGGCAACTTCTTCTCCAAGTTGTTCGAATCTCTCATCTCGATGCTCTATTTTTACGGCAGGGAAAATAGATGACCGTTTGATTTCCAGTGCATCCAATCCTCCGAGTGATGTTCCAATTCCGCCTGTTGCGGCCATTCGTTCCGCCATTTCGATAAGGTCCTTGAGCAAAATTGGATCCTCCTTCCTCTGATCAACCGTATTTGCCGCCTGTCCAGCCGGACGAGGTAAGTCTGCTTTGATCAGATTCCGAGTGGCGATAGAAATGCGGAGGTTGTTGGCAAATATGGCGTCCAAGGTATCCAAATAACACTGGCAGGCCTCTTTGTTGAGAATGATAGCCGGATCCTTTGTGAGCTTCTTGACAAGTGAATTGAACTCTTGGCCGAATCGCTTCAGCTTGCCCTCTTCATAGAGCTGTATTCCGCGGCTCCAGGCACAAAGTCTCTCCAGCTCCTTCAACGTTCCGTCCGTCTCCAACTTCAACTCCCGGTAACTCTTGTACACATCTGCGAGGAATTCCTTGAATGTCCCTGTTCCATATGTCGCAAGTTCCCGCCACATCTCCCGTTTCCTTATGGGAAGATATCCTGTCAACAACTTCTTCTTTTCCTCCGCATCCGTGATTTGCACAAGTGCGATAATCTCCTTGACCTGGTCCACAAAGTCCCGTAAGTCATCAGCATCATCACTGGTGAACTTTGGTGCATTCGTCTCCCAAGGCCTCGGAATCTTGAAACTTGCTACTCCAGCCATCACTATAACTTGTTGGTTTGGGGGTAATTCGAGGTTCTCGGGGTTCTCGGGGTTTTCCGGAAGTTCAAGTCGCTCAGGGATTTCCTGATCGAGTTCTGGATTCGGTGTAAGTCGAGAGGTAGAGGCGATTTGGTCTCGATGTGCTTCGGTTCTGGTCTGAGTGGTTTTTCGAATTACACTCCTGCCAGCTTCCGTTGCTGTCGGTTTTGGTTTTGGTTTTACTCTCGAGAGAGGGAGCGGGTAGATTTCTGGAACAGGAACCTTCGAGCTCCTTGTTGTTCGAGATGCAGGCTTCTTCTCAGGTTGAGAAGTAGGTTTGCCTGTGGGGGCAATTTTTGTTGGTTTGACCGAGCGCTACTCGATCTTCAAAGTGTTTTGGTTATTGAGCCTCAAAAGGCTGAACTCGATTCCACCAAGGTTGATAGAATATCTGAATGAACCCCCTCGCGGTGGGCTCCAGATGATATGCTCACTATAGACTAGGCGTGAAAATAAAATAAACCTGAAAAATCTGAATCTTCGTAAAGAATATCCAAATATCTCAAATCTACTCCACTAATCAACACCAAATCCGATGTGTGTGTGCGAGTGCAAGTTCGTGGGCATTCAACGCAGGAAACGCTGTTGCACACCCAGATATTCCAAATAGGGGAGTTGTGTCGAGTCCAATGAGAGTCTCGTGGATGAACGATAATAAAAGTTTTGTAGGTTTTTCTCTTCAACACAACTTTAGGAGGAGCAATATGGCTCAACTCCAACCCAATACCAATCCTAAACGATCCTTTACGAAAGTTCCAAAAGTCCTAGCAAACGTAAATTCTCAAACAAAACTAATTCTCACTTTTCCTTGATTCCATTATCTTTCTTTACCAATTCCCAGGTCTATAGCGAAGCGCCCTGGCTTCCTACAGCTTCAAGGGAGGATGGGCACTGATGGGGTCTCGAGGGGAATTGCTCCCTTACCTCTGGTAGCTACTACAGGCCGCTTTTATAGTACTGGAATGAGTCGTCCGAGTCATAGCTAATTGTCCTAGTCATATCAAGTCATATCAACTGGCATATTGTCCTAGTCATAACTGGCGATCAATTGAGTCATGGAGCGCTCTGGACCAGCTCCAGACCCAGTGAGTCAAAGGTAGTTCAATGACTGAAATTACCTTTTTGGGATGACAGGTGTTTGAGTTGTGATCTTATATTTGGAACGATTATCGAGTGGTTGCCAGGTTAAATGTGGGCGTTTCAAAGGATGTATGTAGCCTTGGGATGTACCGACACATGTAAGACATATGAACAGAGGAGTTTCCATGTTAATAATTCCATGGTTGGAATTATGGAAATTTCGAAAATAATTGAAATTTCAGAACTTGTCAAGAACAGAGTCTGGGCTCTGTGATCCCAAGACACCAAGGGCGAACAGGAGCGGCTTCCTCGTGATAGCGAGTGTCGAAGACCTCAGGATGACAATGGTCGTCGGATCCGCACAGTCAGCAGGTATGGAGGTGCATCCGATATGGGGTGGGACGGTTGAGTTCGGAGTACGAGCGGCAGGTTCTAGAACCCGACGGTGCTGGTGACTCTCCAAGGCAAGGACGAGACCACAGAGAGTAAGGTCGTGTAATAGACGAGGTAGAAGCTAGAGTCCCTAGCTCCTACCTCTCCCTTATATACTACAATATATGTATATGTGTCAATTGGTATCCCGTCTCCTAGTCCCTACATGTCCGATCGTTGTCTCCTACATCAAGCTGCGACAGCGGTCAAATCCTGTTGCCTGGCCTAAGCCCCATAACCCCCTGTATCCGGTAACACCTCCCAGGCACGCGGTTGTCGGGTTATGAGACGGGTTGATGGTGTGATGCACCCGGTGATGTGCCATCAACCTGTTTCATGACAGAACTGCTCATTTGAGCAGCTCATTAACGGAAGCAACAGGAGGTGATGGACAGCGCAATAATATTTGGAAGAAGTACAACAGGGAGGAACGAGAGGGAGCTTGAGAGTAGGAATGTAGATTAATAGATGGGTGGACCAGGGTGTACATAACTGGAGAATGGCAGTGGGTAGCGGTGGATATGGGAAAGGAAAGATCCTGAGGTGGTTGTGAGTGGTGGATGAGGAATAAACGTGGGGACGCATCACAAGAACCACTTGTTCTATGCTGGCCGGCCTCTGGTCAAATGTTCTAAGCATTGAAGATGGCTTGAAGAGAAGGCGGCATCGAGAGGACGACAGATGGTGGTTGGTCGAGCCGGGGAAGGCATCACAAGGCCCATTAAAGAGCGGTCAGCTGTAAAGGCTGTAAAGGCTGGGCTGTAAAGGCAGGGGTAAAGGAACTGACGGGCGATAGGAATCGAGCCGAGGCAGGCAAGGGAGATATCGGATGGACAGCGGAAAGTATCGGGGGAAGCCAGGGGGTGACGGCAACAGCGTCGGAACTGTTATATCCATGCACATTCACTCCGACTCCTCCTCTGAGTCCTCCAGTCTCCGGACTTTCCGGAGTCCTCGGAGACTCCGGACTCTGGACTCCGAACACCGGACGTCCTCCGACATAGACCTAAGCCCTCGGGCTACTTGGGTTTTTACGCAATGAAGGTTTACTGAGCGTTTCCCATATTGGGACTCCATCCTTATTGTTCTTATTGTCTTTTGCTTATTTCCTTATCTATCGATAATCCTTATTGTCTAGCTACTTACTTCTTTGTCTCCTTCCGGTTCCCTACTTACTATAAATACCAGTAGCTATTCGCCTTGTACTTCAGTTTGATTATTAACGTTCTTGACTACTCGTCTTGCCTTTGCCTCTCTCCTCCGGTCATCTTCCAACTTGCTCCGCTCGTCGACCGGAAGCTTCAGTCTTGCCTCCGACCAGGGTAGTCCGCACACCCTTACTCTCCTGTGGTGCTTGCGTACTGTCCAGACTCACCGGACACTTCCTGCGACCCCTCCGGGTTTCTTCCGCATCTCTCCGGCACGGGATTTAACAGGAACCAAACAAATAGCTTGGAGCTGTCGGAATAGGCCGGAGCTATCGGAGCTAACAGAGTAAGCGGGAGCTACACCGCATCACAGAGTGATGGGAAACTGTATTAATTGATCGTAATGTGGTTTCCAGTGAAAACATCCAAAATAGGCAAGGGCCCATCCAGACCCTGCCTATTTAGGTAGGATTGCACCAGCCTAAATGCCCTAGCAAGTGCTAGGCCTGACGAACACCTAGAATTGCAGGCTACATACTATCCAGCCACTGCTAGGATATTTAGGCTATATATTACCACTATGGCTCGTTGTGTCCTCAGGAATGTGTGAAGTCAGGTGCATGTTTGATACATGAATGTACGCATTCACAGCCAGAGCCTTAAAGGACAGAGGCAGGTTTGCTTCATGCAACATAGCCGTAGCGTGCTTATCGATGGTCCGATTTGCAAGTTCTGCTGTTCCATTCTGTTGCGGTCTATTCCTCACTGAATGGTGACGCACAATGCCTGCAGAGTGGAGATAACTCTCAAACTCATTTGACATGTACTCTCCACCTTTATCATCTTGAAGCGCCTTGATTGTGCAACCAAAGTGATTCTCAGCATAAGCTTTGAACAATTTGAATGCGCTAAACGTGTCACTCTTGCGCTTCAAGTGATGAACCACTTTGAAGCTAGTATGATCATCAACAAAGACAACACGGTACTTGTAACCCTCTTGGGTGAAGACACTGTATTGCTTCAGATCAGAGTGGGCCAATTCAAGGGGAGCTTCTGCCTGATGTCCAGTAGAGGGAAAAGGAGCCGCATTCAGCTTGCCAGCAAGGCATGGCTCACAAATGGGATCCGGCTTCTTTTGCGAAGCAAGCTTCACTCCAGTCACCAGATTCTTGCTCAAGACTCTCTGGGTATCAGAGTGGTGTCCAAGCCGACGATGCAGCAAGTCCAAGTCGAGAGGCAAGGTCCCAGATGTAGAAAAAGCTGAACCAGAAATTGGGCTGGAATCGACTTCCCTCACATATGCCTGGTTCCTTTCATCGATATCTGCCTCGAATGAGACTTCTCCATCACATTCAAAGGAGACAATGCATCCCTTCATAAGACCAGATAGGCCATGAACTCGAGATAAATAAGTTGTAGAGATGAGGTTGTGAGACAACCCGGGAACATACAGGACATGAGTGAGTAAACAATGTCGACGTGCTCATCTATTTAACAGTGGCTTCAGCAAGACATCTCCCACCAACTCTGAGTATACGACAACTCCATTTGCGACTTTGATGGGAATTCTAAAGGGCCTTGCATTAAGCCATCACTCCTTTTCAGGCGTCATGTGCGATGTTGTTCCTGAGTCTGCATTCCATCTTTTGTCAGCAGATGATGGAGTTGAGTGGGTAAGAAGACTTGCATTGGGCGCACTTTGAGACGTTGTTGCACCTCCACCATTACCACCTCTAGGGCGGTTGTTGGTCCGTTTGAGAAGAGCCAGAAAATCACGCTCATCTTGCTACTGAATGGAACGTGCTTGAGACAATGATTGCTGGATGCACGGATGCCACCCTGCTGTACCATCTGGTCGCGAGCGTTGCGCGCTTCTTGAGCTGCATGTAACCTGGCAAGAGTCTCTTGACGTGGTGCCGTTGCCTCCGAATGCAACGGCCATCCAGCCAACGCAGGCACAGCTCTCGCAGGCACAAGTCGCTCGGGCCATTCCAGCCTGAAGGATTGTAGATGATGATGCGGTGTCGGATGTCTGTACTGACGACGGTGAGCCGGAAGATAAGGAAGACCCTGCCATTATCTCGGTGGGGTATGCCTGCTGCCTTTCTCCTCCAGAAGCTTCTCTGAATTGCCCTTAAACTGCAACTGGCTCCGATGGCCATTTTGATATCTGGGGTGCGACCAACTGAACCATCTTTCATTTTCACCCTCGTAACAATGTATCGCAGGCATCGACCCACTATGGCACAAAGAAATCGACAGGGAGCAACGCACAATTCTGTGGAACACCTACTGGCGGTTCTCTTCAGGCGACTCGGCCATCTTTGACGGCGAAACGCTCCTCCCACAGGGTCTGTTCTTCAAGAGTGACTTCACCGGGCGCGACTCGTTCAAGTGGAAGCTCCTGGGCTGGCTTTATGGTGGGTGCGCTAAATCCTTGTGCTTGTACTTCCTTTCCGTGAAGCTGAGTTTATTAGAATATTCTATGAAACCACCGTTGAGTTCCGCAAGGCGTGGAAGTCACATGGATTTGTCAAGTACGAGCTCAACCTGCATGGTTCTAAAGTATGTATTCTCTGTCTTTCGGATGTATCTAACGACTTGCCTGGCTAATCAGCTGTCAGAATCTGTACTGTAGCCTATCAATCTATTGCCGTTTCAATGCACCTTTTACCCTGCGCCATGACGACATGAGAATCTTTTGCAACTGACGTGAACTCCTCAATGCATTGAGCTTACCTGACCTGAGCCGACCCGCCATTCCTCAAGACATTGACCTTAGCTGACCTGAGCTGACCCGCCGCCTCCGCATCCATGATCTCCTCGTGCTGACAGGTTGTCACAAACAAGTCTCTGAGACAGAGGTCACTGTGAGATGACACTCAAACACACTGTCTAAACAGTACAAGCAAGGTACACTACGGGCATGTACCCATAATCCGGGCCAGATTATGGTGAGATTATTCAAAATAATCTATCAATAATCTATCAATAATCTTTGACATGATCCGGCCTGGATTATTTTGCATAATCTTTCAATAATCTCATCATGTTCCGGGCCGGAACATTCAAAATAATCCACCCGGGAACATTGATGGATTATGAATTGCAATATATACATATATGGAATTCCCATTTTGAGAATATCCCTATATAGTAACTTTAGAAACTGTATATTTGCCTTATTTGGAAGGTCTTGATTTGCAAGAGGAAGGATGTCAGTTAAGAATAAATTGAATTGAGATTGGTGGACTGTTACCCCTCCGTTACCCAAAGACATTGTAGGGTAGTAACAGTAGAGAAATGTCTAGTATTGAAAGAGATACTCCTTGATTCAGTCCTTTCTGCATTGTTTACAAAGCTGAGCACTGCTTGCAGGGTGCCTCGCTACAGATCCTCTAATCCATGTGCAGTCAAACTTGGGCATAGATAGATACAGGATGACATGAAGTCAGAATAAAAAGAGTTTGAACTACTAGTATGGTGTGACGTGATTTTTTTGTAGCTACAAAAAAGTCACATCACGCTGTTTCCCCATCACATGACCTAGAAATTTGACCAATACCCAAACAGCTGCTCTTGAGCACAAAGGGTTGGAGCAGCAACTTGCCATGTGGGGTCTAGCTCAGACACACTAAGTAACCTGTACACAACAGCTGATTCATTAGGACCAGCCTCCCAGGCAGGGTTACCCATGAGGTAATGTGTACATGTTGATGTCCAGGCTCTCCGCAAACATCCAGGTTGGGTGTGTTGGTGATGTGCTCGTTGAGGTTTGTCACCAGTAGAGAGTGGTTGGCAGGAGATAAGTAGTTGTCCCGGTCGATGATCTAGAGGAAAGCAGCGTTGCAATCATGATCACTGTGACGCTGTTGACTGAGTGATTCAGCTCTGTCCATGGACCCCTTCTACTCTACCCATTCCTTCCATAGCCCTGGGCCAGGATACTTGTGACCAATCCAACTCTGTTGGCACGCCAGAGGCGTTGGGTGCTCCTGCATTAGCGCCACCGGCGTGCAGTCATCAGGTCTGAGTCCTGGCTTCTGGGATATTCCTTAGCTCTCTTCTTGTGCCTGTTCTCTGGACCCTCCACCATGTATCCTCTGCAAATAACATCCAAGTAGGCCCAGTTATCATCGAGAATGAGCTGCCACATCACAGTGTCTACCCAGAAGGTATGTCCCCGCATTTTCGCTCTCCTGGCCTTGTTTTTAAAAAGATTCCTTAGCTCTCTTCTTATGCCTGCTCCGTGGACTCTCTACCATGTATCCGCCACAAAGAACATCCAAGTAGGCCCAGTTATCATCGAGAACAAGCTGCCACATCACAGGGTGTATACCCAGAAGGTATGTCCCCGCATTTTCAATCTTCTGGCCTTGTTTTTTGAGATATTCCTTAGCTTTTTTTTTGCGCCTGCTCCCTGAACCTTCCCCCACGCCTCTGCCTCAAAGAGCATCCGATTTGGCGCAGTCATCATTGAGAACGAGCCGCCACATCACAGGGTGTCTACCAGAAGGTATGTATAGTGCCGTAGGTTAGGCCTTGTTTTCTCAGATATTTGTTAGCTCTCTTTTCGTGCCTGCTCTAGCCAACATGTGTGCTCATCCATTGCCAACATCAAGTTTGACGTTGTTCTTTGATCACTTCATTCAAGGTATGTACTCCCCACCGAGTTTTTCTTTGATAACTTCCTCAATACTCACCCGATTGCTTAGCTGTAAAGCTCCCCCTGTCCCTCTAAAGGCCATTCACCTTGGAATGTCAACTCATTTGCACTCATCTATTGCCAACATCGAGTACAACATTGTTCTTTGATCGCTTTATCCAAGGTATGTACTCCATCGAGTTTTTTTCATAACTTCCTCAATACTCACCCGATTGCTTAGCTCTCAGATTCTCCCTGTCCCTCTGAATGCCCTTCACCCTCCTGTGTCAACACATTTATGCTCGTCTGTTGCCAACATCACGTACGACGTTGTTTTTTGATCACCTCATTCAAGTTATGTACTTTCCACCGAGTTTTTTTCATATACTCACCCGATTGCTTAGCTCTAAAGCTCTGAAGGCCCTCCACCCTCATTGCCTATAGCCGCAAAGCTGCCCCCTCCATTGCCCCCATGCATGATTGGTGCGGACAGTGCTCACACACTTCACACTGAACATAGTGGGGGAATAGACTGTGATTAGGCTGGGTGGACAGTTTTGCACTTCACCCGTGCCGCACAGTGCTAGCAGATCAAAATGAGTACAGTTCAAGGCAAAGTTGATGGTGTATCCGTTTTTTTTTTCGTTTCATTGTTCGAATACTGAGATCGCTTTTAGGCTTGAATCCAGCCTGACTACACTTGTAGACAACTTGTAGACAGACCACATCTGGTCTAATTGGCGTTATTGCGCAGTACCACGCGTAGGGTTGCGCACGGGTCCGGGTCCGGGTACAGCTGTGCCAACCCGGACCCGGACCCTTTGATACCTGACCCGCTCCTGAGCGGGTCGATGCCAGGTCTACCTGCAGGTCAGATACCGCCCAGTATTGACTCGCAGTACCAGCGGTGATACCCGTACTCATGCGCAACCCTAACCATGTGCAGTGCACAAAGCTCCGCACTCTGCTCAAGCCCGTGGCCGAGGGCATCAAGGTCGGCAGCGTGGAGGAGTTCTAGTGACAGGTGTGTTTTTCGTCTTTAGTATTTTGTTTTGATTATTGATGTGTGAATCTGCAGGAACGCAAGCTTAAGGCCATTATTCTCTCGACTGTGCGAATTCGTCAACTACGACCTCCAATACACGCTTGGCTTTGTTGCCAATCTGCATCAATTCAATGGTGCATTCTTTCGTTCTTTGCTCTCTGAATCCCTTCAGCAACGAATGTAATGCTCTTTACTTATGGTCATGGTAACCCGTGCCCAATCCCTCATTGTTGTCAGCGACCTGAACAGACTCGGACTCGATCTGCTGTGGCGTGCATTCCTCAACTATATGTCTATCAACAACAGATGGACCGGCCCAGATCCCAAGCTCGAGTTGGCTGGGAATGTGTATGCTGATCAGACGAGGAGCAGCGCGGCGCTGGATATGAATGTGTTTATGAGGTGGATGGAGGTGTTGATGGTGGCTGGTGCGAAGGATGTGAATGTGGAATTTAAATGTTGATCAGCCCTGGCGCAAAGCCAAATGAGTGCAACTCTGTACGATAACGAAAGCCTCTAGCGAGCACAGAGTGTTTAGTAGTAGTACACCTTCTTACACGGCCTCACGCTCCCATCCACGCATGCACAGTGGTTTGGTGCCCTTGTAGTAGATGTCGGTCCAGAAATCCTTGGCGAGGGGCTCTGGCAACTTCTTTGCCTCGTCGACTTCTGTGCTGGCGTCCTTGTCGAGTTGCGGCAAAATTTGTTAAGCACCAGTATAACAAAGAGAGAGAAAACAAATGCACCTTGAGCTCCTGTTCTGTCGCAAGCCCCAGCAACTGACCCCTTGCCGTCGACCTACAGGCCGGGGATCTTGTCACCACTGGTGTAATATGAGGTGTTGGAGGAGGAACACTCGGCGGAAGTGCCCATTCTCCACACATATCCAGTCAGTGGATCCTATATATAGCACATCCTTCTAGGTTCTGTGTGAAATTGAAGCGTAGCCAGAATAAAAAGTGAGTTTGAACCACTACAGTATGGTGTGATGTGATTTTTTTGTAGCTACGAAAAAGTCACGTCATGCTGTTTCCTGATCATGTGACCTGGAAAACTGACGCAATAAGGCTTGAGCACTGAGGGTTGGGACAAGCCTCTAGAGGATAGGAAGGGTGGTCCCATGGAGGGTCTTCAGACTGGAGGAGAGGAGTGCTAAGGACATGGAGGGTGGCAGCCTGTACACAACAGCCGATTCCGTAGAACCAGCCTTCCAGACCCATGAGGTAATGCGCACAGGTTGCCAAGGCAAGACAGAAATGAGGTGGCCAGAATGACAAAGGTGATTAAAGCTCTGTCATAGTATAGACACAAAATGGAGCCAGGGTGCAAGAGCAGGATCTTGGAATGTGTCGTTCTCCGTAATGGCTGAAGCGTTCGAGCTGCGAGTTGGGGAGTAAGGAGATGTCAGATGGAGAGGACTGCACACCAAATATGGTTCCAGGCTAGGCAGAGATGCCGGAGATACGGATGAGTTTGTCTTGGGTACATCATTCATGATATGTTCTTCTGTGTCGTCGTTCTCGACAACAGCTGGGTCACTAGAGATGCAAATTGGGGAGGTGCGGGAGGTCAGAAGGGAGTATTCATGTTCCAGCCCTTGGAAGATTCGGTCAGACAGATACGGAGAATGAGCAGGGGATTGATCATGAATAAGTGGATGATGTGATGGGAGCGATGCTGGGAGGGCTCATTCTTGACAACGGCTGGGTAGTTTTGGGTGAGGTTTTGGGAGGACGGCAGGGGTGGTGGTAAGGACGTACAACCCAATTTGAGGACAGATCTATGAGAGCAATCCCGCAATACACACTGTTCTTGGCCGACAATGTGTCTGACAGCGTTGGAAAGGATAGCGTGGGAATGAGTGGGGTGTGGGAGTGGCAGGAGGTCAGGAGGGAGTCTAGGGAGGTGTGTGAGAAGTTTTAAGCCGATAGACCGAGTGGTTGTGGAGATAGAGGCCAGGCAAGGCTGGGAGACAGTGTGACGTGACTTTTTTGTAGCTACAAAAAAAATCACGTCACACCATAGTGGTTCAAACTCACTTTTTATTCTGGCTACCCTTCAATTTCACACGGAACATAGAAGGATGTGCTATATCTATGTCAGCAGATCATTTGGGAGATTGGGAATGCAACAAGTAATAGAATGATGTAAATATCCACAGACAACAAGAACCAATGGAAAATCCTTAACTGACGATGAATGGTGTGCCATAACTTAGCGGAGGAATTGCTGACAGACAGTTCCACTATCTACCATGTCTTTGTGCAAAGGACAGGTAACAGTCCTCCAATCTCAATTCAATTTATTCTTAACTGACATCCTTCCTCTTGCAAATCAAGACCTTCCAAATAAGGCAAATATACTATATAGGGATATTCTCAAAATGGGAATTCCATATATGTATATATTGCAATTCATAATTTATCAATGTTCCCAGGTGGATTATTTTGAATGTTCCGGCCCGGAACATGATGAGATTATTGAAAGATTATGCAAAATAGTCCGGGCCGGATCATGTCAAAGATTATTGATAGATTATTGATAGATTATTTTGAATAATCTCACCATAATCCGGCCCGGATTATGGGCACATGCCCGTAGTGGTAGAGGTCCCGGTAAGAATGGGACAATAGTGCAATGCAATGGGGACTCAGACAATGTGCCAGAGGCTCGTTATACAAGTGGTAAGAGAGAAGAGGGCAAAGATGGGGGGAAGTGATCAGAATAAAAGCACTAGAGAGTACACTCTATAGCTAGGGTATATATACTACTGGTAAGTGGCTGTGTATGGCTCCATAGCGATGTCGTCCATGACCTCATAGCTTCAACGGCTCCAGCGACATCGTCCATGACCTTGTTGCTCCAACGAGTCATCCCTGACATCATGGCAGACACGGTCACATGATAATCACATGGTAGGGGGCTATGCAAGGTCACCAGGTCAAGATATACAAGGCTTGACACGGGTCTGCACAAAGAACCTTTGTGCTGCTCTAGCTGAGCTGACCTGCTTCCTGCTCTAAACAAAGGACATTCATGAAGACGACCATGCAATGATAATCAATCTTTGACACGACAAACACGATACAACGAGCCACTGAATATTTTTGTCGTCGAAGAGCATGCGACGGGGAGAGGGGACCGGGACAGGATGGGGATGTCTGCTGACTGCGATCGTCTGGCAGATTTCTTCAGGCTGCCGAGGTCCATCTCAGCACCATTGCCAGCGAGGATGGGACTAGACAGATCGCGCGGGGGATGGATTCGATGCTGCTAACTCGATGGTTCTCATTTCTTACGGCTGTCCTTTTCCACGACGAACACAGCAAGCAATACATCGAGTGTATGATGTTTATCATGCGGAACATTCTCTGGAGGACGCAATAGTGCGAATGAAAGCAGGTGTCGACAGTCTTAATCGCGTTGAAGGCGGCGGCGGCGAACCAACATACTTATTGTCTGCTTGCCACTAAGCTGCGGCTCGGGCTTGGGGCGAGCAGGTCAGCCTAGCTTGATCTGCGGCTGAACCCACGGCTGCACCTGCGGGTGAGCTGCGGCTCACTTCTAAAGCACCAATTTCGGGCTTCCTTTGAGTCCAGGCTGAGATGGCTTCTTTGAGTGGCCGCGGAAATGGGTTCCCAAATGATATCTTCTGACGCGACGTTCCGCAACATACAAAGGAGTGTTTTTAGCCGTGTGCAAAGGTGATCCGAGTGAAGCTTTTGGACCACATTTGCGTGCGGCTTGAAGGGTTAGTTTGTTTGTTGCTAAAAGGCGGCATAAAAGGACACCTTTGTAGCTAGCTTTTGACATGTTGTTACATCCATGCCAGACAAACGGAATACTACCTCCGGTCGGACTCCGAAGATGTGACAGTCAATGTGACATCATCAGTAGTCCAACGTGGAAATAGTAAAGCGGCTTATTCTTGCAAACACCACAGCATGGAAAGGGTGTGCGACAGTCTGGACCCCAAGCCGACTGGACAGACGAAGAGTAGGTCGCAGTGGAACGCCAAAGGTACCAAGTGGAATCGGAGAGGTCGGAGACCGAGGCATGACCGAGTGTGACCAGAAGTCGGCCGGACAAAGGCCAACAGAGAATGTAGTTATTGAACGCACAAGTAATGCGAACAAGGAGGAAAGGTGAATGCTAGACGAAGGCCAGTTGACATCCAGATAAGTAAACGATGCCGATCAGAGTCCGATGGCAATGATGCCGATCGAAGCACCAATAAGGACAGAAGGCATCGAAGAGCTGAACAAAGACCAACGACTAGTCGAAGTGAAGTAATAGATATCCGAAGGTTTCTTGAATAACTCCGGAGTCGAGACAAAGGCGAAGGCAGAGGAAGGACGAGAGACAATGTCAGAGGAACCTCAAGGGCATAGACAATGTCAATTTTCAAGCTAAGGTACAGAGACAGTAGCTAGAGGTTTTATACTAGGAATGTAACTGTAAACGGAAGACAAGAAAGTAGCGTAAAGAGAACAAGAGCTATGAGGGAAACAAGGAAGTAATCATAAGTAGAACAAGAGCAAACATAGAAGGACAAGGACAAGGAATCCGAAGGAGTTGATGAAGCTAAGAAGTAAGGACGGATGAACAGATGAACAGATAAGCAGAAGTAAGTAATCTGGAATAGTCTCGGAGTCACCAGGACGTATGGGACAAACCAAGACAGGTAAGTAACTTGAAATAGAATCGGAGTTGTTCGGAACTCCGAGTTAGTTAAGACAGTAAAGTTACAATAGTGGCTGAACGGATTCTAGAAGATGAAAGCAAGACTTGTAAGAACGGTAAGGAAGCAAAAGGAACAAGAAGATAAGGAACTCGGATTTGACTCGGAGTTGTTAGGAGCTCCGAGGCAACATGACAATGAAGTCACATAAGGATCCAAGGTGAAACCGGGAGTTGGAATGAAGGGTGCAAGAGGATGGCGTAAGTGAAGTGGGTGAATGGAGTGCAACTTGAGTTAGTGTTCCGCAGGTGTTAGGAATGGAACTGGAGTGCAAGGGAGGCCGATAGGAATGTGACAGGTGTGACTAGTAAGTCACATCGGTGGCCGAGAGGTGGCTGAAGCAATAGTGAAAGCAATAACAAGATAAAGGGAAACACTCAGTAATCCTTCATTGCGTTAAAACCCATTGCTTGGAAAGGAGTCGTAGTGGCGAGACCAAGGTTGGCTGGAAGTGTCCTCGGAGTCCGATCGGTGTGACAGAGGTGTGACAGGGTGTTCGAGTAGGTCAAGATAGGACTCGGAATGCGCGCGCGTAACACATGTATACAATGCAGTTCTTTTGTAATTACACACAAATGTAGACAAAGATATACCATTTTGATTTTGCTTTGTGGTGAACCTGAAGGACTACTTTGTCTGACGTGTATAGACGTGTCAAAACATGTTCTTTTGGATCAAATTTCAGAGTACAGCCATTTGAGTCATTTTTATTCGCTCAAAATGGGTACAAAAAGGACTGATCTATGAGTAGCTTTCTGATGTGTCAGAAATTTTGGAAAAAACAGTGTCTTCCATCGTCTGGTTTTGATCCCATCATTCCTGCTCTTTTTTTTTTTTTTTGAGCGTTTGGTGTAATGCAATTCAGTCTGCAGAAGCATTCTAAATAACATCCGCTAGGTTCACTGGAAAATTAACCAGTATATGCTGGGAAAATAAATCAGCTCGAGAGGAAATGCTCGGTTCGCTTTGCTCCAGTCCAGTCACTATATTCCAGCATCTCTTGTCTTGTCCTTGGCTTGGGTTCCAGACAGTCGCACACCCTTCCTGAGTGTGGTGCTTGCGAGAATAGCCGATGCCACTTCCCCAGTCTCTGGTCCCTTTTCCTAGTCTCGGAAACCCAGACGTTCGTACGCAGTCCGAGTAGAACGCACCCGGATTTAAACCTATATCTGGAATTAAAATGATGGATAAAGATTTTGATTGATTTCTCAAGCTGTCAGGGATTATAGGGCGTAAGAACGTCTGGGCCGATCGTCTTGGTCGGCCTACCATCACTGTGACGGAACGTGTCAGCCCGCCATTCCCGCCGTCGTGCATGCCTCCGGAAGTCCAGGACCGTCACCCTGGCTTGCGTGAGCGCTCTCGACAAGTCTTGGACGACGTGCGGCGACTTGCAGCCGCTGAATTTGGCTATGACTCCAGCAAGACGCGCAACGCAATGGACGACGTGTTCAAGAAGTCCTCCGCCTGCCACGCGTACCCTTGGCAGCTCGATGTTGCCGAGGCTCTCTTACTCAAAGTTGACTGTCTTGTCATTGCCGGCACGGGCTCCGGCAAAACAACACCTTTTATGCTTCCGCTGCTTCTGCCCGAGAACAAGGCCAAGATTGTGCTCATTGTATCCCTGTTGTTGGCTCTTCAGGCTGAGCAGGTGCGTTCCCTATTCAATGATAGCGTGGTGCCTCTCAAGAACCAATCAAGCTGCTCGATTCAATCGCGTCGGAGTCTCCGCCGTGGCAGTCAATCACGACACGATGGATACGGAATTGCTGAAGGTGCGTGCATTCTCCTTGACCGATTCATTCTCATGTCAGTACCTCAATATAGCGCCTCAATAGCAACACGTTCCAGGCCATCTTTGCCGGGCCTGAGATGATCATGGAGAACAAGGGCTTTAGCGTGTGGATCCGTTCCAAATCGACGCTCGAACGCTTCCTGTTCGTTGCTGTTGACGAAGCGCATCTTATACGGCTTTGGGGAGGTGATTTTCGTCCTCATTATCATCTTCTCGCTCGGCTACGTTCCTTACTTCCCACCTGCGTCCCCGTCTTCCCAACCTCCGCCACCGTCACTCCGGTTGCTGAACGCGAGATTTGCGACATCCTCGAAATGGATTTTCACAAGGCCTACTATCTCAACCTCGGAAACGACTGCCCAAACATTACAGAAAGCGTGAGCGTCATCAAGAGCTCGGACGATTACGAGGTGCTGCTCCAGTTCCTTCCCGATTCGAAAACTCCGGCTGGGCATTGGCCCAAGACCCAGATCTTCGTCAACACTGTCCTCGAAGCACAGGTCATCTGCGCCTTCCTCATTTCAAAATACCCGGAGGCTCTGCGTTCCAAATTCGACTTTATTCATTCACTACGAACACCAACTGCGCGGCGCCGGCGCCTCCGTCGCTTCCATCGAGGAGCAATCAAGGTTCTCATCTCAACGGAGATCGGTTCAATGGTACGCAGGTCCATTATACCTCTCGGTGTTTTAATTCGGCACAGGGACAGGATATTGCGGACATTGTGCAAGTCGTCAAGTTTGGGGCACCCGAGTCGCTTGAGCAACTCCGGCAGGAGTTTGGCCGTGCAGGCCGAGATCCAGACATTCTCACGCGTGCTGTCTTCCTTGTGGAGAAGTCATGCTTCCAGGTATAGAAAAAAATCGGTCCGGAAGAAGCAAAAGAAGACGACAGCCACTACAATCGACAATGCGGAACCCACGCCGACTCGACCAGCCGCTGACGTTGATGCTCCGGCCGTATCGCTGCAATACCTGGTGCTACTGGACGACGACAACCTCCCGGCACATCTTCAATGGCGCAAAAAACTTGGCCCGGGCCTTCGTCGCTATGCCGCAGCACAAGTCCCTCGCTGTCGGCGAGATATTGCCGACAAATACTTCGGAAACCTGCCGCGAACAACCGGTACGTCTCAATCTTTCATTCTATCGTATGTTTATGCCAGCACCAGAACCAACCGGGTTATGCTGCGACCTCTGCTCAGGTGATGGTCCATTTCCACCTGAGATAAGCCGTCCTTGCACACCAGAAAACGGCAGCGCCGCGTCTACGCCTGCGAATACACCAAACAAGAACCGCAAACGTCCTCGCGTGACGGCACACGATCCCAAGGATGGGCCGCGACTATGAAAAGGCGAGCACCTTGCTGAATGCAAGTCGTCAATCGAGCGGTGGTCCCGGCGCGTCCTAATTCGAGACTGGCACGGCGGTCCATTTACGTCTTCCATGATCGTCACCCCCATCGTCGTCACCTATCTCGCTCATAATCGCTTCACGTCGCTGACTCATCTCTGCGAGGGGCTCGACACATCGTCCCGGTCATGGGGATTTGCGCGAAAGTACGGACAAGAGGTTCTTGACTTGCTGGCGCAGAGGGATCAGTGGCGTGAAGACGCTATACGCGAGAGGGAGGCTGAACGGCAACGCAAAGAGGAGGAACAACGGGCGGAGGTTGAGCGACGCCAGCAAGCAAAGCGACAGGAGATGTTGGATCGTCAAGCTGCGGCCGCTGCTCAGCGAGTTGCTGCTGCTGCCGCACAGGTAACTGCACAAGCTGCAAAGCGGGCTGCATCAGAGCGTGCTGCAGCAGACAAACGGCGTCAGACGGCCGACAGAAATCACCAGGAAGCATGTCGAAAGTACGTCAACTATCTTAACGGTCCCGTAAAATCAGGACATCGTCTGAAGGTGATTCTGCCTGCTTGGTTGGTTGTTTGTTGGCTGAAATTGATTCTAGCAACCACCCGGCTTTCACGAGTACGCCGATGCTAACCGTGATCTGCTCACCTAATATGGACAAAATCGCTACAACGTTCAGCGCAATGCAAACACTTTTACTCAGCCACTCGCTACACGCAACTTTTCTTCCGTTCATTCTTGATCATACCTTGCACATATAATTCTACGTTCACATTGTATTCATCGCTCTAATTCATTCTCATAATGCAATTTGGTAATATCTACTCTTCAGTCCCCAACTGTGAACTACCATTGTTGGATACATCAGATTCCTCCCCACGCGCAACATACTTCTCCTCCGTGCTCCGCTCGAACTGTCGCTTGTCTTTCCAGTTCTGCCGCACTGATCCACCCATCCACTTCTCCCCACCAGCCTCAAAATAATTTTCCGATTTATCTTCCGGGGAGACTTGGCGACCCACAACAAACCCGTGGACTCCTTGAAACTGTTCTAGCAATTTCTGAATATCACCCTCTTTTTTTGGTGAAGTGTGCTTCTTTCCGCGCGTTAACGTGTTGAAAGCCTGGTCAATGAACTCGGAATTTTCGCGAATAGTGGGAATTGCAGGGTGAAGCGTGTGCATGTATTCCCAACCGCCTCGAGGACCGGGTGGTTTATAGGTGGCCTGTGGAATTGATGAGCTCCTGCGGAGAACCAAAGACCATTTTAAACCTTGATGTCCTTGATATTGTGCTCCTGCGCCTGGTCAAAAGAAACATAGCTCTCCGGACGGCCAGTAAAGGTCAATAGCCAGCAGTTGTTTCGCACAAAATCCCTGTGAAAATATCAGTTTAAGAGAGGACTAAAATTGAAGACAGAGATAATCACGCAACATCGGATGGCCAGTCCTTGTTCAACCCATTCAAGAGCTCTATGGTCATTTCCTGATAGTTAGTATTTCCCCCGCCGATGAAACGAAACAAGAAAGTTGGGAGCAGTGCCTCAAGCATACCCACGTCGCCGCGTTTGACTGCTGCCACCAAGCTGAGATAAGGCAGAACATCCTGCGCAAACTGAGTGTGAAGCTGCTGGACGTGGTCTTGATCTGCATCGCGTTTTGCGCGCATGTCCTCGAGAGCAGCAGAAGATGCATATTCCTGCAACGCCCTATTTGAAAGTGCAATCAGATCGCTCGGTGACTTGGACCGCAGACCGGCTACCGTGCCTCCCTGTTCTCGGGCAAGCATGGACCAGATTTCCCGAAAATGAGCTTCAGCAATGTGATGGAGGGCCTCGTTTAGATGCGCGTGAAATGGGCCCTCCGTCGATGTCTTGTGGAGTCCTTTCCGATTGAGCAGATTGAAACAGGCAAGCAAACCCTCTCCCTTTGCGTGACCAAGATACTGCTCGTGCAAGGAGTTGGCAACCGCCATGACAAATGAAACCAGCCAAAAATTGGCAGCAGAAAATCAAGCTGATCGAAGGAGTTGTCGTCGCCGCAACGTCGCAGGAAGAGACCAAGAAGACGCGAGACTGTGAGCTGGTCGCCGATGAAGGCGACCACTTTCTCCAACCCAAGCGCTTTCCACGAGTCCTTTCCCCACATTCTAAGCTGCTGTAACCACTCCTTGACAAGTTTCTCGTGGTCGGTATAGCTTGCTTCTGGCTGATTTACAGAGCCGAGAAGATATTGCATGGATTTTGCGTCCTTCCCGGTGGGTAGGCCATTAATAGGCGGTGGTCGACGGAGTAGTGGATCGTCCCGGAACTCGTAGGTGGCGAAATCGAACTCGGGGGGTGTCAAGGAGGAAGGCTAGGATTGTCCAACGGTACTGCGGTTCAAGGAGCTTGTGGGTATCATATGCAAGCTGCCAGACGTTGTGAGGGCTATAGATAGCCGGGCCACGCCGCACAAGCCTCTGGATGCCGGACCAGGACGACCAGCCAACAACACAAGCCGTTAACCAACACCGCTGGATTATTACGCACTTCAAGACAATGGAGCGACCCGAATAAGCACAACCGCTGGATTAATACACGCTCTCGGACGAACAAAGGAACCCAATAAACACCATCGCTGGATTCCAAAGCGCCGACCTCTAATACAGCGAATCTACGACACTCGATCATGCTATCGCAATGTTTGCCCGGATACAGTTCCGTTCCACCTACGACCGCGACGGATACAGTCCCCGGCCTACGAGCCCACCGCCTGCGCAGCCCCTCGAACCGCTCGCTATCGCAATGTTTGCCCGGATACAGCTCCGTTCCGTCGTCGCTGACACGAACGAGCCGGCCGCTGGATTACTGCACGCGCAGGGAAACCTCGCCGTCGTTCAGGAAGAACACGCCACCTATAACCCTTACTCAGACGGACAAGTCAAAGGGGAGCGAGACATACGACGCGATAAGTGCAGAGTTGAGTGGAAACAGGTGCAGAAGAGTCCGGCCAGCTGGGCATGGAAACGGAGTGAGACGGGGGCCTATCATGGTCAGCAATGTGAAGCGGAGGTCAAGGAATCGACGTACAGACACGGGATAATCTCGCGACACCGGGAAACAATAGCGCGGAGGACGAGGAACCCAATGCGAAGCTCGAGGAAATGTAGCGGCGTCCAGAAAAACCCAGCGGAAGGCAGATGAGTCGAGCGAAGGTCCAGGAAATACAGCGGCATCCGGGGATCAAAGCGACTCGGTCGATACTTCGACTCAGTCCCCACGAAACCATTCGACAGCCGTGCGACCAAGACTTACGAAGCAAAACATGAAACACTTACCAACCCAGGTCTTACAAACCATTAGCAATCCGCTTGGCAAGGGTCTAGAGCGTACTCACGACTTGACATCCCAGGCCAAATGCGCGGGAATTGTGGAACTAAGCGTTCACACCCACAAACTATATCTACCACAACTGTAAACACAAGTAAACAGTTCACTGCGCCCCAATATACAGTGCAAATTTCAAGACACGGACACTGAGGACACCAGTATCGGGACCGCCCAATTAAAAGGGAACCACTATCCACCACTCCACCACTTTTCGGACGCTATAAGGCTCGGCGTCGGTCGGCTCGCTATAGTAAACCTCGACGGACGAGAGCGTAGCCAGTTAGCTCTACGAGGGCGACCACCATTCGGAACCGCGCAATAACCGCGACACCCAGACGTATACCAGGACGTTCGGAGGACTTCCTGTAGCTCGGTCGCCGTCCAATATCTCGAATCCGCGAGCACGACGTGTACAGACCATCCTATACAAGCGGCACTATCGAACATCCATCGGCCAGGACTTCCTCGCTGAGAAGCACCATAAGCCTCGAAGAGAATCGAGCACCACCACCTTCCTTCCAACAACTTCGCGGCAGGCTTTCGAGTCGCCAAACAACATCCACGACCGCGGAATAATCCAGCGGAGAACAAATTCTTCCCCACTCGATTATAAACACCCCACCCACGACCACAGACTAATCTTGCGGAGGCCAACAGCCTCTCCGCTCGATTATCCCTACTAACCACTTCCACAGGAACTACACAAGCGCGAGCTTTTCTAGCCCCGTTGGATTTATATATACACACACACACACACACACAATTTAACACAGTTTCCACCGTTGCGAACACAATCCCCAGAGGACGACTCGACTGAGACTTGATAGTACAAAAGCCGTATTTTGGAAATCTATCTCTACGAACGCCCGCAGCATCACAGCGTCCATATGTTCGGTCACCCTGGCGCTCTTGAATTGGGTCTTCAGCGTACGATTAGCATGGAAGACGAAAGAGGCACGCTGCCACGCACTGTGAGCCAATATATACGGAACTGCTCGCCGGCCAGTGGCACCGTCCGTGGAGAAGTCAATCCATTGTCTTCCCGTCTAGGGACTCGAGGCTCGGGATGGCCATCATGTTGGTGCAGAGTTTACGGGGTCGGCGGGGAAGTGGGAGATGGTTCCATCTTTGCCTGCCAGCGTGGAGTCATGTGGCAAAGATAGATAGTGGCGTAGCGCTCGAAGAGTTCAGGATAGTTTCGTGGGAGATCTAGAACAGTCGGACGTGTGACACCGACAGCGGTGTCACAATAAGGCTGTAAGGCCGACAAGCGGCAAGGCCTGCTACCGATTTACTTTTTTCTTTGCATCCAAGGTTCAGTAACATATAAGATGAGAACAGACAATAAGCACGAGTAAAGTGGGGAAACTAATGCTAGGGAGGCCGGTAATGCGCCTCAGGCCTTAGCCGTGAACATTACACAGAAAGGACGACGGCTGGAGACTTCTGAGAACACGGATATCTTGTGTCTGGACTGTGGCAAGGGTAGTGTGAACGTGGCGGCTGGAAGTTGTAACAGCTTACTTTCTACATCGACTGCATATAAAGCACACCTAATCCAGAGCGAGCAACTATACAGAGGGCTGCCAATGCTCCTTTCACGTGCTTCTGTTCTTCAAGTTGTCCAGCATCAACCCTCTGAAAGTGTCTCAGTCCAACTCCAAGAAAGTGAGACGAACACGGACCTCAAAAATCACAAAATCACCGCACTATCCTCGCATTAATCCATTCCTCTTACCCTTTCCAATAACACTCCAGCCCCACCACCATGATTGTCGATGTAAAGTGCCGCATTACGTGCGACGCAAGCGAGGCCCGACTGCCGCCAGGCTGATTGGAGGGAACACTGAAAAAAATCACACAACTTGAGTTCAGCGACGGTGAATGAAACAAAAGCAAGGATACATACTTCAAGGTTGCAAGAATCCGGTTGATACAACTTCCCCCGTTGCGTTCGTTGACCGGTGGCTCTTCGTCGTGTACGCAGAGTGAGATGAATCGTCTACGTGAAGATGGAGCACCGTATTGGGCAGGTTGAAGCAGGACAAATGCATTCCATCATTGGGAGCGGAGGGAACGTGAGCTGCTGATGGAGATGAGCGTGGTGGTCAAGAGTAAGAAAGAAGTATGGATGCGCCGTTACGGTACTTCTGTTCGACGCACAAATCAAGTACGCGGAAAGCCAGTCGGCCACCTTTTGTCCTACCTGCGCAAGACTGGTTTTGAACCGATGCAACGTTGAATGGCGAATGAATAGCCATAGATAAACCGTACCATGTTGCAGGAGCGGACCCGAAGTGCATCCATTCCCAAATCCAGCTAGTAGAGCCGAGATGTCAGAGAGTGTGGTAAACTCAGAGTCAGAATAGACAGGTTAATAGTGCAACACAACAGCTGCGGTGGATCCTACATGTAAACGACAAAGTCGAGCGCAAAGGACTTTGGCAAGGACACGAAGTTGGATGACGGGTGGAAGTGCCACGATGCAAGTGACATGGGAAGTTTTCCCACACATTTGGCTGAGGGATTTTGGCTTGACAAACCTGAAATGACCAAAATGTGATTTACGCACAAAAACTGAAAAGAGGGCGCCCTATAGAACCTGTACCTAATGGTAGCAGGAATATTGATTGACGCGTCTCGCTTGTCTTGTACCGCGATGGCGCCCTCAGCAGCGGATCGCGATCTCCAGAAACGCCTCAAGGAAGCCGAGGCCAGATTGGCGCAGGTGGAGCTCGAGGCAGATGAGCACCGGAAGCGGGCTGAAAAGTTAGAGAAGAAGCTCGTGCGTCTCAAAGCCATAGCCCGAGTCCAAACTGCTGACTGCCTTGCCAGAAGGACGCTACTACCAAGCCCGCCAAGATCCCGGCACCCAAAGGCACTGCGGGACGCACCGTCAACGGTTATGAGCTCGCGAAAGCCATGCGACTCGACGGTGCCGAGAATAACGAGCTCCTCAATCGGCTCAAGGTGTGTTACAGCCAATCTACGTGGATATATGCACTCAAATGGCTTTAGGCCCTCGTTCGATATCTCTTCCCGAAATACCTCACTGTAACCGGCACGTAGGCAACGTACAAGGACACCAACAAGCTCAACGCCGCCGTGGAAGCGGTACGATTCTCTGCCGACCTTCACTACACAGGCTCAACACCCCAGATCGCCTCCGAGGTGCCATACTTCCGTCGCTACGAGAGCCTGTGGCCCATACACCAGATTCTCCGCTCCTTTTTACAAAACAACAATTCACGCCTCAAGACCGCGCTGCTCCACCAGAAATCCTACGAGGAAGGGACCGAAGTTCCTGAGCGACGCAAGGGTCGAAAGAGGAAGGATCAGGGTGTCCAAGATGTGGCTGAGGGAATCGACTCTGATGAAGAGGAGGAGGAGATGGAGGAGGAGGAGGAGGAGGAGGAGGAGGAGACCGTGAAGACAGTTCCTCCCAAGAAGAAACGCGCTCCATCGAAACCCGCGGCGCCATCGAAACCCGCGCCATCGAAATCCGCTCCCACAAAACCCGCGCCATCGAAATCCGCTGCCTCGAAACCCGCGCCATCGAAATCCGCTCCATCCAAGTCCGCCGGCGCCACCTCGCGCAAAACAAAAGCCAAAAACAAGGTCCGAAAGCGCAAGGACGACTCTGACGAGGAAGAAGAAGGGTGGAATACCGAGCCTGAGACCGACTCGGAAGGTTGGGACAGTGCGAAGGAGAGCGATTTGGGTGGGGGGGAAGCAGTGACATCAGGAAAACCACAATTTGATAATCCAGGCATAATCGACGCAAATTATAGATAATGCTCATAGTCGGTCATAACGTCCATAATCCTCAAACAATCAACATAATCTGTTTGAATTATGAGTAGATTATTGATCTCATGTCAAGACTGAGAAACATGTTGCACTCACCCACTAAAAGGTCCATCAAGGGATCTGCAAAGTTGGGGAGTACATAGATGGATGAGAAGGCAAACTGAGGTGCCTCAGCAAGACCCGATTTTTGCGAAATTCTTCTAAGTCCCCCATCAGCCGCCTGTCAGCACTGTCACGTCATCGGCGGACAAACTCCGCCGAGCCGGTTGTTAGACGGACAGAAGGTTGATGGGGATCAGAAAACTTCTTGCCTCTCGCCCTCATCTCCTCTGCCCTTCTCGATTCCAGTCAAGGCCCCCCGCCATCCTGTCTCTCGATGGCGGCCCTCCGTAGCCCTCAGCGCTTCAGCGGCCGCTGTTCCCGAGTGGTAGCTCCCGGCTGAGGTGAGTTGCTCGTCGTGCCACGTCAGCACTTGTCGCTGACGCGACCTCCAGCCCGACTCCTTCCCTGTCGCCCACAAATCACCACCATTCTCGCAGCTCAACGACATCAACGCGTACGGCTTCCCCCGCTTGCACGCTCCCTCGCCGTATGTCGTTCCTGCCTGTTTTCTGGATCTCTCGACGATGCTGACCGTACTTTGCTAGCCAGATGAACGCTCAACGTAATAAAACCGGCTGTCCACGCGCCGTCCCGAAGCGTTCATTTTGTAGGTTTATCATACCATAGCGGAACAAGATACTGACCCGTACTTGCAGGTGAACGCGTGGTAGGCTGTCAACTCAACGGACCCACCCCCCTCAACGTCTACAGCTGTGTCCTCAACGTCGCAACCTCCCTCCACAGTCCCCTCAGTTGACCGCCGCCAGTTGAGTTCTGCGGGGCAATATAACTTGCGGTGCGTCCACTCTGCCCTCTGCTTTCACCCTCTCACAATTCCCTAGCAATGTAACTACGGCGCCTTCGCCGCCGGGCCTACCTGAACGCTCAAGGGACGCCATCCTATGGTTCTGCCGGCGCGCTGTTTGTCATTGACGTACTGCGTTCATATGGTGCGCTTGCCATCCTTCTTTGTTGCATCTTCTCACTCACGAAAAACAGATGGGCCATTCCCCTGCAAGCAATGGCACGAGGAAGCACGGAAGTTGGGAGTGGATTTAATAGGTGTGGTGGACGGGAGCGGGGGAGCTCAAGTACATACATACTTGGCCTGTGTAGTAGTGCGATACATGAATAGATTGGTTCTGCAACTCTTCTACCTGAAATAAGGAAGCTACAAGGGAACCTGCACTAGAATAATAGGTGCATAATCCATAATAACTCACTCATAATCGTGGCCGATTATGCACTGGAGAACTGGCGCCGGGTTAAAGTCACTGGTCAACCCAGTGACTATCGCCATTCACCAGTTGTACGAGTGACTGACGGGTGATTTCGTTACTAGTACTATTCACCCGTATGAACTGGTGAAAATAAAAACCCGTTCTCCGGGTTGTCCTCGCCCGTCTTTCGCTAGAGCATGAATCACCCGTCTTGGTGCACCCGTCGGACGGGTGAATCGGCAATGAGACATGGGACCGGCGTGTACCACCCGAAAAACAGGTGATTCTAAAAATCGCACATTTTCGCCTCCGTGAGCCTCAAAACGCGTGAATTCGCGTGCGGGACGTGTCAGTAATGCCTTGGTCGTTGCAGAGAGCTTTCGCCACCATGTGATCCGTGCAGTGATGATGGAACACCGCGACATTTAAAGCAGCGTCGCGTTGATGCTTGAGTTCTATCCCACCGCCATGGATATGCTCACAGACTCGGACACCACCCTGGACATGGAAGTTGACGTCTCCCCGAGCCTCCTGCATCACCGCGCTGCCGTTGCAGCGGCCAGCAGAGGTGTAGCTCGTTTTGGAGGTACCGTGTCGTGCCGCAACATTCTTCTCGCAATGTCTCATTGTCTATAGATGCAGAGCGCCAACGTCAAGCAATAGTACGGCGCTACAATCGCGCAATGGAAGAACAGCCCCCTCCCGACCGACGACACCATGCCATAAATATACAAGGCGCGTTAGGACTAGAAGGTGATCCCAAGCTATATGCGATGCTCATAGTACGTTTTCGCTTACCCGGCCTTGCCTGCATGATTTTGAAGCTTTACAGAATTATATGTCAAAGCTCATGTGCGATCCAAAGACCGGCCTCGACACCAACTTCCCATTCCTGCAACAAGAGATGAAAGTGAATGCAATTTTGCATGAGGTACGTGGGCATGGTTGTCATAAGTACTACTCAAGCTCATACAATCCCAGGTAGAAGAGGAGTATTATTTTGCCCCGCAGTGGGCGCTCTGCAGACTGCTCAATCAGCTGTTCACAAATCTTCGTTGGCGGCGGGAACAGCGTGTCCTTATGTAGTGTAGCACGAAATCAAGAGTCATCGTCAGCCCCATATGCCCGCGCCAGTTCCCCGCTGCGATCAAAAATAGCCCACTCCTTCTTGTTCAGCGTCTGAAGACGCCCGACGAGACATTGAACGGTGGTGATGTCGACAACAGCGAGAGGGCCCGCCTTGGCATAGTAGTGAATATCGAGGCCATTGGGATGTGAATGGGTGATCTTGCGGGGCTCAATGGCTGCGAGGAAGAACATGGTCTCATCCCTGAGCCCCAACTCCTCGTTCGCCGGCAGTTTGAAGGAAAAGATGTTTTGAAGCTGGCCATAGAAGGCTTGGAGCTCGTTCTGGACCGGCCGATTTCGGTAACGGGCATTCAAGTCCACGTATTGCTCGTACTGCCAGAGTTTTGAGAAAATGTGGAATACCCGAAGAAACAAATGAAACTTACCCGAACGTAAGTCGCGTCCCGCCGGTCTTGTGTAGAAGGTACCAAGCTAGAGGCGAGCATGAGATCGCCACCATCAAGCCGCTGTACTTTCGCCCATTGTGTAATTGGCACCGTGGTTGGGCTGAGGTGCCGCGCCATCCGCTCGTTGGTGATACCGAAGCGAGTACTCATACAGATGGTGATCTTCCGCATGAGACTGTCGGGTATTTCATTAGAGCGGCGGGGCGGAATGAGCACGCAGGTTGGATCTAGATAATTATCAGAAAGAGCAGGAAGGCAGGAACAGTACACACAGGCGGGGTCTTGTAACGCTCCTGTCGGGACCGCTCCACGAACCGGTTTGAGACGAATGGTGTCAGCGCAACCGTACTTGAGCTTGATGACTTCGAGCTGTGCAAACGCGACAACATGGCCGTCGAGACTTGCGAATGGGAAGCGACGGTTCTTGATATATGGCTGGAGTCGACCACAGAAGCGCTCCATCGGAAACGCCCAGTACGTCCAGACAGGGCCTACAGATTCGATGCCGTCGGCGATATGAAGGAGAGCATGAATGGTGAGGGGGCAGGTTGAGAGGCGACTAGGTGTATACTGATAGTACAGCCTATGACCTGGTTAGCAAGGACCATATTAATACACAAAGCTCAAGAACATACTCTTCATACTTTTGGACCCAAGTGATGAAGCCCTCGCGAATCGTCTTGATGTCTGTTGCGCTGTACTCGAACTGCAGGCACAAGTGGACGAGCTTAACAAGCTCGACAAAATGGTCATAATACACTTGTCGGGTGAATTGGTTCTGCAGGAGAAAGGCCCCAGGTAGAGCATCCAAAACGACCACGTCTCCGCACTACAAGATGTACGGTCGCCGGAAACATCCTTGGGGCGAGCCCCGTATGCAGTCGGGATGGTCGAGCCCGACTCAGCAGTAGCAGCGCCAATAGCGTCCCAGACAGTGGACTGCAGCTTATACGCGCCGGTTCCCTGGTCAAGGCCTTTGAAGTCTCCACTCCAGAGCAGGACCAGGTTCTTGAGAACGTTCTCATAAATGAGATGCATGAAGTCGAAGGGGAAGGAATGTGGGAAGAAGAGGGACGAGAGGTTAGACAGAACAGGGATGCCCTTGATACCGGACTCTTTGGCGAGACGTTCCTCCGCGGCAGCAGTTAGCGCGCTCTGGACCTCCTTGGCCTTCGCGAGGAACTCGCGATGTGTTCGCAGTGGCAGGTTGGCAGGATCATATTTCGCAATAAGGTGCGGAGAGCTCTGGACTCGGGGATGAGAGGACCTGTCGAGAGGAACGTAATGGGCATTGCCTGCGGCGTTCGGAATGGGAAGCGCTTTGATCTCGCACCACCGACATGGTGAGATACCGTTGTGGCCTTTCATACGCATAATCATCGAGACGGCAGGAATGTCGCCGAACGCCGTCATCAGATACGCATGAAGGCAAAACTTCTCGTTCTTCAGTATGTCGAAGACCGCAACACCAAGTTCGAGCTTCATCAGCTCCTCGACCAATGGCCACAGAAATGAGTCGGCATCGTGCGGCTTCTTTGGACCAGGAATAACGCCAACGCAAGGAGCATTTCGAAGGTGAAATCGAATGTCGGGGGGGAGGTTGTAATTGAACACGAGAAGCGGCCAGCACGTTTGTTTGCGCCGTTTGAATGGCGCAAAACCATCCGTCGAGAGACCCAGCGCGATGTCTCGGTCGTCAGAGAAGAAGTTGTGGTGAAGGGTCTTCCCGTTAACGGTGACCTTCCGCTTGCGCAATGTCTTGTAGTTGACACTGTCGAAAACGTCACGGATTTTGTCCGTTTGTTCGTACGTCCCACGATACGACATCTTCTCAATCATCGCCGCATCCCGAAAGTAAGCGCGCAGGCGCGGAATCAAGGGAACGTATGTGAACGTCTTCCTCGGCTTCCCGTCGGCCTTGAACCGCGATGTTTTGCAAAACGGACAGGCAAGCAGCTTGGCGTATGCGCCGGTATAACAGCAGCATGAGTCGGGACAACAGTCGTATGCGACGGGCCTGAACTCGGCAAGCCAGCGAATGCGCGCCTTCGTCTGCTTCAATGTCTTGATGTTCGCATTTGGCAGCGCGTACGCCAGCTTCTCGAACGTAGAGTCATCCAGCGCATCCTCCGTTTTGAGTGCAAAAAGTCGGAGTATTTGTAGGTCATCATCGGTGAGCTCTTCGCCTGCAGTTCGCATTAGCAGAGCCACAAAGATGAAAGAAAACACTTACTAAACTGCGCCAACTCTTGCTCAAGGTCCTCGTCGATCAGATCCTCGGGAAGCAGACCAAACATATCTGCATATTCAGCATCGCTCAGCAGCTCGCTATCCGGATGCAGATCCTCCTCCTCGTCGTCCTCATCAATCTCTTCAATTGTTACTCTGTGCCCATTCGACCAAACACCCTCCCGCGCTACCTTCGTTGCCGCCCGAAGCTCCGCCGTCGCCTCTGGCTCAAACAAGTCCTTGTCGATGTCGTCCAGTGGCTGTTCGTCGTCCTCGATATCAGCGAGACCTGGCGGAGGTGATAGATGGAAGTGGGTGGTGTCGGGTGTGCCTGCTGGCTGAGAGATGATGAACGGGTCATCCGGGCTATCGAGATCCATTGGAGCCCGTGTTGGGCTCTGAGAATGAGCAGCTGGCTCGTCGAGGTTCGAAGGATCCTCGTGGTCGACATCCATTGGCGCGGACTGGCCAGCATGATCTTTGCGCAAAGCGCGATGCGGGCCAGAAAGTCGATGGCGACGTGCGGGAGAGAGTGTCGGGGATCGTTGGATGTGTTGAATGACTCGGAGACGGTCTTCGGAAAGACCCAGGACAGCGAGTCGGCGCATCGCTTGGTGAGACTTGACCAGTGGATTCGTCTTGCCTTTGAGGTGGTTGTACTCGGTCTTTGTCGCAACGTTCTTCCCACAGCCGCAGGAGCAAGGCCTCTTTCCCTCTGGCTTGGTCCGCTTCTTGCTCGTCCCACCCTTCGCACCCGTAGGTACATTTTTGGCCATCTGTGGACAGTCCGAGGTCAAGACAAGACCCATGAGAGTAGTACACAACGTACCTTGCAGCTGATTGCTTGTATTCCACGGTATGTAGCGGATGGTCTTGAGTGTCGATTTTAGGAGGCCCTAGTAACAAATCAGCTGATGAGTCCCTAATCACTGAAATTCGGGTTTGTTTGTCCCGAACAAACAGTACGCACACGATAAAAGGCGAGTGCACCCGCAGATTCTTCTTCTCCACCAACTACCATCTTCGCCATGTCCACCGCAACCTCTACCACCGCACCCAAAGCTGCTGCAGGCAAGGCGAGCAACAAGGCCCTTGGCGGCGCTCCCAAGCCTCGTCGCTCCGCCACTGGCGCTGCCGCCGCCGCCGCCGCTGCCCAGGAAGCCCGAGTTGCCGCGTTGGAAGGTATGTCGCGTTATTCAACGTTTATTTGCATTTCCCGACGCGTTCGACGCGTAGCCGCCCTCGCCGCCGCCAACAAGACCATCGCTGAGCAGAATGCGCGTGCGCCAGCCGGCGGAGAGCTCGACACCACCAACGAGAATGAGAGCATCAAGTCTCTCGTCCGTCCTGCTGGCGAGGCTGGCAGCAACAGGAGGGGCTTCAATCTCCAAGCTGCAATGGGGCTCATCGATGATCGCAAGCTCTACAAGGACATCCAGGTGTGTTGACAGCGAACGCGCGCCAAACTCCGTTGACATCGATTGCATTACAGCGTCATATCCGCAACAACTGCAAGCGCGTCAACATCGATGGGAGCATCGAGTTCGCCCGCCAAGACGTCGAGAAGCTGGGGATGATCTATAAACTTGTAGGTCATTTTCTCGCGCGTTGAATCGGACTTACCTAGTCTCCAGGGCCGCAAAGAGTTCCCCTACCTCACCAACAAGCGTTTCGCGCTTGACTGGGCCCAAGCCGACCTCGTCAAGCAGTACTTGCGAAACTATCGCAAGGTCGAGGTCAAGGCGCAGCGTATGCCTAACCGGCAGGAGCGCAAGCGCCAGCGCGAGGAAGGGGCTTCCGCAGGTCCCAGCAAGCGTGCCCGCGTCGCAACCGCTGGCAACGATGAACCGTCCGGTATGTCGCCGTTGTTTCTCGCAGCCGAAAGCTCATCACCCGGGCAAATGTTCGTAGATGTCGATGGCGACGACTAGAGTTAGAGAATTGTAGTATGACATTGTTTAAATTGTTGCTTGAGTCTTCAGTCGTGTTGAATGAGTATATATTCGTGTTTGCGGTGGAAGGACAAGTCAAAGTGGCACGTGCTGTTGATGACTTTATTCTCTTTCGACCACCATGTCGCTCATCCTCTCCCAGCTCCTCGTACTGACTCATCCTCCCTCCCAGCTCCTCCTCCGCACTCAGCCCTCTCTCTCTCAACCAACGGGACCGTCCACACCGCCAGCTTGCTTGATATCAGGAGACTAGCGAGCTTGCAAGAATCTGTGGGGCTAGTACCGGTACCAGACCAACGGTGCGTGGTACTCAATGTACATGTACTTCAGCTTACCGTTCTTTTATAGCTTGTCTAGAATGACGGCTGTCTCGCGCTGCCGCCGTCTCGACTCGTCAACAACACGCACACACCAACTCCTCCGCCTGCCCCGCAACCGCTGCGTAGCCCTCCTCCCAGCATATTGCTCTCTCCCTTGGCCTCTCTCATCTCATCCCTCTCCCCGCCTCGTCTCTCGTCTCGTCTCCTCATCACGAAGCCAGTCGCTGTACCCCCTCAAACCGCCAAGTTTGATTCAAAGCATCTTCAAAGCATCTATCCATTCCAAGATACCCTCAACACATCAAGGGAACCATCTCAGCTGTGCTTCAAATGGGAAGTTGTGCTATTCAAGCCTGCGCTAAATCAAGAACACCGAGTACCGCCAACACTTACCTTTGCGACAGGCTTTCATCCGGCCCATCCGGAGGCGAATCCCTTTTGGTTCCTTGGTGCGGTCGAATGTCTGGTGAGTCGCTCTTCTTTCCGCCACGTATGTCGTTCGTCGCCCCATATCTCCGCTGATGTACTCTCAGTCGCAAACTCAGTCGGTCCGCGGAACATCATATCAAAGCGGCAAGGTGCGTGTGTATATGGCTGGTGAGCATTGGTTGCTAATGTCCTTCGGCTAGATTCGTATACCGTCCGTTTTCACGAGCACTACATTCCCTGCATTGCCCTGTAATCCCCGCGCTGAATGAAACAATCACAACCATTGAGCTCCCAGTCTGAATCCCCCGTGTGTCGTGTGATAAGATACTGGTGTTTTGAGCTGCAAACCGGTGAATGAGCCTGGAGAGTAGTCGGGCATCGTTGACCCGAAAAATAAGTGAATCACGCTTGTATCGTAACTAGCGAAAACTACTGGACAAACGGTCGATATATGCTTGTTCAGGAAGCACCCGCCAACTGAGTTGTTTTCACCGGTCTTTGAATTCACCCGGCAAACCAGTATATATTACACGGAGGGGAAACAAAAACTGACGGGTGAAATCGGTAATTTCCCGGGTGAAAATTACTGGTTCATCACCCGTTTCGGACGCAGCGAGTCCACCAGTCAGACGGGTGATTTTCACTAGCAACTGGTGAAGACGACCCGATTGCCCAGTGCATCTTCCCCGAAAAACCGGTGAACCGCCCGGTGGATTTCGCCCGTCTAGGGTTTACCAGTGATGGGGACACATAGCTAAACGCCATAATGATCATAATGCCATAAAGCACCATAATTATGGTCGGTTATGGACGATTATTCCCGTTTATCAGATTGTGGTTTTCCTGATGGATGGAGTCCCAAGTACAGCTGCGTACTGCAGAATGGAGTCAGGAAGGAATGCGCAAGTCACCGGTGAGTGAAATTGCATGATACGATGGCCGGTTGCTAACTCGTCCGAGTCCATAAAACCACGTAGAAGCGCACGCAGCATTCCGAAGAAGATGGTGAGTGAAACACTTCCGTTTCGGTTTGACGTCTGAGTAATCGTGGGTAGGTTGAGTATTGTGAAAACTCGGACAAGGAAGATGATGTCCCGCTCGATGAACTAGAGGCTGAATTGCACCCCGAAGTGCGTCAGGTAAGAGCTCACCCCCAATATAACTTACCACTGATATTCACTTGAATGAAGGAGATCAATATGTATACATATTGATCTCCTTCATTCAACCCACCTTCTTCCTCAATCACCAATTTTTCAACCCTCGTTGAAGCGGTAGAGTCCGTGACGCCCAGTTTGATTGGAGCGGTAGCATGTTTGATGGCTTCCCACACGGAGCGGTAGTCCCATCAATTGGAGCGGTAGTGTGAAGCGGTAGTGGAGCGGCAGTGCAGCGTCTCGGAGCGGCAGTCTCGAGTTGCGGAGCGGTACTCTTGGGGAGTGGAGCGGTAGGTGAAGCGGCATCTTTGAACATCTAATCCGGTCGCACTCGCACGAAGACAGAATTACCCGGGCGGCAACTGCGAGCGCTGAGCTCGCAGCCCCAAGAACGATATGTATAGCATGAAAGCCGATATACATACACCTCTTCGTGTATGCTAAGAAAAAAATCAACAGGAAACTGCTTGAAGTTGTTAGGATGCGGGACGGCGGGTAAGCACAGACGGTCGACCACGAAGCAGTCGAGTGAGAGTCAGTGCCGCGCGAGGGGCGATCGAAGGAGCGGTCACGACTACCAAAACCACTCAGCTCAGGACAATGCACGGCGTTGGACGTAGAGCCTGAGAGGCAGGATTCCGCAGGAACAAATAGTATTCGGGTGTATCACACGGATTAGACTCATGTAAAACAAGTTCTAAACCCGACTAATTTGACCTTTGGAGCGCACTTTTTTTTCCTGTCCTTTGAAAGCAGCCCTTGTTAGTCGTTTTCTGAGAATAAAATAGCAAGCTTGGCCTTCCTTCTATGTGATTTTGGGGGCGAAAATTGAAGGCACTCATAATTGTGTCAAAAACGTTCCATCAAGCGGAAACATCATGAATCTCATCAATCAAAGGTAACAAGGCAGGGGCTGCGCTCCGCGCCGCCCTAAGATTTCAAGGTGCATACTTATACTCCGACGCACGTAATTGCATCAGAGATTGAATTGAACACAACGTACAAAGTCGAGGTAGAATAGAATCTACTGTTCCAATTTCGCAGGCTACGTCCCTGGTCGCAAAACAATCCATCCAGCTGGCATATTTCCAGAAAGGCAGAAAGGCGTCGGGAGGGAGGGCATCGGCAGCTGCATGCACAGTGTGGCCCGTGTGCATGAGCGGAAAAGGACTGACCGATTGTTCATGTATTGCAATCTATCAATAGTTAGTGAAGCATCGAGAGGCGGTGATAACGTACTCAGCGCAGTTTGGTTTGTCCGAGGAGGGTGAGGTATTATTCTTCCGAGCCAAGCCTCTGGATTAGTCAAAAACAAAAGTACCTACCGTGCTCGCCGGTACATCGAATATCTTGCCGACGCAGGACTTTCACAGTACGAATGGCGCCGTACGTTTCGAATGCCGATGACACAGTTTTATTTGCGTTGCAGATAACGCGACGACGTAAGATGTGAGACAAATGGTGAATGGTGCTGGCGTTGAGCGATGAGGCCGGAAGATGGGAGAGTTGGTGCAGGCGGTGAGCATTCCAGTCGTCCGGACGGGATAAAGAAAGCTGGATTGAATGGAGAAAGGATGGAACAAAAAAGAACAATCTGCAACTCGCCTGTGGGTTCGGAGCTCTGCACTATCGCAACCCACCATCTACCTGCGCGGTGCGGTGCGGCGGTCCGTCCCTTGCGTTGGTCGTTACATTGAATACCGTTGTGGTTTGCATGGCTTTGGTCACCGGAGTGTCAACGAATCGCCAGAGACGATGGCAGCACGTACCTGCCAACCGCTTCATGTCCATCGCTCACTTCCTTCCACGGCCGGCCCCCGCGACTGTGCGTTACTGAGCTGCGGAAGGTTGTCAGCGGCTCTAGCCTTGAGGTAAAAGTCTTGACACGACGTACCGTGGTCCGTGGATTCACTCGTCGAGATTTGAGAGATATCGGAGAATGCGAAAGCACGTACTGGTCCGTGTCTGCCGCGCGAGGTATGTGGGCTAGTGTGAGCAAATCGTCGATGCAAAGACGGGCAACGTACTGCAGGCCACGGACCTCCGAACCCATGCCCGTCCAGCTGGCTCATTCGTGCTCCGTCCCTTGTGGTGTTTATAACGTGGATCGGCCCATGAATCGAGCTTGGCGCGAGGACTGCATGATAGTTTTGAGAGCGTCGGCGGGCTTGACAGGCTTGCGGGGTTGAGAGATGCTGGAGGGTCCGCGTGTTTGCTCAGAGGCTTGAACTTGCTGATTGAAGACGGTGTTTTGCTGTAGTGGCTTGTGATGGAACCTGGCCTGCAGGACAGGAGTTAGATTGAAGAAAATGAGCAGCGGAAGTGCAAAGTGACGCACCCGTCTATTTACTTCTCGACGCTAGCCCGTCAGCGAATGAGCTTCCGCGCGGCCGCTTCCCTCGTCTCTGGTCCGTGCTGCGTCCGTGTCCGGTGCTCTTGCGTGATGGGGCAGCTGCGCCTATATCGGAGTGAATCCGGCATGCGTGCTGGCGTGAGCGTTGTGAGGGCAGGCAGGGAGTAGTCAGCTGCATGGGTGAATAATTCAGGCTAAACGCGGCATTATCAGTACATTTTGGGTGAGCCCAAGCGCAGCGGACGCACCTCAAAAGACCACTCATACCCACTGGCATTCTGCGCCGTCATCCATCGAGACCCCAGCAGTCCACCCATGCTCCTCCCCTCCATCGTGGCTATTGGCGAGGAGTCGTCTCCGTCTGCGTCTGCTCAGTGCTGCTGCTCGCTCTTCGAATGGGTCGCACAAAGAGGCGGATTGAAGGCGGAGGTAAGGGGAGTGACTCAGAGGAAACTCGATGAGGCTGATGAACGGGTACATAGAGCGGTATGTTGAATCCTGATAGGACTTGGAATGGAAAGGCACGGCGCAGACGTGTTGACGAATGAGATGGGAAAAAGAAGCAGAAGCGTGTGGTAAGAAAGATCCGATCAAGTCGTGCACAGCTTTTGAGACATGTCGATAATATACGGAGTATTTGGGCGGTGAAGATCGGGGAGCACATAGTCTATCTCCACAGGTAGGATAGCTATGAATGAGATTCTGGGTGCATTCGAAAGGTATGAGGTGTCTAACCTTGGGAATATCCTCGTGTCGCGTGTCAACCGCTCAGAAAGAGCTCTAAATCTGCTTGTCACACATCTTGTCAGTAATATGCACTAATTACCGACTTGTGTGTTTTTACACGGCTGTTACCTCTTATTATACAGTGAAACGATGTTATTTCTACACTAATAGCCAATGTATGCTAGCAAAAAACTTGCGCGAACGCGTGAAACACGATCACGTGACGATTCGGACGCGCCTTACCTACCCCCACGACCAAGAAACCGCTTGAAGAAGTCGCCTTTTTTCTATCTCCATTCCAGCGGTACGTCTCCCGCCTGTTTTGTCCATTGTCAACCACCTAAATAAAAGGCAGCACCGGTCGGCGGTCTCCCAAAACCCATCCCACTTTCCCGCCGCTCGCTCATCACCGTCACCGTGACGGTCGCCGGCTAAGATAGCTTCGCCGACCTCATCTCGCGCCCCGGCTGGCCGTCGGCGCTTTCTCGTCCTTCCACGCCATGGGCATCTTCATGCAGTTGATGAGCCCCATTTTTGTCGGTCTGACCGCATGCATCTCCGCGCCTATCTCCACGGACGAGTACCGCATCTAGAACACACTGAACTTGTTAATGCGCAGGGATTCTCCGGCGGCTCTCTAGCAACACCATGGGTGATTATCTCGCCAGCCAAGGAGTGAACCTCGCGCCGAGGAGGGACCGAGTGTGCGTTCTTGGCTTCTCCCTCTCCCTCCCTCTCCCTCTCCCTCCCTCTCCCTCTCCCTCCCCCCCCCTCTCTCTCTCTGCATTCCTGGGCCAATATAATGCTAGTGGATGATCGGCGATGGAACGTTCGAGTGTCAATACTTGGTGACAGTTGGTGTGTTCGTACTATAGTCACGGTGTTGATGGTTGGATTAACGTGAGATGCAGACTGCATCAGCTGAGAACCTCCCGACGTCAAGGGATATGCCACGAAAGATCTTTGAGCGCCATCCAATCAAGCCGTATCTTTACCACATGTAAGCATTAAGCAAACGGACCCTCCGTTCTACCTACCAACGAACAACCCACGCAGTGTCGGCCTCTTGGACGACGTCCTCATCATGACAAACGGCGAAAAGACCGTCCCAGGCCCTATGGAAGAAATGCTAAACGCAAGTCCGCAGAATCTGGTGTGTACACGCATACGTCAATTCAGCAGCTGGCGAACGCGATGGTCGGTCTGGAAACGTATAACACGCAGGCAAATGGAGGGCCTTTGCGGCGCTCAAAAAAGAAGAACGCAAGACTGGTACTTTCAACTACTTAGAGCGCAGTGTTGCGGCCCGAGATTCGCATTGGCAGACCTCGGGAACATTGCCCAGACATGGTAGAGAGATTGTTTCTGATGAAGCGGTAGTGATCTGTGATGGAGCGGTAATGAAGCGGTCCGGAGCGGTACTGGAGCGGTGCAGCGGTGATTTACAGTCACCCCTACAAATGGACGTATCTGCATTATACGAGAGTTACAGTATTTTATTTAACAATCGCGCCAGCTCTACTTTATACCCGGCTCCGCGACCAGATCTCTGCCTCTGCCACCTGTCGAAGACTCGGATCCCCTTGGCATTCACAGTCGGAATTGTGGCACCGTGACTCGCCTCCCGCTAACTTGACTGTCGTGACCGTCGTGAGAGGAGATTCCGTGCCCGTGTCGCTCTCGTTACGCGACTAGAGGATGCGCGGATCAGTCGTTGAACGCGTTCGGGTTCAGGGGGACGGGACGGGGATGAAAACATACCGGGTTGATCTGGTGCATTGGCAGCGAAGGTGGACCCAACCGCGCCCCAAGTCCGATGGTTGAGGATGGTCGTTGTAGGGCTGAGCGCAAAGAACGTCTTGCGTTGAGGCTGTCAGCAACCGTAAGTTCTCGACACCAAACTGGAGTTAAAAATTTTAGCAGGGCGTACCTCACGAGCAGTGAATTGGTGTACACCCGGCCGAAGGAGAAGTAGATTGCCTAGGTTAGGGAGGCTAAGCAGGTTTGAGGGGAAAATAAAACTGTACTCACGATGAATATGAATTTATCTGTAGCGAGGAGGTACTGGAAAATGTTCAGATTTGAATTATGAAGAAACAAGAAAAACGGGGTAAACGAACCGCAACGAGCGTAGCAAGTCCCACAATACTGCGACGTGAGTTGGATCATGATGCCTCGAGAGGAATTCTCCGACTCACCTAGTTGTCAACCCGGTAGCCACCGCGTACTGCATTACTCGTTGCAGAACGAGGTTCGTGCGTCTGGAATCATGAGATTAATATTGCTAGCATGCGAACGAACACATACGGGCGGACACCATCCATCCCATCGGCGAGCTCCACTTTCGTCGTCCGGATGTACCAGGCCAACGTGCACGCGAGCAACAAATCGACTTGGGGTTCGTCAATCAGTAAGAGCACAGAAGGGACGGGCAACGCACATAGAGCCAAAACGCTGAACGACCACTTCGAGTTCGTGGTGAGCTGGTTGTATTCTTCCACCGACGTGAAGCTCAGAATCTCTCCGAGCATGGTAGATTCGATGCAGAACCCTGCGAGACACCCGCAGCCAAGGAAGCCGGTGATGAGCCAGTTGTGCTTGCTGAACACCCAGACACTTTGCGGAGAGGGAGATGACGTTCAGAGTGGATAGCATAGAATTCGTGATCGAGGCTCACCGATAGAGGAAAAAGGTCTGGCAGAGCAAGGAGGGTACTATGATGAAGATCATGTTGACGAGGAACGGCGTAGTTGCAACGAGGAGCGCGGCGTTGTTTCCCCAGCTCGTAATGAGGTAGTGGTATGTGGTTTGGGCGATAAGTACGAGGTGGGTAGTATCCAGGATCCTGTAAAGGTTCGGTCTCGGGCGCTATTCGGCATGTGGCAGCGCACCACACGGCGGCGACCTAATATTATGGTATTGAATATTGAGCTCCGTATGAGAAGATGGAGGTACACGCACGAGAGTTTTGAGCCACGCAGAGTCATCGGGAAAGCTCATGTAGTACGTGTACACTTGCGCGGTCAATAGGCCTTGCAGGCTGCGGAGTTTTCAAGAAGAGCTAGCGGGAATGCATGCGCCGGGGTCTTACAACGTCGCAAACAGAACTTCCGGACGCGTCAATAAGCGTCCCTTGAAGCAGTAGACGGGGAGCACACACCTCCGATGTACATTGCACCGTAGGTCTCGTCCATGGTCGGCGGCGACATGACGGTGGAGGAAGAGCTAGTGTGGGTGCCTGCCGGTGCCAGTGTGACGCGAGAAATATTACTTGCGGCAGTGGGTCAACAATTGCGGCATACCGACGGCCAGTTGGACCAACGGCATACCAAACGGCAGTGGAGGAATGACCGGCAAGATTCGACACGCGGCGAGACTGAGAGGCGCAGAGGACCTCCATGTGAGAGGCAAGCCGAACGTCCCTTCCTCTAGCCAGCAAGCCGCAAGTCCCGCCTGGAGTACTGGAATTGGTCAGTGACGGAACGTCCATACGGAGCAGGCATTCACACGTCTCGCCTACGTGGCTCTCAGGGCCTAGATTGATGGACCAGGGGAGGAGCGAGCGGTTTGAACGGTGCATTCTGAACCCATGAGACTCGGAGTCGGAGACGGAGAGAGACCGCGAAAGGGGTGCTTCGCAGCGGTAGTCTCACGCGTCGAAAGTGGCCGTAAGATCATGACGAAGATGAGGCTGGTTGGCAGAGATACCGTACGATCCCAGGAGTTGAACGCCAGAGATTGTCAAGAGTCGAGAGTCGGGTCGGATTGTGAGCCTGTGGATTTTTCCGCCGCAGAGCTTCACCGATTCAAGCAAACGGCCTTCAATCGCCGAGCTCGAGGATGCCCGGGAGATGTGCAGCAGTAAATCGTTCCAAACTGCAGGTTCAGTTGGGCTCGTGGTGGCGGGAGGAAAGGCGCATCGACCGTGACGATTAGATCTCATCAGTGTCATCATGATCATGTCGGCTTCTTGCCACTCGGGGTACATGGCGTCCAGCAGCCTGTCGCTGTTGATGTCCAACTAGCATTCTCCTCTCCATCCGCTTCTTATCCGTCACAGTCAAGTGGCGACGAAGCTCAGCGACTGATCTGTCGCGATAGAACGACCGGAATGGCGTATTTCATATCGCGATGCTGAGCTCAACGATGCTTAGTTCTTGGACAGAGCTCAAAGGAGTGGCCACTCTGGCAATCATTCCCTTGTCTGGTTCATGGCTATCGTTGCAGGAACAGACGATACCGCTAGCGCTCTTGTCGCTGTGCTGCGGACAGGTAGCAGGACACAAAGCTAGTCGTCGAATTGCTGAATGACCGGAACGCAGATCTCCGTGGAGTAAAGTCCCGCTGCTCGACTGGCTCCGAATCGACCCTCTTCTGTGTCGACGTCTGAGACACGGCCCTGGCTCCCCCCGCATTCCCGACGTCGCGGAAGTTCAGGCAGTGCGGACATACCTCCCCTATCCATTCCGAGTCGCCCGCGATCCTTCCCCAGGCGCGAGGAAATATTCTCAGCGGTGTCACGGTTGCCAGCTCAAGATTACACACTGTGCTCCATGACCAGACCTTTGCCTCGTCAATTTCAATTTTCACCAGGCTACAACCCCATATCCTCCTGCCTTCGTCGTCGGGACATACAGGAAAGTACGTGTGTACGTTGCCCAAGTAACACGCGAAAGCTATTAAGAGTTTTGAAGGACACGGTTTTACCCCACGCCACAAACAAATGTTCCGGAGGCGTCAATAGGCGACCTTTGAACCGGAGTACACACGTCCGATGTCCATGGTCGGCGTCGCCATGACGGTGGAGGAACAGCTGGAGTTGAGCTTGAGCTCAGCTCAGAACTTTGAACGGGAGGGATCTCATCAGGGCAAACGAACGACGGCATCCCGAATAACCGCGGGCATTCCAAATTCCCAAATGGCAGACAGAACGGCATATTGCGTCAAACCGCCACTTCAAGTTCGCATGCCATCGGCAGAACGGCCGCCGCGTCCAGGCCCCGGGGGGTAGGCTGAGCTCCAGGGCAATCGCAGACCTCGAGTACGGCGTTGAGATGGGTGCCGATGAGAGGGATATTAATGGGAGGACTACGAACGGGTCGAGTTAAGTGCGCGCCTACAGCACATGGCGGGCGGGAGGAAAGGCGCATCACGTCACGGGTTACCGTCAAGACACTTCCCACACTCAGGGCTTCCTTTTCAATGCATTTAAGTCTCCTTTCCCGCGTAGGGGCTTCCGCTCCTCTCCCCATCCGATGGCGACTCCGCCGTTGTCTGCGCCACGACTCCATGAGACGACGCCAGGAGACACCCTGCTTTTGTGAGCCAGTCCATCCATCGTAGGCTCTGCTCATTGACGATAGGCCCACAATCAACGGCTCCTGCTCGGTCTTATCATCGATTGTCCAGGTTGCCCAGGGCTTTGCTGCCTACTCGCACTAAGTATCCTCAGGAATTCCTCTGGCCGAAAAAAAATCTGCCGTAATTCAAGTTGAACACATGTTCGGTTGGAAAAGTTCACCCTCAAGCCTCGACACTGGCATTCAGTCTGCTGCCGCACCGTCGGATTCTAGGGAGATCTGCCGCTGGTGAGTAAATTAAATCGTACGCCGGCGTTCCCATCGTGTAGGCTAGCGGTGAGAAACCGGTGGATGTATATGTTCCCTCTTGTCTCTTCAGTGCATCGACGAATAATGGGGATCGAGACTCGGAGAGCATGAAGGACCAGCTTGAACAAAAGCCAAGCCAGACTCGGAGCAGCAGTGTTTACCGGGCCAAGACTATTACCACCATCCTCGGTTCTGAGAACTTGAACCCGAGTAGCGCGACAAATTTGCTTCACGTTCTCCCGGGCTCTGCTTCGAATTTACCGCCGTTGTGTTCCGCAATCCATCTAAGGCTCCAGCGATTTCTGGTTGAACGGTATAAGAGCAGCCTGGAGAGGCGCTATTCCTCATCCTCCCACAACCGAGGCGGATACAGAACTTTCAGTGTTCATTCCAGCTTACCTTTGCAAGTGCCTTTCATCTGCTCAGGCAGTGAATTGAGCGACCCATCCAGCAAGCATGAAATTCTTCAACCTCGTCGTCGCCGCTGTCCTGCAGCTGGCCATCGCCACGGAAATCGTCCACGCCGCAGCTGCGGCCGCCCCTACTCCAACCCCAACCGCCGACCCTGGCGTCTCCGCTCTGGTCATCTCCCACATTGTCCCCATCGGCGAGTACAACATGACCTTCTGGGTCGACGCCCCGGGAACCGTGGCTGCCGGCGGGCTCAGCGCTAGAGCCTGTGCGACCGACAACTTGACCTGTGCGACCGACAACGTCGCGAACACCGTCATCTGCCGTCAGCTCATCAACAGCCTCGACGGGAGCATTTCGGTCGGCAATGCGCCTCGCTCCATCTGCTTGGGCCAAAGCAACAACCAGTGCTGCATCAGCTGGTCGGCGGCTGTCGGCACCCTGACGGAGAACCTTTTGGTCAACGCGGCGGTCAAGACCTTTGGCGAGTGCTGGAATATGCAGTTCGGATCGAGATTGGCGCGTAATGTCCTCCTCAACGATTTCTGTGTTACACAGTATCTGTCGAACCGTCCCGATGGATGTAATTGAAGGGAGAGTCGGGGGAAAGATGAGATGAGATGAATCGAAGAGAGTAGTCAGAAACCAATGTACTTCTAGTTCTTGGGTTCGAGTGTTTCGAATGTGATTGATCTTACTGTTTTGCGCTTGGGGGGAAGGAAGAAGGAAGCGAGGAGTGCCGGTGTCTATCGATGTTCAAGCACTTGACTACAGGCGAAGGCGCGTTGGTATTGGAACGAGATGTAACGGTCTGGAACAAGATTGAGACGGTGAGGAATCTTGCAGGTTGTAGAAGCGCAGATTGGAGGAGGAGGCGTGAATGAACGACGACCCAGTCGTTCACAGGAGACTACAGCTGGTTCGCAGCGACGACACAGAATAAGAACTTGAAGAGACTTCAAGAGAGGGGCAAAAGAACGATGCTGAATCGAACAGCGTCCTGCCAGCGACAGAGAGGTAACAGTGGTTTTTTTGGTTTACGAATTGGCTAAGGACAGGGTATGCAGGATAGGGTATGCAGCACTGTCCAGCGTTGAGGTTTTGTGAAGTTGAAGGGCGCAGATAACGACTCGGAGGCTGGACAACGTGATGAGACTTGATTTCGTCTCGGCCGGTATATTGCCACAGGCGAGATTGATCCAGATCTTGTCCGGGCAGATGGAACTCGAGTGCTTTCGAGCAGATCGCGGGCTCGGAATATAACGCTGCCGCTCGTTTTGATTGCTTTTCGCTGAGTAGGTGGGGACCAAGTCTCCTCAGAGTGTGGATGACCGTGGGGCCGAAAGGCACATGTATGACAAGCGCGTACAGAACTTGAAGCAGGATAGTCGCCAGTGAAAGAGTGGAAGTCGGGAGCAAGCGTGTCACGGTCGTCACCATCGCGCTTGCCAGTGCTCCCGACCACGATGTCGCCTACTCTCCCCACGGTCCACCATGGCTATTTGACCCTCGCGACTCTCTTCCGCCGCGGTGCCGAACGTAACATGGGATCATTAATGGTCCGATAGCGACTGAGTTGTCGGCGCAGTCGGAGGGTTTACTGTACTATTTCGACCTCAAGTTCGGGGGGTCTTACGCATTACGCGTTACTCTCGGGGAGTCACAAGTTCATCATGATGAAATTACTATATATGGAAGGCCGGCATCACGCCGGCCGGAAATTTTGATGTAATATAGCCTAATTAGGCTTAATTTTGATGGGAAAATCGCCGTTTACGCATTACGCATTTGTATAAGTTTGGTTCAGGGGTCCTGCTTACACATTACGCGAACTTCAGGTCGAAATAGTACAGTATGGTGACGGCGGCAGGAGTGCGAGGAGGGCTTGGGTAGGCAGGCAGTCAGTCTGTACGGTGCGTGCGGCTCACCTCGCTCGTCGATGATTCGCTCATCTTCTGTAGCAACAGCAATCCAACCCGAGCACGTCGCGCCGCCACAGACCTACCCAGCGAATGACTCACTCCGATACTTCATCCCACTCATCTCCGACTCCCCACCATCCGGGCGTGACCAAGCTTCCTCCCGCACAACAACTACAATCCCCGATGCTCGGCAGCCATATCCACGCACGACGAATGCATCCAGGTCACCCGCGGCAAAGAATCTCCTGCGATCCGGATTCGAGGGCCCCATCGTTGCCGACGTATATGCAATCAGTCCGATGGTCCGCGCTAAACACCACCGTCATCGCCTGTGCAGGAGCCACCACCGATTCTCTCTTCGACCACGAGCCGCCCGCCCTCGCGCACGTCAAAACGACTGCCAACTCACCGACGGGATCTTGCAAGAGCTGTTCGGATTCTCCCACTGCGTGCGTCCTGCCTGTACTCATTCATATTCCGATGGCTTATCCGTGTAGTGTTTGCGTCCCACGACAAAAACTTCGATTGTCGCTTGCTGCCGCTTTCGAGAGTCGAGTTGACACTGCGTTCTCCCGCCTCGACGCCATATCCTCCCTCATTCGTGTCTCTCAGTCTAGCTTATTGTGACTCCCCGCCCGACCTGCACGTTCTCCGTACCTTCCGCGACTCCCGCTGCAGAACGCATGAAGGTCATGCGTTCCTCCCCACCTACCGAGTTCCCGTTTGCCGTCACGACGACTTGATTCCTACGACCCTCTCACGACGGCCAACGCCGACTACCGCATACTGGATGGGTTCGATGGAGCTGTCTCCCGCGCGGCGGATGGATGGCAGACGACAAACGGCTCCTGCGCTCGCGGACGGTCCTGCTTGCCGCAAAGCTTGAGACCACAGGCTCACCGATCGTGTCCGGTTTCCGCTGCCTTTGACCGTGCGTGTCTCTTGCGCCCATTCGTTTAACCCCACTCACACTTTTGCGCAGGGACGGCATGGTCCGACTATGTAGGGAACTGTCTCCCCCAACGCCGCTCTTGTTCTTGGAAAAGTCCTTGACAATGACTATGCACGAACCGCAAGACTCGGGTATTGCTCGTCGTCGTACCCGGGGAACGCCGGTATGTGGCTCGTCTTTGCTTTACCCTCACTGACGATCACTCTCCAGGTACATCCCGTTTTCCTCCCGCCGTTCTCGTTCTCCAAGAACTGCCTCGTATTCACAACGGTGTGTCTCCTCCGTATTCCAATTCGATGTATCTCCTGCTGACCGGCTCTCTAGCAGTAACCCCAGATCCACTAACGAAACGTCCCCAAAATTTACAATGGTGCTGTCGGCGGCAGGCGTGTCCATGGACGAGACGACTCCTTTGCGAGGCCCTTGCACATTCGACATGCCGTTCCTCGACAAGCACTGGCATCCATCCCTCGTCGTCCCGGATGATCTTCGTGGTACGCTGCATGTAGTGTAAGCCATTTCTTCTCGCTCGCCCAGTTCTTATCGTTGACATTTGCCTTCTTTACTCAGAAAATCGCAGTCGATAGCACCCACCCCTCCACCGCTTTCCGCTCCCTGTGTCGTATGGATTGTCCCGCGACAACCCAGAGACACCACACCTCCGATGGGGGAAGATGGTCTCCAAGTCGAGCTTGGGTAGCGTTAGGCCTGGAGCACGCGGAAGAAGCGGACGAGCATTCGTTGTGATGCTTCTTGTACATCCAATGGTCCCGCGTCGCAATCCAGCTATCGAGGGATGATGCTGGCAGAGCGGGTGTGCGAGCAGCTTGGGACGGGGTCACGGGGAAGGTCTGGCGGGCTGCGAGAGATCGGCAAGCGAGTGCCCATATCGGCGGAAGGACCTGAGCATGGTCTCGGACGACCGATGGCGACGATCCAGCAGAGGCGCTCCGCATGGGTGACGGCGTTTACCTGTGCGACGGCAGGGCGGCGGGATATGGATGCAGATGGCTAGGAGGCGGAATAGAAACTTTGGGAGGCGGAAAGAGAGTGGGTGGGCGGCAGAAAGAGGGTCGGACGGACGAACGGACGAACAGCCATAGCATGCTCTCAGCTGGTGACGGGGAGGGTTGGGGAAGAGGTGTTCGTCGTCAAGACTGGGCGGATGGGGTAGGCACTGGTAGGCAATGAGCGAATATGTGTTCTGCGATATCCTGGGGAATGGTCTGAGTGAAGGAGGGTCACGCGTGATCCGCGACCGGCCGCGTGCGGGTCCGCGGCCGCGCCGGTACGTTGACCAACCGCCAAGGGCCGCTGGCGCTGGCGCATTGGCAAATCGACACTCACCGTAAGTTAGCTCGAAGATCTATCCCGCTGATCGCTCACGTCGTTTATCCGATAATTACGATTGTAATTTCTCCTGATGATGTACCCGTACAGAGGAGTTTTCGACTCCGGAGTCTGTGAAAGAGACTAGATTACCGTGTCGCGGCTAATAAATATACCCTACAACGAAATATCTATACGAGAATTACATTATTTGACGCTACAATCGCGCGCCCGAGCAATCGCGACGCGTCTTCTGAACGCATTGTCCATCCGAATCCACTCGTCGCGTGCCATCGCACTGACCTCTGGCGAGGTAAGCCCCTCAGTTTTATACCCGCTGTCTGCCGGCTTGGACGCGTGCCCGCGTCTAACAGGAGTCAGGACCGTGCCGCGAAAAAAAAAAAATTGACCACCACCCTACAAATGGACGTATCTACATTGTACGAGAATTACAGTATTTTATTTACTACAATCGCGCCAGCTCTACTTTATACCCGGGTCCGCCCAGATCTCTGCCTCTGCCATCTGTCGAAGACTCGGATCCCCTTGGTGTTCACAGTCGGAATTGTGGCACCGCGACTCGCCCCCTAACTTGACTGTCGTGACCGTCGTGAGAGGAGATTCGGTGCCCGCGTCGCTCTCGTTACGCCACTAGAGGATGCGCGGATCAGTCGTTGAACGCGTTCGGGTTCAGGGGGACGGGACGGGGATGAAAACATACCGGGGTTGATCTGGTGCATTGACAGCGAAGGTGGACCCAACCACGCCCCAAGTCCGATGGTTGAGGATGGTCGTTGTAGGGCTGAGCGCAGAGAACGTCTTGTGTTGAGGCTGTCAGCAACCGTAAGTTCTCGACACCAAACCGGAGTTGAAATTTTAGCAGGGCGTACCTCACGAGCAGTGAATTGGTGTACACCCGGCCGAAGGAGAAGAAGATTGCCTAGGTTAGGGAGGCTAAGTAGGTTTGAGGGGAAAATAAAACTGTATTTACCATGAATATGAATTTATCTGTAGCGAGGAGGTACTGCAAAATGTTCAGATCTGGATTATGAAGACACAAGAAAAACGGGGTAAACGAACCGCAACGAGCGTAGCAAGTCCCACCATGCTGTGCAATTGCGACGTGAGCCGGATGCCTCGAGAGGAAATCTCCGACTCACCTAGTTGTCAACCCGGTGGCCACCGCGTACTGCAACACTCGTCGCAGAACGAGGTTCGTGCGTCTGGAATGCCAGTGTGTAAGCGATGGATTAATATTTCTAGCATGCGAACGAACACATACGGGTGCACACCATCCATCCCATCTGCGAGCTCCACTTTCGTCGTCCGGATGTACCACGCTAACGTGCACGCGAGCAACAAATCGACTGGGGGGTTCGTCAGCCAGAGCACGGAAGGCCTTCAAGCCAACGCACATAGAGTCGAAACGCTGAACGACCACTTCGCGTTCGTGGTGAGCTGGCTGTATTCTTCCATCGCCGTGAAGCTCAGCATCTCTCCAATGACGGTACATTCGATGCAGAACCCTGCGAGACACCCGCAGCCAAGGAAGCCGGTGATGAGCCAGTTGTGCTTGCTGAACACCCAGACACTTTGCGGAGAGGGAGATGACGTTCAGAGTGGATAGCATAGAATTTGTTATCGAGGCTCACCGATAGAGGAAAAAGATCCGGCAGAGGAAGGAGGATACTATGATGAAGATCATGTTGATGAGGAACGGCGTAGTTGCAACGAGGAGCGCGGCGTTGTTTCCCCAGCTCGTAATGAGGTAGTGGTACGTGCTTTGGGCGATGAGTACGAGGTGGGTAGTATCGAGGATCCTGTAAAGGTTCGGTCTCGGGCGCTATTCGGCATATGGCAGCGCACCACACGGCGGCGACCTAATTGGTATTGAATATTGAGCTCCGTATGAGAAGATGGAGGTACACGCACGAGAGTTTTGAGCCACGCAGAGTCATTGGAAAAGCTCATGTAGTACGTGTACACTTGCACGGTCAATACGCCTTGCAGGCTGCGGAGTTTTCAAGAAGAGCTAGCGGGAATGCATGCGCCGGGGTCTTACAGCGTCGCAAACAGGACTTCCGGACGCGTCAATAAGCGTCCCTTCAAGCAGTAGACGGGGAGCACACACCTCCGATGTACATTGCACCGTAGGTCTCGTCCATGGTCGGCGGCGACATGACGGTGGAGGAAGAGTTAGTGTGAGTGCTTGCCGGTGCCAGTAAGACTGGGAAATACTACTTGCGGCAGTGGATCAACAATTGCGGCATACCGACGGGCAGTGGACCAACGGCATACCTAACTCGGACGGCGTCCCATTTTCAATGGCAGACCAAACGGCATATTGCGTCAAACCGCCACCGGAAGTTCGCATGCCAACGGCAGAACGGCCGCCGCGTCCGGCCCTGGCCCCTGGAGCTCAGCCTACCCACGGGGGGTAGGCTGAGCTCCAGGGCAATCGCAGACCTCGAATACGGCGTTGAGATGGGGGCCGATGAGAGTTATATCAATGGGAGGACTACGAACGGGTCGAGTTGAGTGCGCGCCTACAGCACATGGCGGCGGGCGGGAGGAAAGGCGCGTCACATCACGGTGTTACCGTCAAGACACTTCCCACACTCAGGTAGTCTCTTTTACAGACCTCGTAGTCGAAAACTCCTAACACTCAGGGCTTCCTTTTCAATGCATTTTTAAATCTCCTTTCCTACGCAGGGGCTTCCTCTCCTCTCCCCATCCGATGGCGACTCCGCCGTTGTCTGGGCCACGACTCCATGAGACGACGCCAGGAGACACCGTGCTTTTGTGAGCCAGTCCATCCATCGTAGGCTCTGCTCGCTGACGATAGGCCCACAGTCAACGGCTCCTGCTCGGTCTTATCATCCCAGGCGCCCTGCTGACCACAGGACTCCTCCTCCTCTACGCATACGCTGCATGGAATCCGGTTTCCCGAACACATCTCGATCGTGTTAGCTTCCGGTTGTTGGTCCACGCTCTGGTTGCCCAGTGTGTCTCGTCTCTGTGTCCGAGTCCTTGCTATAGCTCACACGACATTACAGTCTCGTTTTTTGCATAGTCTTCCCCCTCTCGTCCCTCCACGGCCGTCCAGGAATTGCCTGCGAGTTCCAGGCGTTCTTCACCAATGTCCGTCACCGTCCCTCTACCCCTTCCGTTTACTCACGAATGTCCAGAGCACTCTCATGTACTCGGCCGGAATGTTCTTCTGCGTCGCCATCAACCTCCCGTGCGTCCAATCCTTGCTTCGAGTCGCTCTCTCTCTCTCTCAACGCACCTTAGCCTCGTCCTTGCGCTCAAAGTCAACGGCCAGCGGATGGAGAAATTCTACCTTGCCGGCGTGGCGATCGTTTGCCTCGCGTGCAATATACCACCTCTCGCTGCGGGACGACTCGGGTGCGTCCGCGCTACCTGACCTCTCCCCATGTACTTATGCCATGCAAACAGGCTGAATCCCGCCAACCTTACTTGCTGGTACCGAAACGCCCCAGGCCCGACTCTCCTCAAGTGGGTTATCAGCACACAGACAGCCTGGATGGTCTTCACGTCCCTCGGCGAGGTGACAAGTTTCGTGGTGATAGTGGCCTACCTAGTCGGCTATGAGGTGCGTTCGTCTATCCACAACCTGAAGCCGTCTCGGTGCTAAATCCCTTCAGCTGGAGACCCGCTCGTTTCGCATTCGTGTATGGCGGTCGACGTCCCGCACGCACCGCTCAACGTTCCCCACCGTCGACCTCGATGTCAATACGCGGGATACCAAGCCGCCGACCGCGCTGCCGACCGGGCCCTCCCAGCGAGAACGGGAACACATCAGACTTTTTCGTGGCATCGTCTTGCGCATCGGTGTGTCGCATCTGCCCACCTTAGTCTCGTTGCTCATCTCCATGCACCAGGCCTCTACCCTCTCGTCTCGTGTCTGCTTAACATCTCCACCTCCGTCTTGGACTTGCTTCAGTCCAGCGATCCAACACCTACCGAGCGTGTACGTTTTTCTCTCCTCCCCTCTCCACATTCACTCAGACTATAGTTTTCGTATAGATCTGGAGGATGAATATTGCAGACCTTACGATCTACTCCTCGCGCCCGTTGGTATACGGATTGCTCGCCGCTACGGACCCTGTATGTTTCTCTCGCGTCTCTCTCTCTCTCTCTCTTCGCTCACTCTCAACGCACAACCGCTCATCCTTCCTACAGTCGTTCATCCGCGCGATGCACGCGCTCTACCGTTCCGACGCCGATTCCTCCTCACCGAGCATAACCACCACAAAAGGGCAACGACAGCCACAGCCAACTCGCGTATGGTGGCCCCGCGCCGGAACACGAACGAGGAACAATGAAACCACCACGGGCACCGTCTGTCTATCGACCATCGTCGACTTTGACTACGGATCGACGAGTACAGGGTTCGACGCCCGGTGCGAGATGGACGTTCTTGCAGAGGAGGTTGAGGATCCCCGTGTACGCCCGCCACGGCCAGGAGTTGTCGAGGAGGGGGTCGATGGCGACAAGGTAGATTTGGACGCACCCCCGGACCGGCAGCCGATGGAATGGTTGGTGTCGCAGATTTAGTGTAGCAACGCGGGTGGTATCAAGTAGTGTATTATTAACTCAATTGAAACACATATATCTGCGGTATACTATACGTTTGCTGATAATTCATCCAGAGGTGAAACAGTCTGTCGACGCCGGCGGGGAACGATGTACTGCATACTGCTCCGTGTCGAGGCCGTAACTGACCAAACTTGAATTATGGAACTCGGCGGCGGTGGCGGGGACTCGCTGTTTGCTTGCTGGGATTCGGCTTCCAGTGGTGAATTCGCCTGGCTGTCGGTCCTTGGCGACGCATCGCGGTATTTTAAAGTAACCCGTCGTTTACATCCGACGCAGACATGCCAACCTTATTTATTTAAACTTCTGATCAGATAACACAACCGTAGTCAAGCCCTATGTTTGACGAGCCGTTCAAATGACTTACGGCCCCGTCCACCAGGTCAAGTCAGATTGTTAGTGGTTCGAAACCCGTTAAACGTTGAGCACAACAATATCCATACCACCCTGGCATTACTTTTGTGAGAGTTACAGTACATATTTCAAGAATCGGTTCCCCATCTGTATTTGAAGCTAGCTACAATCGCACGGTTCTGTACTCCGCTGCCCCGCCCCGCGACCAGACATTTGCAATTGGGCGAAGATTCCCTGGACCTTGGTTTTCACAGTCGGAATTGTTGTGGGACCCGGCCCTCAATTTCACTGTGGTGAGAGGATCTTCGGTGCCAGTACCGCCGTGACTCTCGTTCAGGTACGCGTTACGTGACTAGAAAATTTGTGAACGGGTTCGGAGACATATTGAGACATACCGAGTTGATCTGGTGGAGGACCAGAGAAGTTGGTCCCACCCAGGCTCCGATTTCGACGGTTGAGAATGGTTGTTGCATGGCTGAACGCGGAGAACGTCTTGCGTTGAGGCTGTGAGCGACGGTCGTAAGCTCTTGACAGTGAGTAAGATTGCAGTGCATACCTCACGAGCAGTGCATTGGTGTACATGCGACCAGAGGAGAAGTAGATGGCCTTTGTCAGGGAGGTAAGCAGGGTTGAGGGGACAATAAAAAATCAAATGCTCACGATGAATATGAATTTATCGGGGGCAAGCAGGTGCTGAAAATGTTGAGTTCCTGCATTATGGAGAGAGAAGAAAAGGCTTTGAACGGACCGCAACAAGCGTGCCCAGCACCACAATACTGCGTGAGTTCGGTTGGACGCCTTGAACGAAGGAAAATCTCCGAGTCACCTAGTTATCAGCCCAGTGGCAACTGCGTACTGCATTACTCGGCGCAGAATAAAGTTGGTGCGGCTGCAATGTGTGTGAGCCTGAGAGATGGATTGATTGCTACAGTGCTAAACATACTGGGGAGCCCATCTAGATCCTCAGCAATCACCGCCTTTGTAGTGTGGGCATACCAGACCAACGAAGCAATACATCGACTAAGTTTGTCAGACTCATGCACTGTGCCGATGCACCGGGTAAAAGAGAAGGTACGCACGTACAGCTAAAACACCGAACCCGAACTCGACTTTGGTGGTCTGCTGGGGGAATGTCGTCACAATCGGGCGCCTCAGAAGCTGCCCGATGATGGCAACTTCGAAGCAGAACCCTGTGAGACACCCACAGGCAAGAAGGCCGGTCGTGAGCCAATTATGGTTGCTGAACACCCAGACACTGTGTGGGAGGGAGATAAGGTTAAAAGTGATTAAAATTTGTTATTGGTCGCACCGATACAGGAAGAAGATGTTGCAAAGGAGTGCGGGAAGTGAGACGAAGAGCATCTGGAGGATCAATGGTGTTGTTGAAGCCAGGAGCGCTGCTTGGTCTCCCCAACTGGTAACGAGGTAGTAGTATGTGGTTTGGGCGATGAGCACGAGGTGGGTGGTATCGAGGATCCTGCAATCGTTCAGAGTGTAACTCTAGTGCCATGACGGGCGTACCACACCGAGGCCACCTATTTTTGATTTGGCTGCTGTACGACTCGGAAAACATGGAGTACACGCACGAGAGTTTTGAGCCACCGAGAATCGCCGGGAAAATTGGTGTAGTAGATGTACACTTGCACGGTCAATACACCTTGAAAGCTGAGGAGTTTTGAGTGGAAGCTAGCGGAATGCATGCAAGTTTTACAATGTCGCAAACAGAACTTCCGGAGACGTCAATAGGGGTTTCTTTTGAGACGGCAAGCACACACCTCCGATGTACAATGCACCGTAGGTCTCGTCCAGGTTCAGCGACGCCGCCATGAGGGCGGAAGAAGAGTTGATATGGTGTGAGCCTACCGCTGACTCCAAGGCAGGTCTGCCAATGCCTCCACGAGAAGTAGAGTATTTGCGGCATAGTACGTCCAACTGTATCAAAAGTTGCGGCATGAACCGCTTTCGCGCTGTGGACCAACGGCATACTTGCGGCATACTAGCAAATGGCCGTCGGATGAAAATGCAAGAGGTGATAGGGAGCGCGACCAAGATGTGCAGAGGACCTCGAATCCCGTCATTTCAGGAGCAAAGCAAATCGTTAGTCCCCGCGCAGGCGAGTACTGTAATCTGGTTCAGTAACGGAGAGGGAGAGTGATACCAATACGACGACGTTCGTTCTCCGTCAGCGGTCCCGTATTCTACTTACAGCCCTGACGACACCCTCGACCTGGTTACAGATATGTACAGTGAATTGACCTAATAATGCATGGTCACCGTACGCACGCTAGACCAGTCCTACTAGTATATCTACGACACCAACCCGATTGGCTGCCGGTTGGTCTTCGCCGTCCATATCGGCCGCGTCAAGACCCTCCTCGTGGCGGCCGTGCATGTGGAACGTCCAAAGTCGACAACGGTCGATCGCGAGTCCCAGTGAACATCTCGTTCCTGGTTCGTGTTCCGGCCCGGGGCCACCAGACGCGATTTTCCTGATGTTACCTGCTTCGGCGTCGGAGCGATAGGAGGAAGAGCTAGATACGGGTGGGGGGGTTTATTATACTCGCATGGTCCACGACACGTATGTGGATCAATCAGTAAGAGAAGGCCACACGGATCATGCATCAGGAAAAGCCTCCCCGGGGAATCGGTTGAGATTCCCCGGAATCCGACCAAATCTGACCAGATTCCCCCGATTCCCCTCAAGGGTGAAATTTAATCACCCCTCAAATATTTTCCGAAAATTCCCGGAAATTCCCCTAGATTCCGGACGATAACTTAGTCATTTCTCCACATTTCAGGTCATTTTGACTTTGATTAAAACACAAGAGAGGATGCAAAAAGGATCATATTATCACAAGGATACATGAATACATGAATGCTATGTACAGACACCAACTCCACGCACACCAAGCCCACGACAACAAGAACGACCACCACGATGCAGTACCTATGAACTGATGAGTTGGCATGGAGGCATTACAGACGACAAGCACATACTTACAATGACCAGCAACGCTGAGGCACGACCGGGCGAGGGGTACAGCAAATAGTGCGGGAGGGGATAGTGGTGCGGGTGTCGTGCTGGTGCGCATGCGGGGCGGAGGGCGGCGTGTGAGGGGGCGGCGTGTGGGGGGCAGTGACGCGTACACCTGAGGATACAGAGTGAGCTGGACGCCGACAGGAAAAACGAACACTTACATCGTCAATGAAAAGGCGCGAGGTCGACGAGAAGGAGAGATGGGCACTGTGGATGGAGAGGGAGTGAGAAACAGACGTGCAATATATAAAATCGTACCACTTTCGGCAGTCTTTCGCGTAGCGCTCGTTAACGTTGGGCGCTGATTTTCGCGTAGCTCGCGCTGAAGGAGGAAGGAGGGGATGAAGGAAGAGTTGATGGGCTGGCAAGACGTGAGCAACGAAACCGTCGCCTAGAGGCAAGGACGCACCCAGCATGCTACAACGGGTCCACTGACAGCTTCCGAGGCATAATGAGGCCCTCGACGGCCGCCAAGGGTGGTATGGAGAGATGGCGATGGCGAGCTGCTGGGGAACGGCGAAGAACGGGCAGCTGGAAGAGCCGCGAGATGGGGGAAGGAAGCAAGAGGTAGCAACCGATGTCACATCTTTTTCAAGGAACGGTTTCATCAACAGCCGTGTGAGTCGATGACGAGAACTTTAGGGCCGCTGTTGATGCGAGGACTTGGACACTTTCAGACCTTCAGAAAGAGGGAGCAGAGCTTCATTTACCTTATTGACCAGCATTGCCCACAGGTCTAACTATTAACATCAAGTGCCGCCTTAGTTTAGGGCAGAAATTCAATATTGATCGCATATCTCGAAGAATTTGCCGGAATGATGTGAGATTCCGCGGAATTAGACATGATTCCGGAACCTGTTCGGAATTTGGGGGAATCCGACCTGAATTTCCCCAGGAGGTTTTTCCTGATGTGTACGCACATACGGATGGGCTACTCTGCTCGTCGATGAATGCCAGCGAGCTGCATTCAGGAACGACCGAGCCTCGTCTTGCGCATGCTTGTCGCAGACACTTGAGCCATTCAGACTCCATTTTCTCTGCCGACAGACGAGCGGGAGAGACGGATACGCACCACGGTCCAGTCCTCGTTCTCGTTTTCAGAAAACGGAGAGGGTAGACGGTCCATCGCAAAGCCCTCAGGACGGGACGCGTCCTCGGCAGCTTACCCAAGGAGTGAGGCGGACACACATGGAAGGCGGTCGTTGAGCCGCGCTTGAATAACAGCAATCCGAACCGCGGGGTTACATGGACTGTCTTGGTCATGCCCTGTGCCGACTGTCGATTGTTCCCGGGCAGCGTGTCGAAAGGGCAGTGTAGACGGAAGGACAGTCGGGATGCATTCGGCGGCGATGAGTGTTACACGCGCGACGAGGATGCTGTAGTCGGAATGAGGCATACGGATGTTGAGAACGTACCAGTTGCATCCAATCCAACCCACCAACAACCCACCCGTAGCCCGATACCATTCTTCTAGCTTCCGAGTCGCTTGATTCCGGGCTCTTAGCGATACGTCCGACGTTATCGCAAAGACTACTGAATCCAACCGTCGCTGTGGATTGCGAGTGCTCCCAGTGAACTCCGAGTTTTGCGAGGAATCAGTGCTGCTTGCAATCGGGAGGCGGGCAGTGGGAGATGGCCATGGAGGAATGGACAGGGCTACCTCAGAGAGGCTCCAATGTGATGGGCAGACGGGTCGTTTTGTTGGTCGTCGTTGCGGTGAAAAGCTGTTCGTTGCTTACCAACATGATTGATCCGCTCCCCGGCGCTCGTTCTCTCTTCCCACCTCCTCTGCGCGAGAGGAAGAACCAACCCAGAGCCGCTTACAACTTATGCTCTTTATTCGTGCATCCTATCTATCCTGCATCAACTCGGACGGCCTTAATTCTCGTCGACTCGTACTCTTCTCCGCCAATCGCTTCCTTCTGCTGCAAGTTTCTCGCCAACGCTTTGTAACACAAGCTCATGAACTTCGAACCAGCGACAGGGTTCTCTGGTATTCGCAGGCAATCCACTGGCATGTCACCTTTGTCCAACTTGGACCTGCATGTGCTTGCTTTTACAAATTCCATTCAACATCGTACGTCGGTGCAGGTCTCACCAGCTCGTATAGTGACGAAAAGGCAAGGTGCTGGTCGTGTCCTGAATTCTGTATTGATGGGCATCCTAGTCATATGTTGAGCCTCCTGGTTTCCTGCTTGATCCTGCATATGAAATCATTCTACTTGTGGTACGTCGACGGACGAACGGTGATGATACGCGCCCGGAAAAACATTGGCATCCTTCAGTATGTGACTACTTTATCCCTTGCTTCCGCGACTTTCCGTACACTGCCCGGTGCATCTGTCGTGCATTTGCAAGTGGAATTGTACATCCTTTGCCAATGCATGTCTCATCGACCAGCTGCCCTCCGGAAATGGTCACCGCCGTCCGACTATTTTACCGGCCGCTCTTGAATTGTCACAAGGAGTGCCTTTTCCAAAAACATCGCCGGGCCTTTCCGCAGCGAAGGCGTCTATCTGCCCATCACTCACAGCCACATGGCTCACAGCCTCGCACAGCCCACGCCTCGCACCTTCTCTCTCTCTCCCACTATGCCCCGCCAACAGCTACTCGTATCCCAACGCCGACTTCCTGGAGTCCAGCTGGTTCAGACTTTGCAAGCGACTGCACCGTCCCAGCACATCCAGCGGGCAGAACGAGCCGCCTTCTTCAACGATGTCAATAATGTCACCATTACTGGTGGCATCTTCAATCAGGTCATCCAGCAGGGCGGTCGTGAAGTGACTGGGGAGGAGGATGAGGATCGTGAGTACACTGATATTTAGCTGCTATTCATGGATTCCCACCGCAAAACTAGAATTCCGTCGGGTCAAGTGGGGTGACATACATCTGGGAGACATGGTTGGCCAGGCCACAGTTGTTGAGCGCCGTACCACTCGAACTGGACATGTCAAGTGTGTTGTGGTTGGAGAGAAGATGACATATCAAGCCAACATATTTCCCTCAGCACAGCCATTTACGGTTGTGGCATATAAAGGGCTGGACTTTGGAAAGGTGAGTCAGTTTACTACTTCGGAATATCACTTTATTGGGCTCTAGTGGAAGGATGATGTGATTCAAGCGCAGAACATCCTGTAAGTTTATTTCTTTCTCTTCTTCCTAATGCCAGTCACTGAATAATTTGAAGCTCTCCTCACATTACAAAGCTGTTTGGTATAACAAACTCTCGCTTTATGAATGCAGTCATCTACTATGATGGTATCTCCTAACCTGGTTCCCAAGCAAAGGCTGAATTCATCACAGATTTAATTCCTCTGTCAACTGTCTGGAGCATGTGCACATCAAGTATATCACAAAAGGTGTTATACCACCTCACGGTAAATTCAAGAAGTTGATGTCTTCCGGTCTGAAACATTCTGTAGGGTCAACAATTCACTGTAAAGGATTCCTCGGTACCTTCAAGTGAACTAATTTTTCAGACAGGCCTCTACTCAATACCTGCGGGAAGATGTGGGGGTGAGCCTGAAGGAATTTAACTTCAGAAGCTACTCCGAGTGGTATTGCTGCTCAACTGGAAGACTGCAAATCAGTCTAGGATCCTCTGAGCTTGCAATATCAGATTGGTTGAAGAACTGGCAACTTGTGGAGCACATTAGCAGTTCAGGGCTTCAGAGGCCAATCACCCCCTGGATATCTCTCGAAGAGCTTTCTGGATTTCTCTCATTTGAGACCGCAGTGGCCATGCTGTGTAATGGAGCTCGGACTACTATTTCCCTGCTGAATCCTATGGAAGACATCTCTTTGCAATTTCACACACTACTGGGCATAGACTCAAACCAGAATGTCTGTGAAATCATGCACTTTCCAACTTCATACAATATCGAGCCAGAAATAATCAACTGGAATTATTGGTCCAGTAATGAGTGGCTGGGATATGCAGTGGGACAAAGAGCCTCAGAGGAATGGACAAGGTGTCTAGTTGTTTGTTTTACAAATTTGGCATACTAAACTATAATACAGGATAACAATGGATGATCTGCGCATAATGCATACCCCATATATTATCCACACAACCGAAGGCTGTGCTCGCCTTGATCGGATCACTTGCCGGGAGCGGAGCGACCGGGCCGCCTTGTCAATCATTATCCAACCAATGCAACTTTTATCATTTGTGCCAAGCAGTGGGCTTTCGGTCCAGTCAAGCCAACTTTTACAAGCAGGCAATAATGGAGATTCTGGCAAACCAAGATGTTTCTCTGTGTGAGATGTTACAAATTGTGAAGCTAATTTACTGAAATGTCACAATAGGGGAAAAGATATGCAAGTATAACCTGCTCCTTCCTTCTGTCATCAAGCACATTCTAGACTTTCCAACCAGTGTATATTTGGATATCCACATCTTGGATACATCCAATGAGTTCACACTTGCTGGCACATTCATGACCAATGCTCCAACAGACAACATCTTCCTGTTCCTTTCAAACATAGCAGATGCCACAACAGGTGCCTGTGGCTTCACAGTCCCGGCCCTCCAGAGCTTATACTACTGGTCCCGTGATCCTGCTGGCCTTCACCCGCTTTGTCTAGAGGAAATGGATCTATACACCCCACCCGAGATCCTCTTCACCCCTTACCTTCACGGAATATGTCTATCAGTTGACGAGCTCAACAACCTCAGAACTGCATTTTCAAGTTATCTAACAGATCTGACCACATCATACCTTGCTCCAATTGTGCATGAAATTCCAAAGCAGCTCTTCAGTAAGTGCTCAGATGGACTAGTGATGGCCTTAATCCAAATGTATTTAGATTTCACCAACCCAAGCATTCCAGAGCCATTTCGTAGTTGGTCTATAGAGCCTTATGTATGTCACTGCTGGTGAGATGCTCTCTGTCTTTCTGCTGCATGGACTCACTTTAAGATAAGTACAGAATTGGTCCTCAATTTTGACTAAGGATAGACCTACCATGTACCATATAGCATTATACTTTCGGCCCCACCGTTCTGCACGTGCACACACTTCTGCCTTAAGTTCATGGGATCTTTGAACCTTTTGGTTGGTGTGGCAGTCAAGACCTTTGGCGTGGCGGTCAAAACCTTTGAGTGCTGGAATGTGCAGTTCGGATCGGGATTGGTGCGTAATGTCTTCCTCAACGATTTCTGTGTTACACAGTGTCTGTCGAACCGGCCCGATGTCTGTAAATAATTAATTGAAGGGGGAATCGGGGGAAAGATGAGATGCGAGGAAGCGAAGAGAGAAGTCAGAAACCAATGTAATTCTAGTTCTTCTTGGGTTCAAGTGTTTTGAATGTGATTGATCTTACTGTTTTGTGCTTGGGGGGGAAGGAAGGAAGGAAGCGAGGAATGCCGGTGTCCGTCAATGTTCAAGCACTTCACTACGGCTGTCCAAGGCCAAGGCACGTTGGGACAGGATGACCTTTTAATGGTCCAGAGCCTAGACTAGAACCGGATTGATTGAGACGGCGAGGAATCTTGCAGGTTGTAGCACATTGGAGGAAGCGTAAATGAACGACGACCCAGTGGTTCGCAGGAGACTGGAGCTGGGTCGCAGTGACAGCACAGAATAAGAACTTGAAGAGCTGGGCAAAAGAACGATGCTGAATCGAACAGCGTCCTGCCAGGTAACAGTGGGTTTTTTTGGTCTCCGAATTGGCTAAGGATAGGGTATGCAGCACTGTCCAACGTCCAAGTTTTGTGAAGTTGAAGGGCGAAGATAACGACTCGGAGGCTGGACAGCGTGATGAAGCTTGATTTCGTCTCGGCCAGGTATATTGCCACAGGCCAGATTGAATCCAGATCTTGTCCAGGCAGATGGAACTCGAGTGCTTTCGAGCAAATCGCGGGCTCGGAATATAACGCTGCCGCTCGCTTTGAATCTTGATCGTTTTTTGCTGGTGACCGAGACAGTCTCCTCAGAGTTTGGAATACCATCGAAATCTGGGCCCGAGCGCATACAGAAGCAGGATAGTCGCCAGTGAAAGAGTGGAAGTAGGGAGCAAGCGTGTCACGGTCACGGTCACCATCGCGCTTGCTCCCGACCACAACCCTCGCGACTCTCTTCCGGTGCCGAACGTAACTTGCAATCATCAATGCTCCGATAGCGACTGAGTTGTCGGAGTCGGAGGGTTTTGGGTGCGCGCAGTGGAAGCTCAAACGTGTAGAGTCTGACCTTCCTGGAGTTCTAGACTCGATTTTGGTGCTTAGAGGAGAGCTCGACATACCTCGAGGCCGTCAATCGGAGCCTATCAGCAGCGACGATAATATGCCTCGTGCGAGGAGGGCCTGGCCAGTCAGTCAGTCTGTACGGTGCGTGCGGCTCACATCGCTCCTCGGCGATTCGCTCATCTTCTGTGGCAACAGAAACCTCACCCGAGCATGTCGCGCCGCCACAGACGTACCCAGCGAATGACTCTCTCCGATACTTCATCTCCACTCGTCTCCGACTCCTCGCCATCCGTGCTTGTCGAAGCTTCCTCCCCACACAGGAAATACAATCCACGACGTTCGGCAGCCATGTCCGCGCACGCCGAATGCATCCAGGTCACCCACGGCAAAGAATCTCCTGCCATCCGGATTCGAGGGCCGGGCAGACACATCCAGCACTGCACGCATATCGTTGCCGAGGCAGTCCGACGGTACGCGCTCGACTAAGCACGACGTCGTCGCCTGTGCAGGAACAACCTTCGACCACGAGCCGCCCGCCCTCGCGCACGTCAAAACAACTGATGTTACTCCGACTGCCACGACAGGATCTTGCAAGAGCTGGGTTGGGATTCTTCCACTGCGTGCGCCGTCTTCGTACCCACATATGCATATTCTCATGGCTTATCCGCGTAGGCTTTGCGTCATACTGCAGAACCCTCGATTGCCGCTTGCCGCCACTTTCGACTCTTCGAGAGTCGAGTTGGAACCAGTGCGTTCTCCCGCCTCGACGCCATATCCTCCCTCATTCGTGCCTCTCAGTATGGGCGGTGGTCCTGTCCATGTCGTCGCCGCGCGCCGACTCTGCATCCGACCTGCGCGTTCTCCGCACCTTCCGCGACTTCCGCTGCAAATGCAGGGACGACAGAGTGCGATTATGGCTCAAGCAAACAGAGACGTTCGTCCCAATGAATATGCACAAGAACGGCGAGACTCAATGGCATTGCTCGAGGATGCGGGAAAGCGCCTGCGGGTGTGCTGGTCGGCGTATATCGGGAACGCTGCATATCTCTAGTACGTCTCGTCTTTACTCTATGAATCTTCCCTTGCTTACACTCACTCCCCAGGTGCATCTAGCTTTGCATCCCGCCGTTCTCCAAGAACTTCTGGTGCGTCCTCCGTATTCCAATTCGATGTATCTCCTGCTGACCCTTCCTTGCCAGTAACGACCGATATCTACCCTGCGTCTCCTTCGAAACGTCTCGTTCCCAAATCCACTGCGTCCCGACCTGGTCACTGGTGTTGTCCAATAGTCCCGCGTCACGACCCATGACTATCGAGGGATGATGACGGGAGAGCGGGTGGGCGAGCAGCTCGAGAGGATGTCGGACGGGGAGGTCTGGCGGGCCGCGGGCTGCGGGAGATCAGCAAGCGAGTGCGCATATCGGCGGAAGGACCTGAGCAGGCTTGGACGACCGAGGCGACGATCCAGCAGAGCAGCTCCGCATGGGTCATGATCACAGCGTTTACATGTGCGAGGCAGAATAGACTCGGAGGGAGGCGGCGGATGGGTCAGGACCGGCGTCGGACGGGGGGCTACCAGCCTGAGTAACCAGTGCTGCCGGTGCAGCTTCACTGGCGATTGGATGGAAAGTGCGGTTGGGTGGATTCTTCCCTTCCCATTCATGCACGACTGCGTCGTATCCTACTACTGTCTACCGTACTCATGTCTAAGCTTGTCTTTAGTCTACTACAAATTAAAACTCTTGCTAAGATTGCCACGATTCGCGAAAGAGCGGGATATATACCCTCCTTGCATCGACGTAGATCCAATGATGCAGCGTTCGGGTCGTAAACGGCTACGACGCTCGGGAAGGGCTCCTTCGACGCGGGGCAGAAGATGGCCGCCGCCGAGGAGTTCCGCAATGCGCGCAGCGTCGATGCCACGGATGCCCACCATATCAGCGGCGGCGTACTATGTCGTTGGCAATAACGGAGGTGGACTTCGAATGGCGGTAGATGCGGAGGGTCTGGCATCGAGCATACGAAAGCGACGTCCCTCTTGAGTTTGGGTGCGCGTCACCTCCCATCCGTGACTCTTTGCTGAGCTGCGTCCACATTTGACCATCTCCAAGGGATACCCTTTTGTCGAAGACCTTCCCGTCCTACCGCACTCGAGAGGATGAAGAGACCGCCGCCGGTGGACGCGGCCTCCAGCTTGCAATGGCAGACCACGACGAGGGCGACGAGGAGAGGGCAGAGAGGACAGCGCCGAGGTACGAGTCGCTTGGGCTCCGCGTCGAGCTCCCTTGTAGACGTCCGTGAATCGGCCCGGGTCTTCGCGGACATCGAATGGTATTGGTTTTCTCGGCGCGGTTGTCGTCCGGCCGGCGGCGTACGGGGCGTCGGTAGTCTGTGTCGGTCCCATATCCGTCCAAGTTAACGAGAGGCGGAAGTGGAACCTAGGGAAATGGTGCTGGTGGCTCCAAGGACATGGCGACTGGCGGTAGCGTTACGATGAAGGTTCGCAGAGTTGCCTGCATGTTTGATACGGCCGTCAAGAGCGACTCTGTGTTATGATTCGACGGCCCGGAACGAGCGCATTCCGTGCGCTGGAGGGTCGAGAAGAGGGACTCGGAAGGACGACAATGCCCATGTAGGCGCTGGGTCTACGTCTTCCGTGCAGGGCTACGCTGGAGACCCTGCCCTGCCCAGCCTCTTCGGAACGCGTCGTTCATCTCCAGAGACATGCCGAAAGCGGGCAGCTTCCTCCGCGCCAGCGTCCAAGACCGGCGTCGAAGCTACCGGAGTTGAGGAAGGCTGCATAACGCCAGGTGGAGGAGAGGAGGTCCAGAGATCTCGAGAGAAGACAGTGTCGAGGTACGAGTGGCTTGTGGCACAGGAATCTGTCTATTTCTGCGCAAAATCTAGAGGAATGCATCAGGGCCTGCGCAGGATGGAGGAGAGATGAATGACCACGCACCGCTTCGACCGAATGCAAGCCTTGAATCGTATCCCTCCGTCAACTCTTCGCTGCCTCTCCTGCTACCAGGTATTATCCGGAGTGAGATGCGTGGAGGATCACGGTTGGAAGGAGAAGCTCATAAGCGACGGGCGGGGGGTTCTTCAAGGAGGTGTATGTCGGACTGCATGAAAGTCAGATGGAGGAGGAGGACTAATAGACACGGCAACGCACCAGTGGCGCGGCGGCTTCTTGGAGACGTCGTGAGGGAAGAGCGCGAGCGCGGTGAGTTTGCCATCTTGAGACCGCTTTCTGGGAAGGGGTGAGCTCGCACGTCGAAGGGACGAATGAATGTACAAGGATTTCCATTTGAGTCTTGGCCAGAGGAGCGAGTGGTGGCGATTCTGAGATCATCCTGGACGCTCGACCTATATACTTGAAGAAATTGCGTCAGCTGGCTCTGCATATGCACAAAACTGGCAGCGTACTATTTCCGATGGCCGAATTGGGCTGGTGGCATGCGTTCCTATCAGTACGCTGTTTAGAGCTCGTGGGGTATCCGCCGGTATGTGGATTCCAGAGGGCGACGCGAGAGTCGACTCGTTTCGCTCGTCGTCGCGTTGCTTACTAACAAATGATTGATCCGCTCGGCGCCCCTCTGGTCGGCGAACACAGAAAATGTATAGTTGCGCATTTCAGGGCGCTATTTAGTTTGCAGGAGATGGTGCATTGTTGGGATGGGGAGGGCTGGGACCAGGGAAAGAGGACAAGACTCGACGGATGTGGTAGACAGTGAGCGAATATGTGTTCTGCGATATCCTGTGGAATGGTCTGGTCTGGACATGGTGGTTCGAGTGAAGGAGTGTCACACGTGACCCTGGGCCGGCACGTTGACCAACCGCGAGCCCTGACGCACTGGCCAATCGACACACCTCCATGCCCCACTCGTATAGCTCACTAGCCGCGAAGATCCATCCCACTGATTTCTCACGTCGTTTATCCGATAATTATGATTGTAATTTCTCCTGATGACTCGCATGTACCCGTACAGAGGAGTTTTCGACTCCGGAGTCTGTGAAAGACTAGATTACCGTGTCGCGGCTAATAAATATACCCTACAACGAGATATCTATACGAGAATTACATTATTTGACGCTACAATCGCGCGCCCGAGCAATCGCGACGCGTCTTCTGAACGCATTGTCCATCCGAATCCACTCGTCGCCTGCCATCGCACTGACCTCTCGCGAGGTAAGCCCCTCAGTTTTATACCCCGCTCTGCGGCCAGACCTCTGCCATCTGTCGAAGATCTACTTGGTTTTCGCAGTCGGACTTGTGGGATTCGGCCCTTAATCGCACTGTGTTGAGACTGCTCGGAGGATATTCGGTTACAGTGTCACCGTTGCTCTCGCTCAATTGCGCATTCCGTGACTGGATAATGTCCAGATGAGTTCATAAACGCGTTCGGGGACGTGTTGAAACATACCGTCTGGATCTGATGCACTGACAGCGAAGGTGGTCCCAACCAGGGGCTGAGTCCAATCGTTGAGGACAGTGGTCGTTGCAGGGCTGAGCGCAGAGAACGTCGTGCGTTGAGGCTGTAAGGAATGGTAAGAAACAGTGAATAGGATTCTTGATTTTAGCAGGGCATACCTCACGAGCAGTGCATTGGTGTACATTCGACCGAAGGAGAAGTATATGGCCTAGGTCAGGAGATAAGTAGATTGGAAGCGGAAATAACACTATATTCACGATGAATATGAACTTCTCTGTGGCGAGCAGGTACTGGAGATGTTCAGCTCTAAGTTATGAAGACAAGAAAAACGCTGCAAACGGACCGCAACAAGCGTAGCAAGCCCCACCATGCTGTGCAATTGCGACGTGAGCCGGATGCCTCGAGAGGAAATCTCCGACTCACCTAGTTGTCAAACCGGTGGCTACCGCGTACTGCATTATTCGGCGCAGAATAAGGTTGGTGCGGCTGAAATTTATGAGCGATAGATTGCTAGGATGCTGCACATACCGGGAAACGTGATCCACATCCTCAGCTATGGCCGTCTTGGTTGTGCGGACATACCAGACCAGCGTACACGCGAGAAATAAATCAACTAGATAGGTTTGTCAGATCCGCGCACGCCACACGGGCAAAACAGAAGGCACTCGCATGCAGCCAAAACGCCAAAACTCAATTTGACGTTGGTAATCTGTTTTGGGAAGTCCGCAACCTGCGGGTTCCTCAGAAGCTCCGCGATGATAGTAGACTCGACGCAGAATCCTGCAAGACACCCACAGCCGAGAAAGCCGGTGATGAGCCAGTTGTGCTTGCTGAACACCCAGACACTGCGGGAGATGAGGTTAAATTGATTATACTGTGTTATCGAGGCGCACCGATGGAGGAAGAAGATCTGGCACAGGAGCGAGGAGACTGAGATGAAGATCATGTGGATGAGGAACGGCGTAGTCGCAACCAGGAGCGCGGCGTAGTTTCCCCAGCTTGTAACGAGATAGTGGTATGTGGCTTGGGCGATGAGTACGAGGTGGGTAGTATCGAGCATCCTGTAATGATTCGGTCTCTGGCCCTACTCGGCGGATTGCGGCGCACCATACGGCGGCGACCTAATTGGTATTGAATATTGAGCTTCGTATGAGAAGATGGGAGTACACGCACGAGAGTTTTGAGCCACAGTGAATCATTCGGAAAGCTCATGTAGTACGCGTACACTTGCACGGTCAATAGGCCTTGCAGGCTGCGGAGTTTTCAAGAAGAGCTAGCGGGAACGCATGCGGGTCTCACAACGTCGCAAAGAGAACTTCCGGAGGCATCAATAAGCGTCTCTTTAAGCAGTAGACGGGGAGCACACACCTCCGATGTACATTGCACCGTAGGTCTCGTCCATGGTCGGCGGCGACATGACGGTGGAGGAAAAGCTAGTGTGAGTGCTTGCCGGTGCCAGTAAGACCTGGGAAATCGTACCTGCGGCGTACGACCAAGTGGAGCAATAATTGCGGCATGCGATCGACAAGTTTCCCGCTGGGCATAAGAACCGGGAGTGGGATGAATTCAAGACGGGACAGCAGCGGGACAGCGGCGAGAAACGATGCGCAGACGACCTCCAGGCGAGTGGCAAGCCGACTCCCATCACTCGGGAGCAAGCAAAGCGCAAGTCCCGCCCGAGTCCCGTCGTCCGAGTACTTTAATTTAGTCAGTGACGGAAGCTTCCACACGGAGCAGTACGTACTCGTTCCTGTCAAGCCCGTATCGCCTCCGTGGCAGCTCCAATAATGAACCAGGACTCGGAGACGAGCAACGGTTTGAATGGTGCAAACGGTCTGAATGGTGCATTCTGAACGCGACCCGTTATCAGGGACGGTCGGCGCTCAGCAGCGGCGAGAAAAATAGACGAGGGCAGTCCTCCGCGCGTCGAGAATGGCTGTCCGAGTCAGACGGATCTCAGCTTCAAGTTTGACACCCATGCCATCCGTCCGTCCAAGTCAACTTGATATTTAAGGTCATAGTAGATATGACGAGGGCTGCGCACAGACATACTTTACGGCCCGAGGGCTTGAAACTCAGATTGTCTAGAGTCGCATCGGATTCGACCAGCGCCGCCTTGAGAAATAAGTTGGAAATAAGTAGGAGTTTGTAGGTTTTTCCGCCGCAGAGGTTCACCGTGGAGCCTGAGTAACCACTCGTAAGTCTCCAGGCTCGAGATTCCCGGGAGATGCGCAGCAGAAAGTCGTTTCAAATTGTGGGGTCATGGTCGGGAGGAAAGGCGCATCAACCGTGACGATCAGATCCCGTGACGTGTCGGCTTCTTGACACGCGCGTTGATGAGGTTCGCGGTCTTCCGCTTCCCCACTGTCCTGCACGATCTTGCGCTCGGATTAGTGGACTTGCCTGCCTCATTAGGCTCTCCCTAGCCTAGTAGCTCAAATTCTTGCCGACTATTTTCTACTATTCTAGTTTTCAAGCCTGAGTCCTCAAGCGGCGGGAGTCAAGCCTGTCGGCATCCTGACGTTCATGTAAGTATATCTGCTTGCTGGGCGTCTTTTTGTCGACATATCAACCGAACCTTGACTGAGCTCATCCGGGCAGCGTAACAGTGCGCTAGGTGTCCCTGGAAGCTGGCGCTCACCGTCTTACGGCTCAGGATGTGTAGGTTCCTCACATATGAACAGGAAATTCTGGACAAGTTCGATTCGTATACAGCGGGTAGCTCACTTAGAAAGAATGTGAGTCCCTCTCAGATCGCGAATCGAGGTTCTGCTCATCAGCGCGTCTTGCAGTGCGAGGACTATGGGCGTCGACTTCTGCTGTGCTGACCATCATGCATCGTGCGGAACCGCTTCTCGGAGGACACGCTCCAGATTCTCTGCTGATCAGTCAGTACGATTCCTTTCCTCGACCCGAACTCCCGAAGACGCCGTCGCTGGTCTGCGGCGATGCGAGTGAACTCGCGGAACGGTATACGTACATTGTTCCCCGTCGGCGGGCCTGTCTCGCCTGTGGTCATTCTACTTACAGCTGCACAGGCGCCACTGACCGGGGTCACCATCCGTTGATACCGCAGTTGGGTCTACCACCCACTTAATTGAATTAATCATACACTACTTGTATGGCCACATACACCAATCCTAAATCTGCGAGACCAACCACCCGATTGGCTGCCGGTCCGCCAGTGTCTCTTCGCCACCATCCGATGTTACATCAGCCGCGTCAACAACCCCCTCCTCGACAACTCGTGGCGGGCGTGCACGCTGATCGTTCCCCTGGCCACTGGCAAGTACGTCCAGCTCACACCCGGCGGCGTCGAACCCGGTACTCCTCGATCCATAATCAAAGTCGACGGTCGACAAACACGCAGACCCCGTGGACGTCTCGTTCCTCGTTCGGGGCCACCAGACGCGAGTTTCCCGTCGTTGCCGGGTTGTTGTGGGTATGCTCGGTGACTCGGCGTCGGGGCGGTAGAGGGCGCGCAGCGCGCGGATAAACGACTGGGTTCAGGATCACGATGAGTGTTGTGCATCGAGGGAAAGAGGGATAGAAACGTACAGGGTCTGTAGCGGCGAGCAATCCGTATATCAACGGACGCGCGGAGTAGATCGTAAGGTCGGCAATGTTCATCCTCCAGATCTGTACGGAAATATAGTGACAAATGTCGAAAGGAGAGGAATGCGTACCGGCTCGGTAAGCGCAGGATCGCCGGACTGAAGCAAGTCCAAGACGGAGGTGGAGATGTTAAGCAGACACGAGACGAGAGGGTAGAGGCCTGGTGCATGGAGATGAGCGACGAGACTAAGGTAGGCAGATGCGACACACCGATGCGCAAGACGATGCCACGAAAAGCTCTGATGTGTTCCCGTTCTCGCTGGGACGCCGGCCCGGTGGGCAGTGCGGTCGGCGGCTTTGTATTGACATCGAGGTCGACGGTGGGGAACGTTGAGCGGTGCGTGCGCGACGTCGAATGCCATACACGAATGCGAAACGAGCGGGTCTCCAGCTGCAGGGATTTAGCACAGAGAACGGCTTGTGGATAGACAAACGCACCTCATACCCGACCAAATAGGCCACTATCACCGCGAAACTTGTCACCTCGCCAACGGACGTGAAGACCAACCCGGCTGTCTGTGTGCTGATAACCCACTTGAGGAGAGTCGGGCCTGGGACGTTTCGGTACCAGCAAGTGAGGTTTGTGGGGTTCAGCCTGTTAGCATGGCATAAGTGTACATGGGGAACAGCGAGGTCGTGCGGACGCACCCGAGTCGTCCTGCGGCGAAAGGTGGTATATTGAAAGCCAGACAAACTATCGTCACGCCAGCAACGTAGAATTTCTCCATCCGCTGGCCGTTGACTTTAAGGGTAAGAACGAGGCTGGGGGTGGGTGAGAAAGAAACTCTGGTTAGCAGTGATAGGACGCACGGGAGGTTGATTGCGACGCAGAAGAACATTCCCGCAGAGTACATGAGACTGCTCTGGACATTCGTGAGTGAACCGAAGGGGTAGAGGGACGGCGACGGACATTGACAAAAAAACCCTGGAACTCGCAGGCAAGCCCTGGACTTGTGTTGATGGTCGAGACGGGGAAAACTATGCAAAAGACGAGACTGTAATGTCGTGTGAGGTATAGCAAAAGGACACGGAGACGAGACGCACTGGGCAACCAGAGCGTAGACCAACAACCGGAAGCTTACACGATCGAGATGTGTCCGAGACACTGGATTCCAGGCTGCGTATGCGTAGATAATAAGGAGTACGGTCGACAGCAGGGCGCCTGGGATGATAAGACCGAGCAGGAGCCGTTCACTGTGGGTGTTCGTCAACAAGCAGAGCCTATGACGCTAGATGGACATACAAAAGCAGCGCGTCTGCGGGTGTCGATTCATGGAGTCGTGGCCCAGACAACGGCGGAGTCGCCATCGGATGGGAAGAGAAGGAAACCCTGAGTGCGGGAAAGCAGATTTAAGTACATTGGAGCCCTGAGTGTGAGAAATACGTCGGTCAGTGACAACCGCGATGCGCCTTTCCTCCCGCCATTATCCGTGCGCGAAACTCACCTGGGTGTGTAGTCCTCACGCTCCCTCTCATTGGCACCCATTCACGACCTCACTCGGGTCTGCGAATGCCCGAGAGGCTGCCCGTGGATGCGGCCGCGTTCTAGTAACATTTCGAAACCCATACAGCGGGAAGTCATGCCGATGGCATGCGAAGTGGCAGTTTGACGCAATATGCCGTTTGTCTGCTATTATTGGTTGCAATTAGGTGATCTATATCCTTGGGCGTCTCCTGAAGGACTAAAAATACGGCGCGTTGCATTGGAGGGTGCCAGCGACGAGCATAGATCAAGCAGGATAATCGTCTAGATACGTGTCAATGCGAACGGGGCGCGAACTAACGGCCACGGGTCGTTCTCGTTGCTAGTGTCGGCCATGCGGAAGAGGGGTCCACGTCTGCCAGCGACACCATGCCTGGACACGAACGAAACACCGCGAAAAGTTGCGTTATAATCATCGAGAGGTTTCAGAGGGGACGCGGAATCGGCATCATCGCCGAGCGTTCGGTGGGTGCTAGCGCTGAAGCTTTTTGCCCTAAAGGTCGGACCGGGTCGTTACTGTACACAAATGGGCGAGTTTGAGCGAGACGTACCACAGTCCAGCCCCCATTTTCGTCGCTCATGGAAAGGAGAGCGGAGCGTACACCGCTCAAAAGCGGAATGGCGACAAAGCCGTGGTCGCAGACAAGGCCAGTGGAAACGGGTCGTCGTACGCGGAGTATGTTCGGTTGGTGGCTTCACGAGATGAGTGCGTAAAGCAGGACTGTGATCATGATCTCGTGGCGTGATGCCCTTTCCTCCCACAACAATCCCCATTGGAGTTTTCCCCACTCTAAGATGTTCTGGCGGGACTAGGCCTTGACTCTAGGCTTCAATGCTTTCCTGCGGGAAGTAAGTATCATCGTGTGGTGGGTAGAGTGAAAGCCTCTGCTCTTTTCTGTCGTTCGACCTCAGGCTCCCGAGCACGGGCCGTGGAAAGGCGGACGTGTTATGGTGACCAGTCCAGACTCAAATAATGGCATGCCAATCGACGTGTGCCATAATAGCAGACGGCGTTCCAGTGGCATGCGAAACGGGGTCTTTGGTATGTCGTACAATACTTACCGCGAATCATTAACTGAGCGCGACCGGCTCGCTTACTCTCGCCCTCCAGCTCTTCCTCCCCGTCATGGGGACGCCGACCATGGACGAAACCTATGGTGCATTGTACATCGGAGGTATGTGCTTCCCGGCTAAAAAGCAAGCCTATTGACGCGTCCCAAAGTTCTGTTTGCGACATTGTAAGGCTCGGACCTGCGTACATTCCGCTAGCCTTGTCTCACAAACTCGTTAGCTTTCAAGGCCTGCTGACCGTGCAAGCATACACCTACTACACGAACTTTCCCGGTGACTCTCGGTGGCTCAAAGCTCTCGTGCGTGTACTCCATATTTTCATATATACAGCAGCTAAATCGAAAATAGGTCGCCACGGTGTGGTGCGCCACGATTTGTGGCACTAGAGCTACACTCTGAACGCTTACAGGATCCTCGATACCACCCATCTCGTGCTCGTCGCTCAAGCGTCATACCACTACCTCGTCACAAGCTGGGGCGACCCAGCGGCACTCCTGGTCGCAATACCAACATTAAACCTCCACATGCTCTTTGTCTCAGTTCCCGCGCTCCTCTGCAACATTTTCTTCCTGTATCGGTGCGCCTCGATGACCCACTCTTCACTTTAAACTAAATCTCCCTCCCACAGGGTCTGGGTGTTCAGCAACCACAATTGGCTCATCATCGGCTTTCTCGGCTGTGGATGTCTCGCGGGGTTCTGCATCGAAGCTGGCATTATCATCGAGATTCTGAGCATCCCGCTGGTGGCAGAATACAGTCAGCAGACTACGAACGCTAAGTGGGAGTTTAGCGTTTTGGCTATATGTGCGTGCCGTGCCTTCTATTTTTCTCCCGCACCCTGGGCTTTGGCTGACGGACCCAAGTCGATTTATTGCTCGCGTGCACGTTGGTCTGGTATATCCGGACAACGAAATTGGAGCTCGCCGATGAAATGGATGGTGTCCCCGCGTATGTGTAGCATTCTAGCCAATCCAGCGCTCACACATCCCAGACGCACGAACCTTGTTCTGCGACGAGTGATGCAGTACGCCGTGGCTACCGGGCTTGTAACCAGGTGACTCGCGGTCTCATCTTCCCCTCCTCATCGCTCTGCTAACGCCGCATTACCTCAGTATCGTGGCGCTTGGTACGCTTGCCGCGGTCCGTCTACAGTTTTTTTCTCTTCCGCCCAACTAATCCACACATTCAGTTCATGCTTGCCCCAGATACATTCATATTCATCGTGAATCTATCCAAGTTTATTTTCTCCCCCAGCCTACTTACCTCTTTAATCTACAAGGCCATCTACTTCTCCTTCGGTCGCATGCATACTAATGCCCTGCTCGTGAAGTATGACTGCCAAAAAAACTTTATATCCTATTACTTACCGCCGTAGCCTCAACGCAAGACGTTCTCTGCGGCAATCAATCCAAAAACCATCCTCGACCATGGGACTCGGAAGCAGCTGGTTGAGGCCATCGTCGGCGCCCCAGATAAACTTGGCATGTTCCAATTTGTTTTCTGAACCACCTCAGGAACCTCATACTCGCATTCTCCAGGCCCGTCATCCGCACATGGCCGAGAGAGGGATCTCCGAATATCCTCTCAACATAGCGAGCTTGCACTTGACAGTCGAGTCCGAGTCGCAGAATGCCTGGACCGAAAGCAATCTTTCTCGGATGGAGAAGGTCTGGTCGCGAAATACCGTTTAAAATCTGCTCGATCGTGCGACGCGGACAGGCGCAGGGAGGGAGGAGTTAATCCATGGTAATTATTTAATGAATTATTTATTGTTCGATGTCTGGGACCAGATGGTGCGAGACGAAAAATGCGGCAGATAAGCTTGAGGAACGTCCAGGGGTGAGAGGTGGCAAGATTCGTGGAACGCCTGCTGGATTCCGAAGGACCGAAGAGCGTGACACCACCGAGACACCCCTCCTTGCTTTTAACCAGGCCGCCGTCATCTTGCGGCTACTCGCTGATTTCGCCTGTCGGGTAGAACCTTCAAAGGGAACGAATGCTGCTCAATGGATTCGACGCCGAGTAGTATGGGGGTGTCCAGGAAGAATTACAGCCAGTAGTGCGTGAGCGGCGATCAAGTAGGTAGAGGTGTAATAAGATATAGAATCGTGGATGAATGTGAAGGTGCCATGGAAGATTAATGCCAAATACGGTCGTATCCGAAGAGCAAGAAACTCGTATCTGCCGCGATATCCGATACTAGTGGTCGAAATCGAATAGCTTAGTAGAGCAGGAGCTCGCAGCAGGAGATGTCCATCCCATCCCTCTGCAGCCTTGAGACCTTCCCTTTCGCCCGAGCCTCTGTCCCATCTGCACTCCCGACAGCTGCACCCCGTCGTGGACGGTCCTCCGAGTCTGGGGGGTGGATGGTGGTCAGCCGTGTCGAGACGGAACTCCCGAGTTCTCAATGCGATGCTCCCCCGAGCTTCACGCAGCACCCAACCCGTCACAATCTTCTCCTCCCCTTCGTCTGGCTTTCGAGCCGCTCCCGGTCCGCCGGAATCCCAGCCGGTCACGGGTATCGACGACGAGTGCTGCAGGTCGCTCGTCCTCGGGGACATATATCGTCAAGTCGGAAGGCTGGGGCGAACGGGTGTCTGCTGCCGCGCTGGCACCCTGACGGGAACGGGATGATCCACGAACGGCACAGAATATAGGCTGGTAGCGCGTCCCGCAGACGGCGCTAGGGTCGTTCGCATCGTTGGCGTCGGCGCGTAGTGGCACGCTTCGATTCCGCAGTGCCCACATTGACGGCGTGGTCGTTCTACACCCTGCGATTCCCTCCCGCAGCAGCGATCTCTCCGCCCGGCACCTTCGGTTCGGGCCATGAGCCCACGTGTGTCGATTTGGTGACGAGGGTCGTATGGGTAACGGGCGGTGCTTCCGGGAACGAGGAGGACGGTCCAGGTGCGGCGGAAGACTCGCGTGAAGCAGCGGATGCCAGTGGGTGACTTGGATGTCTGTAAAACAGTGCAATTGTGAATGGGAGGACATTGGAAGAGGTAAAGGTATATACCTGACAGCGCAGTACGAAGTCGCTAGTATTATGACCACGCCGTCGCGGAAGAGGAGCGGCCTGGACAATATGGATTGCCGAGCGGAGACCTTCTCGGGGACGGAGAGTGTGGGAGGAAGAGTAGGGTGGAGGAACACCAGTCGTCGATCGTTTTCCTGCGGATGATCGTCAGGGGGCGGAAGGTGCAGCAAAAGGGAAACGCACCGACTGTATCAAGAAATCGCGGGAATGCTGGGGTTGCTCGTGGAGGACAGCAGGAGGAAGATCTGGATACGCATTAATCGCCAGTACGAGAAGGCCACACGGGAGAAGAAACCACGGACCATGTACGGCGGCAGGCACATATGGACGTGCTCGTCGATGAACGTCAGCGAGCTGCCTTCAGCAACGACCGAGTCTCGTGTTGCGCATGCTTGTCCGGCGATCGATGGAGGCAGACACTTGAGGCATTCGGGCTCCATTTTCTCTGCCGACGAACATGAGTTTTGAGCGAGAAGGCAGCCGAAACGGATACGCACCACACAGAAAACGGAGAGGGTACAGGTTCCATCGTAAAGCCCTCGGTACGAGACACGTCCTCGGTAGCTTGCCCAAGGAGCGAATCGGACACATGCAGGGCGGTCATTGAGCCGTGCTTGGCAATGCGGACTGCGGGTTACATGGCTGTCTTGGTCATGCCATGTGCGAACTGTCGACGGTCGTTGTAGACGGAAGGACAGTTGATGCATTCGGCGGCGACGAGTTACGCGCGCGACGAGAATGCTATAGTCGGAATGAGGCAGAGAGTATCGCGTCGGATTTTTAGAACGTACCAGTCGCATCTAACCCGCACCTAGCCCGATACCATTCTTCTAGCTTCGCGCTGCAGCCTGCTCCACGCATGAGAGCAGCATTCCCCACTCTCAGCGATGTACGTCCGACGTTATCGCAAAGACTGATAAACAGGAGCAGTCAGAAAAGGAAGGAAGCGCGAGAACGAGGGCGAGGATGACGCACCCAATTCCAGCTGGTTCTAACCCATCCAACCGTCGCTGTGGATTGCCAGCGAGCGCACGGAGTTATGCGAGGAATGACTGCTGCTTGCAATCGGGAGGCGGGCAGTGGAAGATGGCCATGGAGGAATGGACAGGGCTACCTCAGAGAGGCTCCAGTGCGATGGCCGTTTCGTTCATTGTCGTTGCGATGAATTCGTTGCTTACCAACATGATTGATCCGCTCGGCGCTCGTCTTTCCACCTCCACCTAGTCCAGCATCTGCACGCAGGGAAGAAATCAGAGCCTATACTTACAACTGCTCATCTATGAACGTGCATCCTATCTCCCTGCCACCAACGGCCCTGATTCTCGTACTCACTTGCTGCCTTCAAGTTCGGCTTCGAGTTACTTGACCTTTTTCGCTTGCTTTTCGCCGACGCTTTCTAACCCACGCCCACAAACTTCAAGCCGGCAACAGCTTCTATTTAAGCGTGCAGTTCTGTCTTCCAATTGAACGCAGACCTGCTTTTACACTTTGTACGTCTGATCTCTTGCGCACGTTGGCATTCTCGCTGGGTCAGTCAAACCGGTATCGGAATCCTTCTCTCCGCTCAGCATCCTCCAGTCTTCTGGCTTCCTTCTCGATCTTGCATACGCCAGTGATGTCTCTGTGGTTCTGGCAGGACATCGCGCGACTCAGACTCAAGGTCGTTTTTGTTCTCACTGGTATCCCATGACTGTCAATCCACATAGACAAAACAATCATCGTCAACGCACGTCCGCGTGGCCTGGTACCGTATAGAACCGTCGACGACTTGTCTTCCGTGACCTTCCCAGTGCATCTGTCGATACATCTGACTCTGAATCATGATCCCCTTGTACATCGGTTCCCGACGAATGTCTCTCATCGACCCTCCGGAAAATTAAACATCCTTCTATTTCACCTGCCGCTCTTGAATTGTCGCCCTGAGTACATAGCCTTTCCGAAAGTATCGCCGAGCCGGGACACCAATGCTTTCCGCGCTAGAAGCAGCGAAGGCGTCTATCTGCCCACCACTCACAGCTCACACGGCAGCCTACAGCCTCGCACAGCCCACACCTCGCACCTTGTCTCTCTCCCCCACTATGCCTCGCCAACAGTTATCCCAACGCCGCCCTCCTGGAGTCCAGCTGGCTCAGTCCATGCAAGCACTTGCACCGTCCCAGCACATCCAGCGGGCAGACCGAGCCGCCTTCTTCAACGATATCAATAATGTCACCATTACTGGGGGCATATTCAATCAGGTCATCCAGCAGGGCAGTCGTGAGGTGACTGGTGAGGAGGATGAGGATCGTGAGTACCCTGATATCTAGCTGCTATTCGTGGATTCCTACCGCATAACTAGAATTCCGTCGGGTCAAGTGGGGTGACATACGTCTGGGAGACATGGTTGGCCAGGCCACAGTTGTAGAGCGCCGTACCACTCGCACTGGACGTGTCAAATGTGTTGTGGTTGGAAGGAAGATGATTTATCATGCCAAGATATTTCCCTCTGCACAGCCATTTACGGTTGTGGCCTATAAAGGGCTGGACTTTGGAAAGGTGAGTCAGTTTACTACTTCCTAATATCACTTCATGGGGCTCTAGTGGAAGGATGATGTGATTCAACAACAGCACATCCTGTAAGTTTATTTCTTCCTTTTCTTCCTAATGCCAGTCACTGAATAATTTGAAGCTCTTCCAATTTCACAAAGCTGTTTGGTGTGACAAACTCTCGCTTTATCAATGCAGTGATCTACCATGATGGTATCTCCTAACCTGGTTCCCAAGCAAAGGCTGAGTTCATCCCAGATTTAATTCCCCTGCGGACTCTCCGGAGCATGTGCACATCAAGTATATCATACAAGTTGTTGTGCAGCCTCATGGTAAATTCAAGAAGTTGTTGTCTTTCTATCTGAAACATTCTGTAGATCCAACAATTTGCGGTAAGGAATTCCTCTGTACCTTGCAGTGGACTAATTTATAGACAGACCTCCACTCAATACCTGCAGGAAGATGTGGGGGTGAGCCTGGATGAATATAACTTCTGAAGCTACTCAGAGTGGTTTTGCTGCTCAACGGGAAGGCTGCAAATCAGCCTAGGATCCTCTGAGCTTGCAACATCATATTGGTTGAAGAACTGGCCAGTAGAGCACACCAACTACTCAGGGCTTGAGAGGCCAATAACCCCCTGGATGTCTTTCCAGGAGCTCTTGGGATTTCTCTCATTTGAGACTGTGGTCGCCATGCTCTATGACGGAGCTCATACTACTATTTCCCTGCTGAATCCTGTGGAAGATATCTCTTTTCAATTTCCCACAATACTGGGCATAGACTCAATCCAAAATGTCTGTGAAATCATGCACTTTCCAACTTCATACAATCTCAAGCCAGACATCATCAACTGGTGTTATCTGTCCGATGAGGGGTTGAGATATTCAGTTGGCCAAAGAATCTCAGAGGAATGGACAAGGTATCTAGTTGTTTGGCATTCCACAGCACTAAATAATGATACAGAATGACGATAAATGATCTCTGCTTAATGCAGCAATCATTATCTCGACAATGCAACTTTCATCATTTATATGAAGAGATAGACTCTCGTTGGAGTGAAGCCACATTTTTCAAGCAGGCAATCATGGAGATTGTTCTAAACCAAGATGTTTCTCAGTGTGAGATGTTACAGCCGTTTGCATTTTGATGTGAAATTCCATTTTTGGTCGCGCGCGGCCCGGGTTGTTCCCACAGCTTGAACACGACCACTTCTTTGCCTTTTGAATATACCATGCACTACCCTCGAGGCTCCAATCCATTGATGGGATCGATTGAAGGCGCTCAATTTACTCTTTCCCTCCATGCCCCCCAAAATCTCCTCCGACTTGAAACAGCGCATCGCCGATATGTACCTGAAGGACGGCATGAAGATGGCGGAGATCGCGAAGCTGCAGAGTGTCTCGATAGGCCTGGTCTCTACCGTCGTGAATCGCGTACGCAAGTACGGAGGCGTGGAGAATCCATTTGCACAGCCAACTGGTGCGAAGCCTGTGTTGAATGACGAGGACCGGGATTTTCTGAGGGCTCTGAATGAGGCCAATTCAATGCTCTATCTCAATGAAATCCAGGAGAAGCTCCTTTCCATCCGAAACGTCTCCGTCTCCCTTGCCACGATCTGTCGGGAACTGAAGAAAATGTGCCTGGTCCGCAAAAAGGTTTCCAAAGCAGCAGTAGAGCGCGACGACGAGCTGCGTGCACTATGGCGGCTCCAAATGACTCAATACACCGATCCCAACCTCTTCGTGACGCTAGATGAGAGCGCGGTGGACAACAAGACTTCTCAGCGCAGCCATGGGCGATCCGAAGAGGGAACACCATGCGTACAGCGTGCCGCCTTCATTCGCGGCAAACGATACTCGATCCTTCCAGCCTTGACGGTCGACGGCGTCATCGCGTTGGAAATATTCGAAGGCTCTGTTACTACGGACCGCTTTCTTCAGTTTCTCAAGGAACAAGTGGTGAGTCGTAAACCATGCTCTAGTACCTGTCCACAGCTGACCGTCGAAAGGCCCCCCAACTCAATCCATATCCCCAACCACACAGTGTTGTCATTCTCGATAACTGCAACATTCACCATGACGAGGACATTCGGGCGCTCATTGAGGACGAGTGCGGCGCCCGTCTCGTCTATCTTCCACCCTACTCTCCCGACTTCAACCCGATTGAGGAGGCCTTTTCGTTGATCAAGGCTTACTTGCGCCGCAATGTGGCAACATTTACGCCAGAGCGACTGCCATATCTTGTCCGTTGTGCAGTTGAGAGCATTACACCAGACATGGCACGCGGATGGTTCAATGACTGTGGGTATATCTACTAGCAGTAGGTAGAAGACACGTAACAACTGTATGAATAGTATTCAGAGAGTCCAAGTTTCCCTTACGTTCAATTGGTTAGTATTCGATTTGTTAGTATTCAGTCCATCCCGCGCCGCGCACGCTTCACCTCAACCTTCCCCATCCAACGCGCTGCATACTTCCGCAGCTGACGCACCACACCCTCCGTCATGTTGGTGATCTCCATGATGTGTTCCGTCGTGATATCCTCGTTGCATAGCTCGCCCGGTGTGAAGCATACATCGCGGAGTCTCTCCGTCGCCAGCTCGACAACGTGTTGCGGAATGTCGCAGTTTTTCTGGAAGTCATTCATGCAGAGCTCGAGCTCATCGGAGGCGGGCGGAGGTGGCGACGATGTTGGGGCAGGTGGGCTGGGTGGATCGTGAGCGCTGGGAGCCGCCTGCGCCACGGTTGTCGACGGGAGATCCATGCCGTTCTGCTTTGCCATCGTCTGCATCATCATCAGCATCAGCATATTCGTCGTATCACTGGTCGATGCCGGCGCAGCAGGAACAGGCTGGACGATGGTGTTGGGCCCATTATGACCACGTGGACGACCGCCGGACACAATTGAAGACACGCGACAGCCCCAAGAGCGAAGCAGTTCAACAGGAGGAGGTCCCTGGGACGTACATTCGTTCGAGGCCTGGTAATAGATTAGCTTGAGGTATAGCATCATTGCGGAGACGAGAGCCTCACCACAGCCTCGGCCATAGCCTTGAGTCGAAGATTGTTCAAGATAACATGGCGACCATCCTCGTCAATGAAGCAGAACCCGTGCTTAGAACAAGCGTGGTGAGACTGGATCTCAATGATGATCTTGGCGAGGAGGCGTTGCTCGGGAGTGGCGTAGTCAACGTTGGGAACACGCGGGCCCAGAGTCAGCTCACTAGCGAAGGGGTCCGGGGTATACGGCTATGGGTGTATCAGCGTTACGATGAAAGCGATGAGAAAATCATACCCGCTTGGCGTGTTGCCTGAAGCCATCCATGGCATCGAGATCAAACCCGACGTAGATCGTGTTGATCTTCTTGCTGGTGGTGGCACTGAACTTCTGCAAGGTTATTGTCCAGTCGGTGTCAGTGTCGACACTGTTCGGGGCCGTCTTCGTGCCGCTGGAGATTATGGTCAATAGAGACTCGCAAGAGGGCGGTGCAGGAACACATACGACCAGTAGATGGACATTGTAGGCCCGTGATGCTCCCCCGGCGCGTAGATGTCAGCAAGGTCCTTCGCACCGAGAGCTAGGATGATAAAAGCACCGCGAGATATGCCAAAGACGTCGACAGTGTCCGCAACGAGCTTCCCCGGGGTGAGGATCTTCTTTGCGCCTTTGGATCCACACGCCTTTTGGTCGGGCTTGACCTCGGTGAATGTAGTTGTGACTTGGACAAAGAAACGACGTGGCTGGTCCTTGGCTACGAGACATGAGTATCCACGCATGTTTCGGAGCAAGCCACTTGCCAGCAGTGCTTGGGACCTCGTGATCTGACTCTGGCTCCCCTTCGCTGCCATTCAACGTGAAGGGGGAGCTCACACGGTCGCCATCATGCGCAGTGTGCGGCTGGATGATTTCGCCGGAGATTGGGTCGGTGTAGGGACGCGCAAGGCTGGGAGTAAGAGTGGGAGCGACGAGCTCGTGGAAGGCACTGCCTTGCTTCGGAGCATTGGCATTACGCAGAGAACGCCGCATCGTTGCGGCCTCGAGAAAGAAAGAGGGAAGAGAGAAGTGGGCTGATTGCGAATATCAGTGGCTGCATGTATAGTCTGCTGAATTCTCACCGGCATGTGCAGCAGACGGGCTCATCGGCCAGCTCATAAGGTGTAACGAGGGTGTATATTGGCATAGGAAGATGGTGGCTTTGGCCCTGACGGAGATTGTCGAAAGCGGGACTTGGAGCGGAGAAGAGGTGCTTATTACGTGCGGATCGGCAGCAATCCAAGGGCCCGCGGATCGTCTTGTTTGCGGGATTGTGGATTGTGTAGAGCTATTCATGGCTGGGGCATCGATATGGGCTCATGGTGGTCGAAAACAAGCTGTGGGAACAACCCGGGCCGCGCGCGACCAAAAATGGAATTTCACATCAAAATGCAAACGGCTGTAACTAATCATGAAGCTAATTTACTGAAATGTTATAATAGGGGCAGAGATACGTAAGTATTACAAGGGAGTGTGGTCGCTCCACTCCCGCCCGGTCCGGCCCGCAAGAGCTGTGCAGTACACGTCATGCCGAGAGCCTGCTTGACATCCGAGGTAAGCTCTTTTAGAGAAAGGTAATTTGCTCCTTCCTTCTGTCGTTGAGCATATTCTAGACTTTCCAACCAGTGTATATATGAATATCCACATCTTGGATACACCAGACGAGTTCACACTTGCTGGCACATTCATGACCAATGCTCCAACGGATGACATCTTCCTATTCCTTTCAAACATAGCAGATGCCACAACAACACGTGGTTTTACAGTCCCTGCCCTCCAGAACTTATACTACTGGTCCCGTGATCCTGCTGGACTTCAACCGCTTCTTATAGAGGACCTTGATCTGTATGCACCACCTGAGATCCTCTGTACACCTTGGCTCTATGGAATACGTCTATCAGTTGACGAGGTCAATGACCTCAGAGCTGTGTTTCCAAATCATCAAACAGACCCAACCACATCATGCCTTGCTCCAGTTGTGCATGAAGTTCCAAGGCTGCTCTTCAGTAAGTGCTCAGAAGGACTAGTGATAGTCTTGATCCAAATATATTCAGATTCTACCAGAGCAAGGATGCCAGAGCCATTTAGATGGTTCGTGGACCCCAGTGTATGTCACTACTGGTGAGATGCCGCTCTCTATCTTTTTGTTGCATGGACTTACTCCAAGACAAGTGGAGAATTGGCCTTCAATTTTTACTAAGGATATAGACTATGTATCACATCAGCAGTACTTTTAGCCGCACTGTTCCGCACACGTAGTGCTGTCCAAAGATAATAGAAATAGACTTGAAGGTGTCATGAATGTCACAATGGCAGGCATAAAAATGATTGTTGAAACTAGGACATGGAATATATAATTATGCACAGATTGTTAGACCATGCTAGAAGGGGTGTCTACCATTGTATATCCTTCCATGCTGGAATCCTCCATCATCACAGTCGCCTCAGCCCCAGTGTCGGCTTGGTACTGTGCCAGCCTAGCTGTCACGATTGCTGTTTGTTTCGTGACCAGATGGCATGTCACATGTCACATACTCCGGACGGACTGTGCCATCGACTGCGGAACTGTGCATCGACTGTGCCATCGACTGCGGACTGCGGACTGTGCGCTGCGGACTACGGAGCACAGCCACCGAGGGTAGTATATATACCGTAGCCAGCTGCCCTGTATCCCCAGTCCTTTTATTCCATCATGTTTACACTCTTACCATCTCCTCCTCCTCTCTCTCTCTCCCTCCTTGTGTTCTGTCATCTGATACCCCATTGTCACATCATACCGTGACCTCTGGCGTATACTGTGACAGCTCGCATTCCTCTGATCTTCGCCCTGTTCGTGACATAATAAAAGGACTCCCTTCATACCTTCGTACCACTTGGAAATTTGCTAAAGTTTCCAGACCCCTCATACCACAAATACACCCCAACACCTCCTACCCCTCCGACAACCTCCTACCATTGCAACATGGCGCCGAAAGTTGTGCTTGCTTCCCTCCCACCATTCTTCACTGGCGATTCTGCGAAGTGGGATAACTTCGGGGATTTTCTTACCACCTACATTGCTGCATATAGCAATGAACTCGACACCGAAAAGAAGAGGATTCTTTTCACCATCTCATTCCTCCGAAATGCAGATGGGTCCAGCTGTGTTGCATCAGACTGGGTGCGCAACTGGAAAAAGCGCACTCTAAACATAGATGGAACCCTTCGCGCATCCTACACTTTTACTGAGCTCATTGAGGAGCTTGAAAAGGCATTCAAGGACCAGAACCTCACTCAACTGTCTCATATCAAGTTGACAAGTACCAAACAGGGGAAAATGTCACTTGTTGAGTATCTCCAACAGTTCGAACTTCACGCTGAACAGGCTGGTTATTCGCCGCACGATGCAACAAGTGACTATAATGCCTTTTTGATCGAACTCTTGGAGGACAACATGAACCAGGACATCATGTCCCAGATGTACGTTGGAGGATCTGTGGTCCCAACAACTTATGCTGGGTTCAAGAATCGGCTTGTGCAGATTGCTGGAAACCTGCAGCGGGGCAAGATCAGGCAGCAACGCCAGAATGCTCTTACTGTGCAGAAACCAAAAGTCTTCCAAATCCTTCGACCACCCCCAGCATCTCACAATGCTTCACCCAATCATACCAATTCGACCATGGACAACTCCGTGCCCATGGAACTCGACAACCAAGGGCAGACTTCAAAGCCTTTCCGTTGCTACAATTGCGGAAAGTTTGGACACATCAAGAAGAACTGCCCGGATCCACCGAAACAGAAATTCAACTTGCGAGCCCTCTGTACAGAGATTGATGGGATGGATGCGCAGAGCGAAGTGCTCCATTCCCTGGCTGCAAAGTTGAAGGAAAAGGGTTTTTGATGCGCTCTGCTCCATTGGCCGAGGAGACAGAGCATGCAGATAGATATGGACGGTTTACCGTCCTTGCAGAGAAAGGAGATTCCTTTCGAAAGTTTAATACTGATAGTTCTCTGGATATAGGTTCAGCGTTGCAACCAAATTTAAATCATTTGCTGGCAAAGGAACCAAACAATCGTGAAGAGAAAATTTGGCTGAATAGGAAGCGCTTGCAGAAACTGCGGAATCAGAAGCAGGATGCAAAGAATAAGCGCTGGAGTGAATTCAAGAAGGCTAGCAGACGGACAACTGCTTTTAAAAACCAACAAAAGGGGAGCATGGCTCCGATGGCTCAATCCTTGGATAAGGAGGAAGCGCCAACATCATATCAAAATCCGACACACACACGAGTACCAGCTGCGGTCAAAATTCGGGAAGCTGTGGAGAAACAGCGTGGCCCGAAACCGGACCGCTTGTCGGATGAGATCAAGAAGTTCCATGCTGAACGGAAGCGCCACGAAATGGTCATTTCAATCATGCTTGCAGAGCCCGAGACTGGGAAAACCCGCAGAATAAAGGGGTTGTTGGACAGTGGGTGCACGACAACTTGCATTGATCGGAACTACACCAAGGCGCAGGGGTTCCAGATGAAGGAACTTGATGTGCACATCACGGCAAAGAATGCAGATGGGACGGAGAATTCTCAGGGCAAGATTACCCATTACGTCGAACTTCAGATGGGCATTGGGCCTCACTGGGAAAAGACACGTCTCCTGGTGGCTGGCTTGGGGAAAGCACGAGTGTTCATTGGCTACGACTGGCTTTTAAAACACAACCCACAAGTCAACTGGGCTAGCCAGAAAATCACATTCTGCCGCTGTCCGCTGGAGTGCAACATGGACGGTGAACAATACCACATTGGCAACAAGGAACCAGAGCTAGAAGAGGGAGAATCTCTACTGCTGGTTGACTTCAGCAACGCAATTGAGCTCAGAGCCAAGGAGACTCAGTCTCAGCGTTTCGCTCAAGAAGCAGACAAGGACCAGGATAAGATGACAGAGGACAAAATCCCAGAGCATTATCGTCAGTTCAAGGACGTTTTTGCAAAGGATTCCTTTGACACTCTTCCTCAACGGCGGCCTTGGGATCATGCTATTGAGTTGAAGCCAGATGCAAAATCCGTTGATTGCAAGATCTATCCGCTTTCACGGACTGAGCAGGGCAAACTGGATGAGTTCTTGGAGGAGAATTTGCGGACTGGACGAATCAGACCTTCGAAATCGCCCATGGCTTCTGCATTCTTCTTTGTCAAAAAGAAGGATGGAACCCTCCGACCCGTGCAGGATTACAGAAAACTCAACGACATGACCATCAAGAACCGATATCCTTTGCCTTTGATCTCAGAGCTTGTCAACAAGCTCCAGGGTGCCCGCTTTTTCACAAAACTTGATGTGCGATGGGGTTACAACAATGTTCGCATCAAGGAGGGTGATGAATGGAAAGGAGCATTCCGCACAAATCGTGGACTCTTCGAACCTTTGGTCATGTTCTTTGGATTGACCAACTCGCCTGCCACGTTTCAGACTATGATGAACGACATTCTTCGGGACTTGGTGAATGAAGGACGAGTAATTGTCTACCTCGACGATATCCTTATCTTCACCGAGACCTTGGAGGAACATCGGCATGTTGTTCGTCGAGTGCTTGAAACACTGGCCAAACACAATCTTTTCCTCAAACCTGAAAAGTGCGAGTTTGAACGGACTGTCATTGAGTACCTGGGCATGATCATTTCCTACAACTCCATGAAGATGGACCCAGTCAAGATAAAGGGTGTTCTGGATTGGCCAGAGCCCAAGACTGTCAAACAGGTCCAGGCTTTCCTTGGATTCACCAACTTCTACCGCCGCTTCATTCGAGGCTATAGTGAGATTGCAAAACCACTCACAAGGCTCACGGGAAAAGGAGGCTGGGCTTGGGCGGATGAACAGAGACGTTCATTTGCATTGTTGAAGGAAAGAGTTGCAGAAGATGCTGTATTGGCATTACCAGCAGATGATGGAAAATTCCGGCTTGAAGCAGATGCTTCTGAAGGTGCCATTGGCGCTGTCTTGAGCCAACTTCAAGAAGGCAAATGGCGGCCAGTTGGTTTCATGTCACATAGTCTCTCGGACACGGAGCGCAACTACAAAATTTACGACAAGGAAATGCTTGCAATCATGGCAGCCCTGGATGAATACCGACCATTCCTCATGGGTGCCAAGGAGACCTTCAAAATTTTCACAGATCATCAGAACCTGCAGTACTTCAAGAAGCCACAGAAACTCAACAGACGACAAGCACGTTGGGTTACCGAACTATCCGAGTTCGACTTCACACTTCATCATCGCCCTGGTGCTCTGAACAGAAAGGCAGACTTGTTGTCTCGCCGAGCCGACCACGATCAGGGCAAGAATGACAATAGTAATGTTGTTCTTCTGAAACCCAAACTCTTTCGAGCTACAGAGTTCGAGTTTGAAAGTCTAGATCAACAGCTCATTGGAGACATCAAGTCATGCAAACGTTTGGACACATCAGTTAAGATTGCTCTGGAGAAGGAACTGCCTGGTTGGACCCGAAAAGATGACCTGATCCTGTACAAGGGCAAGGTCTATGTCCCACGGGATCAGAAACTCCGAGAGAAGATCATCCACCAGCATCATGATATTCCTCTTGCTGGACATCCTGGTGGATTCCGAACACAGGAGTTGATCGAGCGGAATTTCTGGTGGCCACGGATTGGCAACCAAGTCAAGGAATATGTCCAATCATGTGAGGCTTGCCAGCGTACAAGATACCGACGTCGGACCCATGGACTATTGAACCCACATGCCGTACCAAGTGGGCCATGGGAGACGATTTCGATGGACTTGATTGGCCCCTTGCCGGAAAGCAATGGATTCAATGCAATTCAAGTCTGGGTTGACTTGTTTACCAAGCGCATTCATGTTGAGCCAGTGGATGTGAAGCTCAGCAGTGAAGGGGTCGCACGTTTAACTCGAGACCGAATTGTTCGTTATCATGGGATTATGCGCAAAATTATCTCTGACCGGGATCCACGGTACATCTCCAAGTTCATGCAGGAGTTGAACCGTCTTCTTGGCACACAGATGAATCCCACAACTGCATATCGACCTCGGAGCGATGGCCAAACTGAACGCATGAATCAGGAGATTGAACATTATCTCCGGATCTATGTGAACTATCATCAATCAGATTGGGCTGAATGGCTTGCAATGGCAGAGTTTGCCTATAACGACAAAGTCCACTCTTCGACTCAAATATCACCATTCTTCGCGGACCACGGTTATCACCCCTGGAAAGGAGTCGAGGGTCGGCTGGAGTCCAGGAACGAAACAGCCCAGGACTTTGCCCAGCAGATGAAGAAGATCCGGGAGGATGCTGGCATTGCAATGCAAAAGGCAAAAGACTACATGAAGAAACAGTATGATCGCAAGCGAGTGCCAGCCCCAGACTTCAAGGTTGGGCAGAAGGTGTGGCTGGAAGCCAAAAATATCCAGCAAGATCGACCAACGGAGAAATTCTCTGATCGTCGACTTGGACCATTTGAAATTTTGGAGAAGATTGGAGCTGCAGCATATCGGCTGAGGATGCCAGGAATGGACCAACATCATTCTGTCTACAATGAAGAACTGTTGTCTCCTTATGTGGAGCCACCTCCTCACAGGCGAGAACATCGACCACCTCCAACTATTGTCCAAGGCCACGAGGAGTATGTTGTGGAGGAGATCCTCAAATCTCGAAAACGAGGCCAAGGCTACCAATATCTGGTCAAATGGAAGGATTATCCACATAGTGACAACACTTGGGAACCAGAACGCAATCTTGCCAATGCAAAGGAAATATTGAGTACGTTCAAGAAGCGTGATATCACAACTCGCACTCTGAACACAGTACCTATCTTTCCCTCCGGATATTGGGATCAGCTCATTGACCGCTACAAACCGAAGATTGAATCACTTTCCTACCCCATGCGACAACTCTTCGACCCTTCCACTGGCAAATTTGAAAACGTAAAATCTACGTCAATGAGGACATTGACCATAGAGAGGGGGTAATGTCACGATTGCTGTTTGTTTCGTGACCAGATGGCATGTCACATGTCACATACTCCGGACGGACTGTGCCATCGACTGCGGAACTGTGCATCGACTGTGCCATCGACTGCGGACTGCGGACTGTGCGCTGCGGACTACGGAGCACAGCCACCGAGGGTAGTATATATACCGTAGCCAGCTGCCCTGTATCCCCAGTCCTTTTATTCCATCACGTTTACACTCTTACCATCTCCTCCTCCTCTCTCTCTCTCCCTCCTTGTGTTCTGTCATCTGATACCCCATCGTCACATCATACCGTGACCTCTGGCGTATACTGTGACAGCTCGCATTCCTCTGATCTTCGCCCTGTTCGTGACACTAGCCGGCCGAATCTGAGAATAGACCTCCACCAGCGCATGGGCGCGGTCACAGAATTTGATCTCCTCGTTACCGGACAGCTTTATTGGGTCGAGCAGCGAGATATGACGCAGGACCTTACCGATCTTGGAGTACTGCAGAGAGGGGATCAAAGGTATAGGAACAAGCACCGAAAACTCACCAGCAAGTAGTGTGGCCTCATGTGATCTCCGTAGTTCTCTAATACAGTAAAGAGCTCGTCCATCTCGGTTGCTTTGTCAGATACACAATGAATTATAATGCAGGGATTGTTTACCGCCGCAGACATGGGAGGTTGTCGATAACTGAGGAATCGTTTCTGGAGTGTAAAACACCAGCTGCGGACCGTTTCGAGCTCAGGATCGGCGACAAGATTCAGTGCGATCGATTGGGGTTCTACAGGTTGAATCTCACTGGAAATGGAGATGAGGGGGATACCTGGGTCCTCCGTGGAGCTCAGACTCCCTCGAGCCGCTGTATCCTCCATTGTGAGATCTGGTGGGCTGCTCGGCGATTCCTGGAGACATAGTTAGATGGATAACAGGAAGTCAGGTGCTCACTTACCTGCTTAGCATCTTGATGCTCTTCATTGGAGACCACTGGCACCGGAACGTGGGTGGCAGTCTTTGCGACCGAGTCAAAGAACACTAGTGTTGCCACGGTTTGGCCCGGCTGCGGCTAAACCGTGGAGCCGAACCAATCTGGAGCCGCTCGAAGCCGACCGTTTGCTAATGGCTCCAAGCGGTTTGGCAGCGGTTTGGCTTGGTTGGTTTGACGGTTGAGCCGCAGTTTACAACGGTTTAAACCCAAATATGCTCTATTTGAGCACAGTAACCCAGTAGGACGCTCCCCGATAAGATTTTGTTGATTTTTGGCGAAGAAACACCACTTTTTTGAAATTGCAGGGAATTCAATGCATCTGCAGAGTTTAGAGTGAATCAAAAGACATCTGAGATGTTCCATGAATGCCATTGGCTGGCCAGAAACTCTCTGTGATCATTCACGCACGATGTGGAGCGGCGTCGAGAGGCGGGGTGGTATGTCACACATCCGTGACACGTCCCATCACTTACTCCAGCTTCGCCGTTTGGTATCCGCAACCACATTCAACTGCTGAGATGTGTCCTAGAGTGAATTCAAACCGGTTTGTATGCCTCCATATGCTCTATTTAGCTAATTTGATACCTTTGAGGCACTCGTAAGCACATTCCTGCTGTCCAGTGCATTTCTACACATAGACTGTTCTTTTCAACGCTGGAGTGTATGCTACAATAATATAGGGCAATTTACACAGAAAACCGTTAGCGGAGCCGCGGCTTGACCGGCTTGGACTAGCTCAAGCCGGCTTCAAACGGTTCGGCTCGGCTCTGGCGCCAACAGTTTCGGCTTCCGGGCGGTTTTGAAGCCGAGCCAGCCGAAGCCGAACCGTGGCAACACTTGATATGCCGCCTGTAAGATACGCAGGTCCTCCTCTGCCTGTCGACGAGTCTTCCGTTCTTTGTCCAAAAGCGCAAGATGCAGAACTTGTCTCGGAGCGGCAGCGGCACAACAGGCAGCGCTAGAGACTAGTGTTGCCGTTGGCTGGCTCGGCTAAGGCTAGCCGATCGAGCCGAGCCGATAAGAGCCAGCCAGAGCCGAGCTGTTTGTACTCAGCTCAAGGTGGCTCAGCTCGGCTTGAAGCCGGCTAGCTGTCGCAAAAATGTCAGGTAAGGCTGTCCAAGTGCCCAACATGCATATTTTTGGGGTTGGCAAGCCTTGCCGATGTGAAAGCCGGAAACATTTGAGTCAGTGCAAACATATGCATGTGCTCTCTTCTGTGGACGATATATGGATGTTCTATCAGTTTTACACACTCCGGGACTCTCATATATGTCTCCCAGTTTTTGAGGCAGTTTTGCAACAAAAACGGAGGCCACAGGAGATTTGTCACATTTGTGACCTTAACCGCGAAACTGCTGTTTAAGCTCATTTTGCGGGGGGGTTCGCAGGCACTTTCACCTGTAATGACCCAGATTGTCAATTAATGGACATTACATGTTGAAAAGTACACAAAATGCCCCTACAGACCTGCTTGAACCGTGATTTCCCCTAGTTTGGGGCAATGGCTGAAGTTCCTCATGCCCTACACATCCACAGCAACTGAGCAAAACTTTCCAATGAATCTAGGGACTCTGGGAGCACTTTTGGGCCTGGAGCCGCGGCCATGGCTAGCCACGGCTGAGCCGTTTGCTATCAGCTCGGCTTGGCTTATGACGCAAATGGCTCCAAGCCATATGAAGCCGAGCCGGAGCCAGCCAAAGCCAGCCGTCGGCAACACTACTAGAGACAGCATTCATCGCTCATCTAGAACTTCTGAAGGGTACCAGTCCAGCCTTCGTTCATGGAAAGGAGAGCGGAGACGGTCCATCGTACAAAGGCGGAATGGCGACGAGCCGTGGAGACGAAACGGGCTGTCGTACGCGGAGAGTATGTTCGTTTGGTCGCCTCACGAGATGAGTGCGTAAAGCAGCCGAAGCGGGACCGTGACATCGTGACATGATGCCCCTTTCCTCCCACCACAACAATCCCCGTTCGGAATTTTCCCCACTCTAAGATCCGCCCTTCACCAAGCGTTCCAGCGACTAGGATTTGACTCTGAGATTCAATGCTCACTTGGAGGAAGTAAGTATCATCATATACACTGCGTTCCGCCCTCCCATAGCCCAAATCCCCGTCACGGACGGCTAGCGGCGTCTAAAGTTGGCTACCTCCGGCTAACGACCGAGACAGGACCTGTCTAACGACCGAGACTTAAGCCCGTCTAAGCCCGTCTAAGCCGAGGCTAGGCCCGGCTGGGCCAGCTCCACGGCGCTAACCAGTGCTCGCCCACGGACTGACGTCTAGGCGCCTAGCCGCCACGGCTGTCTAAGAGGGGCGGGAACGCAGTGATACAGCGAATAGAATGAAAGCCTCTGCTCTTTTCTGTCGTTCGACCTCAGGCTCCCGAGCAAGGGCTGAGGAAAGGCAGACGTGTTATGATAACCAGTCCGAGACTCAAATGCCAATCGAGTGCCATAATAGCACACGGCGTTCCAGTGGCATGCGAAACGGCCCGTAGGGCTGTAGGCCGTACCGTATACGGCTACGGCCGTGTACGGTACGGCAGCTGACGGCCTGTCTCCGTCCCGCAGACGTACCGTACAGCTCCTCGCGCGAGGGCCTTACGGTACGGTACGGCGCCGTATAGGCCGTATACGGCGACGGGACGGCGTACGGCTTCGGTCGACTCCCAAGCGAGTAGCAGTAGCTGAAAGAGAGGTTCCGGTGAGTGCAGAATATTCAAACTAAGCTTACCTTGCAAATGAGAACGAGTTCCCTTGGTGTTACGCCTCGGTCGAGGTATTGACTCGTCCTCGGGCTTGCCGGATATTCCGCAAGAGCCTCTCAGACGTCCTGGACGTCGCTTGAGATGAGATCCTGATAGTCGCTAAGCAAGGTGATCGAGTTGCGGCAGGACGGCGATCCGTGATTCCGTCAAAACAGCACTCACAGGCCACCTGATGTCCCCGAAGCCGTACTCGGCCGTATACGGCCGTCGACGGCATATACGGTACGGCCTATACGGCTCCCACACCGTCCCGGAGACGTACCGTCAAGTAGGCGCCCCAACCGCCATACGGTACGGTTACGGCGCCGTAATACGGCTAGCCGTACGCCGTATATTACGGCGACGGCCTACAGCCCTAGAAACGGGGGGTATGTCGTACAATACTGTGAATCATTAACTGAGCGCGACGGGTTAGCTACTCTCACCCTCCAGCTCTTCCTCCCCGTCATGGCGACGCCGACCATGGACGAAACCTATGGTGCATTGTACATCGGAGGTGTGTGCTTGCCGTCTAAAAAGCAGCCTATTGACGCGTCCCCAAGTTCTGTTTGCGACATTGTAAGACTCGGACCTGCGTACATTCCGCTAGCCTTGTCTCACAAACTCGTTAGCTTTCAAGGCCTGCTGACCGTGCAAGCATACACCTACTACACGAACTTTCCCGGTGACTCTCGGTGGCTCAAAGCTCTCGTGCGTGTACTCCATATTTTCATATATACAGCAGCTAAATCGAAAATAGGTCGCCACGGTGTGGTGCGCCACGATTTGTGGCACTAGAGCTACACTCTGAACGCTTACAGGATCCTCGATACCACCCATCTCGTGCTCGTCGCTCAAGCGTCATACCACTACCTCGTCACAAGCTGGGGCGACCCAGCGGCACTCCTGGTCGCAATACCAACATTAAACCTCCACATGCTCTTTGTCTCAGTTCCCGCGCTCCTCTGCAACATCTTCTTCCTGTATCGGTGCGCCTCGATGACCCACTCTTCACTTTAAACTAAATCTCCCTCCCACAGGGTCTGGGTGTTCAGCAACCACAATTGGCTCATCATCGGCTTTCTCGGCTGTGGATGTCTCGCGGGGTTCTGCATCGAAGCTGGCATTATCATCGAGATTCTGAGCATCCCGCTGGTGGCAGAATACAGTCAGCAGACTACGAACGCTAAGTGGGAGTTTAGCGTTTTGGCTATATGTGCGTGCCGTGCCTTCTATTTTTCTCCCGCACCCTGGGCTTTGGCTGACGAACCCAAGTCGATTTATTGCTCGCGTGCACGTTGGTCTGGTATATCCGGACAACGAAATTGGAGCTCGCCGATGAAATGGATGGTGTCCCCGCGTATGTGTAGCATTCTAGCCAATCCAGCGCTCACACATCCCAGACGCACGGACCTTGTTCTGCGACGAGTGATGCAGTACGCCGTGGCTACCGGGCTTGCAACCAGGTGACTCGCGGTCTCGTCTTCCCCCTCCTCATCGCTCTGCTAACGCCGCATTACCTCAGTATCGTGGCGCTTGGTACGCTTACCGCGGTCCGTCTACAGTTTTTCTCTCTTCCGCCCAACTACTAATCCAAACATTTCCAGGTCATGCTTGCCCCAGATACATTCATATTCATCGTGAGTCCATTTATCTTCGCCACCCAAGTTACAACCTACTTACCTCTTTAATATACAAGGTCATCTACTTCTCCTTCGGTCGCATGCATACTAATGCCCTGCTCGTGAAGTATGACTGCCAAAAAAAAATTATATCCTATTATTTACCGCCGTAGCCTCAACGCAAGACGTTCTCTGCGGCAATCAATCCAAAAACCATCCTCGACCATGGGACTCGGAAGCAGCTGGTTGAGGCCCTCGTCGGCGCCCCAGATAAACTTGGCATGTTTCATCTTGTTGTCTGAACCCACTCAGGAACCTCATACACGCATTCTCCAGGCCCGTCATCCGCACATGGCCGAGAGAGGGATCTCCGAATATCCTCTCAACATAGCGAGCTTGCACTTGACAGTCGAGTCCGAGTCGCAGAATGCCTGGACCGAAAGCAATCTTTCGCGGATGGAGAAGGTCTGGTCGCGAAATACCGTTTAAAATCTGCTCGATCATGCGACGCGGACAGGCGCAGGGAGGGAGGAGCTAATCCATTGTAATTATTTAATGAATTATTGTTCGATGTCTGGGACTAGATGGTGCAAGACGAAAAATGCGGCAGATAAGCTTGAGGAACGTCCAGGTGAAAGGTGGTAAGATTCGTGGGACGCCTGCTGGATTCCGAAGAAAAGACTCCGAGATAAGCAGGACCGAAGAGCGTGACACCACCGAGACACCTCCTTGCTTTTGACCCGGGCCGCCGTCATCTTCCCAATTGACCGACCTTTGCACCTCGTTACGTTCTGCCCTTACGACTACTCGCTGATTTCGCCTGTCGGGTAGAACCCTCAAAGGAACGAATGCTGTTCGATGGATTCGACGCCGAGTAGTATGGGGGGTATCCAGGAAGAATTACAGCCAGTAGTGCGTGAGCGGCGATCAAGTAGGTAGAGGTGTAGTAAGATATAGAATCGTGGATGAATGTGAAGGTGGAAGACTAATGCAAAAGACGGTCGTATCCGAAGAGCAAGGAACTCGTATCCGCCGCGATATCCGATACTAGTGGTCGAATAGCTTAGCAGAGCAGGAGCTTGCTCGCAGCAGGAGATCTCCCTCCCATCCCTCTGCGGCCTTGAGACCTTCCCATTCACCCGAGCCTCTGTCCCATCTGCGCTCCCGACAGCTGCACTCCCGTCGTGGTCGGTCCTCCGAGTCCGGGCGTGGATGATGGTCAGCCGTGTCGAGACGGCACTCCCAAGTTCTCAATGCGATGCCTCCGAGCTTCACGCAGCCACACCCCGGCACAATCTTCTCCTCCCCTTCGTCTGCCTCTGGAGCCGCTCCCATATCCTGGTCCGCCGGAATCATTCCCAGCCAGTCAGCCAGGTATGGACGACGAGTGCTACAGGTCGCTCGTCGGAGTCGTCCTCCCTCGGGGACAAATATCGGCAAGTCGGAAGGCTGGGCGAACGGGCGTCTGCTGCCGCGCTGGCACCCTGACGGGAACGGGATGATCCACGAACGGCACAGAATATAGGCTGGTAGCGCGTCCCGCAGACGGCGCTAGGGTCGTTCGCATCGTTGGCGTCGGCGCGTAGTGGCACGCTTCGACTCCGCAGTGCTCCCATTGACGGCGTTGTCGTTCTATTATAGCTTCTATACCCTCCGATTCCCCTCCCGCAGCAGCGATCTCTCCGCCCAGCACCTTCGGTTCGGGCCATGAGCGCATGTGTGTCGATTTGGTGACGAGGGTCGTATGGGTAACGGGCGGTGCTTCCGGGGAACGAGGAGGACGGTCCAGGTGCGACGGAAGACTCGCATGAAGCAGCGGATGGGTGACTTGGATGTCTGTAAAACAGTGCAATTGTGAATGGAAGAACTTTGGAAGAGGTATATGTATATACCTGACAGCGCAGTACGAAGTTGACCAGTGATATCTTGTCCGGCTGAGCGAAGTAAGGACGCCGTCGCGGAAGAGGAGCGGCCTGGACACTATGGATTGCCGAGCGGAGACCTTCTCGGGGACGGAGAGTGTGGGAGGAAGAGTAGGGTGGAGGAACACCAGTCGTCGATCGTTTTCCTGCGGATGATCGTCAGCGGGCGGAAGGTGCAGCAAAAGGGAAACGCACCGACTAGGTCAAGGGATGCTCGGGTTGCTCGTGGAGAACAGCAGGAGGAAGAGCTGGATACGCATGTGGATTAATCACCAGTACGAGAAGGCCACACGGGAGAAGAAACCACGGACCATGTACGGCGGCAGGCAGCTCGTCGATGAACGCCAGCGAGCCGCATTCAGCAATGACCGAGTCTCGTCTTGCGCATGCTTGTCGGGCGATCGATGGAGGCAGACACCTGAGGCATTCGGGCTCCATTTTCTCTGCCGACGAACGAATGAGTTTTGAGCGGGAGAAGGCAGCCGAGACGGATACGCACCACAGTCCAGCCCTAGTTCTCGTTTTCAGACAACGGAGAGGGTAGAGGTTCCATCGTAAAGCCCTCGGGGACGAGACGCGTCCTGGGTAGCTTGCCCAACGAGCGAATCGGACACATGCATGGAAGGCGGTCATTGAGCCGCGCTTGGCAATGCGGACTGCGGGTTACATGGGCTGTCTTGGTCATGCCCTGTGCCAACTGTCGAGGGTTCGTTGTAGATGGAAGGACAGTCGGGATGCATTCGGCGGCGATGAGTGTTACACGCGCGACGAGAATGCTACAAGTAGTCGGAATGAGGCAGAGAGTATCGCGGCGGATTTTGAGAACGTACCAGTCGCCTCCGACCTAGCCCAATACCATTCTTCTAGCTTCGCGCTGCAGCCTGCTTCACGCTTGAGAGCAGCATTCCCGACTCTCAGCGATGTACGTCCGACGTTATCGCAAAGACTACTAAACAGGAGCAGTCAGAAAAGGAAGGAAGCGCGAGAACGAGGGCGAGGATGACGCACCCAATGCCAGGTCCTAACCCATCCAACCGTCGCTGTGGATTGTCAGCGTGCTCCGAGTTATGCGAGGAATGAGTGGCGCTTGCAATTGGGAGGCGGGCAGTCGGAGATGGAGGAATGGGAAGGGCTACCTCAGAGAGCCTCCAGTGCGGGATGTATGGCCGACGGGCTAGCAGATTGGCGTGGTTTTGTTTGCGGTCGTCGTCGTCGCGGTCGATGTCTGTTTGCTTACTAACATCATTCAATTCATTGATCCGCTCATGATCAGCGCTCGTTCTCTTTCCACCACCACCTAGTCGGCATCTGCGCGCAGGGAGGAGCCAGCGCCCCATATACTTTTATAGGCGCATTCCATCTATTCTTGGTCAACTTGGACGGCCTTAATTTTGTCGTGTTCTCCGCCACTTGCTCCCTTCGGCTTCAAGTTTTTTGCCAATGCGTTCTAAACCACGCTCAGAAACTTCAAGCCGGCAACAGAGCGTCTTTCAATTGAACACGGACCGGCTTTTACAATCTGTATATGATCTCTTGCACAGGTTGGCATTCTCACTTGGTCAAAACCGGTCTCAAAGTGTTGGTTCTTATCATCGGAATCCTTCTTTCTGCTCGGCAACCTCGACTCTTCTGGCTGCTTTCTCGATCTTGCATATGCCGGTGATATTTCTGCGGTTCTGGCAGGATATGGCGCGACTCGGACTCGAGGTCGTTTAGTTCTCACTGGTATTCCATGACTGTCGATCCATATTTTGCAAAGACAAAACAATCACCGTTCAACGCACGTCCGCGTGGCCTGTTACCGCATAGAACGGTCGATGAACTGTCTTCCGTGACCTTCTGGACACTCCCCAGTGCATCTGTCGATGCATCTGACCCCAGGCCTTGTACATCCGTCGCCGACGAATGTCTCTCATCGACCCTCTGGACATGTTCACCGTCATCCTTCTATTTCACCTGCCGCTCTTAGCCTTTCCGAAAGTATCGCCGGGCCGGGACACCAATGCTTTCCGCGCTAGAAGCAGCGAAGGCGTCTATCTGCCCATCACTCACAGCTCACACGGCAGCCCACAGCCTCGCCCAGCCCACACCTCGCACCTTGTCTCTCTCCCCCACTATGCCCCGCCAACAGTTATCCCAACGCCGCCCTCCTGGAGTCCAGCTGGCTCAGTCCATGCAAGCACTTGCACCTTCCCAGCACATCCAGCGGGCAGACTGAGCCACCTTCTTCAACAATATCAATAATGTCACCATTACTGGGGGCATATTCAATCAGGTCATCCAGCAGGGCAGTCGTGAGGTGACTGGTGAGGAGGATGAGGATCGTGAGTACCCTGATATCTAGCTGCTATTCGTGGATTCCTACTGCATAACTAGAATTCCGTCGGGTCAAGTGGGGTGACATACGTCTCGGAGACATGGTTGGCCAGGCCACAGTTGTAGAGCGCCGTACCACTCGCACTGGACGTGTCAAGTGTGTTGTGGTTGGAAGGAAGATGATTTATCATGCCAAGATATTTCCCTCCGCACAGCCATTTACGGTTGTGGCATATAAAGGGCTGGACTTTGGAAAGGTGAGTCAGTTTACTACTTCGGAATATCACTTCATGGGACTCTAGTGGAAGGATGATGTGATTCAACAACAGCACATCCTGTAAGTTTATTTCCTCCTTTTCTTCCCAATGCCAGTCACTGAATAATTTGAAGCTCTTCCAATTTCACAAAGCTGTTTGGTGTGATAAACTCTCGCTTTATGAATGCAGTGATCTACCATGATGGTATCTCCTAACCTGGTTCCCAAGCAAAGGCTGAGTTCATCGCAGATTTAATTCCCCTGCGGACTCTCCGGAGCATGTGCACATCAAGTATATCATACAAGTTGTTGTATCACCTCATGGTAAATTCAAGAAGTTGTTGTCTTTCTATCTGAAACATTCTGTAGATCCAACAATTTGAGGTAAGGAATTCCTCTGTACCTTGCAGTGGACTAATTTATAGACAGACCTCCACTCATTACCTGCAAGAAAATGTGGGGGTGAGGCTGTATGAATACAACTTTAAAAGCTACTCGGAGTGGTATTGCTGCTCAACCGGAAGGCTGCAAATCAGTCTAGGATCCTCTGAGCTTGCAACATCAGATTGGTTGAAGAACTGGCCAGTAGAGCACACCAACTACTCAGAGAGGCCAATAACCCCCTGGATGTCTTTCCAGGAGCTCTCGGGATTTCTCTTATTTGAGACTGTGGTCGCCATGCTCTATGACGGAGCTTGGAGTCCTATTTCCCTGCTGAATCCTATGGAAGACATCTCTTTTCAATTTCCCACACTACTGGGCATAGACTCAACCCAAAACATCTATGAAATCATGCACTTTCCAACTTCATACGATCTGGAGCCAAACATATTCAACTGGTATTATCTGTCCAATGAGGGGCTGAGATATTCAGTTGGCCAAAGAATCTCAGAGGAATGGACAAGGTATCTAGTTGTTTGGCATTTCACAGCACTAAATAATGATACAGAATGACGATAGATGATCTCTGCTTAATGCAGCAATCATTATCTAAACAATGCAACTTTTATCATTTGTGCCAAGTAGTAGGCTTTCATTCCAGTCAATCCAAGGATTACAAGCAGGAAATAATGGAGATTTTGGCAAACCAAGATGTTTCTTTGTGTGAGATGTCAATTAAATCATGCAGCTAATTTACTGAAATGTTATAATAGGGGCAGAGATATGTAAGTATTACCTGCTCCTTCCTTCTGTCATTGAGCATATTGTAGACTTTCCAACCAGTGTATATTTGGATATCCACATCTTGGATACATCTGATGAGTTCACACTTGCTGGCACATTCATGGCCAATGCTCCAATGGACAACATCTTCCTGTTCCTTTCAAACATAGCAGATGCCACAACAGGTGGTTTTACAATCCCTTCCCTCGAAAGCTCATACTACTGGTCCCACGATCCCGCTGGCCTTCAGCCACTTCTCCTAGAGGACCTTGATCTATATGCCCCACCTGAGATCCTCTTTACGCCTTGGCTCTGTGGAATACATCTCAGAGCTGTGTTTCCAAATCATCAAAGAGAAACCACATCATGCCTTGCTCCAGTTATGCATGAAGTTCCAAGGCTGCTCTTCAGTAAGTGCTCAAATAGACTAGTGACAGCCTTAATCCAAATGTACTTAGATTCTACCAGAGCAAGGATGTCAGAGCCATTTAGATGGTTCGTAGACCCCAGTGTATGTTACTACTGGTGAGATGCTGCTCTCTATCTTTTTGTTGCATGGACTCACTCCAAGACAAGTGAAGAATTGGACCATTTCTACTAGTAAGGATACAGACTATGTATGTATCACATTAGCAGTACTTTTAGCTGCACTGTTCTGCACACGTAGTGCTGTCCAAAGATATGATATGGAAAAATAAACTTGAAGGTGTCATGAATGTCACAATAGCAGGCTTAAAAATGTTTTTTGAAAGTGGGAGATGGAATATATAATTATGCACAGATTGTTAGACCGTGCTAGAAGGGTGTCTACCATTGTGTATCCGTCCATGCTGGTATCCTCCACCGACGCCGTTGCCGCGGCTGCTCAGTCTCGTCCACCGACTCCTGCTCTTCGTTGTCTCCCTCGTCGTCGTCATCTACGCACCGACGCTTGAGAGGCTGGGGTGCGGGGAAGCGGTGGTGCTGGTGGCTCGAGCAGGATGGGAAGTTGAATCCGCAAGGTGTGCAATGCCACATGGTAGAGATTGCCGTGCCCACGGCGGTGCTAGGGTATACATGAGCGAGTCGGACACATGGAAGACGGTCGTTGAGCCGCGCTTGGCAATGCGGACTGCGGGTTACATGGGCTGTCTTGGTCATGTCTGTGGCGACTGTCTAGGGTTCGTTGTAGACGGAAGGACAGTCGGGGTGGATTCGGCGGCGATGAGTGTTACACGCGCGACGAGCATGCTATAGTCGGAATGAGGCAGAGAATATCGCGGCGGATTTTGAGAAAGTACCAGTCGCCTCCGACCTAGCCCAATACCATTCTTCTAGCTTCGCGCTGCAGCCTGCTTCACGCTTGAGAGCAGCATTCCCGACTCTCAGCGATGTACGTCCGACGTTATTGCAAAGCTACTGGACTGAGCAGGAGCAGTCAAAAAAGGAAGGAAGCGCGAGAACGAGGGAGAGGATGACTCACCCAGCGGCCATATCCTAACCCATCCAACCGTCGCTGTGGATTGCCAGCGAGTGCTCCGAGTTATGCGAGGAATCAGTGCCGCTTGCCATTGGGAGGCGGGCAGTCGGAGATGGAGGAACTACCTCAGAGAGGCTCCAGTGCGGAATGGACGGGCTAGCAGATTGGCGTGGTTTCGTCTACAGTCGTCGTCGTCACGGTCGATGTCTGTTTGCTGACTAACATCATTGATCCGCTCAGCGCTCGTTCCCTTTCCACCATCACCTAGTCGGCATCTACGCGCAGGGAGGAGCCAGCGCCGCATATACTTTTATATCTATTCTGGGTCAACTTGGACGGCCTTGATTTTGTCGTGTTCTCCGCCACTTGCGGCCTTTGGCTTCAAGTTTTTTGCCAATGCTTTCTAAACCCACACTCAGAAACTTCAAGCCGGCAACAGAGCGTCTTTCAATTGAACGCAGACCGGCTTTTACAATTTGTATGTCTGATCTCTTGCACAGGTTGACATTCTCACTTGGTCAAAACCGGTCTCAAAGTGTTGGTTCTATCATCGGAATCCTTCTTTCTGCTCGGCAACCTCGAGTCTTCTGGCTTCCTTCTCGATCTTTCATATGCCAGTGATATCTCTGTGGTTCTGGCAGGATATGGCGCGCCTCGGACTCGAGGTCGTTTTGTTCTCACTGGTATTCCATGACTGTCGATCCATATTTCGCAGAGACAAAACAATCACCGTTCAACGCACGTCCGCGTGGCCTATTACCGCATAGAACGGTCAACAACCTGGCTTCCGTGACCTTCTGCACACTCCCCAGTGCATCTGTCGATGCATCTGACTCATGATCACCTTGTACATCCATCGCCGTCGACTCGCCGACGAATGTCTCTCATCGACCCTCTGGAAATGTTCACCATCATCCTTCTATTTCACCTGCCACTCTTAGCCTTTCCAAAAATATCGCTGGGCCGGAACACCGAATTCAATGCTTTCCGCGCTAGAAGCAGCGAAGGCGTCTATCTGCCCATCACTCACAGCTCACACGGCAGCCTACAGCCTCGCACAGCCCACGCCTCGCACCTTGTCTCTCACCCCCACTATGCCCCGCCAACAGCTATCCCAACACCGCCCCCCTGGAGTGCAGCTGGCTCAGTCCATGCAAGCACCTGCACCGTCCCAGCACATCCAGCGGGCAGATCGAGCTGCCTTCTTCAACGATGTCAAGAATGTCACAATTAACGGCGGCATATTCAATCAGGTCATTCAGCGGAGCGGACATGAGGTTGGTGGTGAGGAGGATGAGGATGGTGAGTACCCTGATATCCACCTGCTATTTGTTCTCACTGCATAACTAGAATTCCGTCGGGTCAAGTGGGGTGACATACATCTGGGAGACATGGTTGGCCAGGCCACAATTGTTGAGCGCCGTACCACTCGTACTGGACGTGTCAAGTGCGTTGTGGTGGGAGAGAAGATGATATATCAAGCCAACATATTTCCCTCGGCACAGACATTTACAGTTGTGGCTTATAAAGGGCTGGACTTTGGAAAGGTGAGTTGGTTTACTACTTCGAAACTATCACTTTATTGGGCTCTAGTGGAAGGATGATGCGATTCAACAGCAGAACATCCTGTAAGTTTATTTCTTCCTCTTCTTCCTAATGCCAGTCACTGAATGATTTGAAGCTCTTCCAATTTTACAAAGCTGTTTGGTGTGGCAAACTCTCGCTTTATGAAGGCAGTCATCTACCATGATGGTATTTCTTAACCTGGTTCCCAAGCAAAGGCTGACTTCATCACAGATTTAATTCCCCTGTGGACTCTCCGGAGCATGTGCACATCAAGTATATCATACAAGTTGTTGTGCAGCCTCATGGTAAATTCAAGAAGTTGTTGTCTTTTTATCTGAAACATTCTGTAGGCTCAACAATTCACTGTAAAGGATTCCTTGGTACCTTCAAGTGAACTAATTTTCAGACAGGCCTCTACTCAATACCTGCAGGAAGATGTGGGGGTAAGCCTGGATGACTACACCTTTAGAAGCTACTCGGAGTGGTATTGCTGCTCAACTGGAAGGCTGCAAATCAGTCTAGGATCCTCTGAGCTTGCAACATCAGATTGGTTGAAGAACCAGCCACTTATGGAGCACACCAACTACTCAGGGCTTGAGAGGCCAATAACTCCCTGGATGTCTTTCCAGGAGCTCTCGGGATTTCTCTCATTTGAGACTGTGGTCGCCATGCTCTATAACAGAACTTGGAGTCCTATTTCCCTGCTGAATCCTATCAAAGACATCTCTTTTCACTTTCCCACACTACTGGGCATAGACTCAACTCAAAATGTCTATGAAATCACATACTTTCCAACTTCAGACAATCTCAAGCTGTACATATCCAACTGGTATTATGGGTCCAGTAATATGCCGCTGGAACATTCAGCTGGCCAAAGAGTCTCAGAGAAATGGACAAGGTATCTGGTCGTTTGCCATTTGACAGCACTAAACGGTAATACAGAATGACCATAGATGATCTCTGCTTTACGCAGCAAACATTATCCAAACAGTGCAACTTCTATCATTTGTGCCAAGTGGTAGACCCTCATTCCAGTGAAGCCATGTTTTACAAGCCAGAAATCATGGAGATTGTGGCAAACCAAGATGTTTCTTTGTGTGAGATGTTAATTAAATTATGAAGCTAATTTACTGAAATGTTACAATAGGGGCAGAGATATGTAAGTATTCCCTGCTCCTTACTTCTGTCATTGAGTACATTCTAGACTTTCCAACCAGGATATATTTTTTTATCCATATCTTGGATACATCCGATGAGTTCACACTTGCTGGTACATTCATGGCCAATGCTCCAACGGACAACATCTTCCTGTTCCTTTCAAACATAGCAGATGCCACAACAGGTGGTTTTACAATCCCTTCCCTCGAAAGCTCATACTACTGGTCCCACGATCCTGCTGGTCTTCAGCCACTTCTCCTAGAGGACCTTGATCTGTATGCCCTACCTGAGATCCTCTTTACGCATTGGCTCTGTGGAATACGTCTATCAGTTGACGAAGTCAATGACCTCAGAGCTGTGTTTCCAAATCATCAAACAGAGCCAACCACATCATACCTTGCTCCAGTTGTACATGGTGCTCCAAGGCTGCTCTTCAGTAGGTGCTCAGAAGGACTAGTGATAGTCTTGATCCAAATATATTCAGATTCTACCAATGCAAGGATGCCAGAGCCATTTAGATGGTTTGTGGACTCCAGTGTATGTCGCTGCTGGTGAGATGCTGCTCTCTATCTTTTCGTTGCATGGACTCACCCCCAAGATAAGTGCGGAATTGGACCGCAGTTTTTACTAAGGATATAGACTATATATCACATTAGCACCGCACACGTAGTGCTGTCCAAAGATATGATATGGAAGAATAAACTTGAAGGGGTGTCTACCATTGTATATCCTTCCATGCTGGTATCCTCCACTGTCACAGTCGCCTCAGCCCCAGTATCGGCTTGGTACTGTGCCCTAGCCGGCCGAATCTGGGAATAGACCTCTACCAGTGCATGGGCGCAGTCGCAGAATTTGAACTCCTCGTTACCGGACAGTTTCGTTGGGTCGAGCAGCGAGATATGGTGCAGGACCTTACCGATCTTGGAGTACTGTGGAGAGTGGATTGAAGGTACAGGAACAAGAAATCACCGAAAACTCACCAGCAAGTAGTGCGGCCTCATGCGATCCCCATAGTTCTCTAATACAGTGAAGAGCTCATCCATCTCCACTCCTTCCTACTCGAGGTCAGATACACGATGAATTATAATGCATGGATTGTTTACCGCCGCAGACATGGGAGGCTGTCGATAACCGAGGAATCGTTTCTGGAGTGTAAACCGCCAGCTGCGGACCGTTTCGAGCTCAGGATCGGCAACAGGATTCAGCGCAGTCAATTGGCAGTCTACAGGTTGAATCTCACTGCGAATGAAGATGAGGGGGCATACCTGGGTCCTCCGTGGAGCTCAGACTCCCTCGAGCCACTGTATCCTCCATTGTGAGATCTGGTGGGCTGCTCGGTGATTCCTGGAGACATATTTAGATGTATAATGGGACAACTAGTGTTCTCACTTGCCTGCTTAACGTCTTGATGCTCTTCTGAGTCACCGGAGACCACCGGAACGTGGGTGGCAGTCTTTGCGACCGAGTCAAAGAACACTTGATATGCCGCCTGTAAGATACGCAAGTCGACCTCTGCCTGTTGACGAGTCTTCCGTTCTTTGTCCAAAAGCACCGCCGTCTCGGTGTGCCGCTGCCGCTCTGAGACAAGTTCTGCATCGAGGCGATGGTGCTCCGCCTCAGCGTCCGCCAGATGGGATTGTGCGACTTGATAATGGTCACGAGCCTCTTGAAGAACACGAGATATCCGCTGGAATACATCCTCGGCTGGCTCAGGATTCGCCTCAGGATTCGCCATTGTAGGGAAGTAATAGGAGTGAGAACTGTCACACGCTGACGGATCAATACCGTTAGTAAGCAGCGGACTTTGGACTGCAACAACGACGACCGAACTAAACGACCTGCTAGCCGTTGGTCCTGCATCTCGTACTGGAACCGGCCTCCGGGAGCTCTGACCACTCCTGCTCCCACTGCCCGTCTTCAGATTGCAAGCCGCACTGATGCCTTGCACTGGCATGACTCGGAGCACTCGCTGGCAAATCCACAGCGACGGTTGGATGGGTTAGGATATGGCCACTAGGTCCGTTATATCCTCGCCCTCGAGCTCTTTCTCGCGCTTGCCTCCCTGTTCTAACTGCTTAATAGTCTTTTCGATAACGACAAAGAACATTGGACGTACATCGCTGAGAGCCGGGAATGCTACTCTCAAGCGTGGAACAGGCTGCAAAACTAGAAGAATGTAGAGTGGGTTGGATACGACTGGTAAGTTCTCAAAGTCGGCCCAAAGTCGGCCGCGATATTCTCTGTCTCACTGTCGGTTGTGTACAATTGCTGCAGGATATCACCACTCTCCTTCCGTCTATACAGTTCACTCACGGTTTCCGCCGGCACGCTCCCTCGTAAACCTACCGAGTCGTCGCACGGCATGGCCACGACGCCACAGTCTATACCCACCATGTAACCTCGCGGTCGGCATTGTCGCTGTCCACCCACGGCTGGACGACCGCTTTCGATGCCTGTGTCGCTCTGACCAGGAGGACAACGTGTCTCGTCCCGGTGGGCTGTACGATGGACCATATCCAGTCTCCCTCTCATGAAAAACGGGAACTCGGGCTGTACTGTGGTGCGTTTCCGCCTTTCGCTCATTCGGTGAAAGCGAAGCTTATTCGATTATTTGCAGAGACAGTCGAGTCCGATCTCGAAGGCGAAGGCTCAAGTCTCTCCTTCCGTCCATCGCCCGGCTAGCATGTGCAAGGAAGACGAGACGCAGTCGTTGCTGAATCCAGCTCGCTGGCGTTCATCGACGCCCATCCATATATCAATCGCCTCGTACATGGTCCGTAGTCATTTTCGTGCGACCTTCTCTTGCTGATATATCCAGCTCTTCTCGCCACTGTCTTCAGCCTTGCCGCGACTTCGTGGTCACGTCGGTGAGTCTCCTTATCCCTGTGCGCGAGCTTCCGCCCACTAACGACCATTCACAGGACAACCACCTCCGTTCGGCAATCCACAGCGGCTCGACCGACTCCTTCGCGACAGTCGGCTCCTCGTTCCTAGAGGCATCCCGCTATCCACCCCGCGTTCACGCTTTCCTGCCCAATGTCCCCGAGACGAAGGTGCTAGGCGGAAAGGGTCGCTGCTGCGAGAGGCGAATCGCAGGGTGTATATCGACAATGCCGTCAATGGGGCATTGTGGAGTCGAGTACCGACATCAACGACGACAATGACCCAAGGCAGGCGCTATGAGCTTGGATATTCCGTGTCGTTTGGATGTCGCTCCCGTCTGGCACCGGCGAAGCAGCAGATGATGTGCTGCATGTCGCATTCCCAGTCCGCCAGAGCCTCGCGACTATGTGTGCTCCCGAGGGAAAGCGACATGCCGCACTAGTCGTCGATACTAGTGGCGGACCGAGATGGTTTGGAGGGGGATGTGGGAGCGGCTCGAAGGAAGAGGAGGGGAGGAGACTGTTGTGACGGGTTTGGTCTTGCGCGAGGGTTGGGATGCATCGCATCGAGAACTGGGGAGTGCCATCTCGACGGAGGTGACCAACATCCTCCCCTGGCCTCACCACGATAACCAAGGGTGCAGCTGCAGCGCGGGCAGATCGGACGGAGGCGAAATGGAAGGTCTCGAGACCGCCGAGGGTATCTCCTGCTACGAGCTCTTGCTGAGCTATTCGACCGGATATCCCATCTTAACTTTCTCCAACTGTCTGGTGGTCTATTCAGCGTTGATTCTTCACATTCACATTCATCACCCTCGATTATATCTTGCTACTGTACTTCGGTCTGCTGTCAGCTCCGTCTCCTCTAAGGAGTCCTCTTACGGCCACTACTTAGTGTACGGTCTGCTGCCCGCTTGCCCCCTGGGTCATCGGATTCATTCTAGTTGCTTGATGGTGTACGAAGGAGCAGTAAGGAACGCCGGGCGTCGGTCCTTTTCCTGCGATGGTCGTTGGCGGTTGCGGTCCGAGTTCTGCCAGTGAGCGGGGCGACTTCGTCACGTTCTTTGGCACGGTGATCACTCAACGCCGACCTCGACCTTTAGAACGACTCGGATGCAAGTCTTGGGCTCCGTGGACCGTGGCCCCTGCCAAATATTGACCAGCGACACGAGTATCGGTACGACTGGGTGCGTGCTCTTCGGGAAGGCATTCACCGTCTCATCGCGCATCTCAGCTTTCCCCTCCGAGTCGTCCGAGTCGGAACTCTTCCAACCCGTCGTTCCGCCCTACAACAACCTAAAGTAAAGACTACCTCAACGCAAGGACGCCTTAGCAACGCCAGATGCAAGAGGAGTATCGGTGCGTAGTCCCTCCCTACAAACATTTAACGTCTCATGGTGCATGCCAGCGAAATTCCAGAGGCCAGCTTCTACCTTGCCAAGACCTGAAGACGATTTCACGAGTGCGGTACGTATTCGCGGTCTGGGCCGTCAAGGCCTCGTTTGCCGGATGTCCAGCCAGATCCTTCAAACGCTTCGAGATGAGGCCTGCGATGGAGCGAGTCGTTGCGTGGGATTGGGATGCGGGACCAGAATGGCGGAAATGGTGTCGTCTCCGTGAGTCCTGAAAGAATCGCGAAGGAGTTCTCCGTCCGACTCGATTTCATCGCTTCAAATTTCAAGGGCTCGAGAAATCGTGTATTGGTGAGGTCTTTCGACACGACGTCTATGCACAGGACTCACGGACGTACCCAGTGCACAATCTCCTTGGAATGGAGAGCTCTTCAAGCAACCCCTGTTATCGCGGAATGTCTAGGTCTCTCCCTGTCAGCCACTACCCCACTCCATCCGCGGAAGGTCTCAGTCTCGCCACCGCCTCGCTCTCCTTTGCCAAGCCATGTATAAAAGGCGGCCTCCCATTCGACTTCTCCCTCTCTTCGCCACCCCCACCACCCACTACACATTATCCACCTTCATCTGCTCCCTACAAACCACCACAATGTACGGTCGAGCCATCGTCCCCGCCAACCGTTTTGCCCCTCGTCCAGCTCGCCACAACGTTAACCGCCGCCGCTCTTCATCTCTGTCGAGCCTTGTTGAGACCGTCGCTGTTGCTGTCGGTATCAAGGCCAAACCTTCCTCCCCGCCTCCCGCTGTCGCTTCGACTTCGAGGCGACGCAGCGGTTCTTCCTGTGCGCAGCCCAAGTCGATTCTCAAGCGGCGCTCCGTTGACTCTGAGGTTTCCCTAACAGAGTCGAGCGATACGGAGGAGCCGTCCTCGTCGTCATGCGATGACGGTACGTCTCTCTCCCATCCCTTGTTTCTCCGAACTCATTCGGCCTTCACAGTTGCTGAGCCCCTCTTCGAGCGAGTCAAGCTCGTCGTTTGCCGCCATCGTGGCATCGTCCGCGTACCCATTCTCCCTCCTCCGCCTCGCGCAGCCGCCGTAGCACTCTGCCATGAGAGCTCCTACTACGCTCACGACGACGACGTTGCCGGACGAGTACGTTTTGTCGTTCCTGATGAGGAATGCGAGGAGCAGGAGGGTGTGTACGAAGAGGAGGAGCCGTCCTGGGACCAATTCGTGAGTCGATTTGTTTCGTTGTGGGTGCATAGAGAGCTAACGCTTTCTTCAGTAGTGATTTGGGTCCCAGAAAGAAATTGCTAGCCGTCGTTTTCGATGTATTCGTCGCTGTGTTCTGTATTCCTGCTTTCAATTCCAAATGCTGTTTTTCTGCTCAAGCCTTTCGTTTGTGTTCACTGGTCTCAGTCAGAAGTTCCAGAGAAACAGGAGAGTCAAGAAAGTTCCGAGTGAACGCAAAAATAGTAACGTATGGACTGTTGTTGCGACGTCGACGATGGTAATTAAGAAGCAGGGTGGATCTAGCAAGTGCAGTACTTATGCGAGATGTATCGAGTGCAAGAGACGATGTGACGCTATTACATGAGGGTGCAGTCGACGCCGACTCGTCGATGCGAAGGCGGGCGATATTGGAATACAGCATAGTATACAAGAGATGGAAGGAGAAGAGGGGAATGTCGATGTAACTGATCGTAGAGACCTGCGAATCGCGTTAGCGGTGCCAGAAAACAGGGAAAAAAGGAATTGCGCACCAATATAGCTGCTCATTAGGGAGCCTGAAGCGGATCCTTCGCAGTACGGGCGGCAGTGGAACGAGTCACCCTCAAAGGCGCCGGTAGAGGAGTCGTCTCAGTCTCGGTCTCGGCCTTGGGTTTCCCCTTCGTCCCAACCGTGGCGGCGTTGTTCTTCTTTACGGGGACTGGTTTCTTGGGTCTCGGCTTCGACTTCGTCTTCGCGGTGGTCTTGGTCTTCCGAGTGGCAGTGGATTTGGTCTTGGCCTTCGTGACGCGACGCCGTTGCAACGGCCGCTCAGTCTCGTCCACCGACTCCTCCTGCTCTTCGTCGTCTCCCTCGTCATCGTCATCTACGCGCCGACGCTTGAGAGATTGGGATGCGGGGCAGTGGTGGTGCTGATGCTCGCGCAGGCTGGGGAAGTTGAACCCGCAAGGTGTGCAATGCCACAAGGGAGGGTAGAGATGGGGAGCGGAGGAGATTGCGTTGTTGTCATATGAAGTTTCGTACGCGTCCATCGCGGTGCCTGCGTAGCGACGGTTAAAGATGGTGGCCGAAGAGCTTGAGGAAGCCCAGTTCGTAGACGACGACGCGTATGATGCGTATTCCGAGCCGTATGATGGGGCCACGCGAGGGGTTTGGTTCACCTCCGGCTGCCAGGACGCGACTTCCGCAAGGAGGCGGAGTTGATGATTATGTGGGATGTGGAGCGAGCCGGCCATCGTTGGGTACAGTGCAGTGGCAGGGAGTGTTTGCTCGAGCGGAGGAAAAGGCAACGGGAGCGCTAGCGGGGGACGACGAAGGGGCACATCTTCAGCACGCATTATAATTATATACCCTCCTCGCTGCGGTAGCGACGGCAACGCACTCTGGGACGAACGATGGCTCCGGCTGCATCCTTTGTCAAACCAGCCTCGTGCCTGCGCTTTGGACCTCTCGACAATGGGTACGGGGCAGACGAAAATGGCAAGCGTCCATATATGACTGGTTGACGGATGCTTTGAATGAGCACGGATACGGCAGCAGGAGGGAAGTGGTCGGCATGTACAGGGCTGTATTGGGCGGTTGGCGACCTGTTAAGACGGTGTGAGATCGAGCTCGGATCGAGCTGGGTGGTAGATGCGAGAAATACCTCAGACCGGATATTATCGGCGGAATAAGTCGCAACGGAAGTCCAGAGCGGTCAATGCGTGTGGATGGTGCCAGACATGCAGCCAGACGTTTTCATGGTCGTCGATAAAACGATAGGCGGGAGAATGATTGTCGATGGGGTCGATGGCCACGAAATACAGCATCAATATGCGGCGGGAAGTTTCTCGCATGGGGGCGAGGAATGCAGAGGGCCGAGTATTGAACGCAATGCCGAGCCGATTGGGTCAGGCCTCGACGCCAAAGTTGTACTGCCCGCAATATGGTCAATTTTCTACTTTCAAAAGTGGGAATATGGCGATGAGAAGTGCTTACCATGACAGCGTAGAACGCACAACATGGTCGTCTGAGACTGGCCCTGCTTGAGCTCGTTCACAGGACGGCAGGACACACAGCAGTCATGAGAGTGCGGGACGAGTCGGAAAGTCGGACTCGGAAGGGATGGCCTTCGATTTCAAGCATGACCAAACAAACTGTCTTTCATTCGTTCCACAATGTCGACTTGACGCTGTTCTCGTAGCTCGACCTCGTCGTTTCTCGATACATCCTGCAGTCAATATTATTCGCTACAAAACTTGGACGCCGTCCGACCATTGCGACTTTCAAGATCAAATCGGAGAACTCTCTTGCCAGTGCTCCTTAGCGTTCGACACTCGCAGTCTACTTGGTCTACCTCCGAGCTGTTGCAGAGTCGCAAATAGGTCTCCAAGCGCTGTCGATGGCTCACCCTGACCCCGAGTGATTCGATGGCCCGGGCTTGCCCATCGTCCACTGGCAAGTCGACGTCCCTAATACGTGTACGCTCAGGGCTGCTTTCAAAATCACTGCGTTCTGCCCCGCGCGCTGTCAATAGTTCAGATTCGCGTAGACTCGGAATTGCAGGGCATTGTCCCTCATTCAAGTGCAAGTCTGGATCTTCAAGCCGACGTCCTACATACGCGCATCAAACAAAAACTAGAGGCATGGGCAGGCTGCGCTGTATTCTACCCGTCTTAAAACTTGCCGGTCGATGATCTCGGGCTGCCAGTGCCCGCAGGAACACTACCGTAGCACCACCTCATCCTCATTCAACGGTGTCAAGCGACTCAAGCCCTCCGTTTCACCGGTACCATTCTCGCTCCCTGTGCGGACTCGGACCTGAATATGGTTGTTCAGCGAGCTCGTTAGCGGCGGAGCCATCTAAACTCCTTTGCTGTTGCGTGTTGCATGCTCACCTGAAGCATCTACCTGGGTCTTCGAACCGCCTCTTGCGTCTCCCCTTCCTCTGTGCAACTCAGAAACTGTCAGCGCAACACAGGTAGGTACTAGTATAGTTCGCTTGAACTGTTGTCCCTATCGAGATCTGACGCTGAGTACAACAGCGAGGATTCGAGCGGAACGTTGCGCACCGATCCCCAGTCTAACGGCTCCGACGTCTGAGCGGGGAAGGTCGTGCGATACAAGAAAAGAATGTGTGTTGGTTTCGTGTACCTCTTTGAATTTGACTATCCTGATCCTATAATAAAGTTCTCGTGGTAATCAATTGGAGTCTCCCTCAGCGAGCCTATCTGTGCTGTACGATTCAATTTAGACTTGGACCCGTCTACGAGACCCATGAACAGACTGGGCCGGTGGTTGACTGGGCGCTTGTCCACCGTCCGAGTCATCGATCACAAGAATAATGGTTTCTCTGCAGTCCGATTCGATAACTTGAAATCTCCCATCTAGAGATTCGGATGTCGACTCCGAAGTCAATTCTATGTAGCCGCGTTCAAACGGCGCATCCTCTGATTCCTCATGACGTGCTTCGCGTACAGCCTTGTCACAGCTCTTGCTCCTTGAATAGCCCCAGCTTCATCTTCCTACTGCGAATGGCAGAGCTGGCCCTAGGACTCGTTGGTGCTGCTGCGACGGTCGGAGCAGCATCGCTCACAACAGGATCTGGCTTCACCGCACGGCATGAAAACAGCCATCGCGAGGAGATGATGGATACTCGAAGGAGCATGGACGACTTCCTGCAAAATCGCGAGAGCGGCGATGTTGCACCAGCCGAGGAAACCGAATTCTTGAACACCAGAGACGAGTGCGTATACATGTTTCCTGGAATAAGAATAAGCGCGAAAACTAAACCTCACAGAGCCATTCGAAGGCAGAACGAATATTATCGAGAGATCGAGAGTTACAAGGAAGCTTCGTGGTTCCATCCTTTCGATAAATTGAAGAAGAGGGAGAAAGTCAGGAAGGCGAAACGCTCGACACGCGAATCCAATCATTCTCTGAGAAGTCTGAACGAGGTGAGAAACATTACTGTCTATGAGATTCGTTAACAAGTCCAAAGTCGATGTATTCGGGATCCGACACATCCTCCATCTGCGCATCTTCCGGTTCTCCGCCTGGATCCAACCTAGCCGACGACGATCTGCAAGATTGGAGGAATGGAGTGATAAACGACGGCTCGGAGGCCAGTGATGTGCACAATCTCTGGTCCTCGCCCGCGGTCCTCAGCGGGACCGTGCCGAGTATCATCCCAATCCAATCCAATCCGTCGGTATCCAACCTGGCCGACAACGATGTGCAATATTGGAATAGGAGTGAACCTGTTGAAGTGGACCGTGACCGCGCCACGGGCAGTGGCGCCAGCAGTACTGATGCTCGTGGTTTGCCTGTCTCCTCCGGTCTCGATTTCCACAATGCCGACGGCTCAGCTCGCCAACCCCCAGTTATTCAAGATGCCAGTGCCTCACAAACAAAATCTCATTCTGTGTTATCGAGACCACGCAAGCTCTGGAACGCATGCATGAACTGCAGGTACCTCAAAATTGTGTGTGGCCTGCTTACTTCTTCACCCAACTAACCAACATCAACTAGAAATGCGACGGCACAAGACCCATCTGCGGTCCGTGCAGCAAGTGGCATCCAAAGGACGACGAATGCGAGTATAGCGATGATCCCGCTCGTTCGCGGACGAAAGCCCTCGAAGACACCGTCCAGCGGCTCGAGGCACGTCTGCGGGAGCTCGAACATCCGGAGGAGAATGCACCATGGGTCACCCTCTACGATCCGTACAGTAGTATGCCGCCTCTTGGAACTCAAGATCATCCATGGAGTCCGTTGGTGACTTTGAACTCAGGTCCTCGGGCTTCGAATGTCTCCGCCGGATCCGATATAGACTTACACGATGCCGACGGCTCAGCAGTCGCCACCCCCTCGATGATTCAAGATGCCGGGGCCTTACAAGCAAAATCTCATTCTGTGTTCTCGAGACCACGCAAGCGCGGGACCGCATGCATGAACTGCAGGTTCCTCAAAATCGTGTGTGGCCCCTGCTCACTCACTCCTTCAGCCAACTAACTGACTTCAACTAGAAATGCAACGGCACAAGACCCATCTGCGGTCCGTGCAGCAAGCATCCAAAGGACGACGAATGCGAGTACAGCGATGGTCCCGCTCGGACGAAAGCCCTCGAAGACACCGTCCAGCGGCTCGAGGCACGTCTGTGGAAGCTCCAGCATCCGGAGGACATGTACAATGCACCATGGGTCACCCTCTACGATCCGTATAGCATCCAATAGCATTTCCCCTTCTAGATCTCTCATGGCCACCACTCGCTTCTAGGAATACCCTCCTCGCTCATACATGGTTCATTCGAGTGCCCATCCCTTTCCGCTAGACCGATCCACGAATGATTAGTCCGAACGAGTCAGAGAAGGTCCTTGAGAATAAAGTTTGAACGAGCTGAGAGAGCTTAGCCGGAACCGTTATTTTACATTTATGCATGTTCGAGCGGACATCAACTGCTTCGTATGCTCAGTCTTCGTCAGATCGCAGACAGTCCATGAGCCATACCCTGTCTGCTGCCAGTGAGCCGAGCTGTCAGCTCCTTCTCCGGAGGGGCTATCAGATGCAGTGAGGGAACGATCCCTAAGTAGGATCCTCGCGACGCGTCAAGACCTCGACGCGACTTGATTCCGGTATCCATGGCTGGCAACTTATCAAGGCGGTAAAGTAAAGTTTCATGGAAAGTCCAAGTAAATTGGTGGAGTGAATGATTCGAAAGAAGTAACATGTCGAGGACCAGAAACAATACGACGCTATGCTGAATCAAGAGGTTTATCAGCGATTGGTACTTGGGAGGTAAGACCTGGTACACACCTAGCTAGTGGACAAACTGTTTGAAAGCCTCATAGCAGGACATTATGGCAAGCCTGTTGTCCTGCGGCCCGGGCTTCATGCCCTCGTTCAAGCGATCGGCGGGTCTGGGGATGGCGGGCAGATGAGCCTGTACAATGGATTCGGTGGCAAGATATACGCCCCCGACGACAGCCGCGACAAGTTCTTGGCTGACTGGCAGAAAATCGGAGAGGTACCCTTCATCGTTATGCCGGTAACGACCTCGGAGAGCAGTGGAAGTAGGCCGGGCGTCTACTCCCTAGTGAGGTTGTTGGATTGGAAGGCAGCGATCGCCTCGGCAACCAGCTGAGGGACGGGATTCCCCTGCCGTTTGTCTCCATGCACCAGAAGTAGAATGCCGCCATCGTCGATGATACACAAATCTGTCTGTTCTCCCCGCAAATGACGAGCGGGATGTTTTTCCTTGTTCTGATAACCCTTCCAATCGGCGCATAACCAAGTTCTTGCAAGAGCAGGACGGCGAAGTCGTCGACAGCAGATTCGCCTGGTCAACGGCCAGCATGGCTAAATCGATGACCCGAAGGAATTGGTAGACACTAGCATCGGTGGCGCTCGCTGGGTCATCGAGAGTCAAAACAGCAGGGTGTTGTACTGCCGGGGTAGGAAGGCGGCCAGTGGGACTTGAGATTTGAAAGAATGTCGCAACGTCCTGATACACGACCCGAATGTTATACGCGCGGAGGTCAGTCTCCTTCCAGTCGTTGCCGCACTTGGCGCTTGTTATAAGGTCGGCCTAATCTCAGCCAGTCGTGGTGGTACAAGGAAGAGAGGTGTGACCTGGGTGTGACGGCGTGATCGCGTCGACCACTGGCAATACGACGGCAAAACCAGCTTGTGCACTCACGGTGCCGGATGACTGAGGATATTCGAGTCCCCATCTCCACTCAACCTGATACCAAGCCCCCTTGGCTGGCAACCACTCGGAGAAACGTAGGGCTCGGCACCGTATCCGTAAGGGTACGGATACGGACGGTACGGTACGGCTATCGTATCGACCGTACGTATACGGTGTCGCCACCGTACGTACCGTACCGTACCGATACGGATACGGTTGCCATTTCCCCCGCCAAACCTGGCGCACCGTAGCGCCCGTACCGTACGCCGAACCGTACCGTGCGGGGCTCGAACCGACCGTACCGTATACGGAACGGACGGTGCCGAGCCCTAGAGAAACGCAGACGCATGAAATGAGCTTGCGGCCAAGTTGCTGGAATAACGACGCCTTCAACGACAGATGCAAGAGGATTATCGGGTACGACGGTGCGTCGTCCGTCACTAAGACATTCAAGTTCCCCGTCTCGCCGTGCCTGCCAGAGAGCCCAGTCTCTACGTCCTCCCGCCCTAACGCCAAACGACCTGAAAATGTGTTCGCGAGTGTGGTACGTATTCGCGGTCTGTGCTCAAGGTCTCCTTTGACGGATGTCCAGTCAGATGCTCACAACGACTTCGGAGATGAGGGCCTCTAGGATGGAGCATGGAATTGGAGTGGGAAGTACAAGGACCAGAATCGCGGAAATAGAGTCGTCTCTGCGGCGGCTCCGAAGTCCTGAAACAATCGCGAAGCTCGTGGGGACCGCTCGCTCCTCCGCCCAGATATACTCAGATAGAGGAGCGGGAGAGGCAAGAAAACGAGTTGTCCGTCCGATTCGATTCATCGCTTCAAAGTTCAAGAACTCGAGAAATTGTGTATTGGTGAGGTCTTTCGACACGACGTCTATGCACAGGACTCACGAACGCGCAGTGTACAATCTTCTTGGAATGGAGCTCTTGAGCGACCCCTGTTACCCCACACTATCCGCGGAATGTCTCACCACCGCCTCTCCCTGTCAGCCACTACCCCACTCCATCCGCGGAAGGTCTCGGTCTCGCCACCGCCTCGCTCTCCTTTGCCAATCCATGTATAAAAGCCGGCCTCCCATTCGACTTCTCCCTCTCTCCGCAACCACAACCCACCACTACACACATAACCACTACTACTCCCAACAAACCACAATGTACGGTCGAGCCATCGTCCCCGTCAACCGCTTTGCCCCTCGTCCAGCTCGCCACAACCGCCGTCGCTCTTCTTCTCTGTCGAGCCTCGTCGAGACCGTCGCTATCGCCGTCGGTATGAAGGCCAAACCTTCCTCGCCGCCTCCCGCTGTCGCTTCGACCTCGAGGCGCCGCAGTGGTTCTTCCTGTGCGCCTCCGAAGTCAATTCTGAAGCGGCGTTCGATTGACTCTGAGGTTTCCCTAACAGAGTCGAGCGATATGGAGCAGTCCTGCAACAACGGTGCGTTCTTTCCTCCTCCGCTCCTTGTTTCTCCAAGCTCATCCGGCTTTCACAGCTGCTGAGCCCGTCTTCGAGCGAGTCAAGCTCATCGTTTGCCGCCATCGCGGCCTCGTCCGCATACCAATCCTCCCTCCTCCGCCTCGGGCAGCCGCCGTAGCGCTCTGTCATGAAAGCTCATACTACGCTCACGACGACGACGCTGCAGGGCGAGTACGTTTCGTCGTTCCTGATGAGGAATGCGAGGAGCGGGAGGATGTGTACGAAGAGGAGGAGCCGTCCTGGGACCAATTCGTGAGTCGCTTTGTTTCCATCGGTGTAGATGGAGAAGCTGACGACTTCCTTCAGTGATTGTCTCGGTCCCAGAATGAGAAAGTACCGGTCCTTTTCGATGTACTTGTCGCTTTGTATCCCTGCTATGAATCTACGTTGACGTCGAGCCTGACCATATTGCGAGTATATGCCGTCCGAGTCGTGTCAAGTCCGAGTCAATGGCTGAGAGGAGAAGGGGATCCGGAATGACATTCAGCGTAAGCGCGAGGCGATATCACGATGTGTGTGGAAGGGAGGCAACGTTATATTACAGAGGCAATCGCATATTACAGAGACATGGACGAGATGGAATAATGCGAGATGTAGATCTGCGAAGCGCGTTAGCAGTGGCAGAAAAAGAGGAAATATTTGCGTACCGCAGAAGTAGGATTTCTCATTGGGTAGCCTGAGCGGTATCCTTGGCAGCACGAGTCCTGGAACGAGTTACCCTCAAAGGCGCTGGTAGAGGCGTCTCGGCCTCCGCCTTCGCTTTCCCCTTCGTCCCAGCCGTTCCAGCGGCGTTGTTCTCCTTCACGGGGGCTTTTTGCTTCGGCTGCGCCTTGGACTTCCGGGTCGTCGTGGTCTTCCGGGTGGCAGTGGATTTGGTCTCGGTGATGCGACGCCGTTTGACTGGCCGCTCAACCTCGTCCGCCGACTGTCCTTCGTCTCTCACGCTATCATCCCCGCACCGACGCTCGAGAGACTCGGATCCGGGGCAAGGGTGGTTCTCGGCCTCAAACCGGGTGACAAACTTGGTCCCGCAAGGTCTGCAACGCCACCAGGTCCTGGGGAGTTGTGGAACGGAGATTGGTGTGTTGACATCGTCCCAGGCGGCCTGGTACACGTCTATATCGGCGGTACCTGCGTACGTGGTGTATGATCTGGGCCATCCTGTGGCTGGCGCGTACGAACTTGCGGATGTCCAGCCTGAGGTCGTGGGTCGGAAAGAAGAAGGAATATCGTCGTCGTCTTCGGTCTCATCCGGGTCTGAAGCCGCGTAGGCAGCGCTCGGAAAGGCGAAAGGGTTCCAGCCTGTAGCGCTGGCGTAATTCACGGGGTTCCAGCTCGAGCTCATAGATGCCGACGTATATGCGGTAGATGTCGTCGATGCGCGGTAGGATGCGGCGGGAGCCAACGGGAGGTATGGCTCGCGGGAGGCCACGTCTGCGAGCATCCAGAGGTTAAAATCATCTGGGCGGTCGGCCATGGTCGATACAGCTGGGTGGCAGGTCCCCCGCACGCGTTATATAGCCCCGTCGCTGGACTGCCGACTTTGGGACGAAGGATGGCTCCGCCTGCATCCTTTGTCAACCCGGCCTCGTGCCGGGCGCGCTTGGACCTCTCGACAATGGGTGCTGAAAAGACGAAAATGGAAACAGCGTCCAAACGAACGGTCGACGCATATGCATGCTTTGAACGGCACAGAGTCGGCACGGGGAGGAAAATGGGAAGGCGTTCGCATGTAGAAGAGCTAGTTTGGTTCGGTTTGCGGTCTATTGGACCGGGTTAGGTCCAGCAGGTTGGTGGATGCGAGAAAAGCCAGTGTCGTTATATTGGGGCCTAGGAAATTGGCATCCGGAGCCTGCAATGCGCATGTACGATGGTCGAATTTACGAGGTAGAGATGTGTAGCCGTGGATAGTACTGGAGGCGGACGCCCGAGAATCGTCGACGACGCATACGGCATCAAGATTCGAGTCGATGCAGACGTGGAGAGTTTCTCGCAGGGCGAGCAACGTGGTCGAAAGACCGAGCCTTGAAGGGATGGATTGAGTCGAAGATGCAGCCAGCCGCCTCAAACTTGAAGTTCTACGGCCGCGCAGCAGATGTGCCTGCGACTATACAGTACGACAGTCAATTTCAGGCCTTCGTAGGAATGGCGCTGAGAGACGCTTACCCCTGGCCAGTAGCGTTAGCGAGGTGCAGAGAAGGTGCTCCTATGAGGTTGGTGCTCGTTGAAACTCTAGTTTGCTGGACGTCGGAGTGGTGGTTCAGGGAAGGCATAGCCTTTGAGATCAAGCAAGGCCAAACAAACCATCTCTTCTTTCGTTCCACCATGTCGACTTCACCTAGATGATTATTATCGAACTTGGCGTTCTCTGCACACCCTCAAGGCAATAATCGATACAAAACTTGGCCGCCCACGTCGGTTTCTTACTCCACTCACTTGAACTACGCACACGCCGGTTCAGTTCGGCTCAAAAAACCACCCGAAGGCCCTGCGACCTACCATAGGATCCTCCTCCTCCAGCTGCGCTGGTTTCTGTGAGTACCCGTCTGAAACATTTACCCACGTCGACTTTATTTCGCGGCTACCTCTTCCTGGAGATTGACCTATGCATGGTTCAGGGTAACAATCCCCGCTTAGCTACGAGTCGGTGCTCACGGAAGGAACCAACGTTGAATACGCCACTGATTCATTTTTTTTCCAATGTACCGGACTACTGGACTCAGAGATCTCTTTCTGCGCCTCAGTCGTGCATAGCTCTCAGTTCCTGAACCAAGCAAATCCTTCCCGCATCTGCTTATCAGCTTTTTCCGCCTGAAGCTGTCGGGCAATTACTGTAACCGTCAGTCTTTCCTCATTCGCTATTTATCCGAGCGTTCACAGGACTGGGAGACTCCATGCTTCTCTCAGCCTGTTGACTGCGCGAACCGGCGATCTTCCTCTGCAGCGGTGATTTCGGTCCACTGGCGCCTATGGATAGCGCATTCTGTGCCCCAGGGTCATCTCGAGATCACCATCCATCCTGTTTGAGTCTAACGCGGCATCAGGCACCGCCTGGGTGTTCCGGGACACTGGATGTATAAGACGTCTTGCAGGCTTCTTTGCGTCTCACCCTCTGCTCGCCTGTCATGCCGCCAGGCAGGTATCTGCCCACCGCTAATGAAGACGAAGACTGCCCGGAGTATAGTGTCGCGATAATCGGTCGAAGGTGCGCTCTCTGAGATGACAGGAAGCATGGTCAGCTGATAGTACTTGGGGTAGCAATACAGTGACGAGCTCGAGCAGCTATACGACCAGCGCCAGTAGCAATGATGCCCATTGGATCTCGCCTGTCGAATCTCCGCGATCTTCACCAGCCCTCCGCTCCTTCGCCTCTCACTCCTCACTTCGTCGACTCCCCACACCCAAAGCATTGACCCCCATTTCCTCTCGCTCTACTCCGCCTCCACGCATACGACCCGAACGATATATCTACACCTATTCCCTCAACGCCGCCGGAGCACCACTGAGATTCTTCATATCGTGAGCTGCCTCGATCTGAGCGGACATAGCACATTATTCACACTCTCTTTCCTAGCGTCGAATCCCCAATCGGAAAACCCAGGCCCGGGAACTACATCTTCCGCCTCTCAATCAAGGTCCATGACGTCGAACGACAACTGGGCGAGCCAGTCACCCTTCGACTATCAGTGGACCCTCGAACGCTCGACTTTGCTGTGTTGTGCGTCGTATCACCGTCGTGCTCGCCTTGATTGTTCCTCATGTCGGATCTTATCAGCTTATTCCCTGGCAAGAAGACCGTCCTTCCCGCAGGCTGCCTCTTCTCCCTCCGTGTCTGGCTTCGCGTCAACGGGGTAGACCACCGGATTTTCGGCGAGGACGAGCTCTGGGTCGGCAAAGACCCCGATTTCACCACCGTCGAAGAAGCCTCCTTTGCGCGAATACGGAGCGTCACCCCAGACGCCCAGATATACGACGCCGTTGTTGGGCGAGCCCGTGTACAGTTCATTGTCCGCTGGCAGCACCTCAATGGTCGCTTGTACAAATACACGGTCGAATACGATGCAGGCGGTGTCGGTGCCCTGCTCATTGACGACCTGCGGCTCCTCATCGACGGCGACCCGCGCCTGTTGACGTTCTTCATCTACACCGTCCCTGTCCGCTCCGTTCCTTCTGGGGCATCACACCGTCTGCGCATCTGGCTGCGCTCATTCGTCCAACCCACGCCGAGCGCCAATGGAGACCCCATATCGCATCTTCTCGATAGCTCGTATGTGTATCAGCGGGTGTGGAAGACAGACACATTCAAGATCGGCGGGAGGCTTGATTTCGATGCGCTCGGGCCCAAGCTCATTATGGGCACGCCTGCTCCTGGGGGATCGCAGACTGTGCTTATGGAGGGATGGGAGTGCCAGAGCCCACCAGCGGTCGGTTATCAACAGGACTCCAAAGACCCGTTGTTGGAGCTTGCGTGAGTGGCTTCCATGGTAGATGTACAGTTTATGCTCCCTTCAATGGTACGAATGCATAAATCCTCCTACAAAAACGAATACGGCGCCTGTCGATCTGCTGGAAGCGGAAACGCATTTGCGGCCGCAAGTACCACCATCTGCTTTTCGTGGCTGATATACCCCCGAATGAATCCCTTGTAGATCATATTCGCGACAAGACACTCTGCCTCCTCCACTTCGACGTCCAGACCTGACGCCCGTAGACCTGCGTGGAAGAGGGTGAGGTTGATGCGCGTCTTCTTTTCCAGTATCAGCCAACTGTAGATCTGGTCAGTAGATGAGACATGGAAGGGAGCTTAGACCGACACTCGACGGAAGAGCACCCTCATACACAGCTCGCGCGCCTTTTCGATGGTGAGGAGGAGATTAAGATCGATGAGCTTTGCCTCTCGTGCGGTGAGGGCTTCGTCGAAGCCAGCGAGGTTGCCAGCACGGATGGCGGTGATGAACGGCCCATAAAGGTCTGCAAGGGCGGGGAAACGGCGCAAGAGTTCTTTAGAGGGGAGGTGGCCGCGAAGGATCCGAAGTGGTATGAGATAGGCGAGAATACGGCTGAGCAGAGGTCAGGTTTATTTGGCAGTGGGTCAAGCCCGACGTACGCTTGATTGTTGTGGGCTTGAGTGGTGCATTGATAGAAGGCCAATGTGAGCTCTTGCTCCGCCTTGGGAAACTCCTCATTCAAAAACGCCAGCATGCCAATGTAGTAGCGGTATGTAACCTGCGGCGCCGTCAGGGCGTAGTCTGGATGAGGAGAAGGGCACGTACCTGGTGTGCTCGCGGGTAATCCTCCAACGGAGGAATATCACTCGTGTTCTCGAGAGCCTTGATGATGTTTTTCGTCAAAGATATTCGTTTGACCTAAGCATGCTTTAAGACTCGTCAAAACGGCAGAAACGGATGCTACCTTGAAGTAGCACTTCATAGCTAGACCAACAACGTAGTACACACCCCACTTCCGAGACTCTTCGATGGGCGATAGCCTGCGCTCGTCATTGGTGCATGAGCAGGAAGCTGAATTCCGCACCTGTCCATCATGCAATTGGAAAACGCCTTTGCGACGATCCTCGCAGCCTCCATCTTGCATTCATTTTGCTCGGTCGAGTTCGGTGGTCCATGAATATCGGCCTTGATAGACGCGTCAACGAAGTAGCGTGCAGAATGACCACACCTACGTCGTCCGCCAAGTCTCGTAGATCCCGCAGTATAGAGAACAGTGCCGGGAGCGTCCAACCCTTGTTCTCGACGAAGAACCGCGAAAATAATCTGCCAAAGTATCAATAAACACACGAATAAGAAACGCAAAGCTCACGATACAAGCTGAGATTGCTGTTTGAACGCGTCTGCTGATCTCCCATGGGCAATATGAGTGCATATCAAGACATATTGGATGGCGACCTCGTCCCACGGGCTGGCCATGCTGCCCTTGAAATGCGCTATTGAAGCAGGCTTGGAACACAGTCAGTTCGGAGCAGCCGTGCGTACGAACATAGGTCTACCGTTGGCGAACGAAGGCTCTTGACCAAATCCTTCCCGTGAGGACTTGTTGGTCGGAGAAGATACGCGAGGTTGGGTCCGTTCTCAGCATTCAAGGCGTCGTTGATTTGCGTGAGGTAGGTAGAAAAGTCCATAGGCATGTTGGCGCGGATTTATGGGGGACTGGGGCTTGGCTACACGTAGAGCATGCGCGTTGTCGTGTCGTGTCGGTCTTGGACGCGGTGGTAAGAAGCGAAAGCGGGTGACTTTGGGTGACACGGCTTCTTGCTTCACTCCACCATCTCGTCCGTCTGGACTGTTCTCCTATGGTCCCATATACTCAAGAAACACGCAGAAATGGCTCTGCAACCCACTCTCCGCCCTTTGGTCATCGCAGGAACCGTCGATGCCCCGCATACACTTGATATCTTCCGTGAGACGACTCCCGCACAAGCTCTATCTGCATTTTCTGACTGTTTTTACAGTCGACTACGTCTGCCCATTCAGGTATACCTCGCTCTCTATTGGAGCTCGTCGCAATCGATAACGTTCTCTTGCGTTACAGCGCCAAGATGTCGCGCGCCATAGACAGCGTTCTCGTACCGCTCCTCGGGCCCAACGGCAAATACCACGGCAAGATCAAAGTCATCTTCAGACCCCAAGTCCAGCCATGGCACGGTACCTCGACATTCGTGCACGAAGCCGGTCTCGCAGTGCGTGTTTTACCCAGTCGTTATCATGATCTCGCACCAAACTGACGCAATCTCTCGAGGTCGCCCGCGTCTCCCCGGAATCCTTCTGGCCATTCTCGCTCGCCCTGTTCAAGCGCCAGGGAGAATACTTCGACATCCCTTCCTCGACTCTCACTCCCCTCCAAATCCGCGAAAAGCTCGCAGCCCTCGCAGCGGAGGTTATCCCTGCCAATGCTGCCGGTGACTTCTCCGAGCTGCTGGCGCTGAAGAGCTCTCCCAACGGCGGGAATGCGGTCACCGATGACCTCAAGTACACCAGTACGTCCGGCGAGCGACATTCGTCGTGTAAATGCTAATCTATATGCGCAGTCAAATTCTCCCGCCAGAACAGCATTCATGTGTCGCCGACGGTCCTCTGGGATGGTCTCGTCGCCAACGAGATCTCCAGCGGGTGGGGCGAGAAGGAGTGGACCGACTTCCTTGCCGCCAAGGTTCTCGTTTGAGAAAAAAAAAAGTGTACGATAGCAAAGTCGAAAGAAGCCCTGTAGTCTGTACTCTCGCGACTCGATTAGAATACTTCTTCTCATACACACGACCAAAAACAAAACAAACTGTACACTAGTCTGTATGGTATCAAATTCCTCCTCCTCACAGATAATCCCTCTCCGCTGTCCCCAATCCCCGATGTGTCCGCGAAAGCAACGAATCTCCTTCCCTCAAACTCCTCGCAATGTCCGTCTGTTCTGTCGTCGGCACCAAGTTGGCCAAGAAATTGAATCCGCTGATCGAGGAAGACGTCTTGAGCGGAGATCTAGAGTCCCTCGATGCATGCGACGGCCGCCTTGAAACGCGCGCGCCTGCGCCGCCTACAGAGATTGGAGCTGCGGATGACGGTGGAGGTGATGTCCCCGGCTCAGAACCAGACAATGAAGTCGCCCCGCTCCTCCGTTCTCTCGACTTGCCCTTGCTAGAGGACGACGATGACGGAACTGGAACTGGCTGAGCAGCAACAACCTCCCCACTAAGCCCGCTCCGGAAACTCTGCACCCTTCTCGTCAACGCTTGAAACACCGACCCACTCTCCAACCACACTGCTTCCCTTCTCGTCAATCCAGCACTTTGTGGCGGCGTCGGTCCCGTATCGTCATCATCGTCTGCTGCCTGCGACGCAAAAGTCGAATGAATCGACGAATCAGACAACCCCCTCCTTTTCAAAGTCCGCGCCAATAACGGCCCAACGTAATCCGGCTCTTCTTCTGCCTCCTCACCGTCACCCGCCAGCGGCCGTGCAGGTGTACTCATCCCATCCAACACCGCATCGACGTTGCGCGACATGCGATTTGGGTGTTGTCGGAGACCAGGACGATGGAGCGCAGTAGGCATGCGTCGCGGAATCTTCGGATTCGGGACGACGATCCATGGGTCGGGGGTCTTTGTTCGCGGGGCACCAGCAAAGATACCCATGACGCCAGAAGCAGAAGGTGGTGGTGGTACCGCGCCGCCCGCTGCAACGGCCATTTGACCAGGAGCCGCATCGAAAGTGCTCGTCATCGCCCGACCCATACCCGCCCCCGAAAATTCGACATTCACTGTCGTCGCAGATGCGGCTAGCGCCGGTCCCAACTTTGGTACGAATCTTGGTGGCATTGGTCGAGGAGCTGCCAACGGTGAAGCAGCCGAAGCGCGGTCTACTTCGGCTGCCCGTGGTGCAGGTGCTCCAGCGAACAACTTCGACAACGGTGCTGATATCCAGCCCATGGCTCCACTGGCTTGCTCCTCATGCGTCTTCCCGGGATCCATCACAGCCTCACTAATGCGATTGGCACTCGACGGGTCAAGAACCACCTCGTTAAGCAGGACACGCATCTCCCCAAGGGCACCAAACATCTCGCGGAGTACATTGAGAAGTGCCCGCACATCTCTTCGATGAGCGCGCACCTCCTCCTCCTGAGGTCCGCCCCGAAGCTGTTTCCCAACGTCCGAGATAATACCAGCAACGGTGGTACGCGACAGATGTCCAACATCAGCTCCACGTATTTGCTGTCGCTTTAACCGGTTGGTGAGCGACAGCGCGTCCGCAGACTGCATTCGCTGCAGCAATGCCATCGTCCGCTCTACGATCGCCCCAATATTCATCGATACCGCGTTGGCCGTATTAAGGTTGGCTGCGGGTGCGAGCGACTCCGAGTATACCGAGGTATTCGACGAGGGCGAATGCGAAGCTGGGTACGCCCCAGGCGTCGGCGGAGTCGGGTCCGTTTGTACACCAACGTGACGGGCGAGGAGGAAGAGTGGTTTGTGCGCTCTCCGCTCAAGAGTCGGATCTTGCAAATCCTCGAAATCCAGGTTTGCTTGAAATGGCGAGCCGGGGTGTCGCGGGTGGCTGAATGAGGACCATTTCGTTTCCGAGTTGGCCAAAGAGTCGGTTGGTGACAGTGGGCGCCGATTTGTTTCTGGAGTCAGAGGTTCCTACGGACGTATGAGCGGAGCAACAAAAGAAATTGACCGTATCCTCACATAACGACGCGATGACCGCCGCTCCGTGCTGGAACTGCGTTTGAAGCTATATGACTGTAAGGGGGGGAAATGAGCACGAAGATAAACTAATGGGAGCACATACTGGGCTGAGCATGACAGAAGGAACACTTCCACTGTAGAAATGCTGTCTCAAATACGACGGAGTAGCAGCTACAACGCGGTAAGAGCAAGGTCGAAGCCAAAAGTCTAGAAAAACGTACCACCACTCCTCGGCGGCGGCGGATTAACTCTTTGATCCTCCATTTCTTCTTGCAGGGCACGATAGTCTTCCCTCGCATCCGCCAACAACGACTGAAGCTCTGCGTTGTCCCGTTTCAAAGTATCGTTGTCGTCCACGAGCGTTCCAAGCATGCTTGTTAGCTCCGGCTGCTCCTGCGACGGTTCGCCCACAGTACGGTTTAGAGCGTCAATTCGCTTGCGGGCGTCTACAAGAATGGATTCGGACGATTCCAGTCGATGCTCTCGTCGCTCTTCTAATGCATTTTGTAGTCGTCGGACCTCGCTTTGTAGTTTCGCTACCCGGAATTGAGCATTGTTATGGACTAATAGAAAGGATAACGCACATGTCCGCTCCTTGAGAGCCGCGAATCGAGATTCCGCCAAACGAGCTCGCTGCGACTCGCTATCCCGCTCCTGTTGCATATCGTCCTTCTCCTTCATCGCCGCCGACAGTCGCGTGTCCCATCCTACAGACCGCGCCGCCGAGGTAGTGAGGCGGGAGATGGTGGCCTTGGCGTCTGCGAGTTCTTGCAGGATGGTTTTGTGGGAGACCTCGGTGACTTCGTTATTGACGAGCGCTTGAGTGAGTCTCTATAGAGAGAGTTAGAGCAGACCGACGAGCATGAAGGAAGGACCACGCACTTTCTCAAGAGCCTTGTTCTCCTTCGTCGACTCATCCAGTTGATCCTGCAACACTGCTGCATTGTCCGTGTCCGCCTCCTCCTCCGCCAAATGCGACCCATTCCCGTTCAGTTGACCCTCGTGTCTCCGCACATAAGCCTCATGCCTTTGCAATAACGCCTGGCCAACCTCTGTCGTTGCACTAAGCTCAAACGCAATGCATCCAAAGACGTAAACGTACCAGCACTAAGCGTCAACCGACTCTCCAACCGCGCTTTAGTGGCCAACCACGCCTGTACATTCTCGCAACTGTCCCGCCCACAGCAGCAAAAGAAGGCCGCTGGGGGCTCTGGCGACGGGACCCGCGAAACGTTCTCGAGTGCTTGGGTCAGGTCGTCGATGGTGCTCGTAGCATCGTACAGGCTGTCCCGGTTCGTCAGCGGGGAGTCGGGTGTCCGTGGGCGGTCCATGGTGGTGCGGAATGAATAAGTTACAGGCCTTGGGATCGTTCCACTGCGCAGTTAGGCTACTCGACGCGCCGAATGGAGCACTCGGCTGGTGAGGAATAACTCGAATGGGTAAACGGGCGGATCCGGCCGGAAGCAGCTTGAAATGGTGGTGTCCTGTGGCGCAGCGAAGATAACTTATGAAGCCGTGTCACACACATGGGAGAGTCAGGAAATACATCTCTAATATTTACAGCCAGTACACGAAAAAGGTGGGAGGGGCCACAATAAGTGAGAGCAAAAGACCATGAGGAATATACAAGAGAGATATCATGATGAATACGCTGGAGACCGAACGAAACGAAAGGTAATTAGGGCGATTAGGGTAGCAGTATAAGGTTGAGCAGTTCCGGAATCCATTGGATGACCTTGGTCGCGTGGCCGCCAGTCGGAGGAAGGAAAACAAAGTTACTCGCGATGCCCGCCATGTTGATATCTTCCAACGCCTGCATGTGGCTTCGTCCTGGGCTAAAGGCTGACGCCGACGCTTCATCCACGGTACTCAACGTCGAGGTCGACCCACCGCCCCGCGGAAGAGTCGACGAAGAACGCAGTCGGTCGTGGTCTTGCGCCATCCGGAAGATAGTCGAGACAGCACGGATGATAATGGGGTTGGACGATTTCGAGAAGATGGCATGGATTTTGTCTTGCAGGCCGTCGTAACTGTGTCGATATCAGCTCAGGTGTCGACAGAAAAGAAAAAACGCACGTCATGCCCACAATCTCAGGATACGACAAACCAATGTCGGACAATAGGCAATACAACATCTCGCTTTCCGTGTCGTTCCCAGACGTTGTCGTGACCACCACACCCAGGAAGGACGCCGCAAGCAACGCTGTGGTTGCAGAGTCGATTCCAAGCAGAGACACCTGTACCCTCGGCGCATTCGTCTCGTCATCTCCACCGTTTATCGCAGGCAGCGACCCCTCGCCGATGTTACACTCCTTCAGCAATCGTCGATACGAAGCATGCGTTGCCGACACCGGGAGCAAGGCAATAAAGTACCCGAGTGCTTCGGGATACAGCGAATCCCTGAAGCCATTAACCTCGCCTTCGCGGGGATACGGTCGCATGGTGACGCTGAGTAGCTTTCGAAGAACATTTTCCGCCTCCTCCTTCACAATGGACGTCCGCAGACCCTTGAACAGCACCGCTGACAACGCAAACGAGAAGTTGGTGTCGAAGGAAATCGCCATGATATTGTCAAACTGCGAAAGGACGGGCTCAAGTGCATCCCGACCCTCGAGCAGAACAGTGGAGACGGACGCATGTCGGAACATGCCTCGGTCTCGCATGCCCTCCAGAGTGACGCAGAGAAGCGACGCCGCTTCGGTGTAGAAGGTGATGTGGCTGCACTGGAGCAATGCTACGGCCAACCAGAACAGCGAGACAAGGTAACGCGAGGCACCGGGTAACGAGGGTGCGGCTTTGGAGAGCGACCGAATCATGGTCACAACAATCGCCGAGTCGGACTCGTTCGTTTGCTGCATCGCGGTACGGAGCGCAACGAGCATCTGGTAGAGGAAGTCGTCGTCCGCGTCGGTCAAGAGCGAGCCCAGCGTCGTGAAGGAGCGCATTTGGACAGCAGGCGAGTACTGGAACGCGGAAGATGAGACGAGACTCATCCATCGTGCCCGCCACACATTGAGCAACCCTGCCAATACGATCAGGGAAGAACGAGACCAAAAAGTCATACATACCTCGAGAGCCTGCGGTAACCGTCATCGTCCGAATGAGGAAATCAGTGAGTTTCTCTTGATTGTCGACCCTCGCAACATCGCCCGTAACGTCCAAGGAGGCGTACTCGCTGCTCGTGTTGAAGCGAGAGAGACCGAACAGTTTCTGCGTCTCCGGCGACTCGCACTCCTCCAGGATCTGCAAAAGCTGTGCCGCGGGGGCATCCTCCGAGCGCCCAACGTACATCGCCTGCAGGAGGTTGACGACAAGACCATAAACTGACTTGCGCAGCAGGGACGGCCCGACACCCGCAGTCAACGATACAAGATGGAGGATCTCGGGAACGTAGAAGAGGTTGTGGCTGGGGCGCGTGGACTGATATCCGGCGAGGTAGCACAGTCGCACCAAGGTCGAGATTTCAGACCAGTTCGGGTACTCCGTCAGACTCTTTGGAGGGGTTTTGCCACCGGTCGCCTTGCTCAAGGCCTAGGGAATGGGTGAGTCCGTCCAATACGACTAAGAGAATAACCGACCTTGCGAAGCTTGAAGATCAGTTTCCCGCGCAAGGGAAGAGAGGTCATGGACGACAGGAGTAGACCAATTGTCTCGCAGCGAGTCGACCCGACGCCTCCATCCGTCGCACCCCGAATCAGCTCGTCGATCACAATGTCGAGGACAGTGGGGTCTAGTTTGCCGACCTCCGACCATACGTATCGTTGCGTCCCCGTCGTCAACTAAAAGTGCATAAGGAACTTGTCAGAATTGAAGATGGGGAACGCTTACCTCAGGCTGGGTCGTTGACATATCCGACAGAATGCGAATAGCATCGCGGACCCTTGCGCCGGACCGTTCGTACAAGGGACTCGTCGGGTTGACGAAATGCGTCAGGTTCTTCATCCACGGCCGCATATATTGGATGCAGCTAATGCGCTGAGAAATGGCGTTCCGGTCCATATTGGTCATCGCGACGGAGATCTCAGAGATGAAATCCAAAGTGAGTTGCGGCACAAAATCCGACAACGCTTCGCTCAAACGAATAACGAAGGTGGTAGCATCTCCAGGAACGAAACCAGCTGAGGACACATATTAGCTTAAGCCATATATCAGAGAGACCGTACATTTAGACGCAGCGATTGGGCTCTTGTCGAAATTGAGATACGTGCAAACGGCGGCCAGCAGTTGGTAGCCCGCTGAGCACAGGTCCTCGTCAGGAACACCGACGCTGAGCATCCCAACATGCAATAAAGTGGCGGGGATGTTGGAGAATCTCGAGAAACGCTCCGCCAGTGGAATCGCAGTGTCCTTTAGACGTCCCTTCGCTGATCGAATTGCCTACAATGTATAAGTGGACAACATCGGAAGACTGGAAAGAGACCGCACCTTGACCATCGCTTCTCGAAGCGGGGAAGAGAAGTAAACCGTCGCGCCTTGCTGGGCCCGTCGAATGATAAACTCTTGCGTGTCTTGTCCAACCGAGGAGACGTTGTAGACATCGCTCACGTCCGACAACGGAATGATTTCCGTTGCTTTGCAAGACAGCCCGGGGGAGATCGGCTGGGCACGGACGGAGGTGATTCGGATATGCGTCTCGCCAACGAGTAACACGATTGGGAATCGTATTTGTTGCGATCTCATGGAAATGTCGGAGAACTGATTGCCCACCTCCGCTTCCAGTGCGGCTAAAAAGACTTGAGACGATATCGACACCAATAGGAAGGACAACGTACACGGATATTCAAGCTTGTCTAGAACCGCTTGTGGGACATGCGCACCGAGCTCAATCACCGAAGAATGAGCTCTGACAGACGAGCAAAAGGGTGTTCCTACGGGCGTTGAGTAAAACACGCACAAAGACCGACTCTTACATACCTGCTGCAAAGTTGTACAATCTTCGCATATATTTCTGGGTCAGGGTATTCGAGTTCAAGATGTGAGTCGTCGTAAAGCGTGTGCGAATGTCGTGGGGTATTAATTCAGCGCAGAATTTGAGCCATTGGAGCGGGAGCTCGGATATGCTGGTAAAGGCCGTGCAGTCCAAAACTACATCGAAAGATCTATTTTGATAGATTGGGAGCGAGAGAGTCTGTCGTGGAAGGTCAATGGCCAAGAAATCCACTCAGACAGCCCTTCTCACTTTGAAGATATGATACATCAGAAGCTCGATATCCAGCACTTCCACATCGATCTTGGAAAGACAAAACAAGAAAACGGCCGGCTTGTCCTGGGAGGCTAGTGAGCTGAAGGATCAGCGATACAACAGCCGAATACTCACCAAAGGTGCGTCGGTTTCGAGGAAGATGTTCTTGACGGAGTCGGTGCTGCGATGAGCATGGCGAGCCATGAGATCGAGGTAATCGCGGTGTTCCGTAGACGAGGCCGAAGACAGCTTCGGAATATCCAACGGCGTCCCGAGCTCAACAAGGAGTCCACAGAGCTCATCCCAGGCATGTTTACCCGACATCGCGGTCGGGTCTAGCTCGGAGGGCTTGGATAAACTGAGCAGTTCCTTGCCAATCTTGTCGGCATGCTTGTGGAAGTAGCGATGAAGAACGATGATATCGGTGTCGTCCGACGTCATTCCAAACCATTCGTCGGTCTCTTCGTCGGTCGCCGAGGGTTGATACTTCTAGGAAAACAATCAGCGAGAAACGCGATGCCATTGAAAAAACCTTACCTGCAACTCAGACAAGAATCGCGTTACGATTGCAATGTTGTCCGCGAGGAACGTATTCAGCGGCACCATGTGCTTTTCCTTGCCAAAGAAGAGGTTGTTCGCGAGGTTTTGGATAATTTTGGTGATGATCATCAGGCCTCTGCGAATCGACATCTGCTCTTCCTTGGTCAGATCCTTCGGTATCTCGACGTCGATCGTTTCGGGAGCAACGATAGCAGGCGAGATGAATCTGCGTCTTTGGTTAAAACAGGGCGGGTGCGGATGATATCGAGGACGGACCGGAGGAAAATGAAAGCGCCCATGGCAGAAAACTTGCAGTCTGGCCAGACAGTTTGTACGACTTTCGAAATGTGAGCGCATATCTCTCGGAACATCCTAGCGCGGTTTTCTTTTTAGATATCGATCGAGAAGATGGAAGAAGAACATACGCAGGCAAGGCCGGAAGCGACATATGAATGATCTCCAAGAACGTCGACGCGATGACCTTGACATTCTCCAAGTTCTGCGCTGCCTTGGCCTCTCCGACGTCAGGCCTATCCGGATCCAGCTCGTAACCATGTCCGGGCGGTACGGAAGCCATTGCTTTGATGAGAGGGATGATGAGACTGCGAAGGTACGTATACCCATGCGCCTTCGCAAAAGCGGACAGGAACCTGGTACAGGTCGTATTGCCTCGGAAAAGCTGAGATTCGTGCTCTACAAGCAGTTAGAAACGTCTCCATCATGGGAAAAGAAAAGAAACTCGCCAGTCGAGGCAACTTCCCGCTCGATCATGTACTTCAGTAGGGCCATGAGGGAGCTACGCGTGTCGAACAAGTTCAGCATGACCGAGACCATGATCTCGACTTCAGACTGCGGGCATGTCTCGCAAATGGCCATGACCAGGACCATCTAACCTTCGATAAGATTCAATCCAAGATGAAGAACGCGCGCTTACATTGGAGCCTTTGACGAGCTGCGGAGATGCTGTAAGCTTTATATGTTCCGAGCCACGATATTAAAAAAATACCTCGAGCAGTCGCGAATGTCGATTGACAGCTGCAGGCGGCGCCTCGACCTCGAACTTGGTGCCTTGACTGATAACACGCGCAAAGACGCTCGCGAATATCGCGCGCTTCTTGGGGTCCGCGCCATAGGCCAGAGGGAGGCATTGCTTGAATCCATGCTCCGAGTTCGCGCTGACCATGTGCGTAAGGCCAGCGATGACGAGCTCCCGGAGCTCCGCCTCCCGTTGTGCCGCTCGGTTTTTCTGCATCCGGTGAGAACGATCCAAAGCAGCAGTAGCGTCGATGTACCTTGGTCACGGACATGGCCTCAGAAACATTGTCGGAACGCTGGAAGCCACAGTCAGTAAAACACACCCCCAGATTGGGAAAGAAACGCACCACTTCATCCAATTGACACTCGACATGTCCCCGCAACAGCAAATTCGAATACTTGTGGAATAATCGCGACACTGCATGAGCACTGTCATCGCCAGCTGCAGCCTCTTCCAGGGGCTTGATATGCAAACGGTCCAGAAGCTTGACACAGGTCCGCAAACATGCCAAATTGAGCTCGCTCTGCGCCGCGTGCTCTGGTGCTTGAGAGGGTGTCTGGCGACTCGTAAGAGTCGCGTTTGACGGAAGAAACACGGACAGCATACCTCAGGCAACGTCTGCATCCATTCGGCAAGTATATCGAGAATCTTCTGGCGCGCGGGACTGTCTCGACGTATTGCCAAAAGATCCGCTCGGTCGCAGACAGCATCGCAAAGAAGGCAAAATCTCAGCCGGAGCCGCGACGCCGCATACGCGTCAAAACGGGCTATGAAGGAAGCCAGCGACTGCATGGTCCCACTGATGTCGATGCTCATGATCTCCTCCGAGTTGATGGGCGTGCTCTCGATGATGAGGCGGAGAACGGCGCTGAACTACATGATAGAGTTAATCTCAGTCTCAAGCGGCGAAACGCGTACATACCTGGTCGACGAATAGAATATGCGACTCTGCAAGCTCCGGCCCGGTGACCAGATTGCTGATCTGACGAATCGTGCTAAAAGACATGTCAATAAAGCTGTCATCGCATGAAGGAAGAACCTGCTCACTCGTCAAAGTGCCTCAACAACCTCGAGTACAAGCGGGGGCTCAACTCGCTTCCCAACGCATTTCGAGAGATCTCGCGCATCTGAGAATCCTCACTAACGAGCTCGTCCGTAAGCGTATGCAAGAACTTGGACACCAATGGGCCTGGGGGCTGGATCTCCCGCAGCTGGTCCGGAAGATATTTCGCAGGGATAACACTCGACAAAAACTTGAGGTTGATCCCGTCTTGCACGCAGGCACCGCCCAAAGACGCGAGGAACAAGCTGAGATTCTCGTACGCAATCCGTTTGTCCTGAAAAAGTATCAGCTTACATTCGAAAGGGGGGGGTACAAGGAAAACTGCGCACCTTGATAGCATTCAAGATATCGTCCCGCGACTCCGGCTCCGCCGCAGCCTCCTCCAAAGTGTCCTTGAGGAAGTTGTACAGATATAGCCATCGATAGTAGCATTCCTCCCAAACCGCGACATGAATTGCCGACGGGAACGACAACAAACGGATGAACTTTCGAAGACGCTTCTGATATCCGACTCGGCCTAATGGACGTTAGAACCGACATCCGAGCCATCAAGCAAGGAAACGCACCAACAACGACGACCCGGGGATCTCCCAGCTGCTCATAGACAAGATGCCGCTTCGAGATCAAGTCTTCGTCAAGGGCTGGGGGCGGCGGTGCGTCGGGACGCGCCTCCAGTTTCGCCAGTGTTCGCAACCCTTTCGCAGCGACCTGCGCAATGGGCGTACTCTCGGTCGTCAACGTCACCAGGAGCGATATCTCCACCAGCACAAGAGCAGGCGCGCGGGCCTCGTGGTTCCGGATAGCTCGAGAATGCTCCGCCTGTAAACGGGATAAGCTAAAGAAAAACAGACGACGTTATGCCACTCACCGAGTTCCGTATTAGATACGTATTGAGCAAATAAGTAATCCCGGAGGTCCAGAGCTGGGTTGTCTCGACGTGTGTCCGCGTCCGCAGAAGGTTAGAGCTGCAAGAGAACAATGCATTGGGCCTACAAGCGCATCAGTCAGTACTCCTCCAATACACCAAAAAAAAAAACACTTACAGGGCGTACTGCAAGAACCTCACGCTGACGTCCGTCAGTTCGCCCAAGCTCGGCGCCTTCAAGAGCGGGGGCGGGATCATCAGCAGGTTGACCAGCATGGACGCCTTGACCGCATTATGCAGTGACGACTCCCATAACCGCAAGCACGCGTCCAGCCATGCTTTCGCCGGTTCCTCGTCTTTCGATAAGAGGGTAGGTGCAACGCGCCACAACGCCGCGATTCCTAGTATGAGAAGCTCATGGTCTTGCATCATCTGCGGTGTCCGATGCTTGATCTTGGGGAACAGCTGCATTCGTTGCGGTCGTCCATTCGAATCCAGCTCACCACGCTTACGCCCGACGTTCTAAGCGGAAATTGAGACTCCCGCAACAATGAGATGAACAGGGACCGACCTGGAAGATCGCCAATAACCGCAAGGAGATGGTGGCAAACAGCGTATCCAGCGGTCGCTGCCAGGGAAGTCGCGGAGCCTGCAGAGTCTGGTGAGCAGAATTGACGATAGGGGAAAAGAATAACACACCTCTTGTACCAGCGTCAACACAGAACGCACCACGCAAAGCTTGACGGCGTCCGAGCGCTCCGGCGCCAAGCACTCCTCGAACAACAATTGCGAGTCCTGCTCCGGGAGGAAACGGAAGATGCAAGCCAACGCTTGTGCGTAGAGGGTCACGTCGATCTCCTCCAAATCCCAAAATGGCTTCTGGCCAGTGAGGACAGGATGGCGAAGCATTCCCTAATGGACAATATCAGGACGAAAGTCACGGATTGGGGCAGAGGAACGTACCTTGAGATCTGGGACCAAGTCGTACGCAAGCATGCGGAGGGGAACGTCGCCCTCGGGCTGCACTCGGGAAGCCACACGACAGAGATCCACCGCACAAACGAGCGCGGCCTCAGTGAGCTTCGACTGGATCTGCCCATGACGAATAGTGTCTTCCGCAAATTGCACGTTCTAAAGAGGCGATGGTCAACAGGAATTCTACAAAGACCCAAGCACTTACCGGTCGCCCTGCTTTTGCTCGCGTCGACGTCGTCTGGTTCATGAGATCGGACGCCAACCTATCGGAGGAGATGCTGTTGAGAATGGCGAGTGTAGGCCAAGTCTGCTTTTGTGTCTGGGACTCGGGTGTCGAGCAGAGTTTGTAGAGCAGGTCAAACATCCGCTCAGGAACGCCTTCCAACGCCCCACGCGTCCTTACCGCCTCATTGAACTCTTCGGGGCGTTGGTCTATCCAGTTCCAGATCGCGGTACGCAGAACAGGCGCGATCGACTGGTGCTCCTCTTTGATATTCAGCAACAACGCCGCGAGCTCTGCGAAAAATGTCAGAATCATTCTTTAAGAGGAAGGAAAGCTGACCTTGGAGGACGTTGATGAGATGCTCCTTATTCAATGCGATGTGGCCGAGCAGTTGCAGGTCCATAAGGTCGGGAGACTGTTTACGGTCCATGTCTACACCCGCGAGATGATGCAGCTTCGCTCGCAGACGGGCAAAGACCACAGACCAGTTGGATGCGGAAAGTTGAAAAACGACGCGCCCAGAGAATTTCGCGAGCAGGGCGTTGATACGGTGGGGAGATATCAGGACCGAGCGTTTTGTGCGCTCGTAAGTGAAGCCGCCGACATTGGATGGGCCGGACGAGTTGAGGCTACTCGCGGTCACCGAGCGGAGGGAGCTGACGGACGTGCGGGAGCGGAGAGTGCCCGTTTCTTCCTCCGGGTCGTATATGAAAGGGATCTCGCCTGGACCGAGCTCAAAGTCGTCAAACAACAAGTCCGTCGTCTGGTCCTCAATCATGAGCGATGGTTCACTGTTGTGCGTCTGGCGCATGTACAGGACCATCACGCTGAGGATGTATTTTGCGCAGTTGTCATCGAGGGGCGGCAGGTCGGCTTGGACGGAACGTTGGTCTGCGGGAAAGCGCGTTCGGGAGGGGAGTGGGGAATCGTTGCTGGCGCGGGAAGACGGTCGATTGGGCGGATTCCAGCGCGAGGCGAGGGCCATGGAAAGGACTTTCATGACATACAGCTGCGATTGTATGACTTCCATGGAGAGGATGGCGGGGTGAGGTTGCGGCTTGTCTTTGTCGGGCTTTTGACGAAAGGTTAGCGGCAGAATACAGTGAGAAACGATGCAACGCACGATTGCCAGACGCTCCAACAGCTCGCTCAATGCCCAAGCGATGATATCCATGCTATCATGCGAGAGTGTAATAAGTGCCTCCACCGCCTGCTGCGTCGCTGTGTCGGCCTCGAGGTCGATTAAGCCCATCCCAGAGTTGTACGGAAGCTATGCAAAAGATTGGTAAACCAGCCTGTCCGCGAAAAACGAGCTTGCACAACAAACTTTAAGTTTTATCCTCTGGACCAGGACCTGCACTATTTTCTGTTGGGGTGTGGCGGATGCAGCGGAGGAGAGCGTCGAGTGGGAGAAGGAGGAGCCAAAGCCGTGTCCAAGGCCATGGGAGTCGGTGCTCTTGGCCACTCGTGTGGTCGATGTCGCGACCGATGGAGACGCTGCGGTATGTCCAAGTCCGGGCACAGGGACAGACGGCCGCCTGTTGCGGTAAATCATCCCCGGCCGATACGCCCTGCCGTCGTGGTGGAGGAAGTGGAAAGAGATCAAGAAATGTCGAGGCAGTCACAGTGTGTGATGAGGCGGCTCCTCGACGACGCCCACGATTTGGTCTGTAGTCAGACTCTGAACGAAAAAAAAGCGGCATTAACGCGCTTCAAAAATGTATTGGCGGTAACTACGTTTCATAGCGTCCCTGTAGCCTTGATATATGAAATGTTCCACGCTTATACGTTAAAGCTTTGCATCCCGTCCTTCCTCCTCGACATCGTTCACGAGCGTCCCAATCCCATTGCCCAGCCAGACGCTCATCGAGTCTCCGCCCTTGAGGAAAACCGGTGGTTTCTTCACAAAGCCGACGCCCTTTGGTGTACCCGTAAGGATGATTGATCCGGGCTCGAGAGTCGTGCCCTGCGACAGGAACGCGACCGTCTTGCGCACGGAGAAGATCTGGTCTCTGCAAATACTGCTATTAGCAGGACCTCAAAAGCGCGAAGAAAAGGCCGCACCTGGTATTGCCATCTTGCATCACCGCGCCATTCACGGTACATCGGAGTGGGATTGTTTGCGGGTCCGGAATGGCCGCGGCTGCAACCAGGCAAGGCCCAAGGGGATTCGTGTTGTCTGGCGGCATATCAGGGTCGGGAATAGCTATGTTCTGGGTCGCGCACCGAATCCCTTCGAGAATCCCCATTGAGAGACCGCCATTTGGTGCTTGCGGAACGAGACATCGTTCGCGCCAGTATACCCCAGCACATAGTCAAGTGCGTCTGCTTCGGAAACATCCTTCGCTGGCTTGCCGATGACGATGACGAGCTCGACTTCGTAGTCGGGGAGATGTTCCTTCGGCGGTAATGCGACTCGGGGTATGGTTACGGGAGCGCCAGGGCCGATGAGGGAGGTGACGGGTTTGACGAACAGGACGGGGAATCTGCATAGCAATCAGGGTGGCTATAGATAAAATGTAGCCTACTCACTCTGGAGGCGGCAGATTCGCTTCTGCAGCGTGGTCCGAATAGTTCAGACCAAGGCAACGCACATACTTGACGTCCTCTCGCGCCAAAGGACTCAACAGCTGCTTTACTGTAAGCACCCTGCTCGTCACCTGCGCAGCCGTATCGAGAGCAGACCCCACAATCTCATGAGCCTTGATCACGCCTCCTCGGGACGCCGCGAGTCCCACTTTCCTTCTCCATGAGCCTCAGAGCAGTAGCTACGAGGCTGGCGCACCATCGAGCCCAGATTCCACGGGCTGTCCAATATGCACTTGCGCGGTTTCTGCAGCAACAAAGCGAATGAGGCGAGTCCATTGCTGCATGCATCCTTGAGACGATGTAAAGAACAGTGAGATCTCGCTCACAGTGCGTATCGGCGACATGGGCGCAAGAGTCAGGCGGGATGTCGACCGTGGGGGCGTTTCGGAGAAATATTCATCGTCGGCGTGCCGTTGTATTTTAGGCTTTGCCGCGGCGGAGGTCGACAGTTTTAGATCTGCTCATCGGTACCGGCGGCTCGAGATGGGATGCAATCGTCGTCAAGGGTCAAGAGCAGCGAAGTCACAGTGTTACTGATGGCGAAATTGCTGTCGACGCGCATGTTCTCGGAATCTCCGTTGTCCGAATCTCAGTTCTACCACATGAAAGTCCAAGGTCCTCTCAGGAAACTTGGATGCCTAACTTCGTAGATGGCCTGGTGCGGTCGAGCCATCACTGCCTTTCCTTAAAGTCGTCCAATGACTCCAATTATCATCCTAACAATCGGGAAATCTAAACCGGTGCCTGACCATCTCACGCAGCCGGTTGTTGTTCAACTCCGATGCGCGCAAGGACCCGACGCGACTCGGAATATTATGCGACAGCAATGAAACCAACTACACTGAAAGCCGGCGCGTACTTGGCATCACTCTGCAATCCTCCGAGTCGTTCACGATAACCTGCGATCCACGAAGGCACCACTCAACGGGTTCCAAACGGCATGAATGCATCGGCCTGCGTTCGATATTGTTCCTCTAGTGATCATATCGGCGCTGGCTCGAGGATCGACGTATACGTGGGTCCTTGTCCAAGTCGGCGCCTATCAAAAAATCTTACCGAGGAACAGGTTTCTCCGGTTTCTCCCAAAGGGCTTCTTTATCGCTCGTGCGAGATATTTTGTAACGGCGCAACGTGTTTCCTTGCCCTTCTTCTCGTCGGAGAACTGTCTCTCGCGCTTGATGTCTCTCCGGCGCAGTATTATCGCCATACGAAGCCTCTGAAGGCCGAAACAAAGCTACTTGGGAACCGCCGCGATGATCGGCAGACCCATGTATCACATCGGCGCTCAGGCTCGCCAAAACGCCTATTTAATCAGCGTGTTTTTCCTCGGAGCCCTGCAACACGGAAATGTCCACGAGAACCTACGAGCTGCAAGAACACAAGGGCTCAATCGAGTCTGGTCCAACCGAAGTGGGAGATAGAGCTCCGAGTCCTCCAAGCGCAAAGAACCAGCCAGCCCTTGAGGAAGGAGGACTGCGAGGATGGATGACCGTCGCTGGAGGGTGTGTGCACGCCTTCAAGTCGGCGCATTCATCGATGAATATTTGCATTCTGCAGCTGGCTCGTCCTCTTCGCTACCTTTGGGTACGCCTCTTGAGTCTGCGTACTGTACATCTCTCAAATCTTTCTACAGATGCATCTATTCATTCGGCGTTTATGAAGGTTAGTGGACGCGTCCTACGCCATGGTGTCTTCCTAAGCTTCATTCGTACAGAGTTCTACGTCTTTGAATACCTCCCCAACCACTCGTCCAGCAGCATCGCGTGCGTATTCTATCGCCCTCTCCTCCGCCGCGTTGTACTCAATACGATTCACAGCTGGATCGGCAGCTTCCAGCTAATGATGCCCTTCCTGCTCGGCATCGTCTCTGGCAAGTTATTCGACAATGGATACTTTCACCACCTCGAGATCGTCGGTGGACTGCTATTCACATTCTCGTCAGTGTACTCGTGCAATTCTGCGGAACGCTGAGACCAACAATCCCGTAGACTCTTCATGCTCTCGCTCGCAAAGCCACTGCATTATTATCAAGTGTGTTCTTACCTTTGTATCTCAATACATGCTCAAACTGTCTTTGTAGATCTTCCTCAGCCAAGGTCTCGGCATGGGGCTCGGTGCGGGCTTTGTCTTTGTCCCCACCACAAGCATCATGTCCCACCACTTCGCCAAACGACGCGCACTCGCCACTGGTGTCTTGCTCACTGGCATCTCGGCCGGTTCGACCATCTTTCCTATTAGTACGTCTTTATGTTCCTTTCTCCCATTGAACGATTGACCAAACAATTGCGCAGTGCTCAAGTACTCCTACCGCCCACCTAATCTAACCTCCCCCACTGACCCGTCAATATAGCCATCTCATCCCGAAAATCGGGTTCGGTCCCGCCGTCCGCGCATCCGCCTACATCGTCCTGGGTTCTCTCCTCATCGGGAACATCCTCATGCGCACAGGACCCCTCCGTTCCAAGCGCGCACCGCCAGATATCAAAGGGTTCTTCAAGGAGGGCGCGTATCTCTGGGCGATTCTTGGGTATGCTCTTAACTTGGACACGCATGCAGAATGATCATATATTTGGTAGATGCTTGCTCTCGACGGCGGGGATCTATATGCCCTGTAATTATCTTGTCGCGAACGGCAAAAAGGCGACTGACCACGCCGCTAGTGATCTACGTCCAGCTATTCGCAGTCCAGCACTCCGTTGGGGCCAATCTCGCATTCTACTCGGTCAGCTCTACATACCTCTCCTTCACTCGAAATCTGCTCACCCATGCCTAGATCGCGATTATGAACGGCACCTCCGCCTTTGGCCGTATCGCAGCGAACTACCTCGCCGACATCTACGGTCCATTCCATTTACAGGTCATCTGCACGCTGGTAACAGCCGGGACCATCTGGGCGGTCTTGGGGATGTGAGCCAGCTTCTTTCTTTCTTTCTGGTCGAATCAGAACGCCCACCTACTCTAGACATAACGCCGCAAGCCTGATCGTCGTGAGCGTCGCATACGGAGTATTTTCAGGCGCCTGGCTGGCACTGTCTCTCGCCTGTCTCGCATCGCTTGCGCATACCCCAGACGAAGTCGGGTTTGTCTTGTCTTCCTTCCCTCCTCATCTATCCACGCTCATTATTAATAAAACCACCACCCAGTGCTCGCGCAGGCATCGCTCTAGCTCTAGGAAGCGTCGGCTCCCTCGGCGCCGCCCCCATCCAAGGTGCCCTACTCACGAGGAACTTCCACTGGGTACGGCCGGTAGCGTTCTCTGCGGTACGTCTGTTCCAAGAGTTCCGAGTCGCGAGCTAATTAAAGTGCTGGAAAGTCTGTGGTGGTGGCTAGCGCGATTTGTTTCGTATTCATGACGATTCTTGTGAGGAGGAGGAGCTCAAGGATGCCTGTAGCGTAAAAACGTTATCTTGGGCGAGCGCATCTTGACCACTATCGCTATCTCTAACGACACAATCCTCTTGAAGGAGACGAGAATCCATATGGTGGGTTGTCATTATCGCCGCGCTCACACCTAGCGGTTCCAAGTCACCTCGAGTACCTATTCTGTTTCCTGTATATCTCGTGTTCGTAGTAGCAGTGAGATTCACTTTCTAAGGCTAATCTATGGAGTAACCGTGACGGACGCGTTCTCCTGTCATCAAAAGACCACATGATCGCGACGCTCTTGAGTCACAGTCGCCGCTCTTGATCGGATTTCACTTTGTACACTCATGGTGGTCCCTCCCCTCGCAAACGAGCTCCTCGCGCGGATTATCACCTTGGTGGATCAGCGTACTCTCAAGCTGCTCATGCTAGCTGACAGCCGCTTCTACGCCCTCGGTGCGGAGAAGCAGATCACTTGGTGTCAGTGATCGCCCGAGGGCCTCAGGCCCTCCGAGGCGAAGGGGCGGGAGGGCCCTCCGATAAGGGCCTCAGAAGGTATGGCTCCAGCGCTGAGGGCCCTTCGAGGGCCTCTGTGATGGCATCAGTGGTATAAATTGCCGTCATTTCGGCTCTGATATCGAAAATTTCCCGGACTTGGGTCTTAATCGGGGCCAACCTCCAACAAATCACTAGAATCCGTATAAATCACTGTAAGTTGCTTCAAAAAATTTGTTGGGAGTGCCACAGGCTCAAACATGTTCATATTTACCAGTGCTACCTTTTCTAGAGATGATGTGGCGGTATTGTGGAGTCGAGGGACGACAACGGACAATGCCATTGAAGCCATCATCCAAAAAAACAATGCCATGTATAGTGTTTCCTCTTTCGGCCCAAGGCCCTTCCCTGGCCCCTCCGATGGAGGGCCCTCGGGCCTTTGAGGCCCTCCGCTCCCTCGATGTCGAACGGAGGGGCCCTTCGGCGATCACTGCTTGGTGTGGACCTGGAACTGCAGTGCACACCCCAAGTCTGTTTATCGCGAACCGAGTTTCCTCTCTGTTCATTCACTTTGGACGCGAAAACCTGAAAATCCAAATGAGGGGCATATGGCCGCCACGATATGGCCACGGTGAATGTGCGTACATGTGTTTTAGAATTCCATCGGTTTTCGCTGACTTTTTGTCGTAGCGACCGAGACAACGGGTAAGCGCATACGAGCAATCTATCGATCTGCTCAACGAAGTTACTGTAGTTGCTCACTACGAAATGCTCAATGCTCTGCCGACGTTCACAAACCTCGGCCGTCTTGTCTTCACGCGCACAGTCCTTCCTGATGACTTCTTCGATGTCTTGAAGCCTCTCGAGAATCTGGAGACCCTCATCATTCACGAATGCCTTTTGCCCCCCATTCCCGATGTGTTGCCTTATACCCTGCCGCGGCTGCAGCATTTCTCGTCGACTCAATCACGACTTTCCGGCCGAAAAACACAGCCGCTCGGACATGTTTCACCTCTTCCCAATGGTTCCCAATATCTCAGCCGATGACTTCTATGGCACAATGGCTGCTCATTGCTGTCCCGAGTCGTTGACACTGGGTGGTTCCGTGTTGGAGGACCCGTATGGCAGCAATTACTACCTCAGTCTGCGCCACTTCAAGCTGGAACGACTGAAGAGCTATACAGTCATCGTTCCGAAACTATACAAGAATACCATCCCACCAGATAGTCCTTGGGAGGACGCCCTGCACCTGCACCTCCCGTGCCTCGCAACGATATCTGCGCCTTTTTTGGCTACTTGCCGGCTTATTCCACTTGCGCCTCTTGTGGAGCAAGTTGCTATCCCGGACCGCTTCCAGGATACTCGAAGTGCGGTCGGATTTATCGAGAGCCTGATCGATCGTCCTCTTCGTATCTTCGCTCTATCGCTGGCAACCTGGGACGTCAGTGTCCTTGAAAGGATTTCGAATACACTCCCCCACCTTCACAAACTCGAGATTCTGTATTACGCCGAGGGGAACTTGGATCTGGTTCGTTGATCCCCAAAAAAAAGTATGCGCACTGACACTCCTGCAGCGCATGGTCGAAAATGCGCTAAGGAAGCTACACAATTTGACGACATTCCACCTGGGCAAACTTCCTCCGCCCTCTGCTTGGGAGGCCTATTTCCCTGACGAGGATTTCGACTCGCTTGAAGAGGTGGAGCCCGCGACGATATACGAAGAGCCCGGCGCGTTCCCGCAATACACAGCGGAAGCCAACTTCATTAAAAGATGGGGCTGCGCGGACGTTGCCCCCGCTCTGGTGCGCGTTCAACTAGGACTCGAACCCGGCCAAGTCTGGGTTCGTTCACCCAACTGTGATTGGCGGAACCTGTGGGAAGAACGCATTGGCTGGAGTGTAAGGGAGGAGGGAAAATGGGGCTGTGTGCGCCAGCTGGGCAAATACATGCGACGCGCGCTGCATGAGCCCATCGACTATGCAAACTGGTTGTAGGGCTTTTCATTTAAGTAAACCACCGTCTGTCAAATTGTGCGCGGATAGGATAGGATAAGAATAGGAAATGTATGCCCTGCGCGATGAAGGAGCACACATGTAGCCTGAAACGGTCTCTTTCCGCCAAGGGTTTGCATAGGTATACATACTTGACTTCGTGCTGTCAAAATCGCCCGCTCGAGCTCGTTCCGCTGGACCGCTCCACAATTGGTTCCAACGGCGTCGAGTTCAAACGAGTGAGAGAAGGTCCTTGGAAATGAAGCTTGAACGAGCTGAGCGGGCTCAGCACACGATGAGGCGACAGAATGTCTTCCTGTTGGGACCCGTTACTTCAATTTCATGCATATTGGAAGACTAACCCTCGAAGTGACCGGCACGAGATGATTCGTATTCTCATTCCTGCGTAGCTCTTCCCTGAATGCGTTCCGGAAGGCGTCGTCCAGGTGTCGAGAGCGACAGAGCGTCAATATCATGAGCGTCTTCTTGTGGTTGGAGGGCTCGTTCTGGAAGATAGTGAACCAGCTCCGCGCAATGTGGCCTTTGCTTTGTAGCTCTGAAACGATGTCGTCTCCGGCGAGGATGAGGGTGTCGATGACATCGTCACGGTTTGCGTCGGATCGCAGACTCTCCATGAGCCATCTGGATTCACCGCTGAGCGATCTTAGAACAGGTAGCAGGAGAAGCATACTGTGATTTCGGTCGCGAAAGTTCTTCCTGCATGAGTCGAGCTTCCTTCTTCGGTGGGGCTACGGTGAGATGCACTGGAGCGGATCTGGGCTCAGACCGTGTAGCATGTAGCATGTTCGCAGCCTGTCCGCAGGGTCAAACAAGAGCGTCGGGAGAGAGTGCTGCCACGAACGATGGTCACGATGAACAGCTCCAACAAGTTCTTGCGGTACTTTTCGATCTCGTGGACGACCGAGCTTTGCAGGAGTGTGCGTTTGAATCTTGGCCATTGGGCTACGGTGTTGACGTAGCGGCAGACTGCGTGAATCGTGCTTTCCAGGAGTTAGCTGGGGTATCGCTGGAGGATCATGTTATTCTGCGTACACTCGCAGTGGTGCGGCACCACCCTGAACATGTTCCTCCAGTGCCTCGTGAAGCCCTTCTGTGAGTCGCACCAGCTCTTGGACGACGATAGTCAGGGAGACAGGGCTTTTCTACACCGGAGTCAGACGAATTCGTGAACTCGTGAATCAAGCACTCACAATAACGTCGTAGATGCTCTTGAGATTCAGTAGCGCAGCGTCGATCTTGAAGACCTTGGCTCGCTCCATGGCGAAGGGAAAGACTGGTTAAGCAGCTTGCATTCCGAGTGCCAGCTGAGCAGCAATTAATATGGCAGGTGTCTCCCAGTCCGCGACTAGGCCTGGTTCGCTGTTGCAAATCAGGTTGTCTGCGTAGGCGCTTGTCGCAAAGTCGGAGAAGAGCCGCTCGGAAGTCACTCAGGAATAGCTGTGGTTCGTGGTTAGCGCTGTCTCGGCGCTGTCTTGCATGCGTGATGGCGGCAATTCGTTCCTGGACAAAAAAAACCACCACCACCAAGGCTTACCAACTCCATGGCGCGCTCGTCTGGCGAGATGCTAAACCTTCAAATGTCGAATGAGTGCCACTCTGGCTCCGGCGTCCGAGTCAAAACGTGGGAAGCATTTACTTTTGTGCTATCGATTGTTGCTCATGACGGCCATCGCAGGCGAAGTCCTACATACGGCCAATGCGGTCTCAATGGTATACCCGCCACTGCAAGCTGCGCTCGGACTGGTCGTTTACATCGAAGGCAGCATCGATCGCGTGAGCCCCGAGATCTTTCAATCGCCGCATCCTGGTCAATAACGAACTCAATCCAGTTCAAGTCGAATAAGAACGAAATCAAGTCCATCGGGGCATATGCACAACGTCTTGCAGAACAACTTAAGCGCTCTGTGGATGCGTCGAAGACGGCTAACTACGTGGGGTGCGTTTCTGACCCAACTCCGTCTACTCTTCTTTGAGCGCGTTTCAGGGTCATCAAGGCCATTGGATCGTACCTTCAAGAGGTGGCCCGACAGAACAAGTTCCTCCAATATCTCCACCGGGACGATATCGCTGGTCAGCTGCAGGACCACCGGAATCGTCTATGGGAGGCATTCGTGGTGTTCAGCGTACGCCACGCTTTCCGTCCGGAATACATCCGACGCGCTACAGATTACCTGCGATCTTGATTTGAAGGAGTCCCAGCGAGAGGCTGAGCTGGCGCGGCAGAAAGACGCCTCGGAGTCTCGGATACTCCTTGAAAGCATCTCACACAACGTCCAGACAAGCGCAAGCGGAATACGGGAGCTTAATGAGGAGATTGCTATTCCCAGTGACCAGCGCGCAAGAACGGTGATGTTGCAAGAGTTAGAGGTATGTGCATTCATCTTTGGAGGTTCTGCTCGCTGACTTGAATAAACAGTCAATTCAAAAAGAATCCACTAGAGAAGACTTCGAATCGACGGTCTTGCGCGAAAGTATTGCCCTTACGAAGCTCACTCTTACTCCCAAGTGCGTTGTCTCCCTCGGCTTGCACACCCATTGACTCTGCTTTCAGCTATCGGTGGTTCCGCGAAACCTTCAATGCCGCCCACTACACACGATCCCAGATTCAAGAAGCTCTAATCGACACGGTTCACGACATCGCTGGGGACCTGCGAGACAGTGGACTGCTCGCACATCGCACCAAGGCGGAGTTGGCCAGCGCGCGGACAGGGCTCGACCAGGCTGATATCATGTTCCGGGTCCTCGACTCGCGGCCCAAGGACGTTGTGTTGATTCGCACGTTTCAACGAGCGCTCTTCCGTGCTGGTGGAATGCAGGAGAACGACATGGTGAACCCCAAGTTGGCGTTGGCGGAGGGACTGGTCGATGCCCCGATGTAGACTCCCATTGATTAATGGACACCTACCCAAGCAGTGCCCCTTCCGACGCGTCTTCCAGGCCCTCAATCTACGACGTTCAAACGACTGTTACGTGTCAATCGTCAAGGGGTGCGATCTATCTACAGCTCGACCTTTCTACGCTCGGTCTCTATCAAATGAGGGTTTAGTAACCGCAGCCAGCTTTAATGTCCGTTGGCCCGGTCCCGTTACGAGCAAAGAGAGAGCTCCGCTCCGCTTCGACTGCTGAGCAGGCCGTGAGGAGCCACGCCTGTTCCTCGTGGCTGATGGTGATTGTACGGACGACGCTTGTTTGAAAATTTATCAACGTTCCTGAACCAGTCTCGCTGTAGTATGCGATTATTTTCACTGTATTTTCCGATATCCAGAGCATTTTCGCGCTAATTCATGCTTCGTGGAGAGACGGGAGTGAGTGGGACTTGATCAATCGTGTGACGTCGACCTTTCACCTCCTCCCGACCGCGACCACCCCGATGAGCCGACTATTTGGCTGTCTGCCGCCTTCAATGGCGGCGGCGCTCATCTCTCTACTCCTCGCTCTGCCCGCCTTCGCCGACCCAGCGACCCTGTCCTTTGACGACTGTTTCAGCGGGAATTCTTCAATGAAGCTCACCGTGAACCAAGTGTACGGCCAGGTTCTCAACAGCGCGGAATTGGGTGCCTACTTGAACCTCACGGTGATAGGGAATAGTCCGCAGGATATCTCTGGGTTCACAGACTCAAGCTCAAGCCTCGGTGAGTAAAGCCCGTCTTGGAATATTTTCGCTCGCTGACGAGCCTGCCTACAGCAACACTGTTCTCCACAACCACCGTCCTGACGCTCAATGTGTGGACGAATAGCTCGTACCTATGTGGGACGTTACGACCCGAATCCCCACTCCCGTCGCTGGCTGTGAATGCAACGGACTATTGTCCAGTCGCAGCAGGTCCTTTCGCGCTCTCCACATCCATTCCATGGGGCACCAACCGACCCCTCACGACGCTCAACACTCGGTTACGTGCCGTCGACCCATTCAGCGCCGAACTGCTATGCCTCAGCGTCAATACCACCCCGCTCGATCCGTCCAGTGCCTCGCCGTACGGAATCGCACACGCTATATTTTGGGCTACCGTCGGGCTCGCGATCCTTTATTGGGTCGTAATTGGCACCGCTAGGATCGTTTCCGCTTGGGGCCGCGGAATAACTAGACCAGGGCGGTCATTATGGGCTCGCGGGCAAAGTGCTGGCTTCATTCTCGCCAGCGCTATCAGTGGCGAGCGGTTTGCCACCTCACCACCGTTGATGCGTTTCAGTACGCCGTGTCTGCGGGATGTACTGTTCCATACGCAATGGTGTGCTGCCGTGGCCATGGTTGCCGTTCAGTGGCCGGCTTTCATCTGTGCGTCTTCATGCGACCGTCTTGCCTTCGATTCTGATCGTTTCTCAGATCCAATCCTGGTCCAGACCTCGTGGGCGACTCTCAGCTACAGTACGACTCTTACTTTCTGCTTCGACTGCAACTAACAATTCTCCATAGACATCACTCTCACCGACAATGAGCACTGGAACCCCCTCTCCACACTTCCTTACAACCCGCCCTCCACCTTCAGCGACCAGCTCGCTGATCCATCCTCGCCGCTGTACATCAACCCGAACGTTCCAAACGTGCTCTTCACCCTGCCCTCGAATGCCACGTCCGGAATGTCCATGTTTGCCTACACCGTTGGTGTCCGACCACAAGATCTGTTCGGGATATGCATTGTCCTGTTCCTCGGGATTGTCGCTGCGACAATCGTCCTCTCCGCCATCGTCTGGTTTATCGACTTCGTTGGCAGTGTCGTCAGCGGGGCCATCTCTCATACATCTGGCCGGCGTGCACGTAGTCCCGGTCCCAAGGAACTCGAGAATGCCGCTGCCAACGAGGACAAGGCTGCGATGTTCCGGCCGGCCTCTCGTCTCACGTTGTCGGGCGGAGGAGTGATCTCCTCTCGAAAGCCTTGGTATCGTATGCGTACCCAGATCAGCTCGTTCCACTGGAGCGTCCTCCACGGAAATCTCGTGCGGATTCTGGTCATCTTCCATCTGCCCCTTACCATTTTTGCGGTATATGAGATGACGCAACCGGCGTCTCTTGCCTCGACCCGTGCCCGCGCTTTGGCTGGACTTTCGTTTGCCATTCTGTCGGTCCTGTTACCCGTGATGCTTGTCGTACGGGTGACGATGACCACGACGAACAAGCTGTACGACGAGACTCGGACGCTGCTCGCTCTTGGGCCGCTATACAACCATTATCGGCACGGAAGCCAACTCTTTGCGAGCCTGCTATTTGCGACAAACCTCGTATTCGGTATCGTCATCGGAGCTGGGCAGAAGAGCGGAACCGCACAAGCAATTGTGATTCTAGTTGTGGAGGTTGCTGCAGCGCTAGTGACGAGTATTTGGTTACCTTGGGGGAGCGGTGCGAGCATGGGGCTCATCAGTTTCCTGTTTTGTGTCGCGAGGATCGTTGTCGCCGTCTTGTTGGTCATTCTTACCCCCGCGGTTCGTCATCGCCTCAATAACTTCACCTGATACTAACATTCATCAGATCTCCATCGGCACCGGTGCGGGGGCCTGGGTGGCGTATGGAATACTCGTCATCCTTGCCCTGGTCTATCTTGCGCTGGTGCTAATGCTCCTCATCAAGCTCATCGAGGCTATGGTCCGGATTGTCGGTCGGGTAGGCTTCGACAGGAGCAACCATGCTGTCGACAGCGGGCTGTTGGGTGCTTGTGGATTGCTTGGCTGTTGTGGGTCGCGGAAACGGCGCGTTCCGAGGCATCGTACGCGCCAACAGCGGACGTACGCAGTCGCTCAAGCAGATCCTGCACGGGCGTCGGATGGGTCGTCGACCTACGTTCCTCCAGCAGCATTGGGCGGCGATTCGTATTCGAAAAAGGGCTCAATACATTCGCAGCCTCCGTCGGTTCTCCGACCGGAACACGCACTACGGCCGTATAGGGAAGACAGCGACGACGAGAATGGCTATATCATGGGTGCATGGCAACCATTCCCGAGACCCGGGTACGCCCCAGTGGAGAAACCGCCTGTTCCGCAACCGTCGTCTGGGTTCTCACGAGTTGGAGGTGGACGAGCACATATCGACGCGCCCTACGCCATCTCACCAGACGCACCCGTCACAACAACGCCTGCGAACGGGTCGACGGCGAGTCTTGCGTGGCCTGCAATGGACCGGGAAGAAGATGCGCCTTCGATGTCGAGTGTTCCTAGAAGACAGAGTCCCGAGACGGTCGCCGTTGGGTCACTTCCTAGAGGGGCCATGTTACCACACATGCGAACCAAGTCGCAAACTGCCATAATCGAGAACGCACCGATCCTTGCAGGGTCGTCGCGACCTCCTTCACGAGCGAATGCATTGCAGGTGGATAACGATTCGGATGAGGACGACGAGCAGCTAGAAGTTGGCCAGCGGAAAAAGAAGCCATGGTACCATATTCGGAGACATCGTCCGCATAGCGATGGGACACCTCCCTCGGCGTTCCCTCAGCCACAGGTGCAAGCGGAAGCAGAGCAGGCTGCTGCGTCGACGGGCGATACACCTTCAGGCCGCTCGTTTGTCGTCATTCGCAAAGGACAGGCGTCGCCTGCGCGATCACAGCAACTGTCGACTGCGTCTACGCCAACGAGGGCGTTGTTCCGGACTGGCAGTAGTTCGGCCGATGTGCGTAATTCAAGCGCTACATCATAGAGTTATATGCTTTCTTGCTTCCTTATTCCCTGGATCGGAATTCTCCTGGGCACGGACTCGGTTCTTGAATAACGAATCATCTACATTAATTCATCTCATCTGCACAGTCAACACCACGACCACACCATTTATACATGCATCGGACTCGGTTTCTTTTTCTCGACTCTTTTCTTAACCCTGCTGTGATTTTTTTGCTATGACCTTTGACACGAAAAACCCCCCACATAACGCGCAGATGTACAGTATCTAGTTATAATTTGGCTTTGGCGCGTTTCTCACATGTATATTGACGGCTGGTGTCTTGAGGAATCTGAGATGTTGGGCTAGCCGTCTTTCGGTGCTGTCACACGTCGTTACTCACGCAATGGGACTTCGACTCAACGCCCAACGCCCAACGCCCCACTCTTCTCCTCAGCACTTAGGCATCGTTATGTGCTCACCATGCATATGGCCACCACAGAATGTGGCCACGCGGACCGCCGTGTAGGCCGGCCGCGGGCAATCTAGACCGCATCCGATTTATTCCGACGTCGGTCGCGACTACATCCTCCGAATACGTTGCGTCTCACAAATCTCTCGGAGGTTCTAGGCCGCATGTCTACCTCGTTCCCCGTTGCTAGGTCGATTGTAGCAAATTGTAAGGTTTCTTTTGCAAGTACTTATAGACCTCACCGTTTGCGAGGCAGTATTTTCGGCCGCATCCCTCTATTTTCAGCGCTACCGTAGACCAGATGGAGCATTCCCCATGATTCATGAATAGCTCCGGCCAATTCAGACCGTGTCTGAATCTCTGTCTCAATCTGTTTCCGCCTCTTCGTGGGTTCATATGCATACGGCGCTTGCGATTCCTGGCACTCACCATCACCAGTCCTACCCCGGACGCTCTGGACTCGAGACGCGAGGATCTTTCAGCGGTCTCAAATGCCCTTGGCAGTATTCTGAAGCTGTGCACGGGTCATTTTAGATTCTCGTCCGAAGTCTCGCCCCGGGCTAGATTTAAGCCTTGTGCACTGCACCTGTTTACGAACGCGACTTTCCCCTCTGTATAATAACACCACGACGCCGTACATCCTCACTCTCGTTTATACACCATGCGCCCTCTTCTCGTTCTCGCGGCGTCCACCGTCGCGTGTTCTGCGGCCATACACAAACGCTCCACAACCGATCCCACCGCACTCTCGGGCAAGACTTTTGACTTCGTCATTGTTGGAGGAGGGACGGCGGGTCTTGCGCTTGCCGGGAGGTTGGCGGAATGGACGAATATCACTATCGCAGTTATCGAAGCGGGGTCGGACGGAACAGAATTCAAGGACCAAATTACAATTCCAGGTGTGCACTATCGTTTTGGTGACGATTGCTGCTAACATGTTTTCTAGGAATGTCCTACCTCAATGGCCTAACCGGCACAACGTACGACTGGTCCTACACCACCACTGCACAAACCAGCGCCGCCAATGAGACGCGAATCTGGCCTCGAGGCAAAGGGCTGGGAGGATCCTCTGCGATCAACGGCGGTTTCTGGTGTCGCGGCAGCTCGGGCGAATACGACGCGTGGAATACGCTCCAGAACGGCGCGTCTGGCGCGGAGGACTGGGGCTGGAATGCTATGCAAACGTCCATGAAAAAGGTGCGCCCAGACGTATGTCTCAAATTCAGGGACATTGACCGACTCCCGCTTATCAGGCCGAGACCTTCACTCCAATGTCGGATGCCGACGCCGCGACCTTTTCTGTAACACACGACATGAACGCTCATGGTACGACTGGACCCATCCAGGCCAGCCACAGCTCGTACCAGTACGCGCATCTCTCGACATGGATCCCGACCATGATCAACATGGGCCTGCCTCACCTTCTCGATCCCGCCAATGGCACGAACGCCGGCGTCTCGTTCGTCCCTTCAATCATCAACCCGGCCAACGGCTCTCGCTCAGACTCCAATTTCGGATACATCGCACCATATTCGGGAACGAACCTCGTTATCCTCACGGGCTACCAAGTAACGAAGATCAATTGGAACTCGACCACATCCGGCTCGGCGGTAGCTGGAGGAGTATCCTTTGCGGCCAGTGCGGGCGGGACTGTCTATAATGTCAATGCGGCGAAGGAGGTCATTCTTTCGTGCGTTCCTCTACTCTTCTGCTCTTCGTCTCTGACGTCCCGTAGTGCCGGTACCATTGGATCGCCCCAACTTTTACAGCTCTCCGGTGTCGGACCCAAATCGCTCCTAACTGGCCTCGGAATAGACAGCGTTGTCGATTTACCCGGTGTCGGTCAAAATTTACAAGAGCATCGTGAGTAGTCTTCAATCTCTCTCTCTTCTGAATCTAACTGTCAAAGTTTCTGTCTCGCTATACATGCAGGCGACCGATAACGACACCTGGGCTGCGCTGAAGTCCGACCAGACCCTATGGAACGACCAGCTGGCGATTTGGAGGGAGAATGGGACCGGGATGTGGACCTATTGGAACGAGGCTATGGCATATCCCGCGATTTCGCATCTCATGACCACCAACGCATCCAGCTGGGTTTCTTCTCTGGACACAACCTCGGCGCTTTCCACCTCCGTAAGCGCGTCGTCTATGGACTCGACCGTCCAAGCTGGCGTCAAAGCCCAGTATGCGATTTTGGCGGATTGGGCTGCGTCGTCGAGTATCGGCCAGGTAGAGCTCATCTTCAACATGTTTGGCTCGGCCGCGTCCATGATTGGCATCCAAATGTGTATACAGCACCCCTTCTCGCGAGGATACATCAATATCAAGACCAATTCGGTATTCGACTACCCCGAGATTAACCCCAACTACCTCTCCATCTCGTACGATCTCGACGTTCTTCGGGCGGCGTTCAAGTACTCGCGTAACATCATTGCGACGGCGCCCATGTCGGACATGATCGTGGGCGAAACGACGCCTGGGACAGGCACATCTACAGACGACGCTATCAACTCGTACATCGCAAGCACATCGGGGACGGAATACCATCCGATTGGGACCAACTCGATGTTGCCGCTGGAGTATGGAGGGGTCGTCAATACAAGTTTGCTGGTATACGGGACGACGAATCTGCGGGTAGTGGATGTGTCCATTGCTCCGATGCATGTGGCTGGTACGTTCTTTCCTCCAAGCCTTTCTCGTAGCTCATTCTTTGCAGCTCATACTATGGCTACTGCCTACGGAATTGCTGAACGCGCTGCGGACCTTATCAAAGCGACCTACGGTGGAGTGACCACGAGCTCTAACGGCTCCAGCTCTACCTCTTCTTCGGACTCGCCGGGCTCGACGTCGAATAATGATTCCACCACGCACTCGAGCTCCGTACTCTCTACGGGGGCGAAGATCGCCATCGCAGCAGGCTCAGCTGTAGCTGCCATTGCGGTTCTTGCGGTACGTCTCACTGCCTCCAGCCTTTGACGAATACTCACGCATTTGTCCCTAGGCATTAATCCTATTCTGCTTCCGCAAGAAGAAACGAGATGCGGCGATGTCCCGCACCGCAGCAGGGAAAGAGGACCCCTGGTATACGGACGACCTGCCGATGCAACCGCGCGCGCCTTTCATGGCTGCAGGGGCAAACAGGCACTCTACGCAGCCGTCGGAGTTCAGCTTGGATAGTGTGGCGACTGCGACACATCCGGATAACGCCCAGAATATCAAGTACGACCAGCAGTATTTTGGCGGCCAGCACCAACAACCAGCGTACTACGGCGGGGAAGTGGATAATCGGAGCGTAGCGACGGGAAGCGAGGCCACCTACTACGACCCTCAACACCGAGAGTATTCGCCTCACTCGCAATACGGCGCTGTACATTCGACTCTCTCCACTCCCGACGTCGCAGTGCTACATCCATCTTACCCGCCTGGCTCGCCGATGTCGCACAGTCCGATGTCTCCAGGTCCATCGCCTTCACAGCGGTACACCGATCTACCGCAGCATTACTCTCCCGGGTCGCAGCCTCAGTACCAGCATGACGCTTATTCGTACGACCATGCACCGCGGTCGCCCGGACATTGATTGTTCTCTTGTTATCTTCCACGGACGGCTTTGGACTCGTTCATCCATTCATTAATGTATACCAACCCTCGTAAATACAAGCACGGACCTTCATGGACATTCAATACGGACAAAATAATCGTAGATAGTTGTTGCAAAAATGTATCCATCCGCGTATCTCTATGCTATCGATCTGTTAGCGTACTCTACAACATTCTCGACAATCGCGAGCAACCTGCTCTTCGAGGTCAAGCCATGGCTGACGCAGTGACCGTGCCAGTGACGGCGTGACTCTTCCTCCTGCTCTCAACCACCACCATGTCCGTTGAAGAGCTTCAGGCACAGATTCAGAAGGCCTCCGACGAGGTCGACTTCCACACGTCATCCCTTCTCCAAGCGAAACAGAAGAAGATAGCCCTCTACCGACAGCTAAACGCGCTGCGGGACCCCTTAATGCGACTGCCGCTCGAAATTTCTGGCAAGATATTCCTTGCTTGCGTCGAGACCGACGCCCAATCCCACTCTACGAAATTTGAAACCCGATTTCTCTTGACAAAATATACGTTTCCCAACGCCAAACGTGCCCCACTTCTTCTGCTCAATGTCTGCCATGCATGGACGCGAATCGCGCTCGCCACCCGAGCTTTGTGGGCGAGCGTCGAGATCCAGTCAACGAAACAATTCGATACCTGGCTGAATCGCGCCGGAGCTGTCGGACTGAAGCTTATGACAGACAAGTTCTACACGTCCATCGCGGCTACGATCTTGGGGCGGGCGAACCAGTTGCATAGCTTGGACCTCCAGCTAGACAGCAGAGGGCAGCTCGATGCGGTTGCAGGAAGCGCACCTTTTCCGAACCTGAAAGTGCTCGTCATCATCATCCCGTTCCATGCGGGGTTCACACCTCGGCTCGACCAAGTCCTTCGACTGCTGCAATTGGCGCCAAATCTCTCGCACTATACCTTTGAGTATTGGCTGCGAGAGTCTATGCCTCCTCCAGCCGAGGGCACCACTGTAACTCACTCTATTCTCGAGAGCTTGAGCATCATCGAGTACGACGGATTTCCCGACGTGTATTCTCAGCCACTGCTGGCGTTTGTCACGTTGCCTCGACTGTCTAGCCTCTCTGCCGTTCTTGACACAGACTCAAAAATCACTACCCTCGCTCAATTCCTGACACGCTCCGAAATAACCTTGCGTGAATTATTCGTCGTGCATTGGATCTCGAAACAGTTACTCCCGCTAGTTAGCATGGGTCTTACGCATATCGGCATCCGTTACGACTCACACGGCTTTGTCCTGAAGGAACTGGTCCGCAACCCTCGCGAAAACCTTCCACGCCTTACGAGCTTGGTCGTGCGCGATTTCATTCCCGGGCCATACGAAATGCACTATCATGGCATTCTTGCAATAATGCGGGCGGGTTTCCCCCAGCTTCGCACGCTGATATTGCTATGGGACAAGAATGTGGACTCGCCGACCCAGTATCAACGAGCAATGCCTTTGATCGCAGCTTTGCGACCCTTCGCCGAGGATGGCGTTGATATTCACGTCGGAACGGAGGACAAGAACTTGATGGACATTCCGAATTCGAACCAATGTCTGGCCCAGAACTTGAAGAACACTGCGAGTACTTAGCATCACTGAATCCGTGTCGGATTGTAACCCAGATTAGAATAGTTCATTGCGAGAAACACCTTGTTTGTGGTTTGAATCCAAATACATTGATTCGGCAGGAGATATAATGCGGGATATCGACGAGTGGCTGCCGTTCGTCGTGTGAGACTTAGGGCTCCCAACAGTAACCGTATCTGTACGGGTGTACTGGCCGTAAATACGGTTACGGGTCCCGTACCGGCTCGGGTCCGCGGAGCTGTCCATACGGTACGGGTACGGGACGGGCAAGCAGCGGATACGGGTTGCGAAACCCGTATTGACCGGGGATGATCCAGGGACGACTTGCAGGGACCCCAGCAACGCTGCTTGAGGTGAGGCAGCCTCGAATTTGCAGCTAGGAGCATTTTGGATGGATACTGAACGCTTATCACTCACATTACCACCTGTATTCAGCCCGTATACTGTACGGTTTTCGCAATACGGGACCGTCCCGTATTGACATGCCTGCCCTCGCTTTACTGTACGGGTAGGCCCGTCCCGTCGCAAAATACGGCCGTAATTCTGACGGCCGTACCCGTATACGGTACGGTTTAGAGCCCTAGCACTGAGACTTCTCAACCTTGAGCGACCAAGACTGCACGGAAGTGAAGGATTCGAAATTCAGGCCAGACCAGATAAGTAAACGTGGATTTCAGATCTGACGGAGGCATCGTGCAGCCCGGAGAGAATTCAAAATCTTTGACAGCAGCGCAGAACATGGTGGAAGGGAAAGAAGATAGGTTTGTTTGGCTTTGTTTGATCTCGAGGGCCGCACCTTCCGAGCTCTTGCGTCCTCTCTGATGTCTGCTCTCCAGCGAACGAACTCGAGCCTGCCAAGCGTGTTATGCGTTCCGTATTGTTGCTCCTCCTGGGACCTGTAAGGATTCATCAGCGCCATTTCCTTTGAAAGCCAAAAATTGACCATCGCACAGTGACTACCCGAGTCGCCGGCGTATTTGCTCGTAGAACTCTGAGGCGGTTACCTGTAATCTGCGGCTGCGTTGAGGACCTCGCATCCTGCCGGTGGTAGGGCGATTTCTCCGCCATGACTGTCTGCGTCGACTCGCCGGCGGCCCGAATACTTATGGATGCAACAGTTGGTTGGCCATCCCCGACGATTCTCTCGCACTATCGACCGCCACGGAGGCATATCGTTCATCCATTTGGCTCTAAACTCCGGATACCCGCGACGTAATATCTCGCCCTATGAATCTGGTATCTCTTCGCATCCACCAACCAGCTCTCCCTAACATGATATAAACAGGCCGCAAACTGACCAAACCAGCTCTGCACATGCGACCTCCTTCCCATCTCCTCCCGTTGCCGACTCTGCGCCGTTCAAAACATCCGTAGAGCGTTCGTCTGGATGCTGTTTTCCATTTTCGTCTTTTCAGCACCCGTTGTCGAGAGATCCAAGCGCACCACGCACGAGGCCGGGTCAACGAAGGATGCAGGCGGAGCCATCGCTTGTCCCAAATCTGGCTTTTCTGTCGTTAGCCCAGCGACGAGGGTATATAATACGCGCTTAGGTCTTCCAATTGACGAGTTCACGTCCAATCAAGTTGTCGAGGCCCGCGGCAAGCATCTCGAATAATGTCGACGTGGTGCCGGTCAGTCCAAATGGCATCCCAGGTCGCATCGGCGCTTGCCGGATGTTTTGTTCGTCGTGTGTATTGTACAATTTAGAATATATTCGCTCATGCTGTATGTACTACAAGCTTCCGGATTTACCTTGGGTGCTAATAGTCACTGTCGGGCGGATTTACTCTGTGGACAGTGGATTTTAGAGAGAGTCTGGCCTGGGTAAGTTATTGTCAATGCACCAAATCATTGTGCACCTATCTTCCTGTCTTACTGCCGGGGGCATAGCCCCGGCGCCTTTTGTATATACATAAGATTGATTCTCAGCTAGGCTGAAAGATTCAAGGAATTCATTTTTACAGTGCGCCTCAAATCAGGATCTTTTCAACATGCTGCAAGAGAAGTGGGAGGTACAAAATATACGAAGCTTAGTCAAGCTGCGGCACAGAGTAACAATGCACCCAATTGTGGGCATGCGGGATGGCTTCGGGGTCTAGATAGGTCGCACCTTGTTGGGAGATTTGAAGGAAACAAGGTGGGAACACAAAAGTTTTGTGTAGTTCAGGTGGATACCAGAAGAGGGGGAACGAAGAGATATGATGCATAGAGAACCACCCAGGTCCATTCCATTGGCCCTGTAGCATAGATGGCAGCTGCACATTAGCTGCATCCCAGATGCGCACAGTTGTGTCATCAGAGCCAGACACCATGCGGGCCCCATTAGGTGAGAAGGCTGCAGACCAGACCCTGTCGCTGTGCCCATCCAGGCGCCGCTGCTTCTTGCCTGTGGCTGCATCCCAGATGCGCACAGTTTTGTCATTGGACCCAGACACAATGCGAGCCCCATCAGGTGAGAAGGCTGTAGAGTTGACCCTGTCGCTGTGTCCATCCAGGGGCTGCTGCTCCTTGCCTGTGGCTGCATCCCAGATGCGCACAGTGTTGTCATCGGAGCCAGACACAATGTGGGCCCCATCAGGTGAGAAGGCTGCCGAATTGACCCCGTCGCTGTGCCCATCCAGGCACTGCTGCTTGTTGCCTGTGGCTGCATCCCAGATGCGCACAGTTTTGTCATCAGAGCCAGACACAATGCGGGCCCCGTCAGGTGAGAAGGCTGCAGAGTTGACCCCGCCGCTGTGCCCATCCAGGCACTGCTGCTCCTTGCCTGTGGCTGCATCCCAGATGCGCACAGTTTTGTCATGAGAGCCAGACACAATGCGGGCCCCATCAGGTGAGAAGGCTGCAGAGGTGACCCTGTCGCTGTGCCCATCCAGGCACTGCTGCTGCTTGCCCGTGGCTGCATCCCAGATGCGCACAGTTTTGTCATCGGAGCCAGACACAATGCGGGCCCCATCAGGTGAGAAGGCTGCAGACCAGACACGGTCCCTGTGGCCATCCAGGCACTGCTGCTGCTTGCCTGTGGCTGCATCCCAGATGCGCACAGTTTTGTCATCAGAGCCAGACACAATGCACGCCCCATCAGGTGAGAAGGCTGCAGAGTTGACCCCGCCGCTGTGGCCATCCAGGCGCTGCTGCTTCTTGCCTGTGGCTGCATCCCAGATGCGCACAGTGTTGTCATCGGAGCCAGACACAATGCGCGCCCCATCAGGTGAGAAGCCTACAGACCAGACCCAGTCACTGTGCCCATCCAGGTGCTGCTGCTTCTTGCTGGTGGCTGCATCCCAGATGCGCACAGTGTTGTCATTGGAGCCACACACAATGCGCACCCCATCAGTTGAGAAGGCTACTGAGAAGACCATGCTACTGTGCCCATCCAGGCGCTGCTGCTCCTTGCCTGTGGCTGCATCCCAGATGCGCAAAGTTTTATCCTGGGAGCCAGACACAATGCGGGCCCCATCAGGTGAGAAGGCTGCAGACAAGATCCAGACCCAGTCCCTGGGCCCATCCAGGCGCTGCTGCTGCTTGCCTGTGGCTGCATCCCAGATGCACACAGTGTTGTCATTAGAGCCAGACACAATGCGGGCCCCGTCAGGTGAGAAGGCTGCAGACCAGACCCAGACCCTGTGCCCATCCAGGTGCTGCTGCTGCTGCTTGCCTGTGGCTGCATCCCAGATGCGCACAGTTGTGTCATTAGAGCTAGACACAATGCGGGCCCCATCAGGTGAGAAGGCTGCAGAGGTGACCCTGTCGCTGTGCCCATCCAGGCACTGCTGCTGCTTGCCCGTGGCTGCATCCCAGATGCGCACAGTTTTGTCATCGGAGCCAGACACAATGCGGGCCCCATCAGGTGAGAAGGCTGCAGAGGTGACCCTGTCGCTGTGCCCATCCAGGCGCTGCTGCTCCTTGCCTGTGGCTGCATCCCAGATGCGCACAGTTTTGTCATCGGAGCCAGACACAATGCGGGCCCCATCGGGTGAGAAGGCTGCCGAATTGACCCTGTCGCTGTGCCCATCCAGGCACTGCTGCTCCTTGCCTGTGGCTGCATCCCAGATGCGCACAGTTTTGTCGGATGATCCAGACACAATGCGAGCCCCATCAGTTGAGAAGGCTACAGACCAGACCGTGTTGCTGTGCCCATCCATCTGCACAAGTGGAATACTATGCATTAGGGAATCACACTTCAAGAACCCTAGGCCAGTAAAGTTGCACCTCCATGCCTCCAGATTCTCAGAACTGCCTATTTCTATTGCCAGGCAGCTCAGGTAGAGATGTGGTGTGCAAGCTGATGCTGCACCAGATATGAACACTGCCCACAGTCGCTCAACTGCTGCAGTGTATTCATTCAGTACTTTGGACGCAGAAATCTGATGTTTGGTTTAGAAAACAAATAACGCTGCATTACTCATGCTACATACCTGGAGAGCCCACCCACGAGCTTGTCGTATTGCATAACGGCAGTCAACCTTCCAGAGGCTCATTATCTCCATCCAGAATAGCACCTTCAGCTCACAAAACCTCAATAGCGATGCAACAACCTTTTCAACAGCTTTATCACTGTATCGCACTGCATCAAGATGGCTAGCCCAATGTTGAGAGGCATATTTAATATCAGGCCCAATTGCTGCAACTCGCTCAGCCAGCCCTTCCACTTCATCATCTTGTAAATTTGAGGTGACAAGGTTGCAGATGTTGAACTTGAGTGATTTGTCCAAGATGTCAAAGCACTCTCGTGTGCGGTCCACAAAATATGATGCAGCCTGGTTTGCAAGCTTTGAGCGGTTGATGATAAAATCATCAAAGGACTTGTGATATACATAAATCTTGTGATCTCGCTCAGAGACATAGAGCACAGCATGGAGACTACCCAAGCTGTTTCTGACAGCAAGAACATTGTCAGCCACAGCTACCTCACTAGGTTCTTCTGATGCATCAACCACAAGTGGGGCAAGTGCCTGCACTGTCAGAGGCTGTCGTGCTGTTACAGCTGCGTATAGAACACGCTCACAGATCTTTGTTGTAAAACTATTTTGGAGCACCTCCTCAATGACCAGGATGTAAAGAGCATCCACAAGTTGACCTTTGCCCGTTATCACCTGCCCAAGTCCCTTTTCCAGAATGTGGTCCAGCTGCTTGGCTTGTTGGCCTGCAGTTGGTGGGACACCGTTTGGGGAGAGGTACCGCGCAATGGTTGCAGCATATATGAAGATCCCAGCAGAATCTTTTACAATGGCTTCAATTTTATCTCCAAGATTGGGCAGTTCTACTTGCAAGAAGCAGCGAATATCGGCCTCAGCATCACTTTTCTCAATATCTTCCAACCGAAAGTGTGCTTTCACTGCATAGCAAGATTCCACAATTTTGGGATGGGGACGACTGGTGAGGAGAAATTTGAGCCCCTGCAGTGGTGTTTTGGTGAGAGTGCTGATAAGTTCCTGTATGAACTGAGCACCAGCATTGTCTTCTAGCTCATCAAGAGCATCAATGACAATGACCAGTGGTGGTGCCTCAAATCCAGACGTCCTGGCCGCAACCCAGGGTTGAACAAGGAGACTGTCAATGTCCTCCTCCCAAGTACCATTGAACGCCTCAAGGTCGAACCCTTGAAGGCTAGCCACAAGAGGCTTGTATGCCCAGAGGAGCTGGCATACAATAGTTGGAACAAGGAAATTGCGGGACCTCGTGGTCTCCTCATTTCGAGAACAGAAGAAGGATGCTCCCAGGCGACCACAGCTGCGCAGCTGCTGACAGAGGGTATATGCAATGGTCGATTTACCGGTACCAGCCATGCCACTCAGCCAACAAATGTTGTTAGATGCATCCAAAGATGTGTCAAGAGCCCAGTTTTCAAGACGAGATAGCAGATTTTCCCGTGTTTTTGGTGTGCATCCTCGTCGCGTAAGCTTGTCCACTCCATTGAAACGTGCTTTGGGAACATAGGCTAGCTTCTGTGCCTAAGCAACAAAGATTAAAGGAGGTTCCATAAAAGGAGAACAGTACAAACCAAGGTATTCTCTAATGTGAGGTGGACATTTTTTGCAGTCAATAGAGTCACCTCATGCTATAAGCAATTGTTGAGTGACAGCAGTTAAAATTGTCAAGTTTTTTATCACGTACCCCATGCATCTGCATACCGGCCTTCAGTTGATGAGTGAATGTTTGAATTTTGTTTGTGAGCGCAGGCTGTAGCCCATGTTTGTCTCCCTGGAAGTTGGCATGGATATTGAGAATCTCGAGCGCTCCTTCTACAACCAGTCTGAAAAACTTGAGCTTGTGCGACTGTGATGAATATGAAACCTACTTTATCAACTTGTCACTGTGTGCAGTGACCTGGATGCTGTAGTATCCTCTTTCCAGAAAGACAGTGTTAACTTGCACAAGAGAGGATGAGAGGTTGTCCATCAGAGCTTGCAGATCCTGCTCATTGTCCATATACATCTGTTGGAAAATAAGAAAATATCAAGTATGGATGTGGTCCAAGCCATACCTCAGCCATATCTGAAATTTGATCAAGTAGTGTGAAGATGGAGCCGAACTGGGCTGGGACTGCATACTGGACCTCTGCTGCCAATTTGTGCAAGCCATGCCAGACAAGCTTAGCCCTGGTGCATATTTTCTGTTTCCTTGAATGCAAGTCCTCGCTACCAGCAAACCGAGCAATGAATGCTTCAGGACTGAACTTGAATTGCTGAAAGTCAGGACTGAACATGTATTCCAGGCTGTCTTCCTGAGAGATGGCGTCAAGGAAAGACAAGATGAGCTTGATCTCCCTTGAGTGGCGATCCAGCTCCAGGAACAGTCTTCTTGTTTTGAGCAGCAGATTGTCCTGAAAGGTCAAATCATTCCTGAAATTTCCGCTCAGCGCATCTGAGTCATCGAGCCGCTGAATGATGTCGGTGACTGCATGCGTCACTGTGGCCTCGACTTGAGATCGGGTAAACCTAGTAGTGTTGAAGGTTGCTCCAAACCAGGAGTAATGGCTGGGGAACACAAGGATGAGCCCGGATCCTTTGATCAATTGTACAGCACACACCACTGCGCTGACGCTCCACCTTTTTCTGGCATGTTATTGCTTTGTCCCTTGGTTCCAGGCATTGTCGGCGCTTCGGTGGGCCGGGTTGAGTAGTGGCAGATGAAGGACGGAGGAGAGTTCGGTCGCGGCGTATGATCCTCGAGGTCGCGGCGTGTGATCGTCAAGGCCACTGACAGCCTGACAGCACCTCGAGGCCAGCCTGACAGTATCGATGCATAATAATAGCTGCAACAACATACGTTATCACCGATGAATCGCTCCAATGCTGTTGCGATGACACCAATCGCCAGTGCACTGACAGCATGGTGACATCCCGATTCGGCATAGCTTCCTCCGCTCCGCTTTCCCCGTTCCACTTGATCTGGCTACTCTTCCACCGTCCCAACGCCCTCTCCAGCGTCCCCTCGCTGCTCAAAGTCCCAACATATGCCACTGGCACTTTATGGTCGGTGACGTGCACGGTCTCTCCTGCAATCTGCACCTCTCACCAGCTGTCCAGCCCTCCCTTCCCACCGCGCTTGCTCAGATTCGGACCCCTCTCCTGCTCCCACCTCCGCGCGCGTTCGCCCCTCCCAGCAGCTGCACTTCAACAACAAACACGCCGCTAACACCGGCCCACTAGCGCCACGCGGCCCCGCTATCCCCACTCCCCTGCACCGACATCATCCCTAACGTCCTGTCTATTTCCCACCCGCCCGGTGAAGCCACTCGGTGGCGACGCCCTCGGCGACGGCTTGGCGTTCTGGCACCTCTGACGGTGCCTATGGTGGGAGTCACGACTTCATGTCACCCTCCAATTTTGCCTGTTTTGAGCTGAAATAAAAAATCTGAAGGAAAAGTAACCCTAAAAAGCTCAAATCTCACTTTTCGGAACTTTTGATGGATTACATCAGCAAACCGCCAAATTGACCTGTTGCCATCGATTTTATCTGAGGCCGGATCACCACAGTTTCGGTGTTTCTCCGCCTAAATCACCATGATATGAGCCTGGAATGTCTCTGCCACGGATTTACAGCTGTCCATGGTCTGTACATGGCCGACGGCGGGCAGCACGTGATGGTCACGTCACAATTACATAAGCTTGATCCGCCAAATGACCCGCCGTTTTTGTCTAATTTGAAGATATGAAGAATTCAAGCCAGGGGGGTCATAGAGGATGGTAATGGGTGTATATTCACCAGATCTCAGGTCTGTAGGACCGAAGGCTGAAATGTTATTCAAGATTTAAAATTTCCTTTTTGGGCTTGTCACGAAGTGGTGACTCCCACCATAGTCTGCAGACGAGAATCAATGCCCGGAAGACGGAATATATATAGCTACGCACAATAACGCTCCATAAACGCGACGAGCTTTTGTCGCTCGACCTTGGACGGATGCGTACGTTGTTGTCGCGGGGCAGGTGAGGGTGTTTTCGCTATCGGAATGCGCGAGACACTGGGAAATGTCAGGGCGGGCAAGGAAGGCAGCCAACGCAACGCACTGACGACTTGGAGATGATCCTGCCGACAGACTATGTCGTTCTGCGACTGGCGCAGAAACAGAGAGACTCGTGAGTCGCTGCACAGGAAGAGACGAGAAGACCTACCGGGATACCAACGCCATAGCGTCCCCGGCACGGATCAAAGGATCTTGGCTGCCCGCTATTTCGTCCCATCCCTTGTGTCGCTAGTATACCGCGAATATCTGGTCGCCTTGTCCGAATGCTCGGATGGGTCCGTTTAGACAAGGTTGTGTCAATGGTCGGGCAGGGCATCCCAGGGATCGAGGTCGCTTGAGGCTGCGGAGCGAACTGCATCGAAGGCTGCACCGAGCGACGGGAACGAATGAGAATATCGTCCGCGATGCCATTAGGAAACCTCCCCCCCATCGAACAAAGTCCACGCAGACCCGCCACGCCCTCTCCCCACTTCTCTCGATCTTCCGAGGTAATCCACATCCGAATATACATCGTCCCAGGCATCTGCCAGCCGCGTCCAAAAACACAGGGTCGCAAACACCGACGCGTACTCGAGTCTATCGCCATCGCATCGAGGTGCGCACCACGTCCCGACACTGCGCAAATGTGTTTCTGCCGCTTGTCGGGTGCACAGCCACCGAATGGCTGACGACGTAAAATTCGCGCGTAGCAGAGGGTCAACTGGCTTGACGACGCTGAAAGCGAAGGGGAGGGGCGAAGCGATAGCGAGGAATACTCCGCGAGGGAGTGGGCTTGCCGGCTCGTGCGTAACGACAAAGGGTGTGGGATACGCGCCAAAAGTAGCGAAAGTGGGATGCGCGTGGAAGGCAGGGATGAGTTCGTCTGCCATAGCTGGGTTAGCTCGCCATTCGGAATAGGGAACGCCATACAATTACTCACATGGGAAGGAAAGCAATAAGATGCAGTCGCAGTCTCCTCTCGTCTCCCTTTCCGAGTCGCCACCCACAGTCACAACCTGCCGAACGGCCCTCTTCCCCACATCGTCGCATTCGCATACACCTCCCGAGAAGCTGGCTTCGTCAAGACCACCCAGGCTAGTACACGGAGAAAGAGGGACGACGCATGAGCGACGTCGGCAGCATGCCAGTGGATGAGTATCGCTCTATGAAGGAGGTTAGCATCATGAAAGCAGGAAATGGGAGCGGGAGACGTACGATGTGGCCAGTATCCGCGTTCAGTGGAGCAGCGGTGTACACACCCGACGAGCAAGTCGTTCGGACGCCCGTGGTAGGTCTGGTCCGTGGTAGGGCGTGTCGATGAGCCTTAAGTGGGCGGGTCGGAGGAGAATACAGCGGAGATCGAGGATGTGTGGGGAGGCGTTGTGAAACGGGAGGGAGGTCGCCGTCGAGGATGGTGGGCCATATGCGGAAGTGGTTATTCGAAGGGAGGGCTCACGGAAGCGATGAGCAGGCGTCCGACCTCGCGAGGCGTACCCAGAGTCGTCGCCGGTGCATTTGGTGACGAGCCTCGAATTCAGCTTACACACCTCCAGCCCTGGTCAAAGTCGATACACCGTTGGCGACATTAAGGAACGACCATGGACGAACGGACCGTCTACTGCCGGGGATCCCAGCGGGGTATGCGAGAGGCGGAATCATCGACGGCGTCACGGCGGGATGGTCCCTTTGGGTCGATCGCGAAGGGCGCTACTCGCAGTATTCGCGTACTATCGCGTTCGGGGCGGTCGGCAGGGAATGGTGGGTTGGAGAGGAAGGCCGAGAGTGGGTGTGAAAAGAGGGCTGGGACTCGGGGGTCTCATTCGAGGAAGTGCGGGTGATTGCGAAGCGATGGATGGGAGAGACGAGGAGCGTGTTGGACGACGGCGGAGGTTGCGAGTCGGCGCAGGGCTGGTTACGAGGAGTCTACCAGCACCGTTAGCGACTCTGAAGAACAGTCGGACGGGCGTACCGACATAGCACTGTATCTCGGCGGGCATCATCATGGTCCGAAGGCGACTCGGCGAAGCTAGCGACTCTAGGAGGAATATCCACGTCGAGGGTGACGGGGTGGTCGAGCTCGTGGTCGACGGGCATCGATGGCGGTAGGCGGCGAGGAGAACTGTATAGCGACAGTCTAGAGCTGAAAACTCGTCAACCAGGAATTCGCAAAAGGAAGAACGACTCACCACGGTCAAAACGTCGCAATATGGTCCGTTGCTAGCCGAAACCTCGCTCTTCACGCTTCCCTCTCTCAAAAATCCCTTCGCCCTCGCCAGATACACGGATAACGGGCTGATTTAAGCGGTCGACGACGGTGACGAGGCATCGAGGGGCGTCAAAATCCAGCACGGAGGGGTACAGCATAACATTGTCGTTCGTCGTCGATAGCGAGTCGTCCGGGGAGAACGACTCCGTCAATGATAGCGGCTGACGTGGCTCGGCGATAGCGAGCTGGAAGGCCAGTCAGTACGGTCCTTCACAGGCTAGACGGCAACGAGCACGACTCACCACACCCAAACCATCCTGCTGCCACCTTCCACTCGACTATTCTTCTCGCGACAGGGCGGAATGCTGTGCGGCTCGCTAGCTCCGCATCGACGTTCACGTCGTGGTTGCTGGCTTGCGAATGGGATACTTTGGAGGACTCGAATGCGAGGTCGTCATGAGAGGTAGGAGTAACATTCGTGACCGACTCAGACTTGCCATCTCCCGCGATGAGGGAATTTCCACCTCGGACATGCACCACACACTGCTCGCGCTCTTCACTCGACGGTCAGACTGCCACATCGACCACTCTAGCTTCAAACCGACTTGCCGCTCCGAGTTAAATCCCTTAACTGGCCGATAGGTTGCGGCCCACCTCGCGAGAGTCGTTGCGCTCCGGTTCCTCGCGGGCGTTTCACGGACAGGTACGCGGAAAGTCTAGCCTGAGTGTGTTATAAAAGCCAGTATCCTCCACTCCGAAAAGCAGCATCCTATTGCCGACATGCAGCTCACTCAATCCTTCGTACTCATCGTCCTCGCGGCCACTGGCATCTCCTGCTGCTCCCGCTGCTCCCGTATCGTCTCCCATCGTTTCTGCCGAGATCGAAGCCAAGCTCGCCGCTATTGGCGCCCAGCTTCGCAACGCGACCGCCCGGGGTCTTCTCGAGAAGCGGACCGTCCACTGCCAGACGACCACCAGCAGCCCCGCGTTCAACGACGCTTGGACCGCGGGGTGGCTCATACGCAGTATGGGGGCCACCACATTCTGCTGCCAGGAGAATATCTCAGGCTCGGGATGCACGACCATGGCCACCTGGGGAACCGCCGCTGGTGTGTTTTTCCTTCCTCTTGTTCCTCTAACGACGTACTGACAAAACTCGTTAGTGGGGATCTGCGCCACGGGCACCAGTTCACCAGGTATCAGCTACAACCGGCTGCGGCGATTGCTTGGATGCCGGGAACGGCCTCATCGACATCGCAGACAGCTGCAACATCGACACTTTTACTCGGCCCCCGCTAGCGCAGTGCTTCCCTCCCCTCCATTCCACCCCACGAGACGAGCGCCTACCATGGCCGACCCCTCAGACGATCTCAACCCTTCCACCCTTGCGGCCAGGACGTCCCGCGGGCCAAATCTGCCGGTGGCACTGGCACCCGACGCATCGACCTCTGCATCCACGAATTCAGGCTCGAGCTGGAACCTCGTGAATTACGCCAGCACCACGTTCACCCCTCCGACTGCCGCCTACGCACATTCAGACCCGGACTCTGACGGCTCCGACGAAGACAGCGACGAATCGGACGAATCTTTTGACGATATACCTCTTCCTCCGCTCCGACCCGCGACCTGGGCTCCCCAGCTCCCCGCGACTCGGACCTCGTGGCGTTGCAGACCTTGTGAGACGAACTTCGCCACCCTGATTGAGCACAGGAACCACCCTTGCCCCAAATCCGAGTCTCTCAAGCGTCGGTGTGTGGATAGCGACGGAGACGACGAGGAAGAGTCGGGGGACGAGGCTGAGCGGCCACAGCAACGGCGTCGGCTCACCGAGACCAAATCCCCTGCCACTGGGGAGATCACGGCGAGCCAGAAGCCACAGCAAAATGCCTCTGTCAACGAGCACGACGACGCTGGAAGGATTGGGAAGGAGAGTGAAGCGAAAGCAAAGGCCGAGACGACTTGTGTACCTCTGCCTTTAGAGGCTTTGAGGATGACTCGTTCCAGGACTCGTGCTGCCAAGGATGCCGCTCAGGCTACCCAATGAAAAATCCGACTTGGTACGCGAATACTTCCTCTTTTCAGCCACTGCTAACGTGATTCGCAGGTCTACATCTCGCATTACCATTCCATCTCCCGATATCTCTGTAATATTCGATTGCCTCTGTAATACAATACCTCCCCTCCACATCTTAGCATCATCGTGATATCGCCTCGTGTTTACTCTGAATATCATTCCGAATCCCTCTCTGGTCCTCTCAGCCGTCGAGTGAGACCGAAGGAAGGAATGTACATATACTCGCAATATGGGCAGCCTCGACGTCGACGTAGATGGCGATATATTCACAACAGGGATACAAAGCGACAAGTACACCGAAAAGGACCAGTACTTTCTCATTCTGGGACTGACACAATTACTGAAGGAATTCGTCAGCTTCTCCATCCACAACGAAACAAAGAGACTCACGAATTGGTCCCAGGACGGCTCCTCCTCCTCGTACGCATCCTCCTGCTCCTCACATTCCTCATCAGGAACGACGAAACGTACTCGCCCTGCAGCGTCGTCGTCGTGAGCGTAATATGAGCTCTCATGACAGAGCGCTACAGCGGCTGCGCGAGGCGGAGGAGGGAGGATGGGTATGCGGACGATGCCGCGATGGCGGCAGACGATGAGCTTGACTCGCTCGAAGACGGGATTAGCAACTGTGAAAGCCCAATGAGCTTGGAGAAACAAGGGATGGGGGAGAGACGTACGGTCATCGCATGAAGAAGAGGAGGACTGCTCCTCCGTATCGCTCGACTCTGTTAGGGAAACCTCAGAGTCAACGGAACGCCGCTTGAGAATCGATTTCGGCGGCGCACAGGAAGAACCACTGCGTCGCCTCGAAGTCGAAGCGACAGCGGGAGGAGGAGAGGAAGGTTTGGCCTTCATACCGACAGCAACAGCGACGGTCTCGACGAGGCTCGACAGAGAAGAAGAGCGACGGCGGTTGTGGCGAGCTGGACGAGGGGCAAAGCGGTTGGCGGGGACGATGGCTCGACCGTACATAATGGGTGGTAGGGAGCAGATGAAGGTGGATAATGTGTAGTGGGTGGTGGGGGTTGCGAAGAGAGGGAGAAGTCGAATGGGAGGCCGGCTTTTATACATGGCTTGGCAAAGGAGAGCGAGGCGGTGGCGAGACTGAGACCTTCCGCGGATGGAGTGGGGTAGTGGCTGACAGGGAGAGGCGGTGGTGAGACCTGGACATTCCGCGGATAGTGGGGTAGCAGGGGTTGCCTTCATTCCACAGAGATTGTACACTGCGCGTTCGTGAGTCCTGTGCATAGACGTCGTGTCGAAAGACCTCACCAATACACAATTTCTCGAGTTCTTGACACTTTGAAGCGATGAATCGAGTCGGACGGAGAACTCCTTTGCGATTCTTTCAGGACTCGCGGAGACGACTCAATCCCAATCCCACGTAACGACTCGCTCCATCGCAGGCCTCATCTCGAAGCGTTTGAAGGATCTGGCTGGACATCCGGCAAACGAGGCCTTGACCGCGCAGATACCGCACTCGTGAAATCGTTTTCAGGTCTTAGCAAGGTAGAAGCTGGTCTCTGGACATTCGCTGGCATGCACCATGAGACAGTAAATGTTTTTATGCAGGGACTACGCACCGATACTCCTCTTGCCTCTGGCGTTGCTAATGCGTCCTTGGGTTGAGGTAGTCTTTAATTGACGTTGTTTGGGGCGGACCGACGGGTTCAAGTTGGAAGAGTTCCGACTAGCGCTGAGATGCGCGATGAGACGGTGAATGCCTTAACGAAGAGCACGCATACCTAGTCGTACCGATACTCGTCTCAATATCTGGCCTGGCCACGGTCCACGGACCCAAGACTTGCATCCGAGTCGTTTCAAAGTCGAGGTCGGCGTCGAGTGATCACCGTATGACGAAGTCGCGTCGCTCTCTGTCGGCCGCTCATTGGCAGGACTCGGACCGCACCAGTTAACGATCATTCGCAGGAAACGACCGACGCCCGGTATTCTTTACTCCTCCTTCGCACACCATTAAGCCACTCGAATGAACCCGATGACCCAAGGCAGCAGACCGTACACTGTGAGTAGTGGTCGTAAGAGGAGACGGAGCGGCAACGAAGTACAGTAGCAAGATATAGAATGGAGGATGAATATTCGATGAAGGTGAAGGTGAAGAATCAATGCCGAACAGACCACCAGACATTTGGAGAAAGGTAGTCGTAAGATGGCCCGATAGCTCAGCAAGAGCTTGTAGTAGGAGATGCCCCTTCCGGCCCTCGCCGGTCTCGAGACCTTCCATTTCGCCTCCGTCCGATCTTCCCGCACCGCAGCTGCACCCTTGGTCATCGTGGTGAGGCTAGGGGAAGATGATGATCACGTCTGTCGAGAATCGAGATGAGTTCCCGATGCGATGCATCCCGACCCTTCGCGCGGCACCAAACCCGTCCACAACATTCTCCTCCCCTTCCTCTTCCTCGTCCTTTCGAGCCGCTCCCACATTCTGGTCCACCAAACCATCTCGGTCCGCCACCAGTATCGACGACGAGTGCGGCATGCCTTTCCGCCTAGCACCTTCGTTTCGGGGACATTGGGCAGGAGAGCGTGAATCGATTTGACTGCGACCGCGGGATGGATAACGGACGATGCCTCTGGGAAGAAGCCGACCGCCGCGAAGGAGTCGGTCGGGCTGCTGTGGATTGCCGAACGGAGACGTTTTCGGCGGAGGAGGTGCGGGAGGAAGAGTATGGCGGGCGTCGTTGTCCTGTAAATGATCGTTAGCGGGCGGAAGCTCGCGCACAGGGATAAGGAGACCCACCGACATGACCACGAAGTCGCGGCAAGGTTGAAGACAGTGGCGAGAAAAAGAGCTGGATATATCTGTGAATCGTCAGCAAGAGAAGGTCGCACGAAATAAGCACTACGGACCATGTACGAAGCGATGGAAATATGGATGGGCGTCGATGAACGCCAGCGGGCTGGATTCAGCAACGACCGCGTCTCGTCTTCCTCGCACATGCTTGCCGGGCGATGGAAGGAAGGAGAGACTTGAGCCTTCGTTTCGGGATCGGACTCGACTATCTCTGCAAATAATCGAATACTTAAGCTTTAGTGAGAATAAGCGAAAGGCGGAAACGCACCACAGTAGAGCCCAAGTGCTCTGGGTCCATCGTACAACGGTCGGGTACTAGACCAGACGTTGGCATCGTCATCGGAGCGACTTGGACACAGGCATCGAAGGCAGTTGTCGAGCCGCGCTTGGATAACAGCAATGCGGACAGCGGGGTTCGGTGGTGGTGATATGGACACTGCGGCTGTGGTGGTGATGCCGTCCGACGACTCGGGAGGTTTCCGTGGGGGGTGTCGATGGCGAAGCACGAACGAGCAAAAGGACCCGTTTTGTGAATCGAGGAGAAACGCGACCGGCAATGTGGTGGTGTAGATGGAAGGACAGTAACCGGCGATGATGAGTGCACAGGTCCGACAATAGTCCTATAGTCGAAATGAGGCAGAGAATATTGCGTCGCAGTATGAGAACACACCAGTCGCGTCTAACCCAGTGAGGCACAAACCGATCCATCTAGCTTCGCGCTTCAGCCTCCTCCACGCTTGAAAGTAGCATTCTTGCGCTCCCGGGCTCATGTCTCAGCGACGTAGCCCGACGTTCATGGTGGTTATCGCAATACTATTATCACAAAAGCTAGACAGCAGGAACGGTCAGAAGAGTGGGTGGAAGAACGAGAACGAGGATGAAGACACACGCAGGGCCCGTATCCTAACCAATCCAAGCCTCCGTCGCTGAATTGTCAGCGAGTGCTCACTGCTCCGAGTCATGCGAGTGAAGGCATGAGTGCGGCTTGCAATCTGAAGGCGGGCAGTGGGAGGAGGAATGGTAAGAGCTACCGGAGGCGGCTCCAGTACGAGATGCAGGACCAACGGCTAGCAGGTCGTTTAGTTCGGTCGTCGTTGTTGCAGGCCAAAGTGTCCGCTGCTTACTAAGGGTATGATCCGCCAGCGCGTGACACTTGAAGGCTGACACTGACTCCTATTAAGTACCTCCCACTACAATGGCGAATCCTGAGCCAGCCGAGGATGTATTCCAGCGAATATCTCGTGTTCTTCAAGAGGCTCACGACCAATATCAAGTCGCACAATCCCATCTGGCGGACGCTGAGGCAGAGCACCGTGACCATCGCCTCGATGCAGAACTTGTCGCGGAGCGGCAGCGGCACACCGAGACGGCGGTGCTGTTGGACAAAGAACAAAAGACTTGTCAACAGGCAGAGGACAACTTGCATATCTTACAGGCAGCATATCAAGTGTTCTTTGACTCGGTTGCAAAGACTGCCACCACATTCCCTTGGTCTCCACTGGCAACGAAGAGCATCAAGACGCTAAGCAGGCAAGTGAGCATCCGACACCCTGTTATCCATCTAACTATGTCTTCAGGAATCACCTAGCAGCCCACCAGATCTCACAATGGAGGATACAGCGGCTCGAGGGAGTCTGAGCTCCACGGAGGACCCAGGTATGCCCCCTCATCTTCATTCGCAGTGAGATTCAACCTGTAGACCGCCAATCAAACGCGCTGAATCCTGTCGCCGATCCTGAGCTCGAAACGGTCCGCAGCTGGCGGTTTACACTCCAGAAACGATTCCTCGGTTATCGACAACCTCCCATGTCTGCGGCGGTAAACAATCCATGCGTTATAATTCATGGTGTATCTGACCTCGAGTAGGAAGCAGCTGAGATGGACGAGCTTTTCACTGTGCTAGAGAACTATGGGGATCGCATGAAGGCGCACTACTTGCTGGTGAGTTTTCGGTGATGTCTTGTTCCTGTACCTTTGATCCCCTCTCCGCAGTACTCCAAGATCGGTAAGGTCCTGCACCATATCTCACTGCTCGACCCAATGAAGCTGTCTGGTAACAAGGAGTTCAAATTCTGTGACCGCGCCCATGCGCTGGTGGAGGTCTATTCTCAGATTCGGCCGGCTAGGGCACAGTACCAAGCTGACACTGGGGCTGAGGCGACTGTGATGATGGAGGATTCCAGCATGGAAGGATATACAATGGTAGACACCCCTTCTAGCATGGTCTAACAATCTGCGCATAATTATATATTCTGTGTTCTAGTTTCAACAAACATTTTTATGCCTGCCATTGTGACATTCATGATACCTTCAAGTTTATTTTTCCATATCATATCTTTGACAGCACTACGTGTGCGGAACAGTGCTGCTAAAAGTACTGCTAATGTGATACAAAGTCTATATCCTTAGTAACGATTGAGGGCCAATTCTGTACTTGTCTTGGAGTGAGTCCATGCAACAAAAAGGCAGAGAGCAGCATCTCACCAGAAGCGACATACACTGGAGTCCACGAACCGTCTAAATGGCTCTGGCAGCCTTGCTTTGGTGGAATCTGAATATATTTGGATCAAGACTATCACTAGTCCTTCTGAGCACTTACTGAAGAGCAGCCTTGGAATATCATGTACAACTGGAGCAAGGTATGATGTGGTCGGGTCTATTTGATGATTTGGAAGCACAGCTCTGAGTGCATTGACCTCGTTGGCTGATAGACATATTCCACTGAGCCAAGATGCAAAGAGGATCTCAGGTGGTGCGTACAAATCAAGATCCTCTAGGAGAAGTGGCTGAAGGCCAGCGGGATCATGGGACCAGTAGTATAAGCTTTGGAGGGAAGGGATTCTGAAACCACCTGTTGTGGCATCTGCTATGTTTGAAAGGAACAGGAAGATGTTGTCCGTTGGAGCATTGGCCATGAATGTGCCAGCAAGTGTGAACTCATCGGATGTATCCAAGATGTGGATATCCAAATATACACTGGTTGGAAAGTCTAGAATATGCTCAATGACAGAAGGAAGGAGCAGGTAATACTTACATATCTCTGCCCCTATTATAACATTTCAGTAAATTAGCTGCATGATTTAATTGACATCTCACACAAAGAAACATCTTGGTTTGCCAAAATCTCCATTATTTCCTGTTTGTAATCCTTGGCTTGACTGGAATGAAAGCCTACTACTTGGCACAAATGATAAAAGTTGCATTGTTTAGATAATGATTGCTGCATTAAGCAGAGATCATCTATCGTCATTCTGTATCATTATTTAGTGCTGTGAAATGCCAAACGACTAGATACCTTGTCCATTCCTCTGAGATTCTTTGGCCAACTGAATATCTCAGCCCCTCATTGGACAGATAATACCAGTTGAATATGTTTGGCTCCAGATCATATGAAGTTGGAAAGTGCATAATTTCATAGATGTTTTGGGTTGAGTCTATGCCCAGTAGTGTGGGAAATTGAAAAGAGATGTCTTCCATAGGATTCAGCAGGGAAATAGGACTCCAAGCTCCGTCATAGAGCATGGCGACCACAGTCTCAAATGAGAGAAATCCCGAGAGCTCCTGGAAAGACATCCAGGGGGTTATTGGCCTATCAAGCCCTGAGTAGTTGATGTGCTCTACTGGCCAGTTCTTCAACCAATCTGATGTTGCAAGCTCAGAGGATCCTAGACTGATTTGCAGCCTTCCGGTTGAGCAGCAATACCACTCCGAGTAGCTTTTAAAGTTGTATTCATGCAGGCTCACCCCCACATTTTCCTGCAGGTATCGAGTGGAGGTCTGTCTATAAATTAGTCCACTGCAAGGTACAGAGGAATTCCTTACCTCAAATTGTTGGATCTACAGAATGTTTCAGATAGAAAGACAACAACTTCTTGAATTTACCATGAGGTGATACAACAACTTGTATGATATACTTGATGTGCACATGCTCCGGAGAGTCCGCAGGGGAATTAAATCTGTGATGAACTCAGCCTTTGCTTGGGAACCAGGTTAGGAGATACCATCATGGTAGATGACTGCATTCATGAAGCGAGAGTTTGTCACACCAAACAGCTTTGTGAAATTGGAAGAGCTTCAAATTATTCAGTGACTGGCATTAGGAAGAAGAAAAAGAAATAAACTTACAGGATGTTCTGCTGTTGAATCACATCATCCTTCCACTAGAGCCTAATAAAGTGATATTCCGAAGTAGTAAACTCACTCACCTTTCCAAAGTCCAGCCCTTTATAAGCCACAACCGTAAATGGCTGTGCGGAGGGAAATATCTTGGCATGATAAATCATCTTCCCTCCAACCACAACACACTTGACACGTCCAGTGCGAGTGGTACGGCGCTCGACAATTGTGGCTTTACCAACCAGGTCTCCGAGACATATGTCTCCCCATTTGATCCGCTGGAATTCTTGGTTGTGCGGTCGGAAGAAACGAAATAGCAGTCGGATGACAGGGTACTCACGATCCTCATCCTCATCCTCCTCACCAGTCACCTCATGCCCGCTCCGCTGAATGACCTGATTGAATATGCCGCCGTTAATTGTGACATTCTTGACGTCGTTGAAGAAGGCAGCTCGATCTGCCCGCTGGATGTGCTGGGACGGTGCAGGTGCTTGCATGGACTGAGCCAACTGGACTCCAGGGGGGCGGCGTTGGGATAACTGTTGGCGGGGCATAGTGGGGGAGAGAGACAAGGTGCAAGGCGTGGGTTGTGCGAGGCTGTAGGCTGTGTGAGCTGTGAGTGATGGGCAGATAGATGCCTTCGCTGCTTCTAGCGCGGAAAGCATTGAATTTGGTGTCCCGGCCCCGCGATATTTTTGGAAAGGCTATGTACTCAGGGCGACAATTCAAGAGCGGCAGGTGAAATAGAAGGATGTTTAATTTTCCGGAGGGTCGATGAGAGACATTCGTCGGGAACCGATGTACAAGGGGATCATGATTCAGAGTCAGATGTATCGACAGATGCACTGGGAAGGTCACGGAAGACAAGTCGTCGACGGTTCTATACGGTACCAGGCCACGCGGACGTGCGTTGACGATAATTGTTTTGTCTATGTGGATTGACAGTCATGGAATACCAGTGAGAACAAAAACGACCTTGAGTCCGAGTCGCGCGATGTCCTGCCAGAACCACAGAGACATCACTGGCGTATGCAAGATTGTGAAGGAAGCCAGAAGACTGGAGGATGCTGAGCGGAGAGAAGGATTCCGATACCGGTTTGACTGACCCAGCGAGAATGCCAACGTGTGCAAGAGATCAGACGTACAAAGTGTAAAAGCAGGTCTGCGTTCAATTGGAAGACAGAACTGCACGCTTAAATAGAAGCTGTTGCCGGCTTGAAGTTTGTGGGCGTGGGTTAGAAAGCGTCGGCGAAAAGCAAGCGAAAAGGGTCAAGTAACTCGAAGCCGAACTTGAAGGCAGCAAGTGAGTACGAGAATCAGGGCCGTTGATGGCAGGGAGATAGGATGTACGTTCATAGATGAGCAGTTGTAAGTATAGGCTCTGGTTTCTTCCCTGCGTGCAGATGCTGGACTAGGTGGAGGTGGAAAGACGAGCGCCGAGCGGATCAATCATGTTGGTAAGCAACGAATTCATCGCAACGAAACGGCCATCGCACTGGAGCCTCTCTGAGGTAGCCCTGTCCATTCCTCCATGGCCATCTTCCACTGCCCGCCTCCCGATTGCAAGCAGCGCTCATTCCTCCCATAACTCCGTGCGCTCGCTGGCAATCCACAGCGACGGTTGGATGGGTTAGAACCAGCTGGAATTGGGTGCGTCATCCTCGCCCTCGTTCTCGCGCTTCCTTCCTTTTCTGACTGCTCCTGTTTATTAGTCTTTGCGATAACGTCGGACGTACATCGCCGAGAGTCGGGAATGCTGCTCTCATGCGTGGAGCAGGCTGCAGCGCGAAGCTAGAAGAATGGTATCGGGCTAGGTGCGGGTTAGATGCGACTGGTACGTTCTAAAAATCCGACGCGATACTCTCTGCCTCATTCCGACTATAGCATTCTCGTCGCGCGTGTAACTCGTCGCCGCCGAATGCATCAACTGTCCTTCCCTCTACAACGACCCTCGACAGTTCGCACATGGCATGACCAAGACAGCCATGTAACCCGCAGTCCGCATTGCCAAGCACGGCTCAATGACCGCCCTCCATGCATGTGTCCGATTCGCTCCTTGGGCAAGCTACCCAGGACGCCTCGTCCCCGAGGGCTTTACGATGGAACCTCTACCCTCTACCCTCTCCGTTTTCTGCAACGAGAACAAGGGCTGAACTGTGGTGCGTATCCGTCTCGGCTGCCTTCTCCGCTCAAAACTCATTCGTTCGTCGGCAGAGAAAATGGAGTCCGAATGCCTCAGGTGTCTGCCTCCATCAATCGCCCGACAAGCATGCGCAAGACGAGACTCGGTCGTTGCTGAATGCAGCTCGCTGGCGTTCATCGACGAGCACGTCCATATGTGCCTGCCGCCGTACATGGTCCGTGGTTTCTTCTCCCGTGTGGCCTTCTCGTACTGGCGATTAATCCACATGCGTATCCAGCTCTTCCTCCTGCTGTCCTCCACGACCGACCCCAGCATTCCCGCGATTTCTTGACCTAGTCGGTGCGTTTCCCTTTTGCTGCACCTTCCGCCCGCTGACGATCATCCGCAGGAAAACGACCGACGACTGGTGTTCCTCCGCCCTACTCTTCCTCCCACACTCTCCTACCCCGAGAAAGTCTCCGTTCGGCAATTCACCAGTGTCCAGGCCGCCCCTGGCCGCCCCTCTTCCCCTTACTTCGCTCAGCCGGACAAGATAACACTCGTCGTTAATACTGCAGGCTTCGTACTGCGCTGTCAGGTATATACCTATACCTCTTCCAAAGTCCTCCCATTCACAATTGCACTATTTTACAGACATCCAAGTGGACCATCCTCCTCGTTCTCGGAAGCACCGCCCGTTACCCATCCGGCGGTCATCGCCAAATCGAGACACGTATGGGCTCATGGCTCATGGCCCGAACCGAACGTGCTGGGCGGAAGGTCGCTGCTGCGGGAGGGGAATCGCAGGGTGTAAAATGACAACGCCGTCAATGGAGGCACTGCGGAGTCGAAGCGTGCCACTACGCGCCGACGCCAACGATGCGAACGACCCTAGCGCCGTCTGCGGGACGCGCTACCAGCCTATATTCTGTGCCGTCCCATTCTCGTCAGGGTGCCAGCGCGGCAGCAGACGCCCGTTCGCCCCAGCCTTCCGACTTGACGATATATGTTCCCGAGGACGAGCGACCTGTAGCACTCGTCGTCCATACCCGGCTGGCTGGCTGGGAATGATTCTGGCGGACCAGGATATGGGAGCGGCTCGAGAGGCAGACGAAGGGGAGGAGAAGATTGTGACGGGTTGGGTGCTGCGTGAAGCTCGGAGGAGCATGGCATTGAGAACTCGGGAGTGCCGTCTCGACACGGCTGACCACCATATACCCCCGGACTCGGGACCGACCACGACGGAGTGCAGCTGTCGGGAGCGCAGATGGGACAGAGGCTCGAGCGAAAGGGAAGGCCTCAAGGCCACAGAGGGATGGGAGGGACATCTCCTGCTGCGAGTTCCTGCTCTGCTGAGCTATCGCGGCGGATACGAGTTTCTTGCTCTTCGGATACGACCGTATTTGGCATTAATCTTCCTCCTTCACATTTACTATCTATATCTTGCTACTGCACCTCTACCTACTTAATCGCCGCTCACGCACTACTGGCTGTGATTTCTTCCTGGACACTCAATACTACTCAGCGTCGAATCCATCGAGCAGCATTCGTTCCCTTTGAGGGTTCTGCCCGACAGGCGAAATCAGCGAGTGAGCAGCTGCAGGAGAAGAACGTTACGAGGTCGGTGCGGAAGGCGGTCAAGCTTGGGAAGATGGCGGCGGTTAAGGGCTGTCTCGGTGGTGTCACGCTCTTCGGTCCTGCTTATCTCGGAGTCTTGTCGGAGTCGCTTCTTCGGAATCCAGCAGACGTCCTAAGAGAATCTTACCACCTCTCACCTGGACGTTACACAGGGGGCAAACCTTATGGCCTGCTGCCAATGGCCTGCCAGCGGCCTACCAACTGGCCTACCAACTGGCCTACCAATTGGCCTGTCGCCTCTTTGAGCTTTTTATAGCTCAAAGAACGCGTGTTGGCCATGCCTTGGCGGAGATCAATTTTCGCTGACAGCGCGAGTATCCGCGGAGTTATGTAACGCGCCGAGCCGCGTCTTGCCAACCATCTGAGCACTGTATTGAGCTCATTGTGTCCGTATTTTCACGGTGAGTGACTGTTCTCTGAGCTTAAATGCAAACTGACCTTTTCTTTTCTTGTAGCTCATCTCAGAGGATCCCAGACGGCTTGAGGGTGCCGTCCCGCTTGCCCTGGATGCATTTCGCCGCTGTCTTGCCCTCGGAATCGCACTTGGCGGGTCTGCCCACCATCGCTGTTTACTGAATACCTCCTACAGCAACACTTCCTTTCTTTCATTCCGCGCTCTCTACCCAGCCAACGGCCTCAGCTCTGCCCACCCACACTTCCTGATGACTTGCGCACCCATTAAAACACTCGACAAAATTTCCCCAATTCGCCCGCTGCCGCTCACCACGATGTCTCACTCACGCAACAGCTTCAAAACCCACTCTGCATCGCTCACCTCTGTGCCGCCTTCCACACACTGTAAACAACAACCAGGCCCTTCTGCCCTCTCCCAGACTCGTCGGCTCCACCCCAAAACCAAAAGAAAAGATGCAAGTAGATGTATGAACGAGGTGGTGTCGTCGTCTACACAGTCAAGTCCAAGGTAAGCATCAAACTGTGAGGGTTTAGTATCCGGCCAATGAGATTTTCATGACAACACACCAAGTCAAACTTGCATTCCCGCCGACCTTCGTCATCGCCATCCTGGCCTGCTCTCCACCATCTACCCCGCTCGCGGGCACTGCCAAACGAAATGTCTGCAAAAGAGTCAGACTGTAACGAAGCGATGGAAACTCAAAGAGTCCGACGCCGACGCTACTCAACAACATCGTAAACGAGTGAGATGGGCCGTCGGTGCAACAGAAGACAAAGGCTAAAGCGTCCGACTGAAAGACGGGAACATGGTCGCATCATGGCGTGTGAGTGACGGCACCCTGCTTCGAGACCAGACATGAATATGCCGCTGCAGCAGCTTTTTGTGCATGACTGACTACAGATTCAAAGAATTTAGCTTTGAGCAAGGAATTTACGACATGGGAGTTGGACTGTTGTGGTACAGAACGAGGTTTGCGGACAGTGGCTGATCGGTGATCAAACCAAGTCCGAGGACGTGTCCTTTGAGCACTTCTATTCATATCCACAAAGAACAACTTGTATACGCATGGTAGGCCGGTTGGTAGGCCATTTGGTAGGCCGCTGGCAGGCCGTTGGCAGCAGGCCATAAGGTTTACCCCCTGTGTTACTCAAGCCTCTGTTGCAGTTTTCGTCTTGCAACCATCTAGTCCGAGACATCGAACAATAATTCATTAAATAATTACAATAATGGATTAGCTCCTCCCTGCGCCTGTCTGCGTCGCACAATCAAACAAATTTAAACAGTGTTCCGCGACCAGACCTTCTCCATCCGTGAGAGATTGCTTTCGGTCCAAGCATTCTGCGACTCGACCGTCAAGTGCAAGCTCGCTGGGTTGAGAGGATATTCGGAGATCCCACTGGCCATGTGCGGCTTATGTGGCTGGAGAGCGGAGAATACGCGTATGAGGTTCCTGATCATGAGCTGGGTTCTAAAAAACAAGTTGAATTGCAACATGCCAAGTTTATGTGGGGCGCCGACGAGGGCCTCAACCAGCTGCTTCCGAGTCCCATGGTCGAGGATGGTTTTTGGATTGATTGCCGCAGAGAACGTCTTGCGTTGAGGCTACGGCGGTAAGTAATAGGATTTCAAGTTTTTTTGGCGGTCATACCTCACGAGCAGAGCATTAGTATGCATGCGACCGAAGGAGAAGAAGATGGCCTTGGTAGATTAAAGAGGTAAGTAGGGTAGGTTGGAACTTGGGGGGTGAAAATAAATGGATTTACGAGGAATATGAATGAATCTGGGGCAAGCATGAACTGAAAATTGTTTGGATTAGTTGGGCGGAAGAGAAAAAAACTGTAGACGGACCGCGGCAAGCGTACCAAGCGCGACGATACTGAGGTAATGCGGCGTTAGCAGAGCGATGAGGAGGGGGGAGATGAGACCGCGAGTCACCTGGTTGCAAGCCCGGTAGCCACGGCGTACTGCATCACTCGTCGCAGAACAAGGTTCGTGCGTCTGGGATGTGTGAGCGCTGGATCGGCTAGAATGCTACACATACGCGGGGACACCATCCATTTCATCGGCGAGCTCTACCTTCGTCGTCCGGATATACCAGACCAACGTGCACGCGAGCAATAAATCGACTTGGGTTCGTCAGCCAAAGCCCAGGGTGCGGGGAGAAAAATAGAAGGCACGGCACGCACATATAGCCAAAACGCTAAGCTCCCACTTGGCGTTCGTAGTCAGCTGGCTGTATTCTGCAACCAACGGGATGCTCAGAATCTTTACGATAATGCCAGCTGCGATGCAGAACCCCGCAAGACATCCACAACCGAGAAAGCCGCTGATGAGCCAATTGTGGTTGCTGAACACCCAGATCCTGTGGGAGGGAGATTTAGTTTAAAGTGATTAGAATGGGTCATCGAGGCGCACCGATACAGGAAGAAGATGTTGCAGAGGAGCGCGGGAACTGAGTCGAAGAGCATGTGGAGATTCAATGGTGGTGTTGCGACCAGGAGCGCCGCTTGGTCGCCCCAGCTGGTAACGAGGTAGTGGTATGACGCTTGGGCGATGAGGACGAGATGGGTGGTATCGAGGATCCTGTAAGCGTTCAGTGTGTAGCTCTAGTGCCACGAATGGCGGCGCACCACACCGATGCGACCTATCTTCGATTTAGCTGCTGTATGAACACATGGAGTGCACGCACGAGGCTCTTGAGCCACCGAGAATCATTGGGAAAGTTCGTGTAGTAGGTGTATGCTTGCACAGTCAGCAAGCCTTGAAAGCTAATGAATTTTTGAGACAAAACTGGCGGAATGTACGCAGGTCCTTACAATGTCGCAAACAGAACTTTGGGACGCGTCAATAGGCTTTTCTTTTTAGACGGCAAGCACACACCTCCGATGTACAATGCACCGTAGGTTTCGTCCATGCTCGGCGTCGCCATGACGGGAGGAAGATGAGAGCTGATTAGCGGTTATTGTACGACATACCAAAGAACGCCGTGTGCTATAATCACGTCACTCAATTGGCATCTCGGACTGATTACCATAGCACGTCTGCCTTTCCTAGCCGAGCCTGAGCAACAGAGGAGGCAGGCCCGGGCTTTCGTGCTATTCAAGTTAACTATGATAATTGCTTCCTCCAGGAGAGCATTGAAGCCTGAAGTTTAAACCCGTCACTCGCTAGTCCCGCCAGAACGATTGGTGAAGTGCGGATCTTAGAGTGGGGAAAACTCCAAATGGATTGTGGTGGGAGGAAAGGGGGATCACGTCACGATGTCGCGGTCACGGTCCCGCTTCGGGTGCTTTACGGACTCATGTCGTGAGGCCACCAAACGAACATAAGTACTCCGAGTTTCCACTGTGCGACCACGGCTTTGTCGCCATTCCGATTTTGAGCGGTGTACGCTCCGAGCGACGAAATTCACGAAATTGAGGGCTGTGGTACGTGCACGTTTCTTGCTGTGTTCTCGCTCAAACTTGCCCATTTGTGTACAGTAACGACCGGTCCGGCTTTCAGGGCAAAAGGCTTAAGCGCTAGCGCCCACCGAACGCTCGACGATGAATCCCGATTCCCCTCTGAAACCTCTCCATGATTATAACGCAACTTTTCGCGGTTTCGTTCGCCTCCAGGCATGGTGTTGCTGGCAGACGTGGACCACTCTTCCGCATGGCCGACACTAGCAACGAGAACGACCCCGTGGCCGTTTCCTCACGCCCCATTCGTTCGCATTGACACGTATCTGAACGATTATCCTGCTTGATCTATGCTCGTCGCTGGCACCGTCCAACGGCACCGTATTTTTCGTCTGTCAGGAGACGCCCGAGGACATGGATCAGCGGCACCCCAGATAATTCCAACCACTGCCCAATAGCAAACAACGGCATACCTATATTGCGTCAAACTGCCACTTGGCATGTCGGCATGACTTGCCCGCTGTATGGGTCTCGAAATGTTACTAGAACGCCGCCGCCGCCGCCGCATCCACGGGAAGCCTCTCGGGCAGTCGCGGACCCCGAGGGAGACCGTGAAGTGTGTGCCAATGAGCCGGAGCATGAGGTATACAACCACGGTGAATTCCGCGGACGGATAATGGCGAGAGGAAAGGCGCATCGCGGATCTCGCTGACCGACGTATTTCTCACACTCAGGGCTTCAATGTACTTGAATCTGCTTTCCCGCACCCACTTTTGCCCGAAGTGCCGTCCTGCTTCCATCTCGTCTCCTCGCGCCACATATCGACCCTTGTACCGAACCGCCTCTCCATCTCCATCCTGTTTCTCGTCGTAGACCCACATTCCGTCAATGGCTTTTTCTCCTTGAGGCAAGTACACCAGTTTCCAGACCTTTCGTCCCTCCAGCTGATCGATTTCGGCTTTCATTGCAGGGTACCATTTATCGCTCTCCCGCATCGCTTCCCGATACGATCGCGGGATGTTCCCTTTGATCGCGCTCGCAAACGCCCATGGCGAACTCAGCAATCTTGGGTCAAATGTGTCCCAATCGATATCGACGGCGTTCACTGTGGGTCGGGGACCGTCCAAGGCCCAGTCTTCGCCAGCCAGGCGCGCCTGCTCTTCGCGCTGCCCTGCCAACTCTGACTCGAGTATTGCACGGGTTGGTTTCGGGATCCGAGTCGTTCTGCGAGGTGCAACGGGTTGCAAGGGAGGTGCGGGAGGTGCGGGAGGTGCAACGGGTTGCAACGGAGCAGCGGGATGTGCAGGATTTGGGATAGGGTGGTCATCCAGAGCGGGAATATCTTCCAGCTCGGGTTCGTCGGTTGGTGTGTCGTCATTGCCTGGGTTTATCGCTACTCGCGTCCGGTGAGGAGTGCCTTCCTCGAAAATGACGTTCCGGACTTCAAAAGCACGACGACACGTACTGTCCCAGATGCGATATCCCCGACGACCCATATACCCGATCATTTGACCCTTCCACCCTTGTTTCCCCAACTTCCCCTCCTTCCCATCGAGATCCTTTACCCAACACACGCTCCCCCATGCCCGAAGGTGCGATATGTTGGGCTTGACAAGGTTCCCGTTGCGGTCTTTGTGCTGCAACCACGCGACCCATGGCACCACGTCCGGATGACGCGACGACGGGATGAACCCACGAACGTAGCATTGGGCGGCGGCAGCTTCGGCCCAGAAGCGCGCATCCAGCCCGCTCTCGATAAGTTGGGTTCGAACACCTTCGATAATGGTGCGATTTCCGCGCTCAACGTGTCCGTTCGCCGCTGATGAAGCTTTAGGGACCTTCTCGACCGCAATGCCCCGTCTCGCGCAGAACGAAAGGAATGCCTCGTTGTCGAACTCCCTCCCAAGATCAAAGCGTACACGTTGGAGCTTCTTCCCCGTCTGCACTTCCGCCTCGATCAACCACGTCTCGAATGCCGCAACAACGGTCTCCTTCCTCTTGTTATTCAGGAAGAGCGGGAATTTCATTGATGTCCCTCCGTCCGACACCAGCATCATATACAATGCGCCAGAGAAACTCGGTGTCCGTGCCTGGCCCCACAGATCCAGGTGGACTCGCTGTAGCGCCTCGGTTTCATGCACTACTTCATCATCGAACGGTGTTTTGTCGTGTTTGCCGTAGATGCAGTCCTCGCAAAGCCCTCGCAGGTCGCGCCCTACGATGTTCAGCCCATCCACGAGGTTCTTATTCGCCATGCGCTCGATAACGCGCACGTCTCCGTGTCCCAGCCGTCGGTGCCATGTTTCCAAATCGGTGGGCTGGTTTCGATTTCGTCCCGCAATCGCAGCAACAATGTTCCCTGCTGCGTCCAGATCGTCTACCACATCCACACGATACAGCCGGCGTTGATCCCCCGACCGCGCCAATTGACCGTCAATTACCCGTGTTCCGTCCCGGTTAACCACGGAGATCGTCCCATTACCCCACTCTCCCCGGAAGCCTCGCGTATCAAGCGTCGGAAGGGAGATCAGATTCATTGCAAATCCCGGGCAATGCAGGGCTTCGAAGACGATCTTATGCTTTGTTCCGTCAAGCATTCGCACCGTGAACTCCGCCATCCCCTTTCCCGCAACCTTGAACCCGTTATCCGACCGGTTTGCCGTGTTCCCGACCAGGTTCAGCTCTGTATACGTGCGGAACCTCGACCTGTTAACGACGCAGTTGTCCGACGCAGCGCTGTCCAGGAACGTGGATATAGACGGCGAACCGTGTATCTCGGCGGTGTTTATTGAAGGTACGGATACGGGAACACAATTTACGGTACGACTAACAGTTTCCTTCAGAACGGGAGGATCTGGCCCTCCACGTCCGCATCTGGAGAACATGTTATCGTCCGCAGGAGAAGATTGATCGCGGAACACACCATCGGTGGGGTCGATGTACGTCGAAAGCGCGTAGGTGGGCATTGGGGATGTGAAGACTGCGGCAGTCGTAATCGCAGGGGCGGGAGTTGGTGGAACAGCCGATGGAACTGGCGAGGCCGTCTGGGGTTGCGCACAGTGGGCACACTGTGCAACCGCAGCAGTCGCGTTGCGGCCTCTCGAGCTCCGAGCCTTGAGTGTTGCCTTCCACGCATCCACAAACGCCTGTCGAGGCTCTTTCCCCGCTGGCGCTCTCCACCAACCTGGCGCCTGACCTTCCTTCCCGCCTCCGAGCGCCCAGCAACCTTCAATTGGGTGGCCGCGAGTACCGCAATTGCTGCAAGTGGTACCATTGCCTCGTCCGGTGCCGATGGTGGTGGTGGTGGTGGTGGCAAGAGCACTCGCAGCCGTCTCAGCGGCGAGTCTCTTCTTCCAGATGATGTCCCACCACTGGCGTAGGTCGGCGTAGAGGTCGGCGATGGTCGTGCATTTCTGGAGCGCGATCATTGAGGGCGCAAAGTCCTCCTTCGGGAGAGAGGCGAGGGCGATGGGAATCATGTCGCCGTCAAGGACGACTCCTCCAATGCGATTGACCTCGCCGCGAAGGCGAGTAAGGTTGACGGCTATCTTCGAGCTTGAGCTCGCGGAGGTTCTCCATCGCAAGGGAGATAAGGAGGACGGAGGAGCGATTGTACTTGGAGTAGAGTGCAGCCCACATAGAGTATGCGTCGTCGGCAGCTTTAATACCATGCATGGCAGGATCCTTGACATTTTGGAAAATGAGGGAAGCGACAAATCCATTGCGAAGACTGAACTCCTCCACCGATGGGTACGCGGAGTTAAAAGCAGTCGCGGCAGGAGCGACCATGGGAGGATGGGGAGTCGGAGGACGATGGATGCTGCTGGTGAGGTAGATCTCAAGCCCGCGTCCGCGAACGAGAGAGGTAATGGCCTCTTTCCAGGTTGGGTAATTATCGTCGCCGAGTTTCTTGTCCTCGGCGAGGATGGTGATGTTGGGGAGCGAGGTCGACATAGGGGTATTATCGGTGAGTCTCGAGTGCTGGGCTTGCGTTCGCAACTGATTGTAGGACACGGGGGCACGTAGGCAGTCTGACTGCGAATCTGTAGAGTTTACAGTAAGTAAACGTGTCCTCAGTCGCACCCAGTGATAATGGGAAGACTCAGGTTCGTCTAGGGTCGCCCACTCCTTATATCGGAGCGGATACGATCGAGTAATAAGGAGAGGGAAAATGATAAAGTAAAATCCAAACCATCTGCACGCCAACTACGCAAGGGACCGTTCCGACGCGTCCCGCTCCTCAACACCCTCTACATTCCTCACGATGAAAGAAACTCCCTGCCGCCTGCGTACTCGATATTGATGCTGCATTCCTGGGGCCATCGACCCCATCCTCGACAATTCTCCCGCCTCCCGTTCTATCGACGACCATGAAAACGTCTGACTGCATGTCTTGCACCATACACGCATTGGCCGCTCTGGACTTCAGCTGCGACTTATTCCGCCAATACAGCCGTTCCAGAAATTGTTGCCAATCATCAAAAGTGATGCAAAATAATTCAAAAAATCATGTAAAATAAGAAAAATGCCCAGACGCCCGCAGACACTGGGTTCACGGTCGGAAGAGGGAGGGAATGCTCTAAACACATCGCTCTCACAAGCTAAGCGGCATCCGAGGTCATTTGGCTCGCGGTTGTGGCCGACAGTCAACATCAGGTTTTGGCGGAGTGGCAGTAAACTCGCCCAAAACTCGCAGCTTCGCGTCTCCCACAAGTGCTACCTTATTGCGACGGTGTCTCACGGCGTTTGGGGATGTTTTTGGGCACCCTTGTACCTACCGGAAGGCAGGTGGACGACGACGGAAGTGATGCGCTGGCAGTCAATGACGGGCACACAGCTGCCCTTTATCTCACTCTGGGACGTCCCAGACGCCAGGGGAGCACCTTAAGAGGTATCAGGACGCATTGGGAGCGCAGAGAGTGGTGAATGGGAATATGAGGAATTCGTGGCTGAAGCTGAGGTCGCACATACGATGTCCTGCCGGTCCGCTACCGCGCCCATAATGCTCCAGAGGGGGCCCCAAGGCTCATACTCAATTTTTCTCTCATACAGAGGCCAGCGTCGTGCCTCTATGCATTTTATCGATTTATTCTATTTTTCCGAATTATTTTGCATCACTTTTGATGATTGGCAACAATTTCTGGAACGGCTGTAATATCCGGTCTGAGGTATTTCTCGCATCTATCAACCAGCTCGATCTCACACCGCCTAGACAGGTCGCCAACCGCCCCAATTCAGCCCCATGCTGACCACTTCCCTCCTGCTGCCGTATCCGTGCCGTTCAAAGCATCCGTCAACCAGTCATATATGGACGCTTGCCATTTTCGTCTGTCCCGTACCCATTGTCGAGAGGTCCAAAGCGCAGGCACGAGGCTGGTTCGACAAAGGATGCAGCCGGAGCCATCGTTCGTCCCAGAGTGCGTTGCCGTCGCTACCGCAGCGAGGAGGGTATATAATGCGTGCTGAGGATGCCCCTTCGCCGTCCCCCGCTAGCGCTCCCGTCGCCTTTCTCTCCGCTCAAACCCACCAACACTCCCTGCCACTGCACTGTACCCAACGATGGCCAGCTCGCTACACATCCCACACAATCATCAACTCCGCCTGCTGGTGAACCAAGCCGGTCGCACGGCCCCATCATACGGCTCGGAATACGCATCATATGCGTCGTCGTCGTCTACGAACTGGGTTTCCTCGAGCTCTTCGGCCGCCATCTTTAACCGTCGCTACGCATACGCAGGCACCGCGATGGACGCGTACGAAACTTCATACGACAGCGACGCAATCTTCTCCGCTCCCCACCGCTACCCTCCCCTGTGGCATTGCACACCTTGCGGGCTCAACTTCCCCAGCCTGCTCGAGCACCAGAACCACCGCTGCCCCGCATCCCAATCTCTCAAGCGTCGGCGCGTAGATGACGATGACGAGGGAGACGACGAAGAGCAGGAGTCGGTGGACGAGACTGAGCGGCCGCGGCAACGGCGTCGCGTCACCACCGAATCCACTGCCACTCGGAAGTCCAAGACCACCGCGAAGACGAAGTCGAAGCCGAGGCCCAAGAAACCAGTCCCCGTAAAGAAGAACAACGCCGCTGGAACGGCCACGGTTGGGACGAAAGGGCAAGCGAAAGCCAAGGCCGAGACCGAGACCGAGACCGAGACGACTCCTCTACCGGCGCCTTTGAGGGTGACTCGTTCCAGTGCCGCCCGTGTCGCGAAGGATCCTGTTCAGGCTCCCTAATGAGCAGCTATATCGGTACGCAATTCCCTCTCTCCCTGTTCTGGCACCGCTAACGCGATTCGCAGGTCTCTACGATCAGCTACATCGTCATCCCCCCTCTTCTCCTTCCATCTCTCTTGTATACTATGCTGTATTCCAATATCGCCCGCCTTCGCATCGTCGAGTCGGCGTCGACTGCACCCTCATGTAATAGCGTCACATCGTCTCTTGCACTCGATACATCTCGCATACTGCACTTGCTAGATCCACCCTTCTTACTTAGCATCGTCGACTGTCGCGACAACAGTCCATATGTATTACTATTTTGTTGCGTCGACTCGGAACTTTCTTGACTCTCCTGTTTCTCTGGAACTTCCGGTGAACACAAACGAAGGGCACGACGAGCAGGAAAAAAACGGTATTTGGAATTGACAGCAGGAATACAGAGCACAGCGACGAATACATCGAAAACGACGGCTAGCAGTTTCTTTCTGGGACCCAAATCACTACTGCAGACAGCGTTAGCTTTCTATCCATACACAACGAAACAAATCGACTCACGAATTGGTCCCAGGACGGCTCCTCATCCGTATCCTCCTGCTCCTCGCATTCCTCATCAGGGACTACGAAACGTACTCGCCCCGCAGCGTCGTCGTCGTGAGCGTAGTAGGAGCTCTCGTGGCAGAGTGCTACGGCGGCTGCGCGAGGCGGAGGAGGGAGGATTGGGATGCGAACAAGGCCGCGATGGCGGCAGACAATGAGCTTGACTCGCTCGAAGACGGGTTGCTCAGCAGCTATGAAAGCCGGATCAGCTCGAAGAAACAGGGAGTGGGGAGGAGAGAAGAACGTACCATCATCGCATGAAGACGAGGACTGCTCCTCCGTATCGCTTGACTCTGTTAGGGAAACCTCGGAGTCAACAGAGCGCCGCTTGAGGATCGACTTGGGCGCACAGGAAGAACCACTGCGTCGCCTCGAAGTCGAAGCGACAGCGGGAGGCGGCGACGCAGTCTTGATACCGACGGCAACAGCGACGGTCTCGACGAGGCTCGACAGGGATGAAGAGCGACGGCGGTTGTGGCGAGCTGGACGAGGGGCAAAGCGGTTGGCGGGGACGATGGCTCGACCGTACATTGTGGTGGTTTGTGGGGAGCAGAGGGTACAATGTGTAGTGGTGGTTGTCGAGGAGAGGGAAGTCGATTGGGAGGCGGCCTTTTATTCATGGCTTGGCAGAGGAGAGTGAGGCGGTGGCGAGACTGAGACCTTCCGCGGATGGAGTGGGGTAGTGGCTGACAGAGAGGCGGTGGTGAGACCTGGACATTCCGCGGAGGACTGTTATAGGAGCGTATTATTCTGCTGAGGAAAGCCGGATCCAACACTGACAACTTCTTGGCACATTCAACAAGAGTCTACCGTCCCAGAGCTCAGCAGCGAGTGCTGTCCGCAATGGAGTAGATATTGCAGCTCTGGTTTGGACATGACGGTCAATTGCGGGTGGTGTGACATCGTCGCAGCGTGACGCTCGTTGATTGTACTCACCGGATTCTGCGCTATTCTGCGCCGACTGCTGCGCCGTCAACTAGCCTGATCTTACGGTCTGACTCCGGGAGACAAGCCGTCGACACTATACGATTGTCCCCGACGCCACTTTTATGGGAAGATTATCTTGGTCAAACCCAGCGCATCGTAGTTTCGCACTCTCCACTTCCACTCACCGTCACCTTCGTGATTCATCGCCACTCTTTCTCGGACGACAAGTTGACTTGCGGGCACGGACGGAACAGAATTCAAGGATCGCATTACAATTCCAGGTGTGTCCATTTTCTGGTATTGGTGACGACTGTGGCTAACAAGGGTTTCTAGGAATGTCCTACCTCATGGCCTAGAAGGCTCAACAAGAATCGAACCTGGCAACGCGGACGCCCATGGCACGAATGGACGCATCGAAATTTATTCTGATTCGACGCCAGCCACAGCGTATCACTGCGCGTACATCTCGATATGGATTCGACGATGATATGCCTCACCTTCTTGATCCCGCCAATGGCACGAACGTCGGCGTCTCCTTCGTCCCTTCAATCATCAACCCAGCCAACGGCTCTCGCTCAGAGTCCAATTTCGGATACATCGCACCATATTCGAGCACGAGCCTCGTTATCCTCGCGGGCTACCAAGTAACGAAGACCAATTGGAACTCGACCACATCCGGCTCGGCGGTCGCTGGAGGAGTATCCTTTGCGGCCAGTGCGGGCGGGACTGTCTATAATGTCAATGCGGCGAAGGAGGTCATTCTTTCGTGCGTTCCTCTACTCTTCTGCTCTTCGTCTCTAACGTCCCGTAGTGCCGGTACCATTGGATCGCCCCAACTTCTACAGCTATCCGGTGTCGGACCCAAATCGCTCCTAACTGGCCTCGGAATCGATAGTGTTGTCGATTTACCGGGTGTTGGTCAAAATTTACAAGAGCATCGTGAGTAGTCTTCTATCTCTCTCTCAAGTTCTGAATCTAACTGTTAAAAGTTTCTGTCTCGCTGTACATGCAGGCGACGACACCTGGGCTGCGCTCAAGTCCGACCAGACCCTATGGAACGACCAGCTAGCGATTTGGAGGCAGAGTGGGACCGGGATGTGGACCTATTGGAACGAGGCTATCGCATATCGCATCTGATGACCACCAACGCGTCCAGCTGGGTTTCTTCCCTGGATACAACCTCGGCGCTTTCACCTCCGTGACCGCGCCGTCTATGGACCCGACCGTCGAAGCTGGCGTCAAAGCCCAATATGCGATTTTGGCGGACTGGGCTGCGTCGTCGAGTATCGGTCAGGTCGAGCTCATCTTCAACATGTTTGGCTCTGCCGCGTCCATGATTGGCATCCAAATGTGCATACAGCACCCCTTCTCGCGAGGATACATCAATATCAAGACCAATTCGGTATTCGACTACCCCGAGATTAACCCCAACTACCTCTCCATCTCATATGATCTCGACGTTCTGCGGGCGGCGTTCAAGTACTCGCGCAACATTATTGCGACGGCGCCCATGTCAGATATGATTGTGGGCGAAACGACGCCTGGGACGGGCATATCCACAGACGACGCTATCAACTCGTACATCGCAAGCACCTCGGGGACGGAGTACCATCCGATTGGGACCAACTCGATGCTGCCACTGGAGTATAGTGGGGTCGCCAATACGAGTTTGCTGGTATACGGGACGACGAATCTGCGGGTAGTGGATGTGTCCATTGCACCGATGCATGTGGCTGGTGCGTCGTTTTTTGAAGAATTCATCGCAGCTCATTCTTTACAGCTCATACTATGGCTACTGCCTACGGCATTGCTGAACGCGCTGCGGACATTATCAAAGCGACCTACGGTGGAGTGACCACGAGCTCTAACGGCTCCAGCTCTACCTCTTCTGCGGACTCGCCCGGCTCGACGTCGAATAACGATTCTACTAAGCACTCGAGCTCCATACTCTCTACGGGGGCGAAGATCGCTATCGCCGCAGGCTCAGCTGTAGCTTCCATTGCGGTTCTTGCGGTACGTCTCACTGCCTCCACCCTTTGACGAATACTCACGCACTTGTCCCCAGGCATTAATCCCATTCTGCCTCCGCAAGAACGAGATGGGGCGATGTCCCGCGCCGTCGCAGGTGGGAAGGAGGACCCCTGGTATACAGACGACCTGCCGATGCAACCGCGCGCGCCTTTCATGGCTGCAGGGGCAAACAGGCACTCTACGCAGCCGTCAGAGTTCTGCTTGGATAGTGTGGCGACTGCGACACATCCGGATAACGCCAAGCATATCAAGTACGACCAGCAGTATTATGGCGGCCCGCACCAACAACCAGCGTACTACGGCGGGGAAGCGGATAATCGGAGCGTGGCGACGGGAAGCGAGGCCACCTACTACGACTATGACCCGCAACACCGAGGGTATTCGCCTCACTCGCAATACGGGGCTGTACATTCGACTCTCTCGACTCCCGACGTCGCAGTGCTACATCCATCCTACCCGCCTGGCTCGCCGATGTCGCATAGTCCGATGTCTCCAGGTCCATCGCCTTCACAGCGGTACACCGATTTACCGCAGCATTACTCTCCCGGGTCGCAGCCTTAGTACCAGCATGACGCTTATTCGTACGACCATGCACCGCGGTCGCCCGGACATTGATTGTTATCTTGTTATCTTCCACGGACGGCTTTGGACTCGTTCATCCATTCATTAATGTATACCAACCCTCGTAAATACAAACCCGGACCTTCATGGACATTCAATACAGACAAAATCGTCGTAGATAGTTGTTGCAAAGATGTATCCATAGACAATCTCGATGTGCTATCGATCCGCTAGTGTAGATGACAAGCAGCCCGCCGCAAGATAGTTGCAGGAGTGAGATGCCATATGAACACGACATATAATGCACTGGACCCAGAAGCTACCGGCGGTGCCTTCAAGTTTGCGGCGCGATTTCCAAGGCGAGTCTAAACAATATATATGCGATTGCATCCCAGTTCCTCTAAGACAACTGGTTCAACTGGCATTCCAGCGCCTTTCAGGTCTGGCAGTAGTTAGACACGAGCCAGGCTGACTCATCCAGGCTGACAACTTGAAGCAGTGATTTCCGCTGTTCCGCATGCAGTGTCATGCCACGTCGACGTCCCACGACTCTCCTCCTCCCACCATCTGCCTTGCGCAGTCCAACCTCCCTGTGGCTGCCCATACAACTGCCGCCCAACAGTGCTACCCGCAGGCTGCCGCGATGGCTGCTCCTACGTGTGCCGCTCCAGGGACACGCTCTTTTCAAACTCATTGATTCTTAGGTGGTTTCCGGACACTTTTGATGCAGAATTGTCTCGATCTCGGATCGAACATGCCTTGACTACGACCATCAACGATGTTGTGCAAGATCTTTCTGTTCATTTGGTCGGTGATGTGTGGGGGAGACTGAACCAGCCAGGCCCAAACCCACTCGAGAAAGTCGAGATCTTATTTCAATACCTTGATGCCCACTATACAAATACCAGGCTTATTGACGCCTTCCAGATGTCTGTGTGGCGCAGGTGTGGGGTTGATGGCATGCTCAACCCCAACTTGGCTGCACGACTTAGCTCAACAATGGAGAACCAATCACCACTTTCAAGCCTAGGCTCAGAAGCACACAATGTCCCTTCTGAATATCAAATCTATTGCAAATATCTCCTTGCACGGAAGCGTGGATTCCCGCTCCTTGATGCAACACCCCACGAAAACCTTCCTCCCGAGTATCGGGCAAGGGGTATCTGCATCGGGGATGTGGGGAGAGTCACTGCAGAGGGTGGTTGGGATTTCTTCTTCAACATATATCTCTCTGCAGAGGATGACATCCATCTGCCTGAGAATGGCCTGCCAACAGGCTTTTCACCCTTGCCTCCTTACAATCCAAGCGAGGTTTATACCAAAAACATTCCTTCTGGCCATGTCACTTCTATATCAGTTCAAGGCCATAGTGCTGAGTTGGATACTGGGTATGTGTCCTTTTCCAAGTTTAGCTGTGAGCCTACTAAGCTGTGTGTAGTGACATCAAGCTTCAGTTTAGGTGCCAGAGGCCTGATGGGGCACTCCTTGCATTACCATATGGATCCCGACAGCAGAGGCTTCAGAATACAAAAGCCATGAAACAACTTGCTATTCAGAATGCTGAATCCTGGTATGAATATGTAAATCAACAACGTGGTCGTGACCTAATCAATGGTGGCCTGTACCTCATCACTGGGTGTGAAAAGTCTTCCTCTGGTGGAATGGCAACTTTCCAAAACATCTCAAACAATTTTGATATCTCCTTCACTCCACGTCCTGATGGAGATGGACATACTACACCGTACCACTTCTTCGGACTCGGAGAACACCCAGCACAAACACACATCTTCTCATCAGGAGAGGACAGAACCCAGAGCCATACTGTTTTTCTGTATGGTTTTAGCATCTCGCTTGGTGAAGGAATATCCTAGTAGCACCACTGAGTTGTCCCAGATTGAGGATATCCCTCATCATAAACCTTCTAGTAGCTATATCCCTTTCGGTTCTGGTTCACAAGCCTCCTCCCTGGTCTCTGCCTTTGGATCTTTCATTGGACTCAGAGTGACTGGCCGTGCGCAGGTAGCTGTCCCTACCATGCAGGATGTTCATGTATCTGAGTTGTCTGAAACTGCCAAGGTATGCATACCTGGTACTAGTATATGAGCTTACGAAGTGCTTCAAGATCCTGCATCCATCTCAAATTATCAACAAAAAAATAGTTGAATTGGTAATCCAGGACCTTCATTATGCTTAACATTTATCTTTCTGCAGGCACCAAATGCATCTGTGGTAATAAGTCATGACGATGATTGGACAGATGCACTTCAGGATGTGAGTTGCACATATCTTCCTTGACTATTTGAATTAATCACAACCTCAGAATGTCAGCATCTTTGATGAGGGCACATTATGGAGCAGGGTTTTCAGGGATTTTGAAATTAAAGAAGAGGGTGGTATGTGTGATTAACATTGGATTACTTTATAATTTTACTTATCCTTCTTAGGTGCTGCATTCTTGGTCCAGCGTAAATCCAAGCGTGATTGGTCTGCGGAGGCAGCCACAATAGATTCTCTGGGGTGTGTCACTGCAGGAATAGCCTGTTCTCTCAGATTCATTGATCATTAGATGGTTTGGGGCTACTTTCAACTCGAACTACGCTCGATCTCAGGTCCAAGCTGCCTTGTTGGAAAACATTGGCAATGTAATTCAAGATATTTGGGACATTCTTACACCCTCTATACGCACGGAGCTAGTTCATGCTGAGACAGGCCTGCAGAAGGCCAGGATACTGTTTAGCTACCTTGACGCACACACTGGGAATGTAGCACTCATCCACGGCTTTCAGCTGGCAGTATTAAAGCAGGGTGACATTGATTATATGCTCAATCCACAGCCTAGTGGCCAGGACTTTGTCGCGGAGAATATAGCATCAGACTCTGCGCTCAATGGTGAAGCACTGGCTAGTAGCAACATGATTCTATTGGAGCATGTAGTATTTGCAGCGCTCCACAATTCCGGAAAGGATAACCAGCCAAGATGTCATCCAGAAATTCGTGAGGAAATGCTGCAGACTCTATACCAGTGGGCGACCACGGAGAAGGCTGTCCCTCCCATCCACTGGCTTTATGGTCCTGCTGGAGCAGGCAAGTCTGCCATAATGTGGGCAATGTGTGGTCAACTACAAACTGCCAGCCGACTCGGCGGGAGCTTCTTCTTCAAACGGGCAGATCCTGCACGCGGCAATGCAGATGCTCTGTTTGCTACGTTGGCATATCAGCTTGCGTTGACGGATCCAGAAGGCAAGCAGTCGCTCTTGCTACAAGTAGCAGCCGACCATACTATCCTCACCAAGACACTATCTGCACAGTTTCACAAGCTTATTGTGGAGGCTTGGACAAACCGCAACCTATCGTTGCCCCTTATTCTGCTCATTGACGGTCTTGATGAATGTACTTATGAGACCCCAGAGGTTCAGAGAGAAATCTTACGGCTTATTGGGGGTGCTGCTACCAAATTTCCCGGCACTTTTCGTTTCCTCATTGCCAGTAGACCAGAGGCGCACATCATGGAAACCTTTGGCGAAGATATCTTTACTGATACCCTGCTATGTCGCACAAATGTTGAGCAGTCATTCGAGGATGTCCGTATCTACCTTGTCAATGAATTCTCACGGATCCTTCGTGAGCATTCTTTGATGAGAGGACACCCTCCTACATGGCCCTCCAAGAATGATTTGGACAAGCTTGTCGTCCACTCGTTGGGGTATTTCATCTACGCTGCAACAGTGGTCAAGTTTGTTGAGGATGAGGACTCATTTCCTGACCAACAACTTCAACTCATTGTCGACCTTGTCAGGCGTGCCCCAACAGAGGAGAATCCTTTCAGCACACTTGATCAACTCTACCGCCAAATCCTCTCCACTGTGCCCCTCAAATACCGAGATAAAATGATACAGATTCTAGCCATCTTTATTGGTCTCCATATATCCGAAACTCAGCAAATTGAAGAGATGCTCAATTTGGTGAGCGGTGAAGTAGAGCTGGTCTTAGGACGGCTTCACTCCCTCATCAACATCTCTCCGTCTCAGGTTGTCAAGAACCCTTTGTCAAAGCACCTCTCCCTCCATCACACTTCTTTTATCAACTTCCTCCATGATAGTCAACGAAGCCAGGACTTTTACATTGATCCAAACAGGATCCTGCTGCTACACCCACATTTGGCACCTTTGAGCTCGGATCGCCATGAGGGGTCCCCAGCCGACGAAGATGGTGGAGCTGTGAAGGCAGGAGACATAGAGGGTGAGGGGCAGGTAGATGCAAATCAGAGCCGTCAGGTAAGCTCCTTCAGTGTTACTTTTTGCTGGTCGTGACACCCACAGCAACCTCCAAAGTCCCCACCAGTCAAGACCTCAGAGACTGGAGGGGTATACAATCACCAGGCAGAGAACTTGTCAAACACCCAGCAGGCCCATCCAGTAAATGAACTGTTTATTCCGTTGAAAATACAGTAATTGACTGAAAAAGGTTAACAAACCATCTGCGCCACCAGAGAATGACACCTCTGCGGTGAAAAGTGATGCTCAAGGTGTAGTCGCAGCTCCAGGCACCATAAAGTCACCACATGTGGAGGACAACTTGAAACCTGTTGATGATGTGAGTATTTTAATTATGTGCAGGACTCCACTCACCCACAGTTCCAGAACAGGCACTCTTTTATCGACCAGCCAACTCCAAAGAGCACCACGACCCTACGGCCAAGTTTGCTCAAGCGTTTGCGAGTTAATCTGAAGCGTTTCAAGTCCCAAGTTTCTGTGTGGCGTGCAGAGCTCAATTGCCTTACACCGCAATCTGAAATGTGGTAAAGGGCAGAACAGAACAATGGATCCATTACTGTAGTATTTTATTCAATTTGTATCGCCTTTCTGGCGTGACATCAGATACGAACTGAACCTTTCGTATGATCCCATCAAATTTCCTTATATAGCCATATTTTGCGCCATAGGTGCGGAAATTTTGCAAAATTACCCTTTTGGGACGCAATTTTTTGACTTTGGCCGTGACATGCGAAAAAAATTCGTAGGATTGAGGGCAGTGTGACGCGTGACATTCGAATTGAATAAAATACTACAGTATCATCTATGCACACCCTGTATATGCTTTGTTGACATGATGGTTTCAGTCAAATTTCGGGGGGAAAATATTGAAAGAAAGAAAAAAAATTGCTGTTGACTTGTGCTTGACTCAATATTGACTCCATCTAGTCGACCGCGCCTCATTCCCCCAAGTATCACCTGACCCTAATTTTTTGGCCTTCCTCGGATTCAGCGCAGGGACTCTCAAAAGAGCGGCTGAGTACGAGACTAACTGCCTCAATAACTATCCAGAAGGATTCATTATGACCAATCACCAAGATATGAGATATGATTCTTCATATCTCCACGTATGCCTGCAGATGTTCTGAACTCCCTCTCTCCCTTGACTCTCCACATTCTCCATGCGGTAGGTAGCCTCAGCAATATTCGGTATGTGTCAAGTATTTGTCCTTCAACAGCAACAACATGACCAAGTTCAGCAACAGCCAGTTTGTCCATGTCTCCCTCCTTCTTGACATCTCCGTGAACGAAATAGTGACAGTGATTGCTTCTCTTCAAGCCATTTTTTACCCTCCCCCCCTTGACATTATCGTCCAAATATGCTGGTGGTTGGATCTAGCTCAAATTAGACCGGATGAACGCTCCACACACTCCAAGCAGTGGAGGGAGCTAGTGTTGCCACGGTTTGGCTCGGCTGCGGCTAAACCGTGGAGCCGAACCGATCTGGAGCCGGTCCGAGCCGACCGATAGCAAACGGCTTGAGACGGTTTGGGACAGGTTTGGCTCGGCTGGCTTGACGGCTGAGCTGCGGTTTATAACGGTTCAAGGGTAAATTTTCTCAATTTTACCTCTGGCATGGTTCCTATGCCAATATCAGGACTCCCAGTGTCTGTAATCTGAGTTTTTCCACACAAACACAGTCTATGTCAATTTTTTGGTGAATTAAAAAAAAACTGATGGGAGAAAGGCATGTGGGACGCCTTATATGATGTCCCAGAACGTTTTGAGGCCGCTGGACACCCATCCATTGCAATGCCATGCTCCTGCGGTGCTGTGGTGGTGGTAGTCACGGATGCGTCACAAGCTCGTCACGAACCAGTCACGCGGGTTCTCGAACGATGCCCTTGGCTCACCATGCCTCGACTGCACCACAACTGGTCTTAGGGAGGCCTCTGAGCTTGCGAAACTCCATCTTGCAAATTTTTTTGGGCCTGGATGGCCCATCCTCATGCCTCACAGCAGCCACTCGACTCTAGGTCAATGTCAAAGCATACCCGGTGGTACAAAGGAACTAGCACATAGCAAGGCGTGTTATCTCCACAATTAGAGTGAAAACCGTTAGCCAAACCGCGGCTCGGACGGTTCGGACCGGCTTGAGCCGGCTCCAAACGGTTCGGTTCGGCTCTGATGTCTAACGGTTACGGTTTCGGTCGGCTTTGGAGCCGAGCCAACCGAAGCCGAACCGTGGCAACACTAGAGGGAGCTCAAGGCGGACAATTTGGGGTCCAGCCCTGGGATTAGAAGGAGCGCTTGCAAGCAGAATGGTAAGTTCTAGGTCTATTGTTGTGAAACTAATTTATGCATGATAGCTTCCGCCAAGGCCATGGGGAATCTGGGTGGCCTTGTCTGAATCCCCTCCGTCCGACCCTGATATTTTGCGGGAATTGCATAGATGGGAGCCGCCAGCAGATGCATATTTGCACAATCTCCTATCCAGGTTTAAACTTTATGATCTCGTACGATGGCTCAAGGTAAACTTTGCAGACAGCTATTTTGAGTTGCTTGACGATTACATTTAGGCACTTCCGTCTTCAGACCAAGAATTGATTGCCAGTGGGCACTGGGACAACTATTTGAGCTCCGTCAATCAAGTCCATCTCCATATCTAGCCGGAGCGTCGAGAGAGGAGGAAGGTCCAGTTGACGCCACCTCAGTTGAGCTGTCTATTGCATTTTATTCAGAAGCGATGGGTTCGTTTCACGGGGAAACAGGTCAGTCCGACTCTGTCAATGGCTTGGGAGCCCCAAGCGTTTAAGCAAGATTCGCGGGACTCGGCCTCGGACTCGGCCTCAGACTACGAGAAGGAGGATGATGACCCCAATAACCATGGGCCGGTTTCATGGCGGGAGAGGGTAGCGATAGCGCCACACCCTGGGGGTGCCTCTATTGAGACTTGAGGGAGGATTTGGGATTTTTGTGATTGTAACGAGGAATAGCGTAGTTTCAGCAGTTCCGCACGAAGTTCCAGATAATTGCATTTGTACACAACAGATGATACATTTGTCTCGATACAATGCTAATTTGTTCTTTTGTCAGTAACGTCCAGTTCAAGTCCAAGCAAGCTCGCCTTCCTTCCTTCACGATCATCCTTCCTCGTCCGGTTCATCCACAAACCCCCCACCAAGCCAAAACACCCTCCAATCCGCCATCCCCTTGCGACACCACCCGTACACGCCCTGCTCCCTCTTCAGCTTCTCCACAATCTCCTCCGTGTCCATGCTCTGGAACGAGCTCCCCGACATGTCGCTCGTAGTCGAGTACGCTCGCTGCAGCTGCAGAGAGCCGTTGTGGTGCGGGTCGTCCCAGTGCCCGCCGATACACAAGAAGCCTGTTTCACCACCGGCGTCTTCCTCTGCGCGGAGGATGACCGGGTCTACTGCGCGACCCTTGCCCTTGCCCTTCCCAGACCCACTAGACCCGCTCAGCGTCGACAAAGGCACCTCTTGTACCTCGACACTTCCCTCTCCCAGCGCCACGAGCTGCAGACAAGCAGGCCCTACCCGCGGCGACACATGTGTCGGCGCCTCTCGCCAGGTTACAGAACCAAGTGGATGGACAGCCGCCGCCTGCGCAGGTAACGGACACGGCATAATATGCGTCGTCGTTCCCCTGGTGAGGAGGTACACGTTCCTGGAGGGTATCTCCGCGCGTACGGGAGGGATCCACCCATGATGGTGAGCATGCGCATCCGCACCAGACGGCCGTCGTCTCCCAGTCGTTCCTGTCGACGCAGCACGAGAATGCGAGTACCCGCCGTTCGGCGATAGGTGCGCCGACTCGTCCACCAATTCCATCTCCCCTACGGCCGAGTCTGCGAGACGAATCCACCCGGCCTTCTTCTCAAAGACAACGAAGATCGTGAGCTGGGCGCCGTAGTTGGTTGTTCGTGGGCCAGAAACGGAGGCCGCTCGACCACCGCTGGCGTGAATTGCCGTCGTGTTGGTATGGCTCCCAGTACGTCGATGGCGGCCATGGACGTCCGTAGGACTCCTTGCGACGTCGTGTACAGTTTGCTGGAAGAAGGAGATCGTTTTTGGCTGTAATGGCGTATAAAATTCCTGCAATAGTGAATGAGCATCTTTCCGAACCAACTCGAACCATAAATCCGACCTTGACAAACCGAAACGCCCGTTCATTCGGCGGCGTCTCATACAACAGTATACAGTTCTTCGTCGCCACCGCCAGAAACTGCCCAAAGTTGCCCTCCTCGCGTCTCCACAAAGCGAAACTCAATATCGACAAATTGAGCAAGCGCGAGCCGGCAGCAGCGAGAGGGACAAAATCTCGAGCCCATCTTAGCGGCAGGTCGTCGACCAGCTCCCACGTTGAGTCGTCCGAGTTGTCGCGCTTCGGTGGTGTTCGTGAGGCGATGGACGGCGTGGGTGTGAGCAGGGCTTGATATGATTGTCCCGGGCCTAATTCTGCCTGGTTGTTTGGTGGGATGAGCGACTTGAGTCCCCGGGCGATACTGCTCGTCGGTCGATGTTTCTTGGGTGTCGTTTGCGCAGCGGAGAAGCTTCCGAGGTGCAGAGGATGGCCGCCCTGCAGCGATCTGAGTATGACGGACAGAGCAAGGGCAAGGCGACGTACCTTGTTTGCGACAGCCCACTTTGCGAGGCTTATAAGAGACGCCAAGTTGTACATCCGCACCGTCCGATGAGCCTCCGTTTCCTTTCCCACTGGTGTTTCCGTTTCTGGTGCGACGAGCATCAGGACGACACCATTCGCGTTATCGAGCTCCAGAATAGACATCTGGAATACACTGCGCGGGCGGTTATCAGAGAACAGCGGGAATCGAAACGCACAACAACTCACCTCTCGCCCTGCCACACATGATACACCCGCGCATCCTCCGGGCCCTTCAAATCAATCCCACCCGTCTCTGTCCAATCCTGGGGAAACAGATCCAGTACGGACAGCCCCTCGTCGTTCCCAATGAGTAATAGTCGCTCTGCTTGCAGCGGGAGTAGACATCGAATGGGTGCGGTCGAATGTGGGAGGAAGCGCGAGCCAAAGTGGTTGAGCTTGAGATGCGTGGGTCGTAGACGCCTGCTGACCGCAGGTAGGGGAGGTAATGGAGGAGATTCGGGCGGTGGTTCCGAGAGGGTTGATATTGCGGATAGTCGTAGACCGCTGGTTTGTACCGTGAGGCCTGCGACAGACGTTGGCGTCGGCGGCTCGGGGTCTAATGCGTCCTATGCAAACGTGGTTAGCGCATTGGTCGACGGTCTTGAGTCGTTATAACGCACCATCTCATCGTTTCCCCAACCCCGAGCTCTTCGTCGCTCACGCTCTTGCGGCGTTATGCTCTCAAATCGTTCCGCCGCGCTACCCAATGGCTTGAGAACGTGCAAGGCGTGCATTTCGCTGGAACTGCATACCGCTTTTCTATCCATCCGCGCCAGCGGCCAAACCTACGCTCCCGTGAGTTGACGACACCATGGAGCGAGAGGACGTGCGTACCTCGAATTAGGACCCTGTTGGGCTGCGAGGTCGTCATAGGTCGGCAGAGCGTCTCCGCTCGCTGCGGGAGCGCGATCCTGCTCGATGTGGTCCATGGAAGCGGAGAAAAACGCGGTGGTGGTCGGTGACCAAAATTGGAGTCTAATTCAAAAGGGGAAGCTGAGGAAGGGAGCAAATAAGCAAGTCGGCGAGCCTCGCAACAACAACGGAAACACAGGTAAAAGGCAAGAGAGAGGCTCTACACAGAGTAGGAATTTATATTTGGACGAAGATATGACAGCAGCGGCTATGTACTGGACGGCATAATGCGATGCTGGTGCTCTGCAACGATCGCTCGTTCTCTGTCCGCAGCCGTGTCCCAGCCTCAACAATGGATGCCCGACAGAGGGCAGTGTCCAGATGAGATGATCACGGAGGATGCTGGACACAGTGAACAAATTGTGGAACGACAATCAAGAGAACATCTCATACCAGAGCGTAGGGTGCCTAACGGCGACCCCAACGAGATGAGATGGGTAACTGAGGATGAACAGTTGCCAGCGACTGTTATGGGAGAATTTGAAGATTGTGCTTGAGGGCGGAGGACGGGATAATTAGGTGCGCTGGTTGTTTTCTAGCCACGGAAAAGCAGCCTGGGTACATAGCACAAAACTCATTGCGTACCACGCAGTAGACGTCCTTCTTCGACACCGGCGAGCGCCTACGGCTCGATTCTCTGCTTCGGCGCGGCAGCGAAAGAGCTTGAAAAGGGATCTTGAGGTTGGCGAGTACGAGCTACATCAAAGGTCCACTGCGGCCAGCGTGTTCAGCCGCGTCGCGCGTTTTGCTGAGCGCTGTGTAGCTTGAGGTCGTGGTGGCAGAGCTGGCAGACCCGGGCCGGACGTGACGTCGGTCACAACTTGAATGCTTTTGTCCTCTCCTCAAACTTGCCTCAAACAAACGACGAACAAATGATTCATGAAGCTCTTCCAACTCTGCTCGGGATACGAACAGACTCATACCCTCTAACCCATCCTGTCACCCCGGCTTCGCGCGTCCCAGAATGCCGTACCCACGTCCCGGAGGCTGGCGTCTTCTCTTCTCGCGCCAACAATACAAGGAACAACGCCCTCCGTTACTAGAATAGGCGTTCTTTGCGCCGTCTCTTTCTACCACAGCAAATGCGAATATCCTCAACCCGGCCTACCCGAGTAACCCGACGCTGACGCTTCCAAATACGCAGTGAAAATTGAGTCGACCATGCGAAGCTTGGATAATCCTCGTGGTTCTTGCGTCGTCTCCTGTCCAGATATCGCTGCCGGGCTGACTCAACGGTGACGCCCCCCAATACGCATCGAAAATGGCGTCTTGCGGAGATTCTCGAAGTTCCACTTGTAGTCTGCTCAGGACCGCGGACTGTCGTCAAGCGTCTGCCTTTGTTTTCTCCGAGTCTTGAGCGTCTTGATGGACCCGATTCAAGTTGGCTCTGGAGATGCACTCATGCGGACGGCCGGCAGGTATACAATGCATGCTACTGGGAGAGTCAACACGCTGGAAGGTGTGCCATGTAGAGCTCGTGCCAGTAGGAGATGGGAGGTCTGCGTACTTACTGAGACTTGCAGCACAGGATGGACACCCGGAGGCCCGCGACGGTGTGGCAGCAAACACTTGTTTAACATACTGGTAAGAAAAAAGAGGCTTATACCAAACTCCTCAACACAAGTCATCCAAATCACAATGGCTATTGTCCAGTCCTCATCTTCTTCCGACCCATCTTCTTCAAGTCCTTTGGTCTTGAATGAGTCATACTCCCTCATCCTTCTCTCTGTTGAAACTAGCCCATCGGTCCCTGATAAACTCCGATAGTCGGCTCAACTGATGTGATGTCATATGGACCTTCCTGTCCTCTCGGTTCTCCAGCTGGCGGCGGAGATGGCCTTGATGGACTGAGCTCAAATAGTTGCTCCAACACCTGATCAAGTCTTTGTCTGGAGATGGTGATTCCTAAATATAACTGGTGTCAGGCAACTCAAGATAGCCATCCATAAAGTTTACCTTGAGCCATTGGACAACATCATGAATCTGGATGGGCTTGTGCTCGTATACTTCTGCTGACGGCTCCAAATCACGCAATGCACACAAAATATCGGGATCACTAGGAGGTGACAAGGCTATCCAGGTTCCCCATGGTGCCTGCCTGAAGCTATTGTGCATGAATTTAGTTTAGAGTGTTAGCCAAAAGTTGATTTGACACTCGCCATTCTGCTTGCAAGCGTTCCCTTGAGGGCTGGTTCCCTAGATTGTCGATGTTGAGCTTCTTCCACTGAAGACATCTGAGTGCCATCTGACGAGCAACCTCAGAGTGCTCATCTGGTCTAATTTGAGATAGATCCAGCCATATTGGGAGGATAAGGTCAGGGGTTGACTGAAAGATAGCTTGAAGAGAAGAAAGTTCTGTCATCATTTCTTCAATAGAGATATCCAGAAGGATGGACACATAGAAGAACTCCGTCTTTCGACGACGGGACAACCACTGGCCGTTACCACAGCTGCCTGCATGGAGAATGCGGAGAGTCAATGGAGAGAGGAAGTCTAGAATGTCTGCAGTCTTTTTCTGTGAATCGGTGAGGATGGGTACCATGGTTTCCACAATATTATTGATGCCCAGAGTATGGAAAGTTTGGTAAAAGTTGATGAAATGAAATCTTTCCCAGCGGTGGATCAGGTCTTGGGGGATGGGACAAGTTTTCTGTGCAATCAGGTCAGAAGAAGTATAAGTTTGAAATCATGATAACACACTTGCAACCAAGCTTTCACCTGGATGATCAATTGCGGCAGCCAGGGCGGCGGCTCAAGTATTGCAGGCAGTTGTGACGGTGCCAGTGGCGGCGGCGGCAGCATCAGCAACGGCATGTCCCTCGGGTTACCGTTGTCCTCATGCCAACAGGACCAGAACCAGGACGGTCGGAAGTGACTGATAGCAGAAATGAGCTCAGGGTCAACTGTGTCAGAAGGCGGAATCCGGTGCAACAATGTAGACCATCGTCGCTCGACCACAGCCCATGTGTCTCCACCTGTCCAGCCCCCCGAGGCTTCCCACTTCTGTGAGATAGTCCCCAACCCTGATAAAAGGGTCAGGGTAGCTCGTACGCAACAGCGGGAATCAATATGAAATTCCTGGCTTCGTCGAGGATCATATAGAAAATCGACAAAAGATGCATGGTGTATAGAGAGCTGCACTGATGTACCGCCATCTTTGAGGGACGGAGAGATCTTGATAAGGGAGTGAAGTCTTCGCAAGACTAGTTGGACTTCCCCCTTATGCAATGCGAGCACCTCTTCAAGTTGGTGAGAATGGGTTAACTTGAGATCAACAACAAGACATAGAATCTGCATCACTTTATCTTGATGTCTGAGGGGAACGGTGGAGAGAATTTGACAGTAGAGTTGATCAAGTGTGCTGAAAGGATTCTCCTCTGTCGGCGCAAGACTGACAAGATCGACAATGAGTTGAAGTTGTTTGTCGGGAAATGAGTCCTCATCCTCAACAAACTTGACTACTGTTGCGGCATAGATGAAATACCCTGACGAGTGGTCGACAAGCCTGTCCAAATCATTCTTGGAGGGCCATGTAGGAGGGTGTCTTCTCCGAGTCATCGAAGAATGCCCGTGAAGGATCCGTGAAAATTCATTAACAAGGTAGGTGCGGACATCCGTGAAGGACTGCTCGACATTGGTGGGACGCAGTATGGTATAGCCGTTGACAAAGATATCTTCGCCGAAGGTTTCCATGATGTGCGCCTCGGGTCTACTGGCAACGAGGGAAACGAAAGATGCCAGGGAAATTGGCGGCTGCACCTCCAATCAGCCGTAAGATTTCTCTCTGTGCCTTCTCATGATTACATTCGTCGAGACCGTCAATCAATAGAACAAGGGGGAATGTTAGGTTGCGGGTGGTCCAAGTCTCCACGATGAGCTTGTGAAACTGTGCAGAGAGTGTCTTGGTGAGGATAGTGTGGTCGGCCGCTACTTGTAACAGGAGCGACTGCTTGACTTCTGGATCCGTCAACACAAGCTGATATGCCAACGTAGCAAACAGAGCGTCCGCATTGCCGCGCGCAGGATCTGCGCGTTTGAAGAAAAAGCTCCCGCCGAGTCGGCCGGCGGTTTGTAGTCGATCACAGACCGTCCGCATTATCGCAGACTTGCCTGCTCCAGCGGGACCATAAAGCCAGTGTATGGGAGGAACAGCCTCCTCCGTGGTCGCCCATTGGCACAGGGCATCCAGCATCTCCTCGCGCGTTTCTGGATGACATCTCGGCTGGTCGAATTCGTCCTTCCCCGAATCGTGCAACGCTGCGAATACTACATGTTCCGATAGAATCATGTCGCCGCGAGCCAGTGCTTCACGATCGAGCGCAGAGTCCGACCGTGGATTCTTCGCGACAAGGTGTGCGTCCTGGCCACCTAGCCGTGGATTGAGCAGGTAATCGACCCCGCCTCGCTTCGACACAGCCAGTTGAAAGGCGCGGACGAGCTTGGTATTCCCGGCATGCGCGTCGAGGTAGCCGAACAGTATCTTGGCCTTCTTCAGGCCCGTCTCAGCATCGACTAGCTCCGTGCGTATGGAGGGTGTAAGGATGTCCCAGACGTCTTGGATGACGTCGCCAATGTTTCCCGACAAGGCACCTTGGACCTGAGATCGAGCGTATTTCGAGTCGAAGGTGCCGCGAAACCACCTAGAAAGACGATGAACTTGAGAACAGCCTGTTCCTGCAGCGACGCACCCCAGAGAATCCATCGTGGCAGCCTCCATGTAGCACTATTGTGCTTCTCGGCACGACGGAGGAGGATCGAGGTCCGAAGTCAACGTGTGGCGTGTGGGAACAGCCGGGCACAGCTACCGAAATGCTGTATGGCGAAAGCAATGGCTCGACGAGGGCCTGTTATGAAGAGGTTCTTCTTTACTCGTCTATGTCTAACGACTCTGGTTCCATGCAACCTCCGCATACAGTCCGAGCACCTCGTTCGACCGCACAGGCGAATACTCCGCTGTGTCGCTCCTCGTATACACACGAGCATTCTGCACCTTGTTCAGCGTCCGTATAATCTGCTCCTCAAAAAAGTCGTCAAAAACGATGTCGATGACGGTGTTGCTAGCGTCGGGTGTGCGTGAGGCGATGAATGGTGGGATCGGGTAAACTGGGATTGGCGTATGTGGGACGTCGTCGCCGAGACCAGGGCAGGACTGAGTTGGTGGTTAGGTTCGTACGGGAGGATGGGCAGGAGAGCTTACGTCGGTGGTAACATATCCAAGGGTAAGCTCACTCTGCGTCGCAGATGTAGAGACTGCGTGCCGTCTGTGCATATCCTCCAGCCAATCACGATACACCTCCTCAATTTCGCGCTCCTGCTTCCATATACGCAACTGCCTTGCTTCTTCAGCAGACATCTCGCCCTCACCACCACCCCAAACCCGCTCCGGCCCATCCGCATTCAATGTCGGCAGCACCTTCGTCGCCGCCTCAAACGGCACGTCCGGAATGAAGATATATCGATTGACGAAAGGCGACGCTGTGAGCTGGTCGTTCCTCGTGAATGGCCCTTTGTAGATGTCGAAGCGCTGCGACCCGGAACTGATGATGAGGACGAAAGGGATTCCGGCGCGAGTTGTGTTGAGGGAGATCGCGAAGGGTACTACCTTTGATGAATGAGAACGAGAATCGGCGGAGGGAGTAGACATGACTTCTTCAGCCGACAACGATAACAGCGAGCCATTCGATGGGTATGGATCTCTGAGTTCTGTTAGCATAGAGCAGACATCCGGAACGAGACAAACCGCGTCATGGTGTAGTCTCGAGGAGCGACGCCGTATTGATACGTCAGACCGAATCGCTTTTCGAGGTCATACAAGCCATCGGTGATATTCTTCCCCTCATCCGTGTAGAAGGTTTCGTCCGAAGTGCCAGTGTGATACTGGGAGTTGTTAAGGCCGAATATTTACTCGCCATGGAGGATAATCGAACCTTGTAGGTGATGGAGTTCGTGTCCAGGTACCGACGACTGAAATTGAGAGTGCCAGAGCCGCCTTCGTCGAGGTCAACGCCTTGGGGTAAATCAGACGTGGAGGTTAGCTTGAGCCATTTAAAGCGCACTCATCCATCCTGGATCAGGAGAACGTAAACAACCGGAATGGAGTCGACCACAGAGGACCCACCTAACGTCTCCATGTATCGCCCGCTGGCCAGGGACATCGACCGGTCATCGAGCTGCACTGAAGACTCGATTCAGGCAAAGAAACACGGCTAGACTTGAACGAACCGCAGTCCCGGATATGCAAGTGTCCTGAATCGAAACACGTGAGGTATCGTCGCAGCGGTGAATGAACGACGTACCACCAAAGATAAGAATCGGCGTCGTCGGATGTTCCTTACGAATGGTGTCAAAAACGAGCGGCCAGCTGCTACGGGAGACTGGCATATGTCTAAAACGAGCGTGAGCTACTCGGAAAGAAGGTGCAGAATGACAAACCCAACGAGCAGGAAGAGATCCGGTTCTTCCTTGATTGCATTGGTAAACTGGAGAAATAATGAGACGGGAGAGAGAGCATGTGGATTCAACACAGACCCATGGCTCATTGACCATATCCTCGACAGGCTGAACGGTAGTATTCACGTCGTTGGTCGTGAAGTCGTATAACACGCCGAACGCAGTGACGGTTCTCCCTCTGCGATTAGCATTCAGAAATGAGCGAAGGTCGTGTCTTGGACCCACTTTCGTGTCTTGAACTTGCGGAATCTGCCTGGACGACATGTCAGCTCCAGGCAGTACGGATGAGAAGATGGACGCACTACCCACTGGTACACTGGTCGTCTGATTGTTCTCATCGAAGACAGTGATATTGACGTTCGAGGAGAGATATCGTCCCTCGTAGTGCCTTCCAAAGTTCGTGTGCCTGCACACACACCCCATGAGCTTGGAAAAACAGTGGGCATTGAGGACCGACATATCGAAAGTATTAGCGTATTTGTACAATTCATGGCTGGGTCGCTCAGTGAGGTTCGCTGCAATGCGTGCACGACGTACTTTCCAATGGCAAGGACATCGTAGGGTATTTGCTTGAAGAACTCGCCGGACTGGAGACCTTGTTAGTCAATTTTCGGTCGGAGGACAGGCCACCACGCACATCTCGAGCGTCGACGCTTCCAGGCGGGAATCCGTCCGACAAACCAGTCCCTGCATCCTTCCTGAGTCTCAGAACCGAGCCTGTGAGCCGAAGTACCGTCGTGCATGTCGCCCGAGTCCACTAAAAGCAGATCGACGTCCTTCTCCTGCCGTGCTTGTCAGTAACCCACTCCCTGCTGAGACCAAGCGCAACGCACCTCAGCCAGCTTCTTCATATGCGTTACGAACGCGGCGTAGTCTCCCCATGTCCCGCTAACCAGCACGTTAGAATCGAATTTGCTCGAGTATGGACGCGACGGACCTGTAATTGGGCTCTGGCGACGACTCCTTCTGGTGTCCTAGCAGCCTAGCGAATCCCTCGTATTCGAGTCCATGGAACACCCGAGACAACGCACCAACCATGGGTGTCCGTCGTCGATATGACGTTGATGTCGCCCCATTGCAGTGGACGCGATGGTGCAGCGAGCTTCGGCCTAGATTGGACGCTGAATGGTGTCTGGGTTTGAGGATTGCCCGACGCAGAGGCAACGGCGAAGGCACAGACACCGTAGAGCCGCCAAGTGCCGAGCTTCATGGTGGTCGGAGGAGAAAGGCCGCGTATTCTTAACGCAGTTACGGTGGTCTCAGGGTGCACGTTGCTGGGTCGTCGAACGACTCATTGGGCGAGGATAAGAAGGAAGAGGCTCGTCCGACGTTTGTGGATTGGAGTAAAAGAAGCAGGTACCGAATGACGGCGAAGCGGAAGGCAAATTCTGTGTACACACCACACGAATCCCAATCCTCCAAGACGAAAGTACACGAAAGACCTCGACGCGTCCCCGGCCCACTCTCCACATCCCGACGCACAAATCTTGCCAGCCATCAAGCTCCGACGACATCTTCGGAGTCTACTCTCTCAAACCATGTTCCTCGGCCAACGAGAACGATGGATCGATCCCCATTCCATGTCAATCTCGTCCTCCTCCTCGACCTAGCTGAAGATGAATCGAGAAGCGACGTTCTTCGATTCCGCTGCACGTTGGCGAGATGATGCATGCATATGGGGGGAGACCTCGAGAGTGACGGTGTTGCTGGCAGAAGGGGCCGCAGAAATGGAGGGACATATCGAGGACGGAGAATAGCTCGGTGAAGGGCGGCTGTCTGCGGAAACGGTCAGAAGAGAAGGATTAGCAAGACGAGACGTACGTTGTGGCCCAGTAAACAGCGACAGCGAACCTTGTCGACGCTAAATGAAGGTGAGCCAGATAAATCTGAGGGCTACTCACTGTTCGTCACGAGCTTTGATCATCTCGTCCAACGACTTTGCTTCTGTAAACGTCTCATGGACTTCGTGACTTGTGCGTATATGAGCTGCATCGCAAGTTAGCGGGTCCTTCCTCGGATACAGAGAAAGTTACCTTGTATAGTCGAGAAGCTCAACAAAGTACTGCTTGCACATTAGCCCAGGCTGGAAGAGGACTGGAGAGAATACGCACTTGATAAACCAGCAAACGCCTTCAACCCACTCCTACCCCTTACCCCGCACCAATATCCGCTCCAACAACACCTTCGACCGCCGGATCTGCAGAAGGAACACAAAGACCTCCCCGTATGCCTGCAACACTTACGGCGGAAAGACATATACGCGATAGGGAACGGTACCGCATAGCTTTCACCGAACAACCGCCGTCCATAGGAGTCGTACGAGGGATGCTTGAATACATTCCTTGCCACTAACATCCCGGAAGGCGCTGGTAAGGGAGTGGAAATCGCCCACGCTTGCGGAGAATCCAACTGAATGGATTCGCGTTAGATTCGGCCCAGCGCACCAAATAGCATACCTTTAGCAAACAACACAACCGTGAAGTCCGTCATGGCATGTCCTCCACGCATTAAAAACACGTCGTCAGAGCCCCAAGCCGTCGAAGCAGCTCGCACTCGTCGACCAATATCCGTCCCAGGAGCGCATAAGCAGCGTCGTTCCAAGTCTTCGTAGATAAGCTGCGAGAGCGGATCGAAGTCCGGATATGTCTCTGCGAAGGCGATGGCAGCTGAGGTCGACTGGTAGCATGCCAAAACGCCTCTGCAGGCGCGTCTCGGGGGTTCATTGGCGCCTTCTGAGCATGACGATTAATTTCCAGCTGCGCAAATGAAACTCCTCCACAAAACGCACCCATGAACCTGTTCAATAATCCACATGTCGACACAGGCTCGTCGCCGCCTCAGTTAGAGTGGTGCTTTCCAAATTCACCGCGTCGTCCACCATTCTGGACCCCATCGTCGTCCTCTCGTAAACCGACGAGTTGTCCCAGCGATGGGGGGAGCAGTCTTGAGCGTGTATGATGAGTGTCGCCGTTGGGAGATACGTGGTGTTGGCCAGACGCTGTTAGATAGCCTGGAGATTGGCTGTCGGTTGTCGACGGGAAGCCAGAGGCGAGTCACGATCACGCGTCACCCGGCCTTTACCGCATACCTCCACAGTCGGCGTTTCTCTGCTGATTCGCTTCAGAACCCTTTACTGTGGCCCTACCCCCTCAATTTCAAATGTGAAGTGCCCACTACCAGTGGCAGATGCATGTCCCTCAAGTCTGATTCAATTCTTCGGACTCGGACCCACCGACCGGCAAAGCCCATCGTATTCTCGGTGCCAGCGTTCTTAAAGTCTTCTTGTTCGCATATTATCTGTGCTTGAACGAACAGAAACCTTTCTACAACGTACCACGGTAGCCGATGTCGACGTCGACCGACTCCCATCAGGAAAATGACAAGTCGCGCTTTTTGCGCTTTTTGCACTTTTTCAAGCAGAAAAAGGGATTTAAGCGTGAAAAGTCCGCAAGTGCTTTGGAACTTTTTTAAACCCAGTGCCTTTTCTTTTTCAAGGACAAAAAGGACAAAAAGCTCATTAAGTTGCGCAATAAGCACTCTGAAAGGTAGGGCTCAAGCAATGCCAAAAGCACTTTTTCAACACTTTTTACACTTTTCCGGACAATAAGAGCACGCAACGGCATAATTCATTCGCAGATACAGGATTGTACATATTCTAAACAACACCCTATGTAGCTCATCGTTGCACTGGCAGCTCAGGCTCAACGGTAGGAGGCGTAGAATATGATTATACAGTGAAACCAAAAGGCAAAGATGGTGCTTACCCGTAATTGGTCTTGGAGAAGGCGGTAGTGGATCACGGGCTTGTCGTGCTGTAGCAATTCAACGCGCATATAATCTGCTAAGTCTTAGATCAGGACAAGGAAGAGCAACGACGTACTGCTTGAATGGCGGGCGTCACGAAGCCACGGATCGCTGTCCCAGTAATCAAAGTCAATGGGGCGAGACCGTCGTCTGAGGAGGTCTTCGAGATATGCAACGACGTACACAATGAAGGGCCCACAAGGGTTAGCTCAGTACAGCGGGTCGGGAACGCTGGCTAAGAAACCCGCACTCTGCGCAGTCGTTAAGGGGCATGCGGGGAGCCGAGGGACGGGTTTGTCTGTGTATGCATCAGCTTTATGGTTAGAAGCAGAGAGGGAGAGGAGGACGAGGAGGGCAGAAGGAAGAGGGAGGAAATGAAAGATGTACGCACGCCAATCGCCCTCACGGCCCGCGGACAGCACCTTCGCCACGTTATCGTTTTTGGGCGCGTGGTCTAGAACAGGCGCGCGCGGATAGCGACCATGATGTCCGCATAGATGGTGTACATGGCGGGCAGCACCGAGAGTACGCGTGCATGCAAATGAGAGGTGGGGACGGAGACGAGGGGCGTACAGTTGGTCAGAACTGTACGGAGCAGAGGATCAGTTAGCACTGGGAAGGACAGCGAACGTGGTATGACGCACAGGAGATATTCGGCGTAGAACTCGGCTTCCCTCGCATACGGATGGCGATGTCCGAGTCGTCGTTCATGCTGCATATGGCTCAGCACACAGCAGAGGATTGAGAACACACCAGAGAGTGGTGCCAACACACCTGCAGAACCTCCCTGCAAGGATCCTCACAGGTACAGTCTGTGCCGGATCCGCCGTGTGACGAGGTTGCGGGAGTTGTGCCGCTGGCAGAGCATGAGCAACGGGTGAGCATGAGCAACGGGTAGGATGGGGCAAGCAGTGCGCACCGCAGGAGATGGGCCGGATGTCAGTAGATGTGCCCAGAGACCTGCGGCTTGCTCCCTGTTGATTGAGCAATCGGAATTCTGGACGTCGCGATAGGCAGGGACTTGTCAGTGTCAGGATTCCATATAGGCAACGATCTGACCGTGCAGGCGATGCCATAAGCTGTGCCGTCGTGGAACCGGACGAGGGCGTGCGTAGAGGAAGGAGGGTGAGGGAGAGAGACGACGTGCAAGATTGAGACAAGACGCGTAATGATCCCATCAAATATCAACCAAGTCGTGACCTTCACGCGACCAGATGATGACATCGAAGAGATTACGCGGCGGGCCGATTGGACTTGGTGAAATCTACCATCTCGGAGCAACATCACGGAACATATTTGGCCTCCTCGACGGTGCCCAACGACTGCCCTGCCGGCCTTCAAGCTCCAAGCCTGTGGACTGCTTGGTGTCGTCACGGCTTTCACGGTGGTCAGCCTGCAGTGGCGACAAGTGCTCACTGCTCAGCCCGTCCGCGGCTGCAGCTGCCGCCGCCTCTGATCCATTCCTGAATCCTCAGTCTACTGGGTTCGAACGTTCCTTTTAGCCATTCAAGTTTGAATTCAAATTATTCATCGACACATCTCCGTATCATTGTCATCTCTGTCCCTGCCAGTGCCGGTTGGTACTATTCCCGACTCGCTGTCCCCAATCTTTGCTGTTTCTATATTCCAAAAATTCATCTGGTTTCTGCTAGGGCTCGGCACCGTACCGTAAAGTACGGTAGTACGGCCGTACTTTACGGCTACGGCGCCGTACCGTACCAGCTCTGGCCGCGGCCCAGTACGGTACGGTACGGTCCGGTGGGACTGCCGTACTCACCGTACCGTACTGCCGGCTACCGCCGTACTACGGTTGGTACGGTGATGGCGCCTGATGGCGTTGATGCGCCGCTTACTTGGCAGATGATGGCCGTGAGTTCGATCGGAGATGGTGTCGGAGCTCGTCGGAGTGCCAAATGAGTCCATCGCCAGCCAGCGGCAGGCATCACTGCTGCAGAAGAGTGTGACGGTGGGCTTCACATGACAAGTCTTGCTCTGAATTTGTTGGATTTCTGGCCTACAAGGTGCTGCGATGAGTTCCCAGACTTATGCAAAGCCATTCAAGACCCAACCTTGCGCAAAATTGCAGTGAAGATGGTTGGTAACCGGTGTGACCGAGCTACGGCCGTACTCGCCGTATACGGCCGTACCCGTACCGTACCCGTACCGTACTGGGCGCTGCCAACCACCACTACGGTACGGCAGCCCCCGTACCGGAGCCGTACGGCGCCGTAAAGGTACGGCCGTAGCCGTATACGGTACGGCGCCGAGCCCTAGTTTCTGCTTAGGAAAAGCTCGGACAAAAGCTTGTACAAAAGGTGTTAAGGCAAAAAGCTCCCCAAGTATACAAGGGTTTAAAGGATCCCAAGTGAGTAAAGGCATTCAAGGAACACAAAAAGTCGGAATAAAAGTTGAAAGTAAAAAAGGTATCGTCCAAGTTCTGAAAAAGGAGTTGTCATTTTCCTGATGCCGACTCATTGTCGAGCCACATCGCGCTCAAGCTCGAGCTCGAAGATCCCACACGCCGCAAAAGCGCTCCCTATTTAACGGCCATCACCATGAGGCCTCCCAGCATGGGCTCTGTCAACCGGTTCCCCGTTTGTGGCGAGAATAGTAACGGTGTATTTGGGTCATAGGACGTTGGGCACAAACCTATCGCCGGCTTCTTCTCCTCCTTCGTGAACAGGAACTTGAACCCTACTCGTCAGCCTATAAAAGCGTCTAGCTGCTGGTCTAGGGTTTCGGGTGGTTGGCGCGTGCACAATGATTCCAGAGTTCGCATGTCCGCTAGTCTCCGCCTTTGCCGAAGACAGGACTAAATTAACCACTTCGCGCTCTCGCACTCCGCATCTTTTTGCTCTTTGACACTCGTCGCCGCTCGGTCCGAGCCAAGTACATCCTGCATCACCATATGCATCAGCTACTCGGTTCCTGCCACCTCCCTTCGCCTTATCCAGCGACCACCACGCTCCAGTGCTTGCGTATTCTGCGACCGGCCGCAGCACCGCCCTCATGGATAATAAGACGTTCAAGGACGACATTTCAACCGCATATTCCAAATCACCAGCAGGCGCATCTCTGGCCTACCCTCCCCCGCCAGCCTCTGGCTCTCGTCGACACTCGTTCTTGTCAGCGTTTAGTGGCCACAATCGCAGTCGCTCTACAGAGATACGAGACGCGCCCCCACCCTCGTATGAAAGCATCCAATTCTCCAAACGGAGCAAGAGCTCGAGTAGAACGAGTTGTACGCGCATTTTATCCTTGCAAATACTGCCTGCAACATTTATTCTTCTTAGGGCTGCGAAAACACGCTCCAGGGCGCGGCGAGTCATTCGAGGACGCGCTCGAAATCCTGCGCAAGTACGATACCGTTATCCTCGTTGACGACTCTGGCTCGATGGTTCTGCCCGGTTCCAAGAGAGACAGGACGCGCTGGTTTGAGGTAGCTATACAATTCTCTGAAAGAGAGCGACATTAAAGGGATCTAGGCCGGCGAGGCGCTCGAAACGCTCGCCGAGACTGCCCAACAATACGACGCGGACGGCATTGACATCTACTTCCTGAACAGCAAGCGCGAGGCGCTCAATGTCAAGGTCAGCCATGAACCCATTACACCTGCCTTCCTGACAGACACACTTCAGTCCTCGGCCGAAGTACGGGAGTTATTCCACCGCGTCCGACCCTCCGGCGCTACTCCCATCGGCGAGCGACTCGACCAGCTCGTGAAGCCTCGTCTATGTCAATTGGAAGCTGCACATATTAGCCCAGACGGGACACCTCGAGACAGGGAGACCGGGGAGGAAATAAAGCGTGTCAACTTCATCGTTATCACGGACGGCGAGGCCAGTGAGTGCTTTCTCCCCTACTCAATGGCACCATCGCTAAGAGTTTCCCGCAGGCGACGATCCCAGATATCCGATTATCGACGCCGCGACGCGCCTGCAGATGATTAGGAATCTCTCCATGATCCAGGCAAAAGAATTCAACTTCTCACTTTCTATTACATGTACTGATATGTTGTTTTGCAGCTCGGTATCCAATTTGTTCAGATCGGCAACGACGCAGGCGCCACCCGCGCCTTGAAAGTACTCGACGATAACCTACACAGAACCGCCAATATCCGAGTACGTATGCCGTCTCACTTTCCCATCGTCCACAAACTCATTGCTTCCAGGACATCGTGGACACCACGCCTTATTCAAAACTCAACCCCGTTACCGCAGAGGGCTTGATGAAGGTCCTGCTCGGGGGAATAAATCGCCGCATAGACCAGTAATCGGAGGGTTTTGAAGCCGCCCGGCTCCGTGTTGTTCTCATGTATGTGTCCCGTCCTAAAACCGGACGATCCGGTCTTTCAGCTATAATGAATAGTAAGGTTTCAAGCTCTAGACTCGTTCTAATTCCCTACCCAAGTATCGCCTTACTTGGTTATCGCCTTACTTGGTTCCTTAGACGTGGCTCCCTTGCTACGGGTCTTCTTCGCCCAATCGAACCATCTCATGGCACATCGGCGCGCATGGTATATGGAATCGGGCTCAATACAAATCCTGGATGAGCTCATCCACTCACGACTGTCGCCTTCGAATTATTAAAATCGCAGGCTCCGCGTACTAGTAAGCCTCCCATGCGGTTTGCCGCCCAATCGAACCATCTCATGGCACATCGGTGCGCATGGTATATGGAATCGGGCTCAATACAAATCCTGGATGAGCTCATCCACTCACGACTGTCACCTTCGAATTGTTAAAACCGCAGGCTCCGCGTACTAGTAAGCCTCCAATGCGGTTTGCCATTGGACCACGAATCGCCGGAGATAAAATCTGGATATCCCATTTACCGCCGCAATCCATGCGGCCCAGTCTCATGGGGCTGATGGCGGTGCGCACAATCTAATCAACGCGACGCGACACGACGCGACGTTCAATCGGGTCACATGATCGTTTCATCCACACTAGTCCTACAAAGGCCCACAAACTGCATACTGAAGGATAACATACAAAAGTTCACCGTGATCATACCTAATCCTGATGCCCCAGCTGAAGTCCCTAAAGTCGGAGCGCTCCCGAGGCTCATCTAATACAAATCTTTGCCGCAAACGCGATTTCAGAACACTTTTCGAGGAAACCGAAGAGAAATTTCATCTGAAGCGAGACCATTCTCTAATGTCGCTTAAACCGCGACCAACTCGAGTTCTTCGGTTTCGGACTGAGTGGGGGCGGGGGTATCAAAGGTTGCTCGTCCTCGTCGGCCAGTCGAACATGGACGTCGTGTGTGTTTATATGCCGCTTCTTCAACGGTGCAGGCAAGTTCGGCGTGGGTGTGTGAGGATTCTTCCATGCAAGATCTACGCAGCCAAGTCAAAAAATCCTCGCATACCGAAATATAAAAACAAAACACGCACTCAATGTACTCGTCCCCCACTCGCGATGAAATAAAAGCTTCCACCTAGACGCTCCTGCGTTCTCCGCGTCCAAGTCTACAGCGGGGATATACGACTCCGACGCGGGGTCTGGGCTGAAAGGGTCGAACGGCGTTGGGTGGTGCATCGGTGTCGGGTTCAACGGCGTTCAGTGGGTAGGCGACGATCGAGGGAAGAGCTTGCGTGCCCTCCTCCAGGCAGGTATTTATCATGGGGGCAACGCATGGACTCGGAGGCATGGTGAACGGTCACCCAACTGCGGCTCGTGGCAAACATGCTTTTGCTTGTTCGCCGCCCGACACGTGTGGTAGAGTGATTAATTTGGCGACTCGAGGTTACTGCTCTAGGTTGTAAACGCGTCCCATCACGCCGGCGAGGTATCTTTGAAGGAAGGTGACCGCGCAAGGAGGGTAGGTTACATCTTTGACCACGCAGAGCAGTTGGGTCGGGCGGCGGCGCCGATAAACGCGCGCGCTTAGCCAACCATCGGCGCAGGGGCTCAACCAGACTAGCTCTCTTTAATAATTGTCGTCGTTGGCAACACCAATAGTATACAGCGTCTAGATAGCAAACAGCTGCAAAAGGAGTCAGCGAAAAATAATTGGAAGGAACGCAAGAGCTACGCACATCACCTTCACCTAGTACAAGTACACAAACCTTTGAATCGGATTCGCCAACACATCTTGAGTCTCGAACCAGTACTCTCCCGACATCCTAATTTGGGAGCCCTGTCGCGAGACTACTATTCATCGATTCTCAAACAGTCTCCGATTCGAGCCCCACATCATGTCCACCCTCTGTCCTCGACTCCGTCGACAAGCTCTCCTCCAGGTCTCTCCCGCTGTCGAAACGTATCCGTCCCAGTGCATGAGACGGATTCTCCTTATCCTACGGGTGATTGTAAGCAAGGTTGCATAGATATGGAGCGCTGGCAGCAAAGAAGCTAACCTGGCTACAACTTCGGTCGCGCGACCCTGGCATCGTCTCTGACGTGGCGGAGTCAGACACCCGCCGCATGGATGTTGAGAGTTGCACAGAAAAATCTATGGCGGACGGCTGGTCGATTGCGCGGAGCGTCGCGCGGGAATTGAGGCTGTCGTGATTCGAGGATGAGTTTCGTGCTGGGTACGGAAGACTTGCGACTGACTTGGCTAGCAATGTGTTGGAGAATACTGAAGACAGATCAGTATAATGATATGCTGGGGCATTGGGACCACCTACAGCCAGACAGAAGGCAGTCTATCGCAAGCCAGTGCCCTGCCACCAGTTCAGCAGCTTGTCTAACCTTGACCACAACGGCAACACACAGTTAAAGGCGTTCGTGCAGAACTAGCAGCGGGTAAGCACACAGCGGGGGTATTCATCACAGAACGCACCAAGATGAGCTCCAAGATCACGGCGGTACTGCTATCCTGTCAAAACAGCCCCATCTCAAGGCCAAACGGGCGGACCTTGTGATTAAGCCAGTTTCTGTCGACCACCGTCAGCACGATACCTAGCCAGAATGAGGACAACGAACCGATCGTCCACGCAATGAGCTTATCCACAATGACCAAAGTGCTGGCCCTCGTCAGTCTCGTCTCGAGACGTCGAATCGCCGCCCAACGCACCTATTCTGCGCAAACACCCGCCGACGCCACAGACAATACACCAACCCAACTACAACGAGGAAGTCGCAGGCGATGGAAATCGACAGCGTGCTGTACACCGACCAGTTCTCTTCCGTCAAAAAGTCGATAAGTGCGATCGGGCCCGGGTGCGCGACAGCGACGACGGGGGAAAACGCTAGCACGAATTGCGCTGCGGCGAGGATCCAGATGACGAATGGGACGAGTTTGTAGTAGGGCTTGCAGTCTAGGCGGTAGATGCGTAGCCCGAAGAAGGCTTGAACTGTTGGCGAGATAAGCGCGTGACGCGAGAGGCACGGACGGCGTACTGAAGGCAGAGTTCAATCGATTGGCAAAGAATGAGACCAGGATGGACGTCGGGACGTAAATGAGCCCTTCGGGACGATTGTAGTCCAGAACCGAGGATGTGTACACTGCGTGTCCGACTGCGACGACATGCGTCGTCTCGCATAACCTGTCGATGCATCGGACCAGGACGAGAACGAAGGGTCCGAAGAGACATACCAAATGAGGCATACCTGTAAGAGCGATCAGAACAATGGCATCCGGATTGAATGAATATCGTACAAAAAACTTGAGCTTCCGCGAGTCATTCGGAAATCGACAGAAATACGTGTAGTACTGGCTCGTAGTCACTCCGAACAGTGCAAACGCGAGGAGGGCGCCAATCTCGAGGGGACCTAGGAAGACGTGAATGGGAATGTCGTTTAGGCTGAAGAGCACGCACCGATGGCTTGCGTCTGCAGTGCGGGATTGACGGAGGGCATTGGTAACGGCGGTCTGCCTCGGTCTTTACTTTATAGTACATGACCATTCATCCCGGAGACCTTCCACGCCCGCGATAAACGCCGTTAGGCTTGTCGGCGGAGACCCGAGGTAGAATTCGAAAGTCGTCTATAAAAACTATGACTGCGGGCGCAATGAAGTCCGAGGAAGTCTTGAATTGGCAGACTATGAAGGCTGAGAGCGTTTGTTTCCGTTCCATTCGCGCTCGCTGACCTTTCACTTTTTGGTTGGACTTCTGGAAGGACTTGAAGGACATGCCGTCGATAAACGCACGCGCCTTGGCCGACTATCGACCCAGGGGCTCAGTCAGACTAGCTCTCTTCAATCATCGTCGTTGGGGGAAAAAAAAAAAATGATATTCAGCGTCTAGATAGTAAACAACTGCAAAAGAGGGTCAGCGAAAGATCACTGGAAGAAACGCAAAGCTTACGCACAGCACCTTCACCCGTCCTCTTCCGCTCCTCTAACAACTTCTCTGCCTCCCCCTTCCAGTCCGTCTCTAATATCCTCCCTAACCGCTCCTCGACAGCGCTCATCCGCATCTGGTCAAGAATATAACTGTCGGCGTCGTTAGAACCATGTACATCTACGATAAGCACACGAACCTTTGAATCGGATTCGCCAACGCATCTTTGACCGCCTTGACGAATCCCTCCTTGTCGCCTTTGAAGACGTTGTACACGTAGGGCGGGTCAAGCTCCTTGAGCGTTCCGTGCTGTGCGTTCCATTGGTCGCGATTCATCGGGTCGTCTTTATTCCACTAGCAGTACCGTTAGCAAGAACGAAGAAGCGGTAGGTAGAACACACATCAAGAATGGGGTTGATTACAGGGACGCCTAGACACAGAGCGTCTACAATCTATAGTCAGCAGGCGATCTCACTGAATAAGGAAGCCACAGACCGTACATCGTTGGAGACGTTCCCGGCATTCCAACGCCAATCACTACCCCTGCCCCGCTCAGCATTCGGTAGAACCGATCCAGCGGCAACCAGCCCAAGTTCTCCATAAGATCGCTCGGGAAATCCTCCGGCAGCTCCTTATACATATCACTTCGCACACCCGAGAAAAATCGTGCACCCGTTGCGTTTGCCGCCTCGCGATAATACTCGGCCGTCCAGGCGTGTGCGGGGGGTTTGAAGTAGTCTGGGTATTTGGCCATGACGAAGGCCATCGGAGGTTGCTGGCGCTGTTCATGCGGAACGAACGGGATGGTGGCGCAGCCAGGTTCGACGCTGTAGCCGAGGTAGTTGTTTGGGACAAGCCAACTGTGTTCGCGCTGGTACTATCTGCTGGTTAAGAGACGGAAGGGATGTTTGAGGGACTACGCACGTCTTCGGGATTCAAAGTCCATTGGTGTCCGAGCAGATTGTCTGCCTCCGCCCAAAAGCTGAACGAAAACAGCTTCCACACTGGGATGCCATATGGATTCTCGGCGCTCAGAATACAGCGCGGGTCCTTGGAGCAGAGACGAGTCTCGTCTCCCGTGGCCACGACCGCCTTGACGAGATCGGGGAACATTCGATAGAGCTCCATCGTCCCCCGCAGCGTCGCCGGTTGATCGGGTGTCGCGTCCCAATGTGGACTGTAGAGATACGTGTAACCGAGGACATCGAGCGCTGCAACGGTCGACCGTGCCCAGATTTCCTCTCCACCCATATGGCCCTCGTTGAAGCCTATAAAATGATGGGAGCCGAGGATTATGACTGCGAAAAAAAGCCTCAAGTAAGCCATCGCAAAACTTGGGTCCTGCTGGAAACGCACTGGAGGTCTGATTCCGTCCACACGATCCCGGTCGGCTTCGGAGACATGCAAACAGCTTGGTCATGGCCTTTTGGTTGTGCGTCATCCACGAATGCCATCCCGCTGGATTATGGCTCTGCCGCTCTGGGAAGAGGTACTTCGTCAGCCGCGAGTCGAGTTCAGGATCCGCAGGCCTGAACCATGGATGGTCTAGTCGAAGGGATTCTGCGTTTGGAGGCCACAGAAAGAGCGAAATGCTGGTGAGGCCGACGAATGTTAAGGCTAGGACAGCCCAGCTGCAAATGAGCTCTGTTAGAGACGGAAGGCGAAGGGTGGGTGATATAGCATACCGCTTGTGTCCCGATAACATGGCCGGAGGAGGAGAGTGGCGAGACAGGAGCACGACGAATGCATTCACCCCTGATCATGAACGCTCAGCAGCCGCTCGTGGTTGGAAGCGATATCGAAGTTAGCTGGAGGGTATGACAGTTCGCGAAGACTTGTAGTTGTTATGTCGGTTGAACCGCACGTTCACAACGTTTCTCTCCGAGTCCTGCGCCGGGATTGGAAGGGATTGGCCTTGAACAATGTCCAGCCGTTTGGCGACGAGGAATGGGTCCAATGAAGGCCTTTTCGTGGATGGAGATCTCGAGCACGAAGGACCGGACGCAACAGTGAGCATTGAGCAGAAGAGGCAGGACGTTGCGGTCTAGCACGTGTGCGTCATCACGTCGCGACCTAACTTAGATCCCTCGTACTCTTCCACAGGTTACTTTCCTCGGAGTGGGTTGCCACCCGATGTGGATGAGGTTTCTCGCCACTCATGATCAGCTGCCGCCTGGCGACACAGTGTCTATGGCAGATACGACGAAGCTGTGGCCTCATTCGAACGTTCCAAGGCCATCGTAGAGGCAGGCGTACTGGAATAACGATGTCTGGGACGTGGGCCATGAGAGGAGTATGGTAGACCACCCCCGCGGTACTTCTCTGCCGACGCCAACGTCCGTTGCAGCAGCGGCGGCGGCCGCGTTGCTGGCCTCACGGTCTACGACTATCCGCAATATCGACGCTCTCGGAACCACCGCCCGACTCTCCTCCATTGCCTCCCCTACCGACCCACGCATCTCAAGCTCAACCACTTTGGCTCGCGCTTCATCCCACATTCAACCGCACCCATTCGATGTCTCCTCCCGCTACAGGCAGACCGACTATTACTCATTGGGAACGACGAGGGCTGTCCTTGCTGGATTTGTTTCCCCAAGACTGGACAGACGGGTGGGGTTGATTTGAAGGGCCCGGAGGATGCGCGGGTGTATCATGTCTGGCAGGGCGAGAGGTGAGTTGTTGTGCGTTTCGATTCCCGCTGTTCTCTGATAACCGCCCGCGCAGTGTATTCCAGATGTCTATTCTGGAGCTCGATAACGCGAATGGTGTCGTCCTGATGCTCGTTGCGCCAGAATCGGAGACAGCAGTAGGGAAGGAAACGGAGGCTCATCGGACGGTGCGGATGTACAACTTGGCGTCTCTTATAAGCCTCGCAAAGTGGGCTGTCGCAAACAAGGTACGTCGCCTGGCTTTCTCTGTCTGTCATACTCAGATCGCCGCAGGGCGGCCATCCTCTGCACCTCGGAAGCTTCTCCGCTGCGCAAACGACGCCAAAGAAACATCGACCGACAAGCAGCATCGCACGGGGACTCAAGTCGCTCATCCCACCAAACAACCAGGCAGAATTAGGCCCGGGACAATCATATCAAGCCCTGCTCACCCCAACGCCGTCCATCGCCTCACGAACACCGCCGAAGCGCGACAACTCGGACGATTCGACGTGGGAGCTGGTCGACGACCTGCCGCTGAGATGGGCTCGAGATTTCGTCCCTCTTGCTGCTGCCGGCTCGCGCTTGCTCAATTTGTCGATATTGAGTTTCGCTTTGTGGAGACGTGAGGAGGGCAACTTTGGGCAGTTTCTGGCGGTGGCGACGAAGAACTGTATACTATTATATGAGACGCCGCCGAATGAACGGGCCTTTCGGTTTGTCAAGGTCGGTTTTGGGCTTCGAGTTGGTTCGGAAAAAAATCTCATTCACTCTTACAGGAATTTTACACGCCATTACAACCAAAAACGATCTCCTTCCAGCAAACTGTACACGACGTCGCAAGGAGTCCTACCGACGTCCATGGCCGCCATCGACGTACTGGCGGCCATACCAATACGACGGCCATTCACGCTAGCGGCGGCCGCGCGCGCTCTGTTTCTGGCCCGCGAACAACCAAGGCGCCCAGCTCACGATCTTCGTTGTCTTTGAGAAGAAAGCCGGGTGGATTCGTCTCGCAGACTCGGCCGTGGGGGAGATGGAATTGGTGGACGAGTCGGCACACCTATCGCCGAACGGCGGGTACTCGCATTCCCGTGCTGCGTCGACAGGGACGACTGGGAGACGACGGCCGTCTGGTGCGGATGCTCATGCTCACCATCATGGGTGGATCCCTCCCGTACGCGCGGAGATACCCTCCAAGAACGTGTACCTCCTCACCAGGGGAACGACGACGCATATTATGCCGTGTCCGTTACCTGCGCAGGCAGCGGCTGTCCATCCACTTGGTTCTGTGACTTGGCGAGAGGCGCCGACACATGTATCGCCGCGGGCAGGGCCTGCTTGTCTACAGCTCGTGGCGCTGGGAGAGGGGAGTGTCGAGGTCCAAGAGGTACCTTTGTCGACGCTGAGCGGGTCTAGTGGGTCTGGGAAGGGCAAAGGCAAGGGCCGCGCAGTCGAGCCGGTAATCCTCCGAGCAGAGGAAGACGCCGGTGGTGAAACGGGCTTTCTGTGTGTTGGCGGGCACTGGGACGACCCACACCACAACGGCTCGCTGCAGCTTCAGCGAGCGTACTCGACTGCGAGTGACATGTCGGGGAGCTCGTTCCAGAGCATGGAAATTGTGAAGCTGAAGAGCGAGCAGGGTGTGTATGGGTGGTTTAGCAAGGGGATGGCGGATTAGAGGGTGTTTTGGCTTGGTGGTGGGTTTGTGGATGAACCGGACGAAGAAGGATGATGAGAAAGCAAGGAAGGCCAGCTCGCTTGGACTTGAACTGGACGTTACTGACAAAAGACAAATTAGTATTGTATCGAGACAAATGTATCATCTGTTGTCTACAAATGCATCCTCTGGAACTGGAATTTCGTGCGGAACTGCTGAAACCATTGCTCGTTAACATATATCATCCCAATGGATCCTCCCAAAATTCCCAGTTCGTCAACTTGGCGTCGGTTTCGTGGCGCTCTCGTTTAAAACGAGCCGTAGTCGCTGTCCTAGGCCTCTTCCACCGTACAACCAGCCCATCGGTCTCGGATTCATCCCCCTCCTCGTCCTCGTCCTCGTCCTCGTCCGACTCGGAGTAGTCCGACGAATATCGCCTAAACGCTTGGGGCTTCCGGTCCAGACTGTCCAAGTCGTCCTCTGTCCCCGTGAAACGAGTCCATCGCTTCCGGATCCAATGTAATAGGCAGCCAAACTGAGGTGATGTCAACTGGACCTTCCTCTTCTCTCGACGCTCCAGCTGGAGCTTGAGATGGACTTGATTGACAGAGCTCAAATAGTTGTCCCAGCGCCCAATCAATTCTTGGTCTGAAGACGGAAGTGCCTAAATGTAATCGTCAAGCAACTCAAAATAGCTGTCTGCAAAGTTTACCTTGAGCCATTGCACGAGATCATACACCTGGATAGGATTGTGTGAATATGCATCTGCTGGCGGCTCCCATCCATGCAATGTGTGCAAAATATCAGGGTCGGAAGGAGGGGACAAGGCCATCCAGGTTCCCCATGGCGCTTGGTGGAAGCTATCATGCATGAATTAGTTTCAAGACTCACAACAATAAACCTGGTACTTACCATTCTGCTTGCAGGTGCTCCTTCACACCTGAAGGCTGGGACCCCAAATTGTCCGCCTTGAGCTCCCTCCACTGCATACATTGGAGTGCCATGTCACGAGCAACCTTGGAGTGCTCATCCGGTCTAATTTGAGATAGATCCCGCCATATTTGGACGATAATCCCAGGGGTAGAGTCGAAGATGGCTTGAAGAGAAGAAATTGCCGTCATCATTTCTTCAATAGAAATGTCCAGAAGGATGGAAATGTAGAAGAGCTCAGTATTTCTGGTGTAGGTGTAGGACGATGAATTGCCAGTGAAATTTCTGTTATAGGACGACCATTGGCCATTGCCGAGGCTGCCTGCATGGAGAATGCGGAGAGTTAGTGGAGAGAGGGAGTACAGAATGTCTGCAATCTCATTCTGTGCCAGTGAATGGCTGGTGCAGGGAATATTGTTGAGGGGTACTGTAGTTTCCACAATATTATCGATGCTCAGAGGAAAGTCCTCATGAACACTTTGGTAAAAGCTCATGAAACGAAACTTTTCCCAGCGTTGGATCAGGTCTTGGGGGATGGGATGAACTTTCTGTGTCATTAGATTAGAATTAATAAGCATGAGTTTGACATTGAAGATAACATACTTGCAACCAAGCCTTTATTTGAAAGATCAGTTTCCACTGCCACTTCGGCAGTGGCAGCGGCTCTTGCCGTTGAGATAGCTGAGAACTTAGCCCCAGGGGCTGCTGCAGTGGCTGGAACCAGGGAGGTTGGAAGCGACCCATGGCAGAGAGGAGTTTGGAGTCAACAGTGATAGAAGGCTCAATGCCTTCCAACAGCTTGAACCATCGTCGCTCCACCATGGCCCATGTCATGGTGTCTCTGCCTGTTGACCAGCTAGCATCTTCTCCCCATGGATTGAATGTTGTGCACCCTGAAGATAAGCCAGATAAAATGGCCAGGACAACTGTTGTTTGGTACCTGGAATCAATATGGAAGTTCTGGCTCCGTCTACTATCCCTGAAGAAGTCGATTAAAGATGCATGGTGCATAGAGAAGCGCATGCCATCCTCAAGCGAGGGAGTGATCTTGATGAGCGAGCGGAGTTGCCGTAAGACTAACCCCACTTCACCTGTACGCAATTTGAGTATCTCTTCAATTTGCCGAGAGTAGGAGAAGTCTAGGTCAAAGATGAGACACAAAATCTGCATCATTTTGTTTTGATGTTTGACAGTGGAGAGAATTTGGCGGTAGAGTTGGTCAAGCATGCTGAAAGGGTTCTCATCTGTCCATGTAAGACTGAGAATGAGCTGCAGTTGTTCATCGGGAAACAAGTCCTCATCCTCCACAAACTTGACCACTGTTGCTGCATAGATGAAATACCCGGATGAGCGGCTGACAAGCTTGTTCAAATCATTCTTGGAGGGCCATGTAGGAGGGGCTCCTCTCATCGAGGAATGCTCATGAAGGATCCGCAAAAATTCCTTCTCCAGGTAGATGCGGACATCTTTGAAGGACTGCTCGACATTTGTGCGATGCAGTATGGCATTGGTAAAGGTATCTTCACCAAAGGTTTCTGTGATGTGTGCCTCTGGCCTGCTGGCGACAAGGAATCGAAAGGTACGGGAGGATTTGGCAGCAACACTCCTGATGAGCCGTAGGATTTCTCTCTGCATCTCCGGCGTCTGGCATTCATCCAAGCCATCAATGAGAAAAACAACCGGGGAAGAAGGCTTGCGCGCAAGGCACGGTGCAATGACGAGGCTTTGGAGCTGTACTGACATCTCCCGGGCAACAATTGTTGGATCTTTCTCTACTTGGTCAAAGATAGACGGCCGCAGATCAACATTGGTGGAGGCAAGCTGATACGCCAGCGTGACGAACAGAGCCTTGGCATTGCCGCGCGTAGAATCTCCACGTTTGAAGAAGAAGCTACCGCCGAGTCGACCCTTCTCCTGTAGTCGCATGCATGTAGAGCGCATGATGGAAGACTTCCCCGCACCGGCGGGTCCGTACAGCCAGTTGAATGCAGGTACACTGTGGTTTGTTGTGGCCCATCGAAAAAGGTCATCGAGGATTTTCTTGCGTGTTTCTGGATGGCATCTGGGCTGCGCAAAGTCCTCGTCGGCAGCATCATGAAGTGCTTGAAGCACTGCCGCTCGTTGCAAAATGTCGTGACCATTGACGCGAGGAAGGTTGTCTCGTGCAAACTGTCGCCTTCGAGCCTGCGCCACAGTTTCCTGAGCGGGCACCGGGCGGTCGTCGACTGACAACCCAAGGCGTTCAACCAGAGTCTGGCTGAGCATATATCCCACCGTATCCAGCTGCGACACGGACTTCTGGAAGGCATCGATGAGCTCGGTGTTTTCGCAATGTGCATCGAGATATCGAAGTAGTATCTTGACTTCCTCGAGGGGCGTTGGCGCATCGATGAGTCTCCCCTTCACGTCGCCGACGAGATGGGCGGAAAGATCTTGCACGATGTCGTCGATTTGCTCCCTCAAGGCCAGCTCGACCTGAGATCGAGCGCAATTCCGGTCGAATGTGTCCCAAAACCACTGCCTAAGACTTCGATGAATTTGAGAACAGCGCTTCTACGGCGACGCACCCGAAAGCAGCCATCGTGGCAGTCGTGCACCCGGTTTTGTCGGAAGGTTGTCACTACGTGAAGCGAGCGCGTACTCAGAAACGAGATGGTTGAGAGTGGAGGTTCCGAGTGAGTGAGCTTGTCACTGTGGTCAAGGCGTGGCACGATGTCTTGAAGTCGTGGCAGCCGAGAACTGCCTCAAAACAGCATCCGGGAGATAGGCGCCGGAATGGTGTGCCAACGGGAAAGCGAGCAAGCCCGCTGAGCGAAAAGCATGCAGTTCCTCGTTGTCTCTGTGTAGCGCATACAGCCAACTCGTCATTCGACTGTGCAAAGGAGCCCCTCGCCCTCGCCCTCGCCCTCGTATAAGGTACATTACAGGTGATTGGGATGGGTATATGGAGAGATCGACAAGCGCAGATGTTGTTTCCAAAGCCGGGGCGTGACTGGGGCGGGGTTAGCCCGAAGGTGAGCAAGGAAGAGGGACGTACATGGGTTGGGACATATCCCAGCATGATTGATGGTAGATATCTAGATTCCTCCATCCCTCGCGGCCAGCGCCTTCGTCGCCGCTTGAGACAGCCTGTCAGAGATGATGTATTGGGCTGGTCGTTCTTGGTGAAGGCCATATTGCATATCTCAATCCGGCGCGCCCGTAGGAGAACGAAGCCAATGAGTCCCGGAGTCTGCCTGGTGCCATTGGGCTGAAAGAGATTGTACCGGGGTAGTACCTGGAATGAATGAGCGATGGGTATTGAGTGCACGAAAAGAAGTGACCTCTTGGGTAAGTGGGAGGGGCGTTTGGAGCGTGGGTCACTGTGGCCATTAAGAAAGGCGAAAAAGATTGGATAGTAAGCTCACCGAGAGCGATACATCAAGGGGATCCCTTGTCGACCTCGTACCTTGTTGAGCTCGTACAAATGCCTTTCTTCTATCCTCTGTAGAACGGCTTGACCGAGGGCATACGAAGATTTCGTCGAGGACCGCGGCGAGACAGCAGAGAAGACATCGGCGGCGACTCTCCGCGGCTGACATGGCTCTTGCACGGACGACGAAGAGACAGAGAGGGAAGCTGAGTGTCCTGACCGACAGGAGTTCACTGACCGACGAAAGCTATTAAAGCGACGAACGCAATCTCCATCGTAGTCTCGGGAAGAAGGTGACTTGTCGAGAGCCAGATTTTCGAGCCGCTGTGAGCTCTAAGAGTTTGGACAAGAGGCATTCAAGGTCGATTGGTGCGAGATTTCCACCCAGTTGTAAGGCATTTGAGCCTTGCTTCGACGATGATGGTTTGGTCAACGTTGGCGACAGTGTCACACAAGTGACACAACTCTCGATTAACCGTCATGTCCATCCAAACCAGAGCTGCAATGTCCACTTGCGGACAGCGCTGCTGAGCTCCGGGATCAGTGGATTGCACGGTGAACTCTTGTCGAATGTTCAAGAAGTTGTCGGTGTTGGCTCTAGCTTTGCAGAATAATGCGCTTCTATAACAGTCCTCCGCGGAATGTCTAGGTCTCACCACCTCTCCCTGTCAGCCACCACCCCACTCCATCCGCGGAAGGTCTCAGTCTCGCCACCGCCTCGCTCTCCTTTGCCAAGCCATGTATAAAAACCGGCCTCCCCTTCGACTTCTCTCTCTCTTCGCAACCACAACCCACCACTACACACATAACCACTATCTGCTCCCAACAAACCACAATGTACGGTCGAGCCATCGTTCCCGCCAACCGCTTTGCCCCTCGCCCAGCTCGCCACAACCGCCGTCGCTCTTCTTCTCTGTCGAGCCTCGTCGAGACCGTTGCTGTCGCCGTCGGTATGAAGGCCAAACCTTCCTCTCCGCCTCCCGCTGTCGCTTCGACTTCGAGGCGACGCAGTGGTTCTTCCTGTGCGCCGCCGAAATCGATTCTCAAGCGGCGTTCCGTTGACTCCGAGGTTTCCCTGATAGAGTCAAGCGATATCGAGGAGTCCTCGTCGTCATGCGATGATGGTGCGTTCTTTTCTCTCTCATTGTTTCTTCAGGCTCATTGGGCTTTCACAGCAGCTGAGCAACCCGTCTTCGAGCGAGTCAAGCTCATCGTCTGCCGCCATCGCGGCATCGTCCGCATCCCAATCCTCCCTCCTCCGCCTCGCGCAGCCGCCGTAGCGCTCTGTCATGAGAGCTCATACTACGCTGAAGACGATGACGCTGCCGGGCGAGTACGTTTCGTCGTTCCTGATGAGGAATGCGAGGAGCAGGAGGCGTACGAAGAGGAGGAGCCGTCCTGGGACCAATTCGTCAGTCAATTTGTTTTCCTTCGCGCGTGGATGGAAAAAGCTGACGACTTCCTTCAGTAGTGATTTGGGTCCCAGAAAGAAACTGCTAGCCGTCGTTTTCGATGTATTCGTCGCCATATATCCCGCTGTGAAATACAATTTATCTTGTATCTACGTCGTCGCGAGTCTGTGTATATCCGGGGACGTAAATCAGCTCCGTCTTGTAGGCTGGGCTGGGCTGAAGCGATATCGAAGGGGCAGCTCGAGGTTCGGGATTCCGCCAACTGCAAAAATATCTTGAGTGATCTAATCGAGTACACGACGCTCTACGATACGCATTAGAGGGATGATAAGTACCGTAAGGATACAAGCCAGACTTTTCAACTTTCCAACCTAACGCGTGCACTATCTACCAGGACACGATACGTATATCGGCAACGCAGCCAACGGACACGGACACAAGGGCACACGAGCACCCGAAAGCCAAAAAAGAAAAAGCCCCAGCCCCAGCCCTAGCCCGTATCGAGCGCAAAGTCAAAAGTGACGACGGGGTTCTCGACCAGGTCGCGGAGGACACGGCGCGAGTTGAGTCTGTCGGATGGACACCCCAGCCAATGTCAGTTTCAAGCGGGGTAAACTGCACTAGCCAGAGCAAGAAGGGGCAAACGTACATGCTAAGGAACGAGTTGACGTAACCTGCGGCCGGGGGAAGAGGTGTGTGTGTGAGAAGTTTGAAGGAGAAGGAGAAGCGCGCAGATGACCCAACTCACAGTTGCTGAGAAGGATGTAAGGCACGAGATAGAGCCCCGTTTGCGGACATGTAAGGAACTGCCGGAAGCCCGTTCGTTAATGAAGCAGAAGACGAAGAGGCAATTTGGCCGTACCAGAGCGAGGAAGATGCTGGCGTTGAAACTGGCGTTATTGGGTGAGGGCTTGAAAACAAGAAAAGAAGAGCAGAGAAGAATCGGGACACACCTCGTTAAAAGCCCGACATTGATAACTAAAATCGTCAAAGTCGTGATGAGTGCGCCGAGCCTAGGACAGAATAAGAGTCGGATGTGAGAAAACGCGAAGGGGAATCGCGCGGTACCGGCACCCGTCGTCCTCCGCGCATCCGCTCGGACTAGCCGTCTCTTCGCTAGTCGACCCGGTAACCAGACCCGCTCGATTCGCGATCCCCGCGAGCATGCTCCGTTGGGGCTGCGACACGCAACCCGCCTCGGTCGTGGCTGGCGAAGACGTCGAGCCGCTTCTGCGCAAGGAGAACGGTATCGGTATCGGTATCGGGAAGCGCTTTGTTCTGCGTTCGCGGTCGAGTCGTGCTAGACGGTGTCGGTGGAAAAGCCAGACTTGCGTGAATGCGATGAGGAGGTCGCAGGTGATGGTCGAGGCGAGGATGATTCCGGCGGAGAGCTGCGTTGCGGTTAGTAGCGGATCTGCAGGGAAAGGGAAACGGATCCACGCACATTGCTAACGCGAGTCTCATCCCAACGTGGATTGCGCAGCGTTTTCGTGGTCATCGAGGTTGAGCTGCCCAGTCCGACAAAGGCGAGAGACACAATCGCGGTCGTGAGGTATGGATTTCCGCCGCTGACTGCACAACAATATCAGTCGAGTCAAGATAGATAGCAGAGGAGCGACGTACGACGCCAGACACGATAGGCATATATCCTGTTGGCCAATGTCAGCGCGATAGGATGCTGACGCGACAGCTTCTCTTACATTTGCACTGTGAACGCGACGACACCCTGGAGCAGCATCAGTTGGCGACATGGATAAACGGATGTCAGAGAGAGTGCTGACCGTGACGCCTATTGACGCCTGTGCGAGGTTGGTTAAGGCTCCATTTCAGACCTGCAGATGACGCAACTCACGATGAACGGTCTAGCCATCCGGATAAGCGAAATGAAGAGCCGACGGCATGAGGGACGTACTTGGAGACGTATTGCAGAGCCGAGTCGTCACCGCGCCATCGAATAGCGTACCCGTAGATGGAGGCGAACACGAGAGAGACATGAGTCGTATCCAGCAGTCTGCGGGGATTGGGATGCGGTCAAGAGTTGTCGAGTCGACCTACAGAAGCAGGGCCACCTAAAAAAACGTGAGGGATGCGTTGCAAGGGCGAGGAGGACGCGTACGAGGAACTTCATGAGTCGTGGGTCGGCCCCATAGGCGCGAAAATACGCGAATGCTTGGGCAATCGTGATTCCGTAGAAGCTGGACAAGGTGAATCCGCGGACAACGGCCAGGAACGGAGCCTACATTGTCGCCAGCACGACGCCGACGAAGTGGGGACCCAGGGTGGAGTCGGTCGACATCGGCCAGGAAGGTGGGTGAGGGAAGAGGGCAAGCGCGCGGCATGTTTACTTGTTGACGCTTTCAAGGGCATCCGGTCACGCCACGTTCCACTGGCATGAAGGCCTCGGTCTAAAAGTGGCGCAAGAAGCTAGTTCGTCCGGATCGGGCAGGCTTGATACGACTTCGGGCCTGCCGTTTACGCATTTGTGTCCGTGTTGCCAGGACCGCGGACGCGACATTGACGTTCTGTCCAACTTGCTCGACAGAGAACAAAGCGTGTTTTCCGTATCGAGGGCCTCGCCTGACCGCGAAGCAGCAATCTATTACCTATTCCAAGACCCGTGGCTTGACAGCTGGCTTCGGAGCGCGTCAAGTCGCTCGTCGCACCATGTATGTTCGGTTGGTGCAGGCGCGATGTCAAATGTGAGTGTTCATTTGAACGCGCCCGAGGTGGGCGGTCGCGTCGATTTAGCCTTCGTGGGTCGATGTGCAGGCTACAACTGACAGCGAATACAGTCGAAATGAATTCTTTGGACCGCTTGATGGAATGCTGGTACAGTAATTTCGGCACGACGACTCGGAGAGCTGAAGCTACTAGTACACTTACAGCCAGGAGCAACCGAAAGTCGAGGCAGGCGTCGACACTATTCGCGTTTGCGGACAACGAGGCTTTTCCCTGCACGTCAGCCAGACGGCTCTCGGAATGAAGTTACGGAAATTCAAGCCTCGTGCGGTGGTTATGAGGGAGCGAGGCGGCCCGGCGCACGTGCACGATGTCACACTGCGATGTCAGAATTGATGGTCTTGGCCTCTTTAGCCTCTTTCACGCTCCTGCTCCTCGAATCTACTCTTTCTTGCTCTGACAATTATTTAGTACGCGTCCGCTGTACCCGTGGCCCTTCTGATGCGGGATCTTGCGCCGTCCTACTACTATAGTATCCTCAAGGCCATCCGAGTCGTCTCACTGATTTCACAAACTGTTCACATCGCTCCGTATCCCACTGGCAACTTTGCGGACGGCGCTTTAACGCAACGATATGGCTTGCTACTTTCCACAACATACAATAACATGCCCCCTCCTCCACTCTTCCAACGCCTCAGCCGCAAGAACCTCTAATATTCGAAACAGATTCCACTGGCATTGACACAAACCAATCACCGTCACTCGTCGCAGTGTGCAAGGCTCAAGATGTGAATAATAGACAGCAACAGATTTACTAGTAAGAAACACCCAAGCTCTGAATTCAAAACTCCTGAACCCGAGTCATCAAACCCCAACGTCCATTGTGCGACGAGTCCTCATCTGACGAGTCTTCCTCTGACCAGTTCCTAGTCCCTCTGTCTGTAACTAGTCCGTCATTCAAGTTTCAACGAGTCACACTCCCTGTCCTTTTCCATCGTGAAACGAGCCCATCGGTCCCGGATAAACTGCAATAGACGCCTCACCTGAGATGATGTCAATTGGGCCTTCCTCTTCTCTTGGCGCTTCAGCTGGAGCCCAAGAAGGACTTGATTGACTGAGCTCAAATAGTTATCCCAACGCCTAATTAAATATTTGTCTGGAGATGGTGATGTCTAAATGTAACCTGCATCAACTCGATTTGGAGAGGGCCACCTGCAAAGCTTACCTTGAGCCACTGGGCAACCTCATGAATCTGGATGGGCTTGTGCACATAAACTTCTTCTGATGGCTCCAAATCACGCAATGCGCGCAAAATATGGGGGTCACCCGGAGGTGACAGGGCTATCCAGGCTCCCCATGGTGCCTGCCTGAAGCTATTGTGCATGAATCAGTTTCAAGACTTGTGATGAGGGGATACTTGGAGCTTACCATTCTGCTCGCAAGCGCTCCCTCAAAGGCTGGGGCCCCAGATCAGCAGCCTTGAGGTCCCTCCACTGAAGACATCTGAGTGCCATCTCACGAGCAACCTCAGAGTGCTCGACTAGGCTAATTTGAGATAGATCCAGCCATATTGGGAGAATAAGGTCAGGGGTTGAGTGAAAGATGGCTTGAAGAGAAGAAAGCTCCATTATCATTTCCTCAATAGAGATATCCAGAAGTATGGAGACATAGAAGAACTCGGTGTTTCGATGATGATAGATGCTGCCCGCATGGAGAATGCGGAGAGTCAATGGAGAGAGGGAGTGCAGAATATCTGCAATCTCCTTCTGTGAATGGGTGCTGAAGGGAATATTGTTGAGGACAGGTTCCGTAGTTTGCACAATACTGTTGATGCTCAGAGGAAAATCTTTATAGAGACCTTGGTAAAAGTTCATAAAACGAAACTTTTCCCAGCGCTGGATCAAGTCTTGCGGGAGGGGATCAACTTTCTGCATGATCAGGTTAGAAACTTAGAATTCACAAGGATGAGCTTAATATCAAGATAACATACTTGCAACCATGCCTTTATTTGAGGAATCAGCTGCGGCTGCCACTGGCAGCAGGGTGGCTCCGGCAGGGGGACTGACCTTAGCCGCGGTGCTGGTGGTGGTATCCCTGGCACCCGCAGCATCACGGACGGCAGTGCCATAGGCGGCGGCGGTGCCATAGGCGGCGGTGGCGGCAGCATCAGGAATGGCAGATTACTGTTGTCCTCATGCCAGCAGAGCCAGAACCACTGGCAGGAAGGTTGGAAGCGATCGAGGGCAGAAAAGAGCTCAGGGTCAACTGTGTCGGACGGCGGAATCCGGTGCAACAGTGCAAACCATCGTCGCTCGACCAGGGCCCATGTGTCTCCACCACCTGTCCAGCCCCCCGAGGCTTCCCACTTCTGTGAGATAGTCTCAAACCCTGATAAAAGGGTCAGGGTAACTTGTATGCAACAGCTGGAATCAATATGAAATTCCTGGCTTCGTCGAGGATTATATAGAAAATCAACAAAAGATGCATGGTGGAAAGAAAGCCGTGCACCACCATGCTCAAAGGATGGAGAAATGTTGATGAGGGACTGAAGACGTCGCAAGACTAGTTGGACTTCCCCATCATGCAATACAAGTGCCTCTTCAATTTGGTGAGAATGGGATAGCTTGACATCAACAACAAGACACAAAATCCGCATTACTTTCTCTCGATGTTTGAGGGGCACAGTGGAGAGAATTTGGCGGTAGAGTTGATCAAGTATGCTGAAAGGATTCTCCTCTATGGGGGCAAGACTGACAAGATTGACAATGAGTTGAAGTTGTTTGTCGGGAAACGAGTCCTCATCCTCAACAAACTTGACCACTGTTGCGGCATAGATGAAATACCCCGACGAGTAGTTGACAAGCTTGTCCAAATCATTCTTGGAGGGCCATGTAGGAGGGTGTCCTCTCATCGAAGAATGCTCACAAAGGATTCGTGAAAATTCATTGACAAGGTAGGTGCGAACATCCTTGAAGGACTGCTCGATGTTTGTGCGATGCAGTAGGGTATTAGTAAAGATATCTTCGCCGAAGATTTCCGTGATGTGCGCCTCGGGTCTACTGGCAACAAGGAAACGAAAGGTGCCAGGGAAGTTGGCGGCAGCACTGCCGATAAGCCGTAAGATTTCTCTTTGCGCCTTCTCGTGATTACATTCGTCGAGACCGTCAATCAATAGAACAAGGGGGAATGTTAGGTTGCGGGTGGTCCAAGTCTCCACGATGAGCTTGTGAAACTGTGCAGATAGTGTCTTGGTGAGGATAGTGTGGTCGGCCGTTACTTGTAACAGGAGCGACTGCTTGACTTCTGGATCCGGCAAGGCAAGCTGATACGCCAATGTAGCGAACAGACCGTCCGCATTACCGCGCGCAGGATCTGCCCGTTTGAAGAAAAAGCTCCCGGCGAGTCGGCCTGCGGTTTGTAGTCGATCACAGACCGTCCGCATTATCGCAGACTTGCCTGCTCCCGCGGGACTATAAAGCCAGTGTATGGGAGGAACAGCCTTCTCCGTGGTCGCCCATTGGCATAGAGTGTGCAGCATTTCCTCGCGCGTTTCTGGATGACATCTCGGCTGGTCGAATTCATCCTTGCCCGAATCGTGCAACGCTGCGAATACTACATGCTCCGATAGAATCATGTCGCCGCGAGCCAGTGCTTCACGATCGAGCGCAGAGTCCGACCGTGGATTCTTCGCGACAAGGTGCGCGTCCTGGCCACCTAGCTGTGGATTGAGCAGGTAATCGACCCCGCCTCGCTTCGACACGGCCAGTTGAAAGGCGCGGACGAGCTTGGTATTCCCGGCGTGCGCGTCGAGGTAGCCGAACAGCGTCTTGACCTTCTTCAGGCTCGTTTCGGCGTCGGTCAGCTCCGTGCGTATGGAGGGCGTAAGGATGTCCCAGACGTCTTGGATTACGTCGCGAACACTTGAGGCCAATGCGCCTTCAATCTCGGATCGAGAGTACGTCGAGTCGAAAGTGCCGTGAAACCACCTAAGCAATCAATGAATCTGAAGACAGCCTGTTCCTGCAGCGACGCACCCCAGAGAATCCATCGCGGCAGCCTCCATGTAGCACTATTGCGCTTCTATAAGAAGCGGCGGCAAGTCGACACGACGGAGGAGGATCGAGGTCTGGAGTCAACGTGTGGCGTGTGGGAACAGCCGGGCACAGCTGCCGAAATGCTGTATACGGAAAGCAATGGCTCGACGAGGGCCTGTTATGAAGAGGTTCTTCATTACTCGTCTATGTCTAACGACTCTGGTTCCATGCAACCTCCGCATACAGTCCGAGCACCTCGTTCGACCGCACAGGCGAATACTCCGCTGTGTCGCTCCTCGTATACACACGAGCAGTCTGCACCTTGTTCAGCGTCCGTATAATCTGCTCCTCAAAAAAAGTCGTCAAAAACGATGTCGATGACCGTATTGCTAGCGTCGGGTGTGCGTGAGGCGATGAATGGTGGGACGGGGAAAACTGGGATTGGCGTATGTGGGACGTCGTCGCCGAGACCAGGGCAGGACTGAGTCGGTGGTTAGGTCGGTATGGGAGGATTTGGCAGGAGAGCTTACGTCGGTGGTAACATATCCTAGGGTAAGCTCACTCTGCATTGCAGAAGTAGAGACTGCGTGCCGTCTGTGCATATCCTCCAATCATGATATCTCTCCTCAACATTGCGCTCCCGCAGCCATATACGCAACTGCCTTGCGTCTTCGGCAGTCATCTCTTCCTCGCCACCATCCCAAACCCGCTCCGGCCCATCCGCATTCAATATTCAATGTCGGCAGCACCTTCGTCGCCGCCTCAAACGGCACGTCCGGAATGAAGATATATCGATTGACGAAAGGCGACGCTGTGAGCTGGTCGTTTCTCGTGAAAGGTCCTTTGTAGATGTCGAAACGCTGCGACCCGGAGCTGATGATGAGGACGAAAGGGACTCCGACGCGAGTTGTGTTGAGCGAGATCGCGAAGGGTACTACCTGTGATGAATGAGCACGAGAATCGGCTGAGGGAGTAGAAATGACTTCTTCAGCCGACAACGATAACAGCGAGCCATTCGATGGGTACGAGTCTCTGAGGTCTGTTAGCATTGAGCAGACAACCGGAACAAGACAAACCGCGTCATGGTGTAGTCTCGAGGAGCGACGCCGTATTGATACGTCAGACCGAATCGCTGTTCGAGGTCGTACAAGCCATCGGTGATATTGTTCTCTCCTCATCTCTATAGAACGTCTCGTCCGATTTGCCAGTGTGGTACTGTGAGTTGTCAACACCGAGTTTGCTAGCCATGAAGGATGATCTGACCTTGTAGGTGACGGGGTTCGTGTCCAGGTACCGACGACTGAAATTAAGAGGGCCAGAGCCTCCTTCGTCAAGGTCAACGCCTTGGGGTAAATCAGCCGTGGAGGTTAGCTGGAGCCATTTAAAGCGCACTCATCCATTCTGGATCCGGAGAACGTAAACAACCGGAACGGAGTCGACCACGGAAGACCCACCTAATAACGGTTCCATGTATCGCCCGCTGGACATCGACCGGTCATCGAGCTGCACCGAAGACTCGATTCAGGCAAAGAAACATGGCTAGACTTGAACGAACCGCAGTCCCGGATATGCAAGTGTCCTGAATCGAGACAAGTGAGGTATAGCCGCAGCGCTAAATGAACAACGTACCACCAAAGATCAGAATCGGCGTCGTCGGATGTTCCTTGCGAATGGCGTCAAAAACGAGCAGCCAGCCGCTACGGGAGACGGGCATATGTCTAAACGAGCGTGAGTTACTCGAAAAGAAGGTGCAGAATGACAAACACGACGAGCAGGAAGATATCCGGTTCTTCCTTCATTGCATTGGTGAAATAATGAGATCGGGGAGAGCAGGCGGATTTCAAACCCATGGCTCATTGACTATTTCCTCGACAGGCTGAACCGTAGTATTCACGTCGTTGGTCGTGAACTCGTAGAACACGCCGAACGCAGTGACAGTTCTCCCTCTGCGAATAGCATTCAGAAATGAGCGAAGGTCGCGTCCTGGTAGACCCACTTTCGTGTCGTGAACTTGCGCAATCTGCCTGGACGATATGTCAGCTTCAGGCAGTATGGATGAGACGCGGGACGTACTACCGGGTACACTGGTACACTGGTCGTCTGGTTGTTCTCATCGAAGACGGTGATATTGACGTTCGAGGAGAGATACCGCCCCTCGTAGTGCCTTCCAAAGTTCGTGTGCCTGCACACACACCCCATGAGCTTGGAAAAGCGGTAGGCATTGAGGACTGACACATCGAAAGTATTAGTGTATTTATACAATTCATGGCTGGGGGTCGCTCAGTGAGGTTCGCCGCAATGCGTGCACAACGTACTTTCCAATAGCAAGGACGTCATAGGGTATTTGCTTGAAGAACTCGCCGGAGTCGATTTTCGGTCAGGACAAGCCACGCACATCTCGAGCATCGAAGCCTCCAGGCGGGAATCCATCCGACAAACTAGTCCCTATGAGCCTGTAGGCCGAAGTACCGTCGTGCATGTCGCCCCAGTCCACTAAAAACGGCCCCGGTTGACGTCCTCCTGCCGTGCATGTCAATAACCACTCCCTGCTGAGACCAAGCGCGACACACCTCAGCCAGCTTCTTCATCTGCGTCAAACGCAGCGCAGTCGCCCCTTCTCCCGCTAACCAGTGCCACCAAAGAAGAAAAAAGCGCTGGAATCCCTTTTGCTTGAATTGGACGCGCTGGTTGGGCTCCAGCAACTTTCTGGTCTCCTAGAAGCCTGTCCATGGCATCCAGGCTCACGAAACACTTGTCAAGAGAACGCACCATGAGTGTCCGTCGTCGAGATTACGTTGCCCAACTGCAGTGGACGGGACGGGGCCTGGAGGGACGAGATTCGAGAGCCCGCGTCACGACCCGCGACGGGAAAAAGGACTCTTTCGCGCAAACGAACAAGTCACTCCGTGGATGGGAAAGAAGGGGTGAGTCTTCAAGGTACACGAATGGGATGCCGGCCGTTGACGCAAGTTTCGTTGAAATAGCAGTGAATTCGACGCACAGAGACTACAGCTACAGAGTACCCATACTCCCAACACAATCTTGAGAAAAAAGCGTCAGCTCAGCGAAAAAGACGGTACATAGAAACAGAGAATAAGAGAGGAAGCAGAGTCTCATCGAAATAAAAGTGTCGTCTAGCCCACCGCAAGCGGTGGATCCGACTCATTAAATCAGTTTTTTACAATCATCGACGCCGTGGGTGGAGGGAGGGAGGATAGACGAGAAAAGCGTACCTCTTGGTCGTCAGCGCAGCAAGGGACTCGTCCACCGACGTCCTGCAGCACACGCCCTGAGTCCGACTCGTTGGTGCGGGAGTCGTGGTGGTCTTGAGCAAGTGTTGGCAGTACGGTCACGATGTCACTCGCTTGCCTCTTGGCCCACAGCGGCGAATTTTCTTAGTATCGACGCCCTCGTTCGTTGCGGGAGGATGGCAGTATCTTCTGCAGAAAAACGTTGGCTACTACTTTACAGCTTTGAGTGATTACCATAAATACATTCTGGTGCGAGAGAGAGCGAAAGCCCAAAAGTCTAAAAGAGCAACGAAGCCGCAACGTCGATATTACCTCCAGCCGCATCGAGACTGCTAATCGCAACCTCACGCGTTGCCCCAAGATCCATCAATATACGAATGCTGTCCTCCGAATGTCTTGACGCAGTTGTGGCTGGACCCGAAGGCGCTGGTTGTGTCGAGCGGGGGGCAGCACCGAGAGTGCTTCCGCCTCCAGGGAACGACGCTGGTGCGGATGGCGCGCGATGGGGTGGTACTCCGCTTGCCGTCGACGGTCCGGCTCCCGCTCCGATTTCATCTTCTGGCGGCATGAACAAATCCCTCGCTTTTTCGGGCAACTCATGCTCCGATAAAAAGCCCACTTCGCGGCCCCTCACACGCAGGACGTTCTTTTCGAGATCGATACACGCTTGATGGGCTTTGAGCATGTCGAGCCCGAGGAGTAGGTCGACGTCGCGGCCCTCCATGATGGTGATGGAACACGGGAGGTGCAGGTCTGCGATTTTGAATTGCGCGGAATGGACACGACCGAGGATTTTGGCGGTCCCAACGCCGCGCGCGATGCCGGAGAAGCGCGTGTCGAGGAGCCGCATGATGTTGCATGCTTCAGCACATTCGGGGGACACTAGCGGGTGAGGTTGGCGCGAAGGAAGAGATTAGAACGCGCGAACGCACTGATGGTCTGCTGGGCACCGCTGTCGACAAAGGCTTTCACCGGTTTCCCGTTGACTTCCACAGGAATGCTGCAAAGAGTAAGCTTGAGAACAAAAACGGAAGTAGCAGACACGCACTAGAGCATCGTGACCCTTCCGAAACTCTCCGGGGCATACTCGAGGGCGTGTTCCATGTTTTCCATGACGGCCTGCTGGCGGATGGCTTCCTCTATACGCCGCTGAGCCTCGACATCGAACGGATCGTTGTTCAGACGCTGGATTTCCCGCTGGCGTTGGAGGTCGGCGTCCATCTGACGCTCCCGGGTCTGTCGGAGGAGATCTGCGAATCGGGTGGGGTTGGATTGCGCGGCCGCTGCGAGCTCGGGTTGAGTCTAATGCCCGAAGTCAGTATTTTGTAATATTTGAGCAGATGAGCACGCACCTCGCGGAGCTGCCGCATGAGTTCAGGGTCGCCGAGGATTTGTAGACGCATCATCTCCGAGTCTTGCTCGACCGGTCTACAACCTGTAAGATTCCATCACAAAGAAAACGAATAGTTTTACCTCCCAGCCATATTCGGGACCTTGCGTCGTAGCAGCAGCATCGCGTTGTTTTCAGTCACTCCGAGCTCTCGTAGCGTCGACTTGGGCGCGGAGAGGTCTTGTCCGTTGTACGAGATGCTTTGTTCGGCGACAGCAATTCCGGACTGCATCGACGAGTTAGGGTGTATGGGCACAAAGAACAACACCAAACCTACCTCGGCTTCCAGCAGCGCCATGACGTTCTCGAGCTCCATCCCCGCATCGATTTCAATGACGAACGACTGCCCAAGGTCGGTTACAAAGGTGAGTTCCATGGTGTGTGAGTTGTTTTTTCTTTCGGTAGTCGTGGTGAAAGAGTAAGGCTATGAGAGGGAGATGAAAGGAAGAGTCATATAGACACGCCCTGGGCGGAAGGTGCTAGAACGATGGGTAATCGACGCGCGTACAAGTGGTCGGGAGTAAAAGGTGTGATGGGTGCGTGACAGGCATATTCGCGTCTTGCCGATCGCCATGACTGAGCTCGTCGAGTACAAAGGCAATTGTCATTGCGGCGCGTTCAAGTTCTCCTTCAAATCGGCTGAGATCACACAGGCCGGAACCTGCGATTGTAGCATTTGTTCCCGGGTAAGGAAGCACTCATCCCTGAAACTCTTTCAACCAATCCACGCAGAATGGTTCTCTCTGGTCGAAGCCGCAGAACTTGACTGTGTTGAAAGGCGATGAAGACACCCTCGCGAGCTACCGATTTGGGAAAATGATGTCCCACAAGGTGAGCATTCGGCCACTCTGGTATGCGATGCATTTTCAATGAACGCGATCGCGTAGTTCTGCTCGCACTGCGGTACCTCCGTCTTCGCGCGAATCACAGAAGAATTTGGAGGTGGTGCTATAGTAAACGTGGGGCCCCGCGATCCTCCTCCAGATCTGAATCCTCACAGCAACTTTGCAGCTGCGCTGCGTCCAAGGCATCGACTTCGCCTCCCTCAAAGGCCGCCCCGGCGACCCGTACAAGGGCTCAGCGCTCGGTGAACCGTACCAGCCACCTACACCCGTCCCTACCGAGGCAGTCCCGGAAGGATCGACGGTCTACCACGGAAACTGTCGGTGCGGAGCCGTAGCATACACGCTCGTTAGCCCGGACAAGATCACCGAGGCGAGCGAGTGCAACTGTAGCATCTGCTGGCGAGTGCGTATTCGATTCGGAGCGTTGCATCATCTCACTCTCATTAGGACGCCGGTCTGTGGATATACCCAACCACGAAAAGCGTTACGTTCCGTGGTTTAGACTCCGCGACCGAGTATGGTTTTGCTGCCAAGCTCACATACCATGGGTAGGATTTTGCCCCCGCTCAACTTTCTCATCCATCCTAACGTTCCCGCCGCAGGTTCTGTAAAGTATGTGGCGTCTCCGTCTTCGAGCGTTTCACGGGCATCGATCCCCCATTGCACGACAAGCCCGAGTACTACGGCAAAGAACGCAACCTCTGGACAGCACTGAACGTCCGCACAATCAACGACTTGGATGTTGGGACGCTGCAGATAGAAAAGGTCGACAGGTCGCAGCAGCTCCCGCTGTATGTGGTCCCGGAGTAAGGTCGTACAAGTCAAAATCGAATTGGACACGGACATAATTACTTGCAATTGTGTAGGATAGATAAAAACTACGAGAAGGTACTCGTTACTTTATCAAGGAGCCTGTAAAGCGACGATCAGCGAGTGAAACCCAGAGAAAACAAAAACACGCACTTCTGGAATGTATTCGTGATAAATTGGGCCGTCTTGCGAGGGTCGTAGCTCATATCGAGCGAGAACGACTGTCCAGCGACATTCCCCTGCACCGTCGCAGCGAACTCGGCGCCCTTGGCAGCCTTGCCAAACTCGCCGTCGAAGCGAATAGAGTGGATGTCGACAAAGGCCACCGAATGCGAGGCGATGTAGTCCGCCGCCTGCATGAGGCCCGCCCCGCCCTGTTTCGCCGCCTCCAGTCCCCCATTGGCCAAGTCGAGTTCGTGCGTGGACGATTGTTCTACCTTGAGCCCGGCGAGGGCAGATTGATACGCGAGCCATTCGCTTCCCTTCGAGACCGCATCCACACCCGCTTTGGCCTCATTCAGCATCGCAACGCTGCCAGTCTTGTACGCATCCAACGCCTTGGACGCAGCAGCGATCATTGTTGGTCCAGCCTGCCCAACCAGGCCCAACCCCGTCGAGGCGGCGTTGACGGAAGCCTGGGTCGCCTTGTCCGTAATACTGACAGTCAGCTGAGCGGCGGCTATCCCCTCCTGGCCAGACTTTTGCGCGGCAACAAGCGTCGCTTGGGCGGCTTGCATCACACCCTGGGCGGCGATGTAGTCCGTCGACTGGAGGATCGCCTTGGCTGCAGTGAGAAAACCATGCGCAGCCGCCATCGAGCCGATGAGCCCCTCCCTGGTAGCGTACAGTGCCGGGAGGCCCGCTTTGCCGAGAGATGCGATCCCATGGAGATGCTCGAGCTTGCTGATCTTGCCGTTGACATCGTTAATTTGGTTCTGAATGCTATTAACGTTGCCTTGCGCAGCGTCAATCTTCTTCCTGGCGAACCGATCAATACTAGTGTAGAAAGCAAGGGAAATGCTCACTGTGCATCGCCAAACCGCGAGTTCATATCTCTTGTCGCATCGTTCAACTTCTTCATCGCAGCCGCAATCTTTTCCGTACAGTCCTGTTGCGCTTTCGTAACCTGGGCCTGGGCAGCTTGCATTTGCGACGCCCGGCTGGCATTCGCATTGGACAACTGCTGTTGCGCATTCGCCAAATCCGTCTTGTACTTGGCCGTCGCCGAGTCAACCTGTCCTTGCAGTTCCTTGACCTTTGCATCATACGCCTCCGTCGTCGCCTTGAACTGCGCATTGACCGCATCCGACTTGGACTTCCACTCCGCGTACGCCGCATCCACCTTGGCTTGTTGCGCCTTCACATTATCATCGACGACCTTTTTCGCCGCGTCGACCTTTGCCTGCAGATCAGCAATATCCGCCTTTTCCGTCTGCGTCGCCTGCGCAAATTGGGCGTTGATGGATTGTGCGACGTAGTCGAGGATGTCCTGCTGCATCACTGCGACGAGTTTGAAGTCCAAGTTGGCCATGTCGTGGATATCGGTCATTTGCCCAATCATATTGGCGTCGACGGAGAAAGTGAGGTGAGGGGTGAATTGGAGGAAGAAGTGGAAGTGGAAGAACGGGTCGGGCTTAAATTCAAACTGCAAATCGAGGATGACTCTGTGTAACGTTAACACACTGAGTTGTGGCGGATGAACGAGTGGCTTACTCGATGTCGTACAGGGTGATTTTACCCTGGAACGAGCCCGCTTGCTTCTGGGTACTGATCTGCACATTCGATGTTGCTTTCGGACTATCGATTCCGGTTACATGCAAAGCTCCGAGAGCAAGATTGTCCAGAGTCGATGAAGCGATAATACTCGTGCCATCAACCTGGACGCTGACCTGTGCGTCTTGTCCAAATATCAACATGTCCGCGCTGCTGACGAATTAGACATGGAGTCGGGAAGAAAAGAGCAAGTCGATGTACCTGAACTGGCATCCTCGCTGATACACTACGCTTCCTATGGTGGTTCCCATTGGACAGAGATAGAACTTGATGTCCTTGAAGACCATGAAGTCGGGGATCTGTAGACACGTCAGATGAGCCTCAATGTCTGCAGTTTATCTACCATTGGGATTGGGAGCTGTGTTAGGTCCCTGGCGAGAAGGACCACGTCCGTGATATGGAAGTTCTCGACTTCGGCATAAAGCACCTCCTCTATAGAGACTACATCAGTGGTAGTGCGGAAACGAAAAGAGGAAAACATACGCGACGGGACCTCGCTAATCTCGAACGCCAGATTCACAGTAACATCGCCAACCTTGAGCCCGCCCACGAACCCGAAAGGGCTCACAATCAACTCCTCGATGAGAATTCCAATCGTCAACGCCACTTCTGGTCCAATACGCACTTGCGGGCTCAACCCAAATGGATTCGTCCAATAGCCCGCAAGCTCGCCCGTGGCATACCCCTCTACCGCGTTGAACGCCAACGACAGCGTGAAATGCAGCGGGTCGGGGTCGTTGGGAGTGGGTATCTTCACGCCAGCGTTGAGTCGAATTGTCGGTGGGATGACGGAGGGAGTAGAAGTAGAAGTGCTGATTTGCAAGCTGAAGGGATCGGTGACGATTCCCCGGCCGAGATCAAGACGCATAGGCGACGGAAGGACGACGTCGAGTGAGAATCCTGTGGCTTTAGACCACGCGGCAGCGAGGATGAGGCGCGGAGGTTCGGTAATGCGCATGAGGTCGGAGACGGCCTTGATCAGACCCAACACTGCGCAGACCTGGACGCCTGAGAACAAAAATAAGTAACGAAATGTTCAGTAGAGTGACTGCACAACGGACCTTGTGTAACGGGGAAATTAGTAGGGTTGTAGCTGCCAAATTCAGGATCGTCCTGCGAGGCAGCGATAAATGCAGCATCCTCAAGAGTGACATCGCCAAGGAATGACCCTTTGAGTTCCGGTACGAGGGAGCTCAAGGCAAGACCTTGCTGCGAGTTACGATCCGTAACGAAATCGGCAAAGACGGTCCATTGAAGCGAATCGGCTTGCGGTTGGGAAGATGGTCCACCAACAGTTGTCGTGGACGGCGCGCGATAGATGTGCACACCAGCATCGAGCGTGAACGCCTCCCAGTGCAGTTCGCCACCGAGGATGACGCTGGAGGACTTCGCGCCCACGGCCAGGCTGATCTCGATATAGACCTTCTCGATCTCGATCTCCCCGAACTTGAGTGTCTGCTCGCCCGCTCCATTATCCGTCATGCTAGCCTTCAAAACGACGCCAGCGGAGGAAAAGTCGACCTCCGCATCGACGCCAGCGTAGTGTTCGACGGAGAGATCGTGGACAATCAGACTGAAGACACCGCCGGACGCAATCGTCAGCGTGGCGCTGCCGATTTCGACATTGAGTTTGGGTTCTGAGAGTGGACTTCCGTGGAGTTGGTTGTACAGATCGGAGAGGCCGGATGTACCGAGATTGACAAGACTGGCGGACACGGAAAAGGTTTTGTCGGCGTTGTAGTAGCCGTTGAGGTCGGCGGATATCTCCCCGATCGAGAGGCCGGCGGAAACTCCGAAGCTGAAGCTCGTCATCGGCGTGCTTGGGCTCAATGTCGTGTAAAAGCTGAGACCATCGAGCTGGATTGAGATCAATACACAAGTATGTTTGTGAGGATGTCCGTACCGATAGACCCTTGACACCAAAAGCATCCTCCCATGCGTCCAGCTGAGTCGCTTTGAGGGCGAATTGGCCTCCAATGTCGCTGATGTCGAATGTCAAGTCAAGCGACTGGTCCAGCCCGATATGCATGGTGCCGAAGATCCTGAAACCATAACACATCCCTCCGTAGGCCGTCCCATTGCTCGTGTAGCGAACCCCCTCGTATCCAAGGAGCTCGACCCCGAGGGCGGATATCATCAACTCAGAGCACGGCTTGATCGCGACGTTGGCAAAAACCCCGACAAGGGAGAAGCCCGTCAGCTGAAGAGGGTCGTTGAAGCTTTGGGACACGCCGAGGCTGCCCTGGATGTGGAGAGTAGGGTTTTGAACACCTAGCACCGTTGCGAGTGCGTCGTAAATGGTCCCAAACGACTGATCGAAGACGAGGTCGGCGTTGATGAAGAATCCAGCAGGCTTCGACGGGTCAATTGCACAGTTCTGTGTCATTCGTTAGCGATAGACCTCAAAGGAAGGCTGCTTTGTTACCTGATAAGTGAAAACGACGTTCTTGAACGGCATATGGTCAAACTCGGTCCCGGCCAGCATCGGAAGAATGGTGGATAAGGAGAGATCGTCCTTCAGCGTCGCTAGCTGGTAGATGGGGGCGGTCGCGCCGGCGGGCAGGACTAACCCTTCCGGTAGTTCGCCATGGTAGCTGTAGAAATCCGCGGAGAGGCTATCGGCGACCCCGAAAAGATTGTCGATCTTCCCACTGAGCAGGAAGTCTTTCGGAGGAGTTGTGCCGCTGGACGTTCCAGCGGTGGTAGCAGGCGCGGGTGTGTCGACCGTGGTTAGCCCCCCGAAGGATGGCGGCACAAGAGAGACCGTAGGCGAAGAAACAACAGCCCCGTGAATCGTCGCGGACGTCGCAGGTCCGGAAGCAGCATCCCATGCTGCCTGGTGAATGTCCTCAAGAGTGGCCATGTCGTATTAGGGATTGAACTGAGGAGGTGTATGAATTTTAACGCATTTTTGCCCTCGAATACGTCGGAGTGTTCCACAGTGCGTGCCTACCCCATGATCTGCTCGGAAGACCACAACACCGGTTAGTTTCTATGCGAATGAATTGGGCGTGAACATACCTCTGTTTCATCTTCTCTCGCGAGCGAACCCAGGCGTGAATTAGGCGTTGTTTGATTAGAATCTCTCGGAATGGCAACAACGCCGGAATCCGTTTTGGTCGACCAGGGTCGACAAGCGATTGCCTCTAGGCCAGCCGAATGAGGAGGCAAGAGGGAGTGTCTTTAGTTGGATGTTCTACGCCGTCGTTGTGGTTGTAGAGAGAAAAAGGTGTTGAGCGTCACGCAATCATGATCACACCGACCTTGGACCTGAACCAGACGTTCATGCATGTTCTCTCATGGAGATCTTGCGCCAATCCTTCTCCGTCACCGAGGGACCCAGAATAACGTCTTTGTTCCTGTTTCTTGACAGTCTCTCCGTCCGGACTAGATCCAAACTCTGCATGGTCTTCCGTATATACTCGAGGCGTTTGCGTTTCGAGCTCCATCCTCGATTCTGCGAATGTGTGTTTCCCCCAGCTATTCTGTATAACCCCTTAATCTCCTGCAGTATGCCAGCTCCTACCCACTTTCGCGGAATTCTGTTCCAAACCGCACCCGTTATCTTCAACAACATCGACCAGGCGCGCAGAAACACCTTGGTCGACAATGTCATTACTGCGACCAAGGCTGGGATAGCCGTCAACATCACGACGGCCGTGACGAATCTCACCAACTTCGACGCCGAGTTCACCGCCGCAGCTCCTGGACAAGTCGCGACAAAGCAGCGGGTCACGGATTGGCTCACTGGTGTGCAGGAGGCGTTAACCAAGTTCATTGGAGAGGCTCAGGCCGTCTCTGCGGACGCCACCGTCTTCATTGCGTCCATTCCTGAGTTCGGTCTGAATGCGTTCAACGTTCCTCGGATGCAGCCAGGCGTGCTCGTTGGCAGCTTCGCCTCGGCCGCCAACGTCATCCCTGCGACGCTAGAGGCCTACATCGTCCAAGCACTTCAAACCATGCTCACTACGTATTTCAACACCAAACGCGTCCTGTTCGTCGTCTCCTGCTGCACATACGGCGTCGTCGATAACCTCGGCCATCGCGTCACGCTCCACACGGATGGACCCCTGCTCACTCCTGGGCACGAGAAAATCGGCGGTATCTCGCAGATCACCGTCATCCCTTCTCAGCTCGGGCTTGCAATCAAGCAGATACCCAAGACGCTGCGGGTTCCGGTGGACCGCTGGGACCTGGACAAGTTCGCCAACCTCTTCAACGTCAACTACGCTGCCGATGACCGTGCGGCGCGACTTCGTTTTGATATGGCGTTCCCCGGCGACCCGCTCCCAGCAGCGACGCTGGGGTTCAGCACTTGTGCTGATGGGCAAAACGAAGACCACCCCAATGTGAATCTGTGTGTGTATATCGGAGATTCTTTCCCCCTGTGAGTTTCTGTCTGTCCGCTCCGGATCCCCTCATCCCCTTCTTATTCGTTGGCTAGACAAAACCTGCGGGACACCACACACTCCTTCCTGCTCAACGACACCAGAGGCTGGATACGCGACAGCCAGAGGGACACTGTGTTCCGGACGGGCTTCTACTTCATGCACGACGATGCCAACCCGCCCTCCCCATCGGACGTAAACCAGCTCAACAACCTGATCAAGATTGCCAACACGCGATGGGATAGGAACGAAGTCACTACCACCTGGTTCTTCGGCCTGCTCAAGCGCGCCAAGAAGGTCATCGTTACGCCGAGACTCATGGCCACGTATCCGGATGAGGGTATGTTCAAGAACGCGAGCTGGTCGAACTGCGAGTTCGACCCGTCCGTGTTGGGCTCCAAGTACTTTTTCCCGAGTGTGGACCATTCTGCGCACGTACCGGGAGACCACCCGGATTTGACTCTGGATGACATGGGGCCCGTGATTTGTCGTGCTACAGTGCCGATTCCGATTCCTGCTCGCAGCTAGTTTTTATTCCGTATATCACACTCCACGCAGGAACATGGTAGATAGCTCGTTCTGCTGAATGCACGGTTTTCTTGTCTTAGCAAGTGATGATTGGCGACGCCGCGTTCTTGTCCGCTCAACACCCCTACTCAGTAGGACAAGTACACAGCAGGTGCGTCCCGAGGGTCGGGTGGAAAAACGAGCTCTTCGCTGCCCTGCGGGTGCGTGATGCGGACCCTTGTGGATGGAAGAACTTGGAACAGCGAGCAAACCACCCACAGGTCCGTAAAGTCCCTGATAGCGACACGGATGCCTTGGCTCTGCCAGTCTGGCATAATCGAGCTCTGATCTTGCCCGCGCCGGCCAATATAAAAGTTCCACATACGGGGCTCCGCCCGGATGATAAAAAATTGCGAATGGGCCAACGTCGGTCGTTTTTACAATAGCATTTTTGGGAGGGAACGGGGCCTGCAACACGCGCGTACGCGTTAATCGTGGCGAACAAGCGAAACCACGAAGAGAAGGAGGGACGTACGCCGACCACAACGCCTGTCTCTGCGACAGCCTTGGTACGTTCGAAATAATCCACAGCTTTGTCGTATCCGCCAAAGAGATTGGCGACATCGTCGAAATTGTGCTGTCTGAACTCCTTGGTGGAATCAGGCAGCTGAGTGGTGAGAAACTCGTCCAGATCGGCGGGAATGGGTTGCTGAGATGGATAGCATGCCACCGAAGAGTATGAGGGATGAAAGGCTGCGGCGGTGACATGGTGGTGGGCGTCAACGGAGCCTGATCCCCGACTCTACAGAGGGTTTTGTGTAAAGTCTTTTGGATTTCGCAGTCAAGCCAGAGAAGAGAAGGAAGATGAGCATTTCCAACGTACATAGCGGTATAAGACCTTCGTCCCCACCGGACTGCAGGAAAGTCACATTCCCCAAGCCTGTACATGGTTCACCGCATGTCCAAGTCGTAATGGATTTCGTCGAGCAGTACGACACACGAGCAAACTGCGCCGGACGGAGGCTGGATTCGACAACCGCAAGCGAGATGGACGAGGCAGACTGGGTGTTCGAGTCGGCCGCATCGAAGCTCAAGCCAAAGAGCGGCGCCGAGAGGACGGCAGACGGGAGGAGCAGGAGAGTCGACAATGCGAGCATGGCGTAGCTTCAAGAAATTTGAGAGAAACCCGCAGGGCAAAGAAGGAGAATGAACCCGCAGGTCGGTGCGCGACATCTTTGTAGAGATCAGTTTGATGCAAATTTGATGCCGAGGTGATTGAATTCAACGATGGGGACAGAAACACGGTAAGTACTTTATTATTTGACACGTGCACGGTACCAAGACTTTTTGCCATGTAAGACATTGTAAGTACTGTACTATTTCGACCTCAAGTTCGCGTAATGTGTAAGCGGGACCCCTGAACCAAACTTATACAAATGCGTAATGCGTAAATGGTGATTTTCCCATCAAAATCAGGCCTAATTAGGCTATATTACATCAAAATTTCCGGCCGGCGTGACGCCGGCCTTCCATATATAGTAATTTCATCATGATGAACTTGTGACTCCCCGTGAGTAACGCGTAATGCGTAAGACCCCCCGAACAGGACCCCTGTTTATGCCTTGGGAGGTATGATACTGAAATCGGCTCTGGCGAACTTTTTGTCCGGGTTTTTTGAGTGCAGGACGAGAAATTTTTTGTCCGGATTGGTATCAGACATACGCAAAATCGCAGTTTTTTGTCCGGATTCCGTTTCGACCTCAAAAAATCCCGAAAAATAGCCAAAAAATCGTAAAAAATCGTAGCAACTGGTACAGAACGCTCTAGTCATCTACCCCGTCATCCTCCTCCAAGTCCAGCCCATTTACACCCGCATTTCCCTTCCGCTTCACCGCTGTAAGCGTAGACACCATGCGAAGCAGCCCAGCCTTCTGCATCTGCAACTCCTTGAATATTGTAAACGTCTTGTTGGAAATCTCGGCAGCGCGGTCATCGACTTTCACGGTTTCGGCAATGCGGACCAGAATGGCGCCGGATGGCAGATGCGAGAAGGTCGAGACACCGAGAGCTCTTGCACCACGATGGACACGGTTGAAATTACGGCCGCTTGAATGCTGGTAGAGGCGCCCAAGCCCATACGAGAGCTGTCCGATGTTGGTAACCTGAGAAATCCAGTCATGTCGGCCAGCTTTGCCGCCGCCTTTAGAGTACATCGTCAACACTGACCATGATTAGATATATGATCAAGAAAAAGATCGACACACGTACTGTTCCCAAGGAAAATCTCTCCACGGTCAATAGCGAAGACCCAGGTACCCGCCCTCAATGGAGCCAGATGATTAACCTGTGCGTCGGAAACGAGAGGCTGGCACGGAAGTCCCTTTGCCGCCGTCTGACGGAGTTTAATGACCTGGAGAGGTGTGTCAGTGGTGCGCTTGTAGATATTTGGGGAACACCTACGTCGCTAGCGCGTCCTTGAGCTGCCATCGCGGCATTTGCAGAGTTACCCGCTGGCTTCGGATCATTATGCTCTTCAGTCCTCGCCTTCCGACCAAGCCCAGCCGACGTCTTGCTTTTATCAGCGTTTCGCGTGATTGCCTGAATCCGCTGGGCAAGCAGTTGGCTTTCGGTTGGTTCCTTGGTCTTTCGCTTGACGGGGCTGGTGTCGGTTGGGATTGGGTTGGACTCGGAGTTCTGTCCTGGCTTGTACGTGCGAACACCCTTCAGAGCATGCTCGGTCTGATGGTGATGACGGATTTCAACCAGTGAGTGTAGCTCGGAAGAGGTTATGTCGGCAAAACTAGCGGTGGCTCCGGGATGGGGGTTGAACGAGTCTGGCAGTGCGGATGGTCCAGTACCAAAACTGGCTTTCAGAGATTCGAGGAAAGCGGAGATCGCATCGGGAGTCATTTGAATTATGCGCGCGATGTCGCGACGACATTGGGCCAGGTTGTCTGGGTCCACGATTTCAGGCAGATCGTCGCTGTAATTGATATTATAAGCAGAACGTAGAGAGCGAGAAAACGAGGGCCTACATCTTAGCCAAACTGTCGACCACAAGTCCCGCGGCAGCATAGGCACATGCGTCGACTTCGGCTTCCTCAGCCTTGGACAATCCGGTGACTTGCTGAACAGCGGAAAGCGCCGCAGTGAGCTCATCCCCAATTCCCAACTCAAGAACTGCGGCCGGAGCATCATTGTCGTCGTCGGCTCTTGCAAGTTCAGCGGGAATGTTGCTTGGGGTAGACAACTCGGCGAGAGTACGGACATCGACGTGTAAGAGCGTCCATAAGGTGTGGTTCTCTTCGATGGCCTCCCCAAATATATCGGTGAGCTCTGCATCCGATGGGAACTTTGCAAGCTCAGCATAATTGACTTGCGCGTCCTCCTCCAGGTCGCAGAGAGTATACCCATCTCGTGTTCGCTTGAAGCTTCCCTTCGAAAACAACGCCTGCTTTGCTCGCGTCATTGTTGCTCGGAGATTAGGGAGCAACGTGAGGACCTGGACGAGGCTGAAGTCGGGAAAGACCGCCCTGATTGCTGCGAAGGCGTGCTCATTCGCCATTGAGCCATGCTTCCACGGTAGAAGCGGAATGTCGTTGGATGGGAGATGGTCGCGATGAATGATGATGAGTCCAAGAAGGCCGTCGATGAGCATCTTGAAGATCTTGTCGGCGGGATGTGAGATGTAATATCGGGAGAGCGGGTAGCCCGTCTTCTGAAGGAGCTGCTTCCAGGTTGTGAAGAACAAGTGGGCCCGTATCACAGCGCCGGCACGTTTCTTGTGGGGCATCGTGCGACTCGCGTATGCGTCGACCATTTCGCCAATCACAAACAAGTAGGCGACGAGTCCCATGTTCTCCTCCAGGTTGTCCAGGAGTTTAGACAGTGTCGCGCTCGAGAACACTCGATTTGCCGCATTGTCGTCCTGCTTGTCATATCCCGCGACATCTTTCTCATACAGCGGCGAATCTGTCGTGTTGACCGCAAGATCGTAGAGCTGGTGATAATGGACGACGAAATCACCGAGGACCATTCCGCGGGCTCCGCTCATGGCGTTATTGCGCCCTGTTTTGCGTGCATGAGAAGGGTCTTGGGTGTTGATGAAGATGTTGCCCTTGTAGTCATAAAGCGGAATGCTAAGCGGGGACTCGTCCGAACCATGCGGTGGCTCGATTGAATGAGCCACGCATTTCGCCTTGGCGGCAACCCTTGCCTGCACATCTCTCTCGACAGCTGCACCGTCTGCGATGTTGCTAATGAAGCGATAGCTCCGCTCCACTAGACCGTCTAGGAGTTGAAGTTGGTATTTGATGAGGACGGCGGCGTCGTACCCAGTGGCTATTGGCAAGACCGCAATGACAAGCGGCGGTATACCCGGGAAGGGGATCGAGATAACCCAAAGCCGCAGCTATATTCAGAGTTAGAATAATATCTGAGCGTTAACGATAAACATACCTTTGTTGCGGGCGAGTACTTTCCATCCAGGAGTTTCTCGAGCTCCTCGGGCGAAGTCACCTTGAGTTGCTTTTCTCCGGGAAGACCCATCAAATACCAAGCTTTCTCCGAACTGGCCTGCAAGGGTTGCATGGCAGCAAAGAGCTTGGTGTCGTCGACGGAGACACAGAGCGGGTGATCAGAACGATAACCATACTCCCGGCAGTACTGCGCCAGGAACTCAAAGGATTGGTTCGTGATTCCAACCGGAAAGCGAGGACGCTGCGCTGCTTGATGCCTTGAGATTATCGGTCCGGAGGTAAAAGAGAGAGAGAAAATGGGAGAACGTACTTGATTGAACGCTCCGTCTCCAGCTTGAAATGTTGCGCCATCGTGCAATAAGTCCGTGGGCTGCTCAAGCGAATCAAGGCGCCAAATTCGCGCAATTCCGGCGGGTATTTGAAATTTTGCATGCCAACACCACGGAGCTGACGTTCCCTCGCAAGTTGCATCGTCTCAACGAGCCCAAGGAAGACCTGGTTGTCCTTGTACTGTCCCTGGGCAACACCCCGCGCAAATCGGAGAAAGACGCCAGCTTTCGGATCGCTTCTCTGTTGGATGGGTCAGAGTAATGAAAGGAAAATAAACGACAAATGAACCTCATTCAAGAACTCTCTGAGACCATGGAATTTCCCAACGAGACGCGACTGAATAGGATTTGAGTACACTTTGGGGGTGAATTTGACCTTGGCGTGGGGTTTGTCGCGGTTGCGATTCAGGGCAGTCCGAAATTCCCTCCGTAGGAATACAGCCCAGCACATTCTGCAGACGACTTTAGGATCATCGACTGCGGCAGCGGATTTGACCGTGAACTTCACAAGGCATCTTGTTGAGACGACTGAGGAACGGTGAGGCGACGTCTCGATCCGCTAGTCTCGGTCTAGCGCCTGCCGTCGATAAGCTTCTCTTCTCTGCTCCAGTGTCAGACGCGAGTCTGTTATGGAAAGGATATCGTGGGATTCGCCAAAGAGTTGCGCGACGTAGTAGTTGATAGCCCGGGCTCCCGCACCAGTCGCCTGGCAGTTGTCGATGTAGTAGTCGATTCGGGGGTGAATATGGCCTGTAAGCCCGGGACAGGGCTTTTCGAAAACGTCCGGGGTCCGAACAATAGCAGTCGCTGCGGGTTTTGGTGCGCCGGTGGGTTTTTTGAAGAAGTTCATTATTAACGTGTTGGGAGCTGGCAGGGGTTTACAGGGTTTCTTTTTGTTGAACCAGTGGTCCCTGAAGCGCTGGGCATCGTACAACGCCTTGAGCTGCACGGTCTGCCCGCATCGCGAGCAAACAACCTGTTTCGGATTAAGGATGTCAACACCGGGATTCGGATCACCGCCGGCAATCTTGCACTCTCTCCGCAACTTCTCGAGCTTCTTCTCGCTGCCTCGAAACAGTCCATAGCAAATCAAGATGGCAGCAATGCGGTCGTGCTTTGCGGTTTCACTTTGACCGCCCGTCTTCAGGGACTCCAGGATCTCCAATTGGACGTGCTCGGGCAATGCGGGCCTCGCCACCTTCGGCAGCGGCTTCTTGGCGGGCTTTTTCTTCACTGCGCCATCCTTCCCCTTTGAACGCTTCTCTGGAGGCGGGCCATCCTCTGACGCATCATCGTCATCTATGGGTTGCAGGCGGGCTCGTTTCTTGCTACTCGTGGAGGACTTGACAACGGCCGCAAGATCATCCTCGGATAAAGGTGGTGGCAGTGGAAGCGTGGGGAGCAGCGGAGGTGCAGACGGAAGTGCCGGCCTTGCATCTGGTATTTCTGTGTCGGTGTTGGGTGTGGCTGGCTGCGAGTCGGCAGCATCCAGGTTGATGAAGGGTAAATGTTCGTCGTCGTCCTATCACTTGTTCAGCAAAAACTCACGCTCACGCAGATAAAGACACACCTCTATGTGGAGAATCGACTCAGCCAGCGTACAAAATGCGCGAAGACGATAGGTGCGGGCATGGATCTGGTGCCACATCTCGTCACCGAGAACATTGTGAGCAATAGTGTTCGCAGCAATGACTCCGCAGTTCACGCCATCGTGTTGGGAGCCACACGGTAAGTTGTTCGATGTTTTGAGTGTTTTCAAGCCAACGTCATTCTTCAGCCACTTTTGGAGCTCCGAGAACAGGACCAATGGACGAGCATGTTGGAGAGAGTCCCCGAACCGAATGCGACCCTCGCGCAGGTCGATTATACATGCAGCCCAGTGGAACGGCGGGGAATGGAGTGGAAAGGCAAGGTACCGAGGTCCAGCGGGAGAGCGCAGCAGGTCAGCATATTTCTTGAGCTCTCCCTCACCGCGATGACCCAGTTCATTTGCAGCTCGCTCAACAAGGAATTGCGAAAAGTCAAGGCCGACCAACAATGTTTCTCCCGTTGTCCCGTCGCGTTGAATCAATCGGCGGCGGACGTCGCGTACAAGCCCATCAACCACGCACTCGTGCAGCATGTTCTCTCCAAGCAGCTCCGGCAAGTTTTCGAACCGGAAGTTGTCATCTGGGCCCGGGAGTGCGCCTTCCCAACCTGGAATGGACGAGAGCATATTGATGGTGCGTGCTCTCCACTCGGATTCTTCAGGCTCTTCAATATTACGCTCCTCATAGATCCAGTATATTGCCAACTTCCACACAACAAAGATGCGTGCAACAGCTCGGACCCGCGCCGCATAGGTTCCGCCCCAGAGAGGCATGAAGCGAATCACGCCAGCGCTGTCGCGAACACGGATTGATTTCTTGCCATCGAACCATGCCTGGGCGAACTGGGCATCAAGCCGTTGGATTGTTTTGAGAGGGAGGAGAGGGAGTTCGAGAGGGCTGGTTGGAATGAATGTTGGTGGCGCGACGTCAAACCCAATGTTGGTGGCATCGTCATCGTCGTCGTCGTCCGGGTCGAACAGCGGCAGCTTGCTGGTGGTAAAGAAGCCGGCTGGGGAAAGCAAGCTGGCTGGGAGAGTTTGCTCAACCTCCGGAGGGATGCGTCGCGTCCGTTCAGCCTGGATCGCAGTCGAGCGAGGTATGTCGCGCCAGATGCGCTGACAGCCAATCCACTCATCCTCTTTCCAGCGTAGATCTTCAGTCTTCAAGTCGTCGTCGTCAATGTATTCGATGATCTCGTTGGTGATCTCCTTCGCAGAGGACATGGTTTTGGTGGGGAGAAGGTGCAGGCGGACAAAAGAGATAGGCAAAATGTGTATACAGGATTATAGGTGAATACCCATCTAAGCTTTGGTCTTTGCTTTGAGTCTGAGTGCGAAGCCACCCAACTTTTTTGTCCGGATACGGAATCTGACCTTGGCTGCTGGGAATTTTTTTGTCCGGATGCTAAATTCGACCTGCCGAGGCCGAGGCGGTTTTTTGTCCGGATTTTGCTCCGACCTCGGTCGAAAAATTCAAAAATTTTGTCCGGATTCCGTATCATACCTCATAAGGGATAAACAGGGGTCCTCCCCGAACTTGAGGTCGAAATAGTACAGTAAGAGCAGCAACGTATCCCACAGAAACCAAGGCTAAAAGAAACAACCAGTCGCGCTATAAGACTGATGACCCACTCCTAGATGCCTTGTACGACGGCAATCCCCGCAAGCTGCTCAATGGTGGCAACCCTGCTTTAAATCCCATGGCAACTTCGTAATCCGGCACCTCCATAAACGCCCGATGCAACAATTCAGAGTTCACGTTCGGGATTGTTTGCGTCACCTCCCGCACGCGGCGCTGGACCGTTTCCGCGGATGACAAGGAAGACGTTGAAAAGTTGCGTGGTGATTTTGGATCTGGACGCGTTGTGAGCCATGCGGGGTGAGAGAATGAGCTCGCGGGTTCCATTGTAGGAACAAAAATGCCATGTAACGTGTCGCTCGCATGACTGGGGTGAGTGTACGTTGCGACCTCTTCCGCGGAAGGGATCGTTGGCGTTGGGTGGTCTGGGTGAGGGATTGGGGTGTTATAGCCACTGCCCTCCGCTTCGGCGTTCGTAGCGCCATGTGAAATGAGCAGCTCTGCATTCACCCAGTCCAAAAAGACGGGATGGCTCGGATTGGGAGCATACGGACTATCCGAGATGACCTCGAGCGGCGCCCGACATGCCTTTTGCCCGTCAACTATGGTCGGCGATACACCCATCTGCACCCAAGGGTTTGTAACGCGCAGAGTGTTTGCCTCTGACAAGGCCATGTTCGCAACCCGATCGCGAACATGCTCGAGATAGCTCGGCAGTTCGCTCTTGTCGTCGACATGGGGAGGGGTTTCCGGTCCACCAATGAGGAGCCGTCGGGCAAGAGAAGTATGCTGTCGGACTTGACTGAGCAGATATGAATCCAGAATGGATATAGGGAAAGAACAGAAGAGTTTCGAGATGTGGCCATCGGCGTTGGCGACGAGAACGCTCCAGTGTATGACATATGATACATGTATGGGGTCGTGAGAGTGGCTGGGTGTGCTCTGAGACGGAATGCCGATATTTAGCGTCGTAACCTGGGGGTAAATTATCAGATTATCATTTGGAACGGATGAGAAAGACTAACGACATCATCTTCGCCTTGTGTGGGTTCTGGAGGTGTGGCATGGCCAGTGCTCACGGGTTTTGGTCCCGCCGCAGGCTGCGAAGGTGTCGCCGGCCTGGGCGTGGCAGAGCGTAACGGCAACAAGAAGCGCGACTCCTTAGGGTCTACGGGCTCAGAGATTTCGACAGCCTTTCCGCCGAGGATTTCGTGTGTCACAGTTGCGACTTTTCTCGTAGTAGTGTCCGGGCGATTGTAAAATTTGGTTGTTTCACGAAGAGTGGTTGTCACACTCAGCACACCGACACCTTTTTCAAGAGGTGTTAGCTTGAGCAGAGCAACCAATTCGTCGCCAGCGGCCCAGGTGACGTGTGGAATAGCGATGTAGAACATAAGCTTGTTCATCCACACTGCAAGGACAATCAATACGCGCACGCCTGGATAAACAAGACGCACTGTACTCAAGATCGCGTGTTTGTTGGTACTCGAGTGCGGAGGGAGACAAGGAACGTAAGATGTAGACAGGAGCGACAGCCTGGATGTTGTGGCTGAATCCTGCCCGCTCAGCCACTGCACGCAGTTTGTAAGCGACTGACGCGCCGCCCATCGAATCGGTGACCAAACTGGACGGCAACGAGCCACCGACTTGGAGTTTGAATGGAAAGAGATGCACGCCTGCTTTGAGTGTGTAGCTGTTCTTCTTTGCGCCCTCGAGGAACGACCAGTTGTGTTTGCAAAGAATATATGTCGATGTTGGATTGTTCGAAGAAAGCGAGTCTTGCTGGGGTGGTTGGGAGATGCAGTGTTCGCCCTAAGGCCTAAGGCTTAGGGGCTTCCTAAGGCCTAAGGGCTTAGGATAAGCCTTAGGCTAAGCCTTAGCAATGGGAGGTGGTTTGGTCCTAAGGCCTTAGAGGTCACATGTTCCGCGGCCCGGCGGTGCCGACCACCCAAATCACATCATTTTTGCAAGATTTATGCTTAATTGGTGCAGGATTTACTCTTCGGATCATTGGCACCTTGATTCTCGTGTAAAGAAGGATGTTTTTCCACTGTTTTAAAAAGGAATAACATCCGCTGAGTCAGCCTCTACCGCCGTCAACGATTTTACTCGTCGCCTACGACTACGCGTTGACCATGCGATGAATGATCATACTCTTCACAAGTTCTTTGGAGATCGGAAAACCGAATTCGGACAACCATCATACGTCCCTCAATTCCACATTCCGTCGCCCGACGCCGAAGGGCCTCCATTAATCGGAAACATCGAGTCTGCGCTGACGTCTCTACGCGCCAAGATCGAGTCCGAAGTCCAAGGCAGACACGCCCTCTGCATCCGTCCCAACCTCAGTCGGACCGAGTTAGACACTCTACTCGGGATTCTAGCCCAGAACAGTATTCTTGCTGTACCTGCGGACAAGAACCTTGGCTTATGCCTTGTCTCTGCTGAATGGTACACCGCTATGGGACGCAAACTACTGCGGAATGACTCTTACGTCGAAGATGAACCGGACAACTATCTGCTCACACGTGCACTAAAGAATCTCGTCCAACAAGCGAGAACTCTAGTCACAAAACAGCAGTTTATTTGGCTTCAAGCTCCCCTCAACGAAGGCCGCACTAAGGTCCCAGTCCTAAAAGTCATCCCCAAGATTCATAAACTACCAATCTCTGGAAGACCCATACAACCATCGTTCGGCACACTGCTCGAGAACGCTTCGGGATGGGTCGACTACCAGATCAAATCACTTCTCAAGCGCTACCCATGGATTCTCCCAGATTCAAACACACTCTGTCGAGACCTCCTCAACGTAGAACTGCCGAGAGGCGATGACATATGGCTGGTCACCGGAGACGTGGTCGCAATGTACCCCAACATCCCCACGGATGACGGGATTGCTCAAATTGCCTCCATGCTCTCTGCTCCACTCATGGAGTTCACCACCTTGCGCGAGGCAGCGCAGCTGAAGATCCGTAACCGCAAAGAGCTCATTATTGCGCTACTTCGGTTAATTCTGACCTTCAGCTATGTCCAATTTGACGGTACAACATACCGCCAGGTAGTTGGCACAGCAATGGGTACAGCTTGCGCTCCCACTTACGCAAACTTGTTCCTTGCTGAACTCGAGAAACGAGCGCTCCATGAGCTGGACGCAATCATCCTCTTCTACCGGCGCTTTATTGACGATCTATTCGCCATTATCAGAGGTAGCTTAGAAGATGTGCGCCGCTTTCAAGAACGCTTCGGGTCCCTCCATCCGAACATGAAGATGGAATGGAACATATCCCGACTTCAACTTCCAGTGCTCGATGTAATGGTCTCACTCAAACTCGACGAGAGCAGACCCGCGGCGGTTCCACAGTTTAGAATCGTCATGAACGTCCACCAAAAGGAATTGAACGCGTATCTCTACATCCCCTGGTTATCATGCCACTCCCTTGATTCCAAACGCGCCTGGATCAAAGGCGAGTTAATTCGATATGTTCGAATCTGCTCCCAGGAAGCCGATTACTACGCCATCGCGTTGAAATTTGCTATCCGACTACGGGAACGTGGCTATCCAGGACGTTGGCTCCGACAAGTCTTAGAGGAAGTGCAATACAGTGCCGAGCGCCCAACCGCGCTAGACCCATCGCCGGCTAAAACCGACGATAGCGAAGCATTGCACGTACTCAAAGTCACCCATAACCCAGTCTGGGAGGACATTGACCTTAATCCCATCTGGCGTGAACTGGATAATGCATGGAACAAATCTGGGATAGGCTATCCCCAGTACAGATTCATGGCATCGTACAAAAAACCAGCTTCACTAGGTGACCGGTTGAATGTGTGCAACCGAGATACGTTGGAGAAATACCAGCTGTCAGTGACGAACGTTTAGATCTCTTTTTTCTCAATCCTCAGTCGCACCTTGCTACGGGCCTCCAGCCCGTCCCTCGCTCGGTGCTCCTCTCGGATTTCGAAAATGTATCGAGAGTCTCTACAACGTCCCTTGCTTTAAATCCGTGAATTTTATACATGTGAATGTTGAGCTTCTCCGGAAGATCCGTTCATAATTCACTTTTGATGTTCCTCGTCCTTTGAGTAACCCGTCCAGGGTTCTGACATTATCTGTCAAGTCTTCGGACTTGATTAGATAGAGGCTTTATCTTTTGTGAAGTAAAAAATCTTACGGCAATTTATTGGAATCACCGCTATCAACCCTGCGTGTAGCTAGCACCCAGGGTAGCACAGAATTCAATAGAGAGCAAGGCGGCATGACCATTTTGTAGAGCTTCCATTCTTGGAGTGATCCGAAATGCCATGTCGGCGTGTTTAGGCAAACATGTACAAACAAACAGCGTGGTATATACACGGGCAAACACCTGATGAGTCTCTTTTGACGAAACACCGCCGTGTCGTGGTCCCCGTTTCCCAAAACCCTAGCTCTCGTCCCTCTCTCCCTCTTTCCCGCCGCAATCCCTGCCCCCAACGCAGGCCTTGCTCCGCTTCGCTCCAATGGCTGATCCTGGGGCTGGAGACGATAAATAGAAGGGATAAGGACAAGTTTGGAGGCCCGGGATGGTGTGCAGGGTAAAATCAACGATATAATCACACTTGGGATAATTTCCTTTTTGGGACCCTAAGGCCTGCCTAAGCCCTTACCTGTCCTAAGGCCTAAGCCCTAGCCTAAGGCCTAAGGCCTTAGCAGATCTTGGGGGTCGAAAATAAGGCCTTAGGGCGAACACTGGGGAGATGTATGCCTTGCCTCTGAATTGCAAGGTGATTGAGCGCAGGGTAGTGGGTTCGTTTAGATGTAGAACCACGTTGCCCGACATCTGGGCAGGTTCGCAATCTGAGCCAGTGCCACGAAGGAAAAGGAAATCGTGATCGAGGACGATCTCCATACGCTGGGAGTCGTGTCTATCCTCCACTGCAGCTGGCTTTGGGCGAAAGAAGCGCATGGCGGGAAAGAGCAAGAAGCCAGTGTTTGTTTCTGCATGGCCGTTTAAATCCCAACTCTGGAACGCAGTGACAGGGGCGACAGGGAGGGTTCTGCGAAGTGATCGGTCAAATCTACCCTGAAATGATGGCTGCCGTATATAGAATATTATTCTCATCACGAGATATGCACAGCCCCACCTCCACTCGACGCTGCATCGATAGGCCTCCGCCTTGAATGTCATTGACCTCCGTCATTCTATCTGGACCTCCGTCCTATATCTGTGTGAATCATGCCAAAAGCACCCATCTGGTTCTCGTTTGCTCGCAGTCAACAGCAGATGGCTTTTCTCTCAATGTCCTTGGCCTCCCTGAAAGCTGCTGTTCGTCGTTTTCGAACAGTTAATACTTCTCATCAAGACAAACTCATTCTTGTAAATCTAATCATCGACAGGCTGACTGAGTTTCAGCCAGCCCACTTGGGGACGCTCTCTCACTGGCTTTCAACACCCTCCATCCCCTCTTGATGTACAAGATGCCTGGCTCCGCAGCGCCTTACATCAAGGAGATGCTATCCTCGAGATCTCAAGCTCTGGCCGCTGAAATAATCCGCAAAGGACAAGACGGTTTGGGAAGGAGCAGGTGTATGCACGGTTTCAGAGATCTTTTATCGAGCGGGTATGTTCTGTTTGCTCTGCATCTGCTCCTCTCATCCGTGATCCGAACAGGCATACACGGCTCGTTGACCATCCGAGAGCTCGTGCGCTGTATATCTGCAACGGCACGCCTCATCTGCGCTTTCTACACCAATCTAAAGCAAGGTGCTGCTCATGCCAAGTGCGTTTTCTTTGGTTCTTTTGTTTTGTTACTGACGACTCATTTGTATAGGCACATCGTTTTGGCCAGCACAGTCGAACGTGTCCTGGCACCCAACAATGGTCAAAAAACAGCGTACGGTCATTATCTGAATGTACATGGGAAGGAGCACACCATAGTCTCCGCAAGAGTAGCCGAGACTCACTGTATGTCGTCCGCCAATGTTTCAGGCTGCAACTTATTCACGTTGCACTTTAGTCTTTTGCAGATTTCGACACGTTTGAGTCGTCCCTTATTGATTCCGGGATCTTAGCCAGATTTGCTCCAGCGATCTTTGGTAAAAGTGAGGCCAAGTGCCTTGGATTCACCACCACCAGCAGCACTTGCTCAGCTCTCTTTGCCCTCTACCAAAAGAAAGGTTCGTCTGTGGCTTGTATTGCCTTTTCTTTGACCGAACTCTCCCTCTTAGGGATATCACCCGAGACGCCTACCAAGTTGAGAACGGACATCTACGATGTTCTTACTCTCTTATCGCAGGCGTTACAGCCCATCGTGTAGGGACGGCCAAAAGGCCGAAACAATTTTGGACTGTGTACCAGGAGGCATCACAGAAGTAAGACTTTTGTCTCGTTAAGCCACTAACCACACATTATTCTCCAGAAGACTGCCGCAACTTGAGGACCACCGCAACTTGAGGACTACCACAGATTCCTCTTCCTCCATCTGTCCATATACACGTCCGGGGTGGCCCACTTGAATACTGCAGCAACGGATATCCGGTAACATTTGGCACTAAAACACGGTATGTTCGTTCCCGCTGGTTCTGAAAAAGGATGGGCACGGGTCCTGCGTCCGGGTCCGGGTCTCAGCAGTCGAGACCGGACCCGGACCCGCCAAACCCGTACCCCACCCGAGTCCAGGTACAAACCCGTACCCCGAATCAGCCGGGTCTGAATGGATTTGTATCCGCGGGTATGACCCACCGGGTATACGGCCGGTCATGTCCTTCAAGAACTTCAACCAACAGGTGAAAGGTCAGCGAGCGCCGATGGAACGGAAACGAACGCTCTCAGGACCGTGTAAAAATCACCGCTGACAACCAAAGATGCCGACCCCGCTGCGCATCGAGCAAGAGACGACACTCGACGGCGCCGCTTCATAGGGCCAGTGGAAGATCTCCGTGATGAATGGTTATTTGAGGCTCAAAAGCAAACAATTCTACAAGTGGAGAGAACGAGAGAGGAATTCGGGGAACTCAGAATTTGATAAGATCCGATGATCTTATCTAATCTACAATCTACAACGGTTTTTTTTTACGTTGAATTTGTTGAGTTGCGCCTTACTTCCGCCAGGCTGTGTCAGAGACCGTCGCGCACAATCACACCATGAGAACAGCCTCTTGGCTGTGCGATTGGGGTACCACACCAAATAAGTTCAGATTCGGAATTGTTGAAAAAGATGCTGAAAAAAACAAAGACCGCTCTACATATCTCTGAGTGATGGACGCTGAAACTTTATTTCAGCAGCTTGTTCAGCCTTCCCAAAATCTTAGATTATTTGGTCCAAGTGACTCTACGCATGCAGGCGCCGCGGGCGCGGGATGGGAATAGGATGGGAACGAATTCATGAAACATGGTCAGAATGCTGTCAAATTTGGCATCGAAGAGGAAAGGTCTGAGCTTTAATCGGTGGCGCAGCCGCCACTGCGGTGTTTTCATACTGGAATACTTGAGACGGGAACTAGACGGAGCAATAAATAATTGTTTGTTGTGCTTGCTTTGTGCCTTGTGGCCTTACCCGGGGTACATTGGACAAACTTTCCACTACCTAAAATTTGAGGTCCATACTGTAGCTGGACTGAACTTCACTGAAGGTCTCAACCGATCAAAGCTCTCACAGTGATGGCCCAAAAAGGCTAAACCTTGACAATTGCACCCGCACTGACACTCTCTGCCACGCCGGCGTACCAACTTGTACCTACTGCAGGTATCCTCGGGTAGGGGCCGGTATAGAGCCTACTAGATGCGACGGCGAGTGTCAGTCTTACTACTCAGCGTTGAGGCCGAAATCTGAACTTATTTGCTGTTCACAACTTCACAGGACTCTGACAACGGTCTTTTCAGCAAGGCCACTCTATCTCCGGCTTCCTGAAATATCCGGTGTGGAATGCGTCCATCGTGCTTCTGTCTAGCCACTCTCCTCCGGCCATGCCATCGAGACACAAGCGGTATTCCATCCGCCCTGCGCCTTCCGTCGCGTCTCTAACAGAGCTCATTGACAGCTCAGTTATCCTAGCCTTGACCGGCTTCGGCCTCGCTAGCATTTGGCTCATTGTGTGGCATCCAAAGGCACAATCTTTTCGACTACACCAGCCATGGTTCACGCCTGTGGATCCAGAACTCGACGTGCGGCTGGCGAAGTACCTCTTCCCAGAGCGGCAAAGCCAGAATCCAGCGCCATCGCATTCATGGATAACGCACAACCAAAACTCAATGAGAAAGCTGCTTGCATGTCTGCAAAGCCGACCGGGATCGTGTGGACGGAACCAAACCTCCGGTGCGTCTCGTCAGCAGTTCCCTGCGCTGGCTAATTGATGCCTTTTTTCTGCAGTCATAATCCTCGGCTCCCCTCATTTTATGGGGTACCACGAGGGCCATATTGGTGGAGAGGAAATCTGGGCACGGTCGACCGTTGCAGCGCTCGATGCGCTCGGTTACACGTATCTCTACAGTCCACACTGGGAGACTCCTGGTCAACCAGCAACGCTGCGGGGAACGATGGAGCTCTACCGCATGTTCCCCGACCTCGTCAAGGCGGTCGTGGCCGAGGGAGACGAGACCCGTCTCTGCTTCAATGACCCGCGCTGCATTATGAGCGCAGAGAATCCATATGGCATCCCAGCGTGGAAGCTGTTCTCGTTCAGCTTTTGGGCGGCGGCAGACAATCTGCTCGGACACCAATGGACTTTGAATCCCGAAGACGTGCGTCGTCTCTCAAATAGCCCTTTCGTCTCTTTGACCAGCAGATAGTACCCGCGCGAACACAGTTGGCTTGTCCCAAACAACTACCTGGGCTACAGCGTCGAACCTGGGTGCGCCACTATCCCGTTCGTTCCCCATGAACAGCGCCAGCAACCTCCGATGGCCTTCGTCATGGCCAAATACCCAGACTACTTCAAGCCCCCGTCACACGCCTGGACGGCAGAGTATTATCGCGAGGCGGCAAAGGCGTCGGGTGCAAGATTTTCTTCGGGTGTGCGGAGTGATATGTATAAGGAGCTGCCGGAGGATTTCCCGAGCGATCTTATGGGGAACTTGGGCTGGTTGCCGCAGGACCGGTTCTACCAAATGCTGAGCGGTGCAGGGGTGGTCATTGGCGTTGGAATGCCGGGAACGTCTCCGACGATGTACGGTCTGTGGCTTCTTTATTCAGCGAGATCGCCTGCTGATTATAGATTATAGACGCTCTGTGTTTGGGCGTTCCTGTAATCAACCCCATTCTCGATGTGCGCTCTACCTACGGCTTTTTCATTTTTAATAACGATGCTGCCAGTGGAACAAGAACGACCCGACGAATCGCGACCAATGGAATGCACAGCATGGCACGCTCAAGGAGCTTGACCCGCCCTACGTGTACAACGTCTTCAAAGGCGACAAGGAGGGATTCGTCAAGGCGGTCAAAGATGCGTTGGCGAATCCCATTCAGAGGTTTGTATGTCCTTGTCGTAGATGCGGATGGTCTTGACGATGCCGCCGACAGTTATATCCTCGACCAAATGCGGCTGAGCGCTGTTGCGGACCGGCTAGCAAGGATATTGGAGACGGATTGGAAGGGGGAGGCGGAGAAGTTGTTGGAGGAGCGGAAGAGGACGGGCGAAGGTGTTGTGCGTAACCTTTGCGTTCCTTCCGATTATTCTTCGCTGACTACCTTTGCAGCTGTTTGCTATCTAGACGCTGTATATTATTGCCAACGAAGATGGTTGAGGAGAGCTAGCTTGGCTGGGCCCCTAGGTCGATCGTTGGCTAAGCGCGCGCGTTTATCGGCCACATATGGGCCGCCCAGAACGAACTCCGCTGAAGAAACGGCATACAAACACACGACGTCCATGTTCGGCTGGCCGACGAGGACAAACAGCCGTTGGTACCCCTGCTCAGTCCGAAATGGAAAAGTTCGAGCCGCGGTTTACTTAAGCGACATTAGAAATGGTCTCGTTGAGGTGAAATTTCTTTTCGGTTGCCTGTAAAGTGAACTGAAAATCGCGTCGCGGGGAGATTTTTACTAGATGAGCCTCTGGAGCGCTCCAACTTGTAGGAAGTTCAACTGGGTCATCAGGATTCAAGTACCTTTGTATGTTATTCTTCACTATGCATATATTTCTTCACCGCCGGTCTCTTCAAGTTCGTAGTGTGGCCAGCTGACGGTGATTGCAAGTCGTGTCGCGCTAATTCGACTGTGCGGACCGCCCACATTTAAACGGCGCGAGGATAATGCATCCATGAGTCTGAACGCCGCCAGTCCAGCTTCCGAGTCGGTGCAGTCTGGGATCAACACCGTGACGCACGTCACAGCTTATGTGTGTTTGTTGTCGCTCTGTTGAAGTCGTCCATGTCCGATTTAACGAATCACCGTCGGGGCACATCATCCCTCATACCCCTCCGCAGGTCCGTCTCTAGGTAGCATACTAGCCATTTCACACTTGCATCAGCGACGCCGTAAGTATCCCTGCCGAACTGGATAAGTTCCTCGCCACTCAGGCACCTGGACCCAGCAAGCAGTACAGACAGGATGCCTTCGACAATCTCGCCGATATCTTTGGTGGATTCAACAAGGCTGTGGATTATTTCGAGGATGCCAGAAGTGTCATAGTCAGGCACCGTGTTCGGCGTACGTCCAGAGTTCTCTTCTTTGCTCCCCCAAGCTCAACGTGTTGCGGATCGCCCTCCCAAGAATATTCCTCTCAAATCGGCCAATGTTGGCCCGTGGAAAATTTTCTATCACCCGGTTTTTCCACCCACCCTTCAACGCAGTGCCCCGTGGATGTGGACCTTCTATATAGGCGAGCGCGACCAAGATTCGGACTCGATTATGACGGACTGGCAAAAGCGAGGCATTCGTGTCCAGATAAAGGGCTTCACGGACGCGTGGCAGGACTGCTCGTTGTTTGTAGTTGCTGCATCCACGAGGGTCCGCGTCTCGACCTCCACAGTCTCGCAAGAGCTCGTTTTCCCGCCTGACCCTCGGGACGCGGCCGTCCCTGCTGTCTACTTAACCTAGTTGTATCATGTTCATGTTGGTAGCAATTATGCAGAATTCGTCTCATTCAACTCGGATGACTCAGTGCTACGCTATGGAGCGTCGCCGCGACGACTCCTCCGACCGAGTCCGACGAGAAGTACCGAGGTGGACAAATTGAACCTGCCACTGTACTAAGGTCCGGTTCAGCAGCCATCGCGGCAGTCGCACACTCAGTTTCTGCGGAAAGTCGGTCACCATGCGAAGCGACTGCGTATCAGAACGAGATGCTTGAGGGTAGAGGTTCCGGGTTAGTGAGCCCGTCGGCGTCAACCCCGGGCTGCTTGAAGACTGGAGCACCTCAAGTGTCTGCACGATCGTCAAAGACGAGGTCGATTACGTCGTTCATCGGGTACATTGGAGGTGATCGCGATAAGGTATACATGGATACACGAGCGCAGATGTCGTTCCAAAGCCGGGACAGGACTGGGCGGTGGTTAGTTTGAAGGTGAGCAAAGAAGTGGGGAGGGACGTACTACAATGGCCGTAGATCCCCCTCTTCCGCATAGCATGGAAGGCGCAACTCCCTTACGTCCTTCCTGAAATCATCACCGCAGCCCATCTCAATATTGCATAGCGTTCTTGGCGGTAGAGTTGGCTAGAGTTGGTGTCATCTTGAAGGTGACTCTGCGTGTCCGCGACAATGTCTGTTTGCGTTTTTCGTACGTCTTGAGTTTGTATGGCGTTATTGGTGCGGAGCCGGTGGTTATCGATGATTGATGGCAGTTCAAGGTAAGGGAAGGTTGATACACTCGGCGCGTTCCTCGTTCCTCGTTTTCTCCGGGTACGTCTTCGTTTACAAAGTCGTGAGCTTCGTATTAGACACCCCGGGCATAAGGTCTACCTCGTGTCTGTCTCAGGCGACGGCTTCGACGGATGTTTACGGCGGGAGTGCGTACCCGAGTTTGCAGCGTTATTTGACCTTGCTTGAGTTTTCTTGTCTTGCTTTCCTACAGAATCTTCGGCTTGGACTTGAAACCGCGTGCGATGGTGGAAGTCGAGGGGGTCCGCGCGAGAGGTGTTATCGATACGGAAGACTCGATGCAATCGCCGCCTCTTCCGAACTTTCGGTGTCTTAGCGCCTTGCAGTATATGTCGACAGTGAGCAGTGCATGGTATGTGTCCTGGGTCTGATTCAGCATGAGCGACTCTAGTCCGTGGCCGTTCGTTGACCGAGGCTGAGAGGCTGGCCGCCCTGCTGAAAGTTAAGTACGATAGTGAAAGCGAGGCAAACAGACCTTGTTTGCGACAACCCACTTTGCGAGACGCTGGGCAGACACAACCGTCCGATGCGCTTTCGTTCCTTTCCCCCACTAGTACCGGAACGACGCCATTCGCGTTATCGAGCTTCAGACATCTGGAATACACTGCGGGGTCGTCAGGGGGGGGCGGGGATCGGGACGACCGGGATACATACCTCTCGCCCTGCCAGATATGATACGGCCGCGCGTCCTCCAGCCCCTTCAAGCAGTCCCACTCACCTCTAAGCAATGAAACAAATCCAGTACGGCAGCCCCTCGTCGTTCCCAGTGAGTTGTTTGCAGCCGAGACATCGAATGAGTGCGAGCCAAAGTGGTTGAGCTTGAGATGAGTATGTTGTAGAGGTTTGCTGACCGTAGGTAGGTAATGGAGGAGAGTCGGGTTGGTGGTTCCGAGAGGGTCGATATTGCAGATAGTTGTAGACCGCTGATTTGTACAGTGAGGCCTGCGACGGCCGTTGGCGTTGGCGGCTCGGGGTCTAATGCGTCCTTTACAAGCGTGGTCAGCGCCTTGGTCGACGGTCTTGAGTCGTTATAACGCACCATTTCATCGTTTCCCCAACCCCGAGCTCTTCGTCGTTCCCGTCTTCCGGTGTTGTGCTCCGCCGCGCTACCCAATTGCTTGAGAACGTGCAAGGCTGCTATTCGCTGGAAATGCATACGGCTTTCTATCCATCCACGCCAGCGGCCAAACCTAAGCTGGCGTAAGTTGACGACACCATGGAGAGGGACACACGCACCTACGCCTTGTCACAAGTCGAGAGAGCATCTCACTTGCGCCTGCACGGGACCGGCGGTGGCGGCGACGAAAACTCTGTGTCGGTTTCGAAACATTGTTCGCGGACTTGAGGAGCTATTCACTAGTTGAGGTCGGTGATAGACTCGTGGAATCGAATAGTAAATGCTTCTGCTTGAAAGGATGGTATCGATGAAGGCGCTTGGTCAAGCGGCTAGAAAGGGTTATTTATGTGCGAGCCTTTGCATTGCACCATAAGAGAGGAATTTCTGACGAGGAATGTCCTGCGCTGCGATTAATGACTGATGAGACAGCGGAAGTCGAGGCGAAGGGACACGGTCACATGTCACGGTGTTGTCGCTCTTTCAACTTTGTACACAACCGCCATGTCGAATCTTGGGTATCATATCCCTCGTACTCTGCTCCAGGTCAGTTCCTCCAGGTGGCATGCTCCAGTACCATCTCACACTTGCATCAGCAACCTATCCCGGCCCACCTGGAAAAGTTTTTCCTCGCTCAGTGGCCTGATTCCACCCAGGAGTACAGACAGAGCCTTTTCGACGATATGGCCAATCTCTATGGCGCATACGACAAAGCTGTGGGTCATTTCGAGAGTATCAGGGACACCTTAGAGTCAGGCGCCGTGATTGGTGTACGCCCATCCTTTCTCTCGCTGTTCCCGCGTCAACGCGTATTGCAGCCCGAGCGCCCACCCGCAAATTCTAACGTCAAAGTGGCCAACATTGGTCCCTTTGCCATTTTCTATCACCCGGTTTGGCCTGCCCACCTTAAAAACCCTGGCCCGTTGATGTTCAACTTCTATATCGGCTGGAGCGGGCAAGGTCAGGACTCGATTATGACGGACTGGCAGACCCAAGGCGTCACTGTCGAGCTCAAGGACTTCAAGGACGAGTGGGTGGACAACTCGTTGCTCGTCGTTGCCCCATCCGCGAGGATCCGCATCACGCACCCGCAGTTGGGCAGTGAAGAGCTCATTTTCCCCGCTGACCCTCGGCAAGTAAACCTCCGCACTCATTACCTGGAATAGGTGTATCATGTTGAGCCGAATTATGCAGAATTTGTCTTGTTCAACTCGGATGAGGCGCTTACAAGGGACCCTATTGAGCATCGGACCAAGTACAAGACGACTCGGAGAGACTGCGGATTGTGCTGATCGTACTCATTTTCCTCCTCTTTACAGCGCACCATCCTGCGCAGGCCGTACAGCATGCTGGTAACAGTCTGCTTTCCAACGTCTAAATCCACCTCTGACGAGTTTGTGGGACACAGGACATCGGTACCAACAAGTCGTCGCTCAGAGACGTCGACCGCCCGACCACGTCGGAAATCTTCCTCGCATGCGTTCGGAACTGCAGCTCTATCGCTTGCCTCACCCGCTTCAGTCGTCGTTCGCTACTGGAGCTACTTGTATCAGCGAACCCAAATGCAAGAAACGGTAAACCACTCGTTCCGGAATGTCTACCGTTTCCCTACTCACGAATGCCGAACGACGACCTCGCGAGACGACGCTACCGCCCGAAAGAAAGTCAGTCACGGTGTAAACGATAGAGATGAAAAAGAAAATTAACCTTCTCCTGCAACCAGCTTGCGGTGTTGGACCAATGGCCCATAGGGCCCTCTCGCGATAGGGCCCTGTCAGCCCTGTCGGAGGGCCCTCACCGCCGTCCTGGTGCTCATAGGACCCTCATGAGGGCCCTATCCTTATCTTATCTCATCAGATCGGCCGGATCCGTGGGGTCAGTACACCTCCCGCAGTCCCGATGCCTGCCGAGTCTGATGATCGGGGTCACTGGATGCTCCAGACAGCTGCTGCCGATGCTCAGAACAGTCTGATCATGATGCAGGAGCCACAGAATTTCATTCCGACCACGAATACATGGGATGTAGAATATTTCCTTTTTGGGACATAGGGGCCCTATTGCAAGCCCTCACAATAGGGCGATAGGGCTGGATAGGGCCCTGTCGGGTCCGGGAGCTCGAAATAGGGCCCCTAGGGACATCACTGCCAGCTTGTGCAGCAACCACCAGTAACCAACAATCCACCGTGACATTTCTAGCGACAACACCCTCTATAGTGAGTCTTCGCGTTTATTTCGGCGACCTGCCCATTAACTAACGAGCACAGAACCACCGTTGCCGCCTCTTCGTGCGCGGCTCGACACAGCCGAGACCGCCTGAACCACCCCTTAACGACTCGGACGGCCTACCGTGACGGGCGACTTCGACGCAGATCATTCATGCACTGGCCAAAGTCACGAAGTTCCCTAAGATGATCGCACCCTTGGATGCGATGACCAAGGCCCATGGGCGAACACTGAGTGTGGTCGGACTCATTTCTCTCATGCAGCGTCGACAAAGGCCATCGTCGATGCTTATTGGGCTCCGATGTAGGTTTCGTTTTGCTCTTGCGGATAATTCTGACCCTTCCGACAGGCGGCCGGTTTCGAATCGGACGTGTTCTGCGCTTTGACGATCTCTTCGCCATTCTGGTGAACAACACTACCGTTACTGTCGAGGTTCTGCGCCAGTCGATCCTCTCGCGGCGCCATTGGCCCATTGCATTCGCGGGCAACGCGCTCAGGCTCAGCGGATGGACGTCGTTCGCTTCTCGGTGCCGGAGCTGCCCGATTCAAACGAGAGCTCAGAAGATTGAGATTGACCTGAAAGCACAGCTGCGGGAAGGTGTCGAAGCTTGACGAGTCAGTCAGACTCGCCGTTGAATGTGTAGAGTCTGGCGGATGGGACTGGGGACGCGTCGGCGACGACAAGGCGTCTTTCAGCGTGCTTTCGTTTGTACTTTCGAGAATTTGTGGCTTGTGGATTCGGAATCGTACATGCAAAATTTGTGACCGCGCACGCAATTGTTCTTGGCGTTCCACCACCACCTTCCTCTATCCCTTCTATCTCGATCCAAGGAATCGCTCGACTTGAGATTCCTCAGCGCCCGCTTCTGTGCCTCGAATTAGCCCTCGGGTAATACTCCTCAAACCCAAACGCCATTCACCGTGTTGTCGCCGACCTCGGAGCAGAATGCTCGTGTTTACGAGCGACATACTCAAGTTCTCCCATGCGGTCGAATGAGCTGTTGGGGTGTATGCCGAGGTTGCGTGAACTAGCGCTGGTACCAGCCGCATTCGCATGAGATGTCAGCCTCACGCCACAGGTTGACCCCGAACCACCTCTATCCTCTCGTCTCCGTCGTGTCGACTTCCGCCCCGCTTCTCATAGAAGCGCATAGTGCTACGCGGAGGCTGCCACGATGGATTCTCTGGGGTGCGTCACTGCAGATACGGGCCGTTCTCATTCATCGATCTCTTAGGTGGTTTTGGGACACATTCGACTGGCAATACGCTCGATCCACTGTTGAAGGCGCATTAGCCCCAAGCGTTCGCGACGTAATCCAAGAAGTCTGGGACATCCTTACGCCCCCCATCCGCACGCAGCTGACTGACGCCGAGACGGGCCTGAAGAAGGTCGAGATACTGTTCGGCCACCTTGACGCGCAGGTCGGGAATGTCGAGCTTGTCCGCGCATTTCAGCTGGCTGTTTCGTGGCGGGGTGGTGTCGGTTACATGCTCAACGACGGCTTGTCCAAGCTGGAAGGCAGGGTGAACGCTCGAAGCCAGCCGACATGGGATGATCCTTTCCCCGCGTCCCCCCCTCCCCGCCCGTCTTCCCTGCCGCCGCCAGAACTCACCCGACGTGCCACAACCCCCACATTTGGCTCGGATCGGCCTGGAAGTGCGGGCAGAAACAGCTATATTCGTCAACATGGATCGAGTATGCCACCGTCTACTCAGAACTTGCATCAAATTCCGTCGACGAGCAGCTTCCGGTCGGAGCGGAAGGCGCAGTCGCAGGGATCGTTTGCGTCAGAGCGCAGTGCGCGCTCTTCCGTGTCGTTGGACTACAACTCTTTCCTTCTTCGCGCCAACCGAGCCATTGCTAATGACAATGGTCCAGGAGCCCCGTTGACATCAGGCCGTGCTGCACACACGACCACGGACGCGGATCGTACCATTGACGCCTATATCGACCATGCAATCACGCAAACGATGATCGGAGAGTTCTTGTACAAGTGCACGCGCAAAGTTATCGGCAAGGGCTATAGCGAGCGAAGACACAAGCGGTTCTTCTGGGTCCATCGGTACAGAAAAACGCTGTATTGGAGCCCTGCCGATCCGGGATCCACCAATGATTCGAAGTCGAATGCAAAGAGCGGTGGGTCGCGCGCCCAAAATCTTTTTCTGTTGCCTTTGACATGCTATTTCAGCCTACATCACGGGAGTTTTGTCAGTTCTTGACCCAAACCCAATGCCGCCAGGACTGTACCAATACAGTGTCATTGTGTCTACGCCGCGACGGGAGATGAAATTCACCGCGCCAACGAAGGAAAGGCATGATATCTGGATAAACGTCAGTTTCTTCTTTTTCGCTGTTGAGCTTGCATTTACTCAAAATTTAGGCATTGCAATATCTGCTTGCGCCATCCAGTGTTCCTGGCCTATCATCACCGTCGAGCGCGCTGCCAGTCTCTCCAAGGCCGATGTCAGACTCGGATGACGAACGAGGTGACCAGCGACCCATCGCACGCCCACAGAGTCAACGAAGCGCCCGAAGCATGGGGCGAGGTGATACGTGGAATACCACCCCACGCGAACGACGCAGTGGTTCACAGTCGTCCGTTGGCGGGTCGTTAAGCCAGCGCTACGGGACAGCGGAGATGGAATACCTGCACTGGATCAATGCTCCCTATAATGGCGACGACTAAGATCTAGACTTGGAGCTTCATGGGAAGAACCTGGTTTCGAAGGTCTGGAGGACCTTCGTCCTTGACGGGAAAACATCCTTGTGGGCACCACCATCCTCCGGTCAAACATGTTTCTCAGGACCGTAATGGGATGCCTGCCCGGCCAGCTTCACCGTCTGCGTGGTGGTTCCGATCTCGCGCTGGCAGCACGAATTCGGAGGACGGAGGCGGCATCTTCACATGGGACCGCTCGGAGGGCAAGATGCGCTTCGCTTCACGAAGATCGACGAAGACGACCGGGCCATAGGATCTTTTTGACCGTTCGCAGACAGCCGCTTTCCACCGAGCTATATAATTTCAGTCCTCGACATGTCCCTGCACCTTGGCGAGAGACCACTCTCAACGTCTCCCGCCTCCGCCATCGCGATCGCCGGCAACACAGCGGAAGAAACGTCGTCATCTTCTCGATTGATTGGCAGCTACCAGACTGCTCAGAAGAGGAGGCTCCAGCGGAGGACGAGATTGACATGGAGGATGGGGATCGACACCAGCTCACGACCGTCTATGGAAAATAGGAGAGTAGACAAGATGTCGTCGGAGCTCGATGGGCTGGTAAGGTTTGTGCGTCGGGATGTGGAGAGTGGGCCGGGGACGCATCGGCGTCTTTCAGTGTACTTTCGTTTGCTTGGAAGGATTGGGATTTGTGGATGTGTAGAATTTGCCTTTTTCGTTTCGCCGTCATTCGGTACCTGCTTCTTTACTCTCATCCACAAACGTCGGACGAGCCTCTTCCTTCTTATCCTCACCCAATGAGTCGTTCGACGGCTCAGCGCTCAGCACCGTGCACTTTGAAGCGACCGTAACTGCGCTAAGAATACGCGGCCTTTCACCTCCGACCGCCATGAAGATCGGCACTGGTCGGGTCTATGGTGTCTGTGCCTTCGCCCTTGCCTCTGCGTCGGGCAATCCTCAAGCCCAAACAACATTCAGCGTCCAAAGGCCGAAGCTCGCTGCACCATCGCGTCCACTGCAATGGGGCGACATCAACGTCATATCGACGACGGACACCCATGGTTGGTGCGTGGCAGCCTTGAGGTGTTTCATGGACTCGAATACGAGGGATTCGCCAGGCTGCTAGGACACCAGAAGGAGTCGTCGCCAGAGCCCAATTACAGGTCCGTCGCGTCCATACTCGAGCAAATTCGATTCTAACGTGTTGGATAGCGGAACATGGGGAGACTACGCCGCGTTCGTAGCGCATATGAAGAAGCTGGCTGAGGTGCGTTGCGCTTGGTCTCAGCAGGGAGTGAGTGGGTTACTGACAAGCACGGCAGGAGAAGGACGTCGATCTGCTTTTAGTGGACTCGGGCGACATGCACGACGGTACTTCGGCCTACAGGCTCAGTTTTCAGGCTCAGGAAGCATGTAGGGAGGGGTTTATCGGATGGATTTCCGCCTGGAGGCGTCGATGCTCGAGATGTGCGTGGTGGCCTGCCCTCCGACCGAAACCTGTCCTCCGACCGAAAATCGACTAATAAGTTCTCCAGTCCGGCGAGTTCTTCAAGCAAATACCCTACGATGTTCTTGCTATTGGAAAGTACGTTGTGCACGCATTGCGGCGAACCTCACTGAGCGAACCCAAGCCATGAATTGTATAAATACGTCAATACCTTCGATATGTCGGTTCTCAATTCCCACTGCTTTTCCAAGCTCATGAAGTATGTGCAGGCACACGAACTTTGGAAGGCACTACGAGGGGCGATATCTCTCCTCGAACGTCAATATCACCGTCTTCGATGAGAACAATCAGACGACCAGTGTACCGGTGGGTAGTGCGTCCATCTTCTCATCCGTACTGCCTGGAGCTGACATATCGTCCAGGCAGATTCCGCAAGTTCAAGACACGAAAGTGGGTCCAAGACACGACCTTGGCTCATTTCTGAATGCTATTCGCAGAGGGAGAACCATCACTGCGTTCGGCGTGTTATACGACTTCACGACCAACGACGTGAATACTACGGTCCAGCCTGTCGAGGATATGGTCAATGAACCATGGGTTTGTGTTGAATCCGCATGCTCTCTCTCCCGTCTCATGCTTTCTCCAGTTTACCAATGCAATCAAGGAAGAGCCGGATATCTTCCTGCTCGTCGGGTTGGTCATTCTGCACCTTCTTTTCGAGTAGCTCACGCTCGTTTAGACACATACCTGTCTCCCGTAGCAGCTGGCCGCTCGTTTTTGACGCCATTCGTAAGGAACATCCGACGACGCCGATTCTGATCTTTGGTGGTGCGTCGCTCTTTTAGCGCTACGACTATAGCTCACTTATCTCGATTCAGGACACTTTCATGTCCAGGACTACGGTTCGTTCGCGTATACCCATGTTTCTTTGCCTGACTCGAGTCTTCAGTGCAGCTCGATGACCGGTCGATGTCCCTGGCCAGTGTGCGATACATGGAGACGTTAGGTGGTCCTCTGTGGTCGACTCCATCCCGGTTGTTTACGTTTCCCTGATCCAGGATGGATGAGTGCGCTTTAAATGGCTCAAGCTAACCTCCACGTCTGATTTACCCCCAAGGCGTTGACCTCGACGAAGGCGGCTCTGGCCCTCTCAATTTCAGTCGTCGGTACCTGGACACAAACTCCTTCACCTATAAGGTTCGATCAATCCTAGGCTAGCAAATATTTGGCCTGACACCGCACAGTATCACACTGGCACCTCGGACGAAACGTTTTACACGGACCAGGGGAAGAATATCACCGATGGCTTGTACGACCTCGAAAAGAGATTCGGTCTGACGTACCAATACGGCGTCGCTCCTCGAGATTACACCATGACGCGGTTTGTCTCGTTCCGGTTGTCTGCTCTACGCTAACAGACCTCAGAGACCCGTACCCATCGAATGGCTCGCTGTTATCGTTGTCGGCTGAAGAAGTCATGTCTACTCCCTCAACCGATTCTCGTTCTCATTCATCACAGGTAGTAGTACCCTTCGCAATCTCCCTCAACACAACTCGCGCCGGAATCCCTTTTGTCCTCATCATCAGCTCCGGGTCGCAGCGCTTCGACATCTACAAAGGGCCATTCACGAGGGACGACCAGCTCACAGCGTCGCCTTTCGTTAACCGATATATCTCCATTCCGGACGTGCCATTTGAGGCGGCGACGAAGGTGTTGCCGACATTGAATGCGGATGGGCCGGAGCGGGTTTGGGGTGATGGTGAGGACGAGATGTCTGCTGAAGAAGCAAGGCAGTTGCGTATATGGCTGCGGGAGCGCCATGTTGAGGAGGGATATCATGATTGGCTGGAGGATATGCACAGATGGCACACAGTCTCTACATCTGCGACGCAGAGTGAGCTTACCCTCGGATATGTTACCACCGCCGTAAGCTCTCCTGCCCATCCTCCCGTATAATCTAACCACCAACCCAGTCCTGCCCCGGCCTCGGGGACGACGTCCCATGGCCATACCCCGATCCCAGTTTACCCCATCCCGTCATTCATCGCCTCACGCACACCCGACGCTAGCAACACTGTCATCGACATCGTTTTTGACGAATTTTTTGAGGAGCAGATCATGAACAAGGTGCAGAATGCTCGGGTGTATACGACGAGCGACGCAGAGGAGGACTCGTCTGTACATGTGCGGTCGAACGAGGTTCTCGGGCTGTATGCGGAGGTTGCAGAGTCCTTAGATAGATAGCTAATGCAGCACTTCTCCGTCGCTTTCGGCAGCTGTTTCCGCTCTCAGATGCCAACCCACGTCAGATGCCAACCCACGCCACCCGTTGGCCTCATTGACTCCGAACCACCACTATCCTCTCGGTGTCGACTGCCCCGCCGCTTCTCATAAAAGCGCAATACCACACGGAGGCTGCCGCGATGGATTCTCTGGGGTGCGTCGCTGCAGGAACAGGCTTTTCTCAGATTCATCGATTGCTTAGGTGGTTTCGGGACACATTCGACTCACAATACGCTCAATCTGAGATTCAAGGTGCTTTGGCCGAAAGCATTGGCGATGTAATCCGAGACCTATGGGACGAGCTCACGCCCCCCATACGCGCGCGCCTTAACACCCGCGATCCCCTGGACAAGGTCGAGCGATTGTTCGGCTACCTCGACGCGCAGTCCGGGAATGCAGTGCTCGTCCGCGCCTTTCAGCTGGCTGTGTCGAAGCGGGGCGGGGTCGCTTATATGCTCAATCCGCAGTTTGGTGGCCAGGACGCACACCTTGTCGCGGAGAATCCAACGTCGGGCTCTGCGCTCGATCGTGAAGCACTGGCTCGTGGCGACATGATTCTATCGGAGCATGTAGTATTCTCAGCGCTCCACGATTCGGGGAAGGACGAATTCGACCAGCCGAGATGTCATCCAGAAACGCGCGAGGAAATGCTGCACACTCTATGCCAATGGGCGACCACGGAGAAGGCTGTTCCTCCCATACACTGGCTTTATGGTCCCGCTGGAGCAGGCAAGTCTGCGATAATGCGGACAGTCTGTGATCGACTACAAACCGCAGGCCGACTCGGCGGGGGCTTCTTTTTCAAACGGGCAGATCCTGCACGCGGCAATGCAGATGCTCTGTTTTCTACGCTGGCGTATCAGCTTGCCTTGACGGATCAAGAAGTCAAGCAGTCGCTCCTGCTACAAGTAGCAGCCGACCGCACTATCCTCACCAAGACACTATCTGCACAGTTTCGCAAGCTCATCGTGGAGGCTTGGACCACCCGCAACCTATCATTTCCCCTTACTCTGTTCATTGACGGCCTCGATGAATGTAATCATGAGAAGGCGCAGAAAGAAATCTTACGGCTTATCGGAAGCGCTGCCGTGGACTTCCCTGGCACCTTTCGTTTCCTCATCGCCAGTAGACCCGAGGCGCACATCACGGAAACCATTGGCGAAGATATCTTTGCTGACGGCTATACCCTACTGTGTCGCACAAACGTCGAGCAGTCCTTCACGGATGTCCGCACCTACCTTGTTAGTGAATTTTCACGGATCCTTCATGGGCATTCTTCAATGACTCGGAGAAGACACCCTCCTACATGGCCCTCCAAGAATGATTTGGACAAGCTTGTTGACTGCTCATCAGGGTATTTCATCTATGCCGCAACAGTAGTCAAGTTTGTTGAGGATGAGGACTCATTTCCTGACAAACAACTTCAACTCATTATCAATCTTGTCAGTCTTGCGCCGACAGAGGAGAATCCTTTCAGTGCACTTGATCAACTCTACCGTCAAATTCTCTCCACTGTGCCCCTCAAACATCGAGATAAAGTACTGCAGATTTTGTCTGTTGTTATTCATGTCAAGCTATCCCATTCTCACCAAATTGAAGAGGTGCTTGCATTGCATGATGGAGAAGTCCAACTAGTTTTCCGACGACTTCACTCCCTTATTAATATCTCTCCGCATGGAGCTCATGACTGGGAGCTCTCTATACACCATGCATCTCTTGTTGATTTTCTATATGATCATCGACGAAGCCAGGACTTTCATATTGATTGGCGCTGTCACACATACATAGCAGTAACCCTTTTATCAGGGTTATTGCAGAAGTGGGAAGCCTCTGGTGGTTGGACAGATGCAGACACTTGGGCCACAGTCAATGAACGATGGTTTGCATTGTTGCCTCATGTGCCACCTTCTGCCACTGTGGACTCTGAGCTCCTTGATGTCTTCAGTCACATCCAACCTTCCTGGTTCTGTTGGCACGAGGTGCAGAGTGTCGAGCAACAGCAGCAGCAGCAGGAGCAACAGCGGCAGCATCAACATCAGCAGCGTCAGCAGTGGCAGCAGCTGCAGCACCAGCACCAGCAGCACCAGTGGCAGCAGCTGCAGTTGCAGCATGAGCACCAGTGGCAGCAGCAGTGGTGGCAGCAGCAGTGGCAGCACCAGCACCAGCAGCAGCACCAGATACAGCACCAGATGATCTTACACGTAAAGGCTTGGTTGCAAGTATGTTATTTTGATTTTGAACTCAGTCTTGCAAATTCTAATCTGATGACACAGAAAGTTCATCCCCTTTCCCAAGAGCTGCTCCAGCGCTGGGAAAACTTTCGTTTCATGAGCTTTTACCAACGTCTCTATGAAGACTTTCCTTTGAATGTGGAAGATACTCTGGAAACTACGGCACCCTTCTCCCACAATATTACATTCAGTGCCCATCCACAGAACAAGATTGCAGACATTCTAAACTCCCTCTCTCCACTAACTCTCTGCATTCTACATGCAGGCTGCCTCGGCAATGGCCAGTGGCCGCTCTACAACAGAAACACCGAGTTCTTCTACGTCTCTATCCTTTTGGACATCTCTTCGGAAGAAATCATAATAGAGATTTATTCTCTTCAAGCCATCTTCAACTCTACCCCTGACATGATCCTTCAAATATGGCTAAATCTATCAGAAATTAGGCCAGTTGAGCACTCCAAGGTTGCTCGTGATATGGCACTCAGATGTATTGGGTGGAAGGAGCTCAAAGCTGACAATCTGGGGTCCCAGCCCTCGAAGGAGCGCTGGCAAGCAGAATGGCAAGTTCCAAGTTTATCAGTTGAGTCTTGAACTAATTCATATGTTATAGCTTCTGGCAGGCGCCATGGGGAACCTGGATAGCCTTGTTGCCACCTGGTGATCCCGATATTCTGTCTGCATTGTGTAATTTGGAACTGTCAGATGAAGCATATGCGCACAAGCCCATCCAGGTTCATGATGTTGTCCAATGGCTCAAGGTAAACTTTGTGGATGGCTATTTTGAGTTACCTGATACCAGTTACATTTAGGCATCACCTTCTCCAGACAACAACTTAATCAAACATTGGAGCAACTATTTAAGCTCAGTCGATCAAGGCCATCTCCGTCACCAGCTGGAGAACCGAGAAGGCAGGAAGGCCCAGATGACATCAGACCTGCCAAGCAGTCTATTGCAGTTTATCCGGGGCCGATGGGCTGATTTGAGGACTAGTCAACCCAGACACTCACACACAAAATCAACCCTGACACAAAATTGTAACACAGACACAAAACACCGGCAAGTGAGACACAATGTCACACGGTCACTCACACCTTCTGACATCTTCATCAGAACCATCAAAGTAGCCGATGTCTGCCGGCCTCTCCCCCAATTTTTTTTTCTATGTACCAACCCGAACCCTAACTGCTAACCACTAACCTGCTAACCTTAACTGAACCTAACATGAACCAGCTAACACTAACCTGGCCTCTCCCCCCATTTTTTTCCCATGTACCTTCCCAACCCTAACCAAACCCTAACCGCTAACCACTAACCACTAACCCTAACCGGCTAACCACTAACCAGGCCGCTGTGCGGCATTGAAACACCCTAACCTAACCAACCTAACCTGTGATGGCCGCTGGCAGATCCATCACTTCCATCACACCTGCCGTCAGAAGCCGCCATCAAAGGTGTCGGACTTGCGCCAAGTTGTGTCAGACTTGAGCAAAATCAGCCATCATTTTTACAATGTGTCAGAGTTGATTTTGTTTGTGAGTGTCAGACTTGAGAGGTCCCGGGCTGATTTCATGAAGGAAGAGGACACTGTCATGACACACTAAGTACCTATCTATTCCTTTCACTCCCTATCCTTGCCCTTTCCAACATTACAACCTGATCGTTAGAAACCAATTGACTTCAAGTTCCTGATTGTATACTTACTGTACGATCAGGACCCTTTCCGTCTCCCCACTGCTTTATACCGTAGGTCCTGTACCGTAAGGTTGTCAAGCTACGACACACCTGGTCTATTCTTCCAAAATCTTCAAGCTCCCTAGACAGCACAGCCAACGAGTCTCGAGAGCAACTGTGCTTCCACTGGCAGTAATACATTCATTAGGTACATCCAATACATTTGGTTCTGCCCTCGACGGACGAACAAAGCTAATACATTCATTAGCCCGACGCTGCCATCCGCACGTCTCAAGTCTACTGCGTTAACAACAACGAGCAGTCCACCCACTTCTCCGTGATGTCTTTGATCGCGACACGGATGCCTCGCTGCTGCCAGTCCGTCATAATCGAGTCTTGGCCTTGCCCGCTCCAGCCGATATAGAAGTTGCATATCAACGGGCCACCGTTTTTAAGGTGGGGAGGATAAACAGGGTGATAGAAAATGGCAAAGGGACCAACGTTGGACACTTTGACTCTAGCACTTGGGGGTGGGCGCTGGGGCTGCTACAAGTTAACATGGGAACAACAAAGAGAAGGATGGACGTACGCCGACCACAGCGCCTAACTCTACGGAGGCCCTGCTACGCTCAAATAAGACACAGCTTTGTCATATCCTCCATAGAGATTGGCAACATCGTCGAAAAGGCTCTGTTTGTACTCCTTGTTTGAACCAGGCCACTGAGCGATGAAAAAAATTCCAGGTAGGCCGGGATAGGTTCATCAGGAAAACCGGGATTTCATAATCTGTCGCTAATTAGCACTCAGCGGTCAAAATCGTGAAACTCTGGCTAATCTTCGCTAGTGCCAAACATTTCTGATAATTCACATAGATTATGGCAGATTATTGCAGCAGAGATCAATAGTGTCGAAAAATTCGGAGACATGTCCCCACTAGCCTACTCAAAGTCCCATGGATGTGCAAAGTCAAAGGAGCACGGCAAAGTTGCCTCAGGTGCGACGAAGCCTGGACGAAGCTATCAACGAAAATTCTTCCAAGTCCCCCATCACGATTCTGTCAGCACATGAATGTCATTCGGCGCCGGTTCCGTGTCCATCATTGTGCCAGCACATCGAGTCACAATCATCACAGGCTGAAAATTTCTCTTTCCTGACTCTCATCTCCCCCTCCTTGTCCCACCCGCTCCAGCCACTCCGCCGTCGTGCGCCTCCCGTCAGTCCTTCCCTCGGTCACCTGTATCTCACTCACCTCCATCAGGTACCTCTGACCCGCCTGCATCCTCGTCAACGTCGTGCTGCGTATGCCGAACTTCCGACAACGCCAATGCATACCCAGGTGCCGGGCTTGTCTCCCGCTGGCCGGGGAGGACAGCCGTGTAGAAGGATCTTTCCTTTTACGATTCGGCGCGGTTTGCCAGTTGCGCTGAGTGCACAAGCAGAAGCCGTGTACGTGGTTTCGGTCTCATCGCCACTGACTCACCATACTGTAGGTTAATTTAGCCCCCGCCGTCCCCCGTCGCCATACACCCGTCTCCTGCACTGGCCGTAAACCTCGACAAAATTTACCTCCCCGTACGTTGCTCAGTTACCCCGTACGTTGCTCGGTTACCGTCTTCCTTCTTCGTAACTGACAACGTGCTAGCTCTGCGTCTGATGACCCCCGCCGTCGCTGATATCTTGGCGCTCATCCGTTGGTACGTCTGTCTGCTTGCTTCGCTCCCGCTTATTTTGCTCATACCGCACTTAGACCTGCTCTTCCGCTCAGTCGGCGTCGTCCTCCTTGGCGTCTTCTCTGATCGTGTTGGTCGTGGCCGCTGGTGTTCAACCTCACCCTCGTCATCGTTGCTATCCTCGAGCTCAGTGCTGGCTCCGTCAACACCTTCCATCGTTCCTCGCCTTTGGTTCTCTTTTCGGTATCGGAATGGACGCCTCCACGGCCCTCGAACACCTCGTCGGCCTCGGTAGTCGGTTCTTGCAGGAGAGTAATGCCGTTAGATATCAGTGTGTGTCATTTCTCTGCTTCTGCTCGGTACTTATCCCCCTTTGAAATAACAGTACGCCGCCACCCTCCGATGCCGAAGTTCATGGTCTCGTCTCAGCACGGTCTCGCTGACAACCCTTCGCTAGTGATTCATTGGTATGTCTGTCCACTCTCTCGGTCTTCTCCCTCGCTAATGTTTACTGCAGCATCTTTCGCGCTGTTCATGAGGGGTTTTCTTTTCCGGAGTGACTTTCTTCCGTAGATAGTCCTTGTATTTATGTAGCTTGTGCAATGCATTTTCTTTTCCCTTCTTTTGAAATACCAAGTGCGATAAGCAGAATCTGGTTGCCACATTCCCATGAAAGTTGGTCATATTTCATGATAAAGCTCACTAATGCTTGCTAGTTCATCATCATTAGCGGGGGGGGTAGCTAATCCTACATTTTTAAATTTCTACACTTGGTGCTAATTAGCGAGAATTATCAACGATTATCAACGTTTATGGGATTCGGGTTTCCTGATGTTGCTGGTCTGAGATTGGTACTAGTAGCATGCCACCTGGATGGAACTGACCTGGGCAGAGTACGAGGGACATAATAGCCAGGGTTCGACATGGTTATGTTATGTTATGTTATATATGGTGGTGTCGACAAAATGTTATATATGGTGGTGTCGACAAAATGTCAAATTAGGGGGACGGATGGAGTAGTGGTTACCGCCATCATCGTCCCTGATCTCTAATTAGTTTTGGAGATCGCGGGTCCTGGAAGGGGTTCGATCCCGCAAAAGGGTAACCAGTGTGGGATATAACGGTTTCGGTAGATGTGCCGTTTGATCCGGATCAGCTAACGCTGGCCGCCGTCCAAGATAATTTCTGACGGCCGCGGGTTTAAGTCCCGTAAAAACTACTAGGGAGTTTTAGTGGGTATTGCCGTTGTCGGCCGAGCCCCACAGTACCGTCCTTAATTGGACATATGGTCTGCCTAAAAGCATTTCTTCCTGTTGAGTGTGTATTCCTTCCTGTCATGACGAGGTTCCAATTCCTACGTCACCCTCTTGTGGGGTTCATTCCGAACGACCAATGTCGGCCCGAGCGGAGGCAATTGCCGAAACCAGTCAAAATGTCAAATTTAATCCACCGTGACATGTGACCGTGGTTTCCTTCTCCCATCTAATCGCGGCTGCAGGACATCCCGGTCACCATTCCTCGTTTATCGTGGAATGCATAGTCCAAGCCACGATCTTCATACCATTTGTTCAGGCAGAAGCGTTTGCTATTCGATTCCACAAGTCTATCGCCGACCTCAATTTCAGCGAATAGCTCCTCATGAGCAAGGCCGCAATGCTTCAAAACCAACGCCGAGTTTTCGTCGCCAATTCACTTGAACCAACGCCGTTCCCTGCGGGAGCGCTCGCGACTTGTGACAAGGTGTAGGTGCGCGCGTCCTTCTCCATGGTGTCGTCAACTTACGCGAGCTTAGCTTTGTACGCGGGCGCGGATGGATAGAAAAGCGGTATGCAAAAAGCCGGCCTTGCATGTTCTCAAGCGAATGAGTAGTGCGGCGAAACGATTTCAGAGCACATGTACAACGCCGGAAGAGCGTCGACGAAAAAGAGCTCGGGTTGGGGAAACGATGAAATGGTGCGTTATACGACTCACGACTGTTGACCAGCTTGACCACGTTGTATAAGACGCATTAGACCCCGAGCCGCCAACGCCAACGTCCGTCGCAGGCCTCACTGTACAAACCAGCGGTCTACAACGCATCTGCAATATCGACCCTCTCGGAACCACCAACGCGACTCTCCTCCATTACCTACCTGCGGTCAGCAAACCTGTACCACCTACTCATCTCAAGCTGCACCACTTTGGCTCGCACTCATTCGGTGTCTCTGCTGCAAACAACTCACTGGGAACGACGAGGGGCTGCCGTACTGGATTTGCTTCCCCAAGATTGCGCAGAGTGGGATTGATTTGAAGGTCGTTTCGATTCCCGCTCTTCTCTGACCGCGCAGCGTGTCCCAGATGAATATTCTGGATCTTTTTAATGCGAACAGCGTCGTTCTGGTGCTCCAGACACCGGTGGGGAAGGAAACGGAGGTCGTTTTCCTCCTCGGCTACATCTCCCATTCGCTGCAAACGACGTTCACAAGTCCGTATCTGCTCTCTAGACGTTCCTATAGCTACCGAGCCCAAGTTGTGGCCTTGAGACAACCGCATGGTAAACGGCTTTTAATAGCGTTTTCGACACGAAGCTGACTAGTTCTGCGCCTAGGACGTACCAGGATGGCTCAATCGACGTACCTCTGCGCTACAGACACCTAGTGTTCGGAAGAGGAACAAATGGCAATTGCATCGAGTCTTCCGTATCGATGATACCCTCTCGCGCAGACCGCCCTCGACCTCCGCAACTGGACGCGATTATCAAGCCCGCCTCGAAAATTCTGCAGGAAAGAAATCAAGGAATGTCAAGTAACGCTGCAAACTCGGGTACTACGCACCGGCTTTGTTCACGTCTCGACCCACCGAAAACATCCGTCGCCTGGGACAGACACGAGGTAGACCTTATGCTCGGGTTGTCTGATCATGATACGAAGCTGACGACTTTATCAACGAAGACGTCCCCAAAACCGAGGAACTTAAATGTATCGACCTTCCCTTGCCTTGAACTGCCCTCAATAATAACCACCGGCTCCACCATCGACACGACCGTACCAATGACGCCGACGGGAATTGCCATACAAACTCAAAACGTACGCAAAAAGGCAAACAGACACTGGCATGAGCAAGCAAACTCGCCTTCAAGACGACACAACAGCAAAATTGAATGTCTCGAAACACGCTACGCAATGTGGAGACCGGCTGCGGAGGTGTTTTCAGGACGCAATGGAGTTGCGCCTCGAAGTCTAAGTGAATGCGGGAGCGAGACGTTGAGCAGGGTCTACTTCGCAAATGGGATCTGCGCTCGTCGATATCTTCGTCGTATCCCATTTCCAATCACCATACACCCTATACGAGGGCGATGGCTTCCTTGTATGGCCGAATGACGATTTGAGTTGGCTGTATGCGGAGTCGTTACGCAGAGACAGGCAGAGACAAATGCATTTCGTTCAGTGGGCTTGCTTGCTATCTCGCATTTGGGTTTAGTCGAGCCCTTCTCGGGTTACTGCCAACGTAAGCCGGCCAGTGCCGGGCCGTGACTTCCGAGTCAGGTCTTCTGCCACCAAAATGTCCCTACTCTGTCTCAGCGGCTCAGATGTCGCGCTTATCACCGCCAGCATGTCTCCGGACTCCCTCCAAACGCTCATGGCCCGCGTATTCTCCCTCCTGTCCGCCTCCGACCCAAACAACCCAGCCGTCTTTGCGCCGCATCGCACCTCGATCCCAATGCAAAACCACCTCTCCCTGTTCATGCCAGCACGAATGATCTCTCCAACTCTCGCAGGAACCTCAATCAAGATCGTCTCCGTGCCCACCTCCCCAACCGACATGCGTGGGCTCCCGGCGTCGACGCTGGTCCTCGACGAAGAAAGCGGTGCCGTCAAGGCGATACTGAACGCTTCGAATCTCACGGCTCTTAGGAATGCCGCTGGTATGTCGATACGGTGACCGGCTTTGGCGACGCGTATTTGACCCAGCAAGGCTCGTTGTTGTCGTGCAACCTCGTCGGCCCTCGCATACCTACGAGGATGGTAGTGTTCGGGGCTGGCGCGCAAATTGACGCCCATGTGAACATTTTCCTCCGCGTTTTCCCCTCGTTGAAGCGGTGTACGATCGTCAATCGGTCGTTGAATGAACGCGTCGAGCGGTTGGCGGAACGCGTTCAGACGCAATTTCCTCAAGTTGAGCTGTGTTGTGTTGCTCGTGCGTACTTCCTGTTTCAATTCCGCCTTGAAATGTGCTCATGTTCATGTAGATGACGCAAGCAAGCCTCAACCCGAGGCCCTCAAAACTGCCCTCCTCTCCGCACATCTTATCATCTGCGCCACATCCTCGACCATCCCGCTCTTCCCCTCCTCCTGGGTCAGCGACGGCGCGCATATCATCCTCGTCGGAAGCTTCAAACCCACCATGCACGAAGTCGACGGGACGCTCATCCACCGCGCCGTCGGTTCTCCAAAAGGCCTCCTAGTCGACTCGCGCGCTGCATGCACCGTCGAAGCAGGCGAGCTCATTGCAGCTCGGATCCAGCCCGACCAGTTGACCGAGATCAGCGAGTTGGTGTCTTTCGACGCAGTTACAGACGAACTGCTGCTTGGCCGTGACCCCAACCGCCGGCTGGCGTTTAACGAGGGCGAGACCTCCGGCCCAGTGACGATATTCAAGTCCGTGGGTGTGGGGCTGCAAGACGTAGCTATTGCGTGTGCTGTGGTGAAACGGGCAGAAGAGATGGGGTTGGGGACGGTGGTGGCTTGGACTTGACTGTCGATGGTAAAATGCAGCCCTGGTGCTGCCCACTCAGTGGGATAGCCCTGGTGCTAGAGCCTGGACTTGCATAGCGCAGTCGGAATGACAGCAGAGGAAGACAGACACGAACTCGGCCTAGGAAAGCAAAGACAGAATAATATGGTGTTTTACAAGCGTGCGTGGATGATGAGGAAAACGAGGAAAACAACAAGAACTCTACTCTACTCATACCCATCCATCTCTATATCGTACGCATTCGTATACGTCGTTCGCTCGGACGACTCGCGGGGACTAATGGCCGATGGATAGCAGCTCGCTGTACCCAAGCTTTCGCACATGGTGCCGAACTCTGCGACAAAATCGGGGTACTCGGGCTCGGGAGCGCTGCTTGCTAGTGGGTTGGTGTAGACTCGGACCGGAGCGGGCGCGGCAAATTCGACGTATGTTGGGGTCATCGGAGAAGGTGTCGTTGACCCGGAGGAAGACGAAGACGAAGGGTCTGGTGAGGATGGGTCTGGGGCCGTGAAGCGGTAACTCGACTCGGAATATGTTTGCGGATGCTGAGATTTCGTCAGAGACAATCCAAAGACAGAGGGGAAACTCACCTGGTGGGGTACGTATGTCACCTCGCTCTGCGGTACCATCGGGAGATTTCCTTGCATGCGATAATCGGCGGGAGCCCGTGGAGCTATACCCCAATGTGTGCCATCCGGCGGGTCGATAGTGTGTCTGGACAGACTGTCGTCTGCATGCACGCTCCACGGCGGCTCGGGCTCGGGGGATACCTCGAGAAGAGGAAGGAACATGTCGGTGCCTTTTTGTGAAGGCGGCTCGGTTTTCGTCCTGATGCTGAGTCGTGCACGGTTGAGGGTCTCGCTGTACGGGGAGACGCTCACCGCTCCTGGAGGTGGGCACGATGTTGCGCGACGTGCGTAATAGACCTTGTAGCGACGCGTTGCCCAAGGTGGGTAGTAGATCGTCACCGTTCCCTTCAAGCTCTCGGCCTCCTCCTCCTCCTTCCTCCGCTGCTTCTCAACGGCCACAACCCGTTCAGCCTCTCGCACAAACTGGTTCTGCACCGACTCTTCCGTCGGCGGCGGGGCCTTGCGATTGCGCGGCATGTACTTGTACCCCGGATACATCACCGCATGCTGCTGCTTCTCCTCTTCCGCCAGTATGACCCAAGGTGCGCGCTGAGCGACAGTCATCCTGCGCCACATCTGGCCAACGGCACGCGATAGGTCGTTCTGTGACTGGTCCAGGTCGCCCTTGGCGTTCTGCCTTTGTTGAGAATAATCGCAGCGGAAGAGGATGAAGGCGTTGCGTGGGCGGGGAATATGTCCAGCAGGCTGTTTACGCGCATGCGACTTTTTGGTGGTGAAGGGTCGCGGCGCGGTGGGCAGGGGAAGGTCGGCATCAGGGATAGGCGCGAGCGTTTGAGTTGCCAGTGGCGACGAGGGGTTTGAGGAGGAAGAACGCGTTGGTTTCGACGCGTCTGAATCAGAGGCACGCATAGCCAAAGCGTACCCTCATTCGGCGAAGGGAGGCCACAGAACAAAGAGAAAGGAGTGAGCAAAGTAACGTGATCGTCACGTGCGACACAGCTTGTATTTCCGCCACCACGACAATATCGCAAGACGGATTCAACCGATTCAGATATCGCCCTCGCCTGCTGTTCAAAAATTGACGGTCCATTCATGGCGCTCGGAGGCAGCAACACTCCCGAGTTTCGAAAATGTCGTCCCAAAACTTGAAATAGAGCATTAGAATCACTTCCACTGGAGCAGCATTAGCTTCGGCTACGAAGCAATTGAGACACACGCTCTAGGACTGTCCTTTCTCAGGTGAGCGCCGCCGTCTTTCTCGATCGACTCTCGGCTCAATCTCGCTGTCTTAAGAGTTAGCGACTCGGAACCACCACTCACGCCAATCCCATCGTTTGGATCCATTTGGAAGGCTATGTTGCTGGGGATGCGAGACGAGCCAAGCCAGCATCCGACTTGGACGGACAGGATATTGTCGAGCGAAGCTTGCAGAAGTACAGGCGCCGGATCCGGATCCGTTCTCCAGCAGGCATACCAACCGTAGTTGTTTCGAGCCGCAATCCAGCTCGTCTTCACTCCCGGCTCACTGGCAGTACCAGGACAACGACCGAGTCCGAGTCCTCAAGAACTCGTCCGACCCTTTCAAGTCTCGCTCAGACATACAGAGAAGTCGTCGAACTCGTCGCACAAACCAAGTCCGCGCAGAAACCACCGCGAACGCGCGCTCGATTTGTTCTCCGACGTGGATGTCCGCACGGTCGTCCGGCTATACAGTGGTGCCTCGGAACCCATCCAGTAACAGACCATGGGCAAAGGTCAGTTGCGACAAGCTTACTGTGTCTTCGTCACTCATGAATAACTCCCCAGCGATCTTGATCTTGATTCGCCCAGCTAGTCCCGTTTACGGACCCCACGGTCCAAACCCCCCCCACTAAAGGATCTGCTCGACCATCGATTGAAAGTAGGCTTTTCATTTCTACCTCCAGATCTCGGCTCATCCCGCCTACCAGTGCCCAACGCGCGTTTCGATCCGTCTTCCTTTGCTGGTTTTCGCCGTCTCGCTGGACTCGGACGTCCCCGCACAGTTCTCTACACGGAGGATGGACTCGGAAGGAGGGCGGAGGGCTTGTACGAGCTCGAGAAGGGATTTTGACGACCCCGGCCTTCAGACCACACAACGCAGTGAGTTTGCGTTTGCTACCCAATGCTTTCGCCTCTCTTACTGTAACGAACGCAGTAACCCGAACATCTTGGCCACGGACGGCTCGCTGTTATCATCAGGTCACTCCTCATGTAGTCGATCCTCGTTGCTCATTCGTTTCAGCTACAACTCTCCGATAAGTAGTCAATATGCGGCCCTTCATGCATACCACGAGGTCGACTCAGGCGACGACGAAGGGGCTGCTGAATCCCAATGCGTGCGGATGGACGGGCAGTGGCCTAGTTGGGAGAAGGAGCGATACGATGGAGGACTTTGAGCGGTATGCCGGAGGACTTCCAGCGGGGTGCTGCAACGCAAAGTAAGCACGTACATTCCTCTCCGCCGCCCTACATCCAATCTAATCAAGAGCCCAGTGGTTTCAGAAGCGATGTTCCGCAGCTGCATTCTGCGTTCAAGTTGTCGTACCCGACCCTAGTATGGCTCGTCGTCGTCGAAAGATTCAATTCGCTTTTTGAGTTTATCCGGGGCGGCTAAAGACTTTCATCATGATACTTGCTAAGTTACACATCGCGGTGAGTCTGTGTAAACTAAGCTTAGGAGAAACTATGGGAGAGACAGTGTGATGCGTAAAGACCGTCGGTGAATGTAGAGTGAGACGAATCAGAAGAGACGTGAAAGAAATAGGCCGGAATCATCCCCCACCCAGCCGTGCCCAGCTGGGAGTATATGCTGACTGCCGTCAAAGACCGCCCTGCTTGACGTCAAGCTGCTGGTGTGGCTTAAGATAAAAAGTTCATCAAAGACACCAGAAGCGATCTCGGCCGTAGCATACTGGGGTCAATCCAAAAAAACGACCGTAAGTTGAAGGTATTGCACTTGCGTGCGTAGTTTGGTTAGCTCGACCTTCGCTGGCCGTTAGAAATGAATTGTGGAAATAGGAATGAGCGTACGGTTACGATGCCCAACGATGCGGAAACATCCGACATATTGCTTGCGATCTGGGTTGTCGTATCGTGGACTTTGACGGTGTAAATTGCTTGTGCGATGTGCATTCCAACCTAGAATCTGATGAGCCCTTTGGAATCAAATGCTATATCGCGCACAGTAAATGCCTCGTGAGCATCGTCCAGGCCAGCTGCGAGTTTAGCCAGCGTTTCCTCATTCTGGCGTAGATTTCGGAGACGTTTCCCTTCCATCGGCATGGCTTCGACCGAACTGTGTATGTCGTTGACGGCACTAAGAACGAGCAGCATTATCTCCGACACGACCAGCTGGATGTGAATGCATACGCGAAGAACTGGTCGATGGGTTTGAGCACCAGAGGGGAGCCCAAGAGTAGCGGTGCGATATCGGCATGTGCGGTCAGCGCGTCGTTCATGGCCAAGAGGGTCGACGAAGCACGAGAAGCAAGGGTCGTAACCTGATTGCTGGTGGAATCTACACGCTATCGAAGAAGATCAGTTTACCGACTAGCGCAAAGTGTTGACCAACCTCAGCCAAAGACCAAAGACCAAGCACGGCACCGACGCCAGATTTGAGCGGAGGGAAGGCGTCCGTGGATTCCTTGAGCAATTCAAGGGCGATGCGAGTACCGTCGAGGACCGTCTTCAATGTAGGAGGCGACCATGGAGGGTCAGGGGGTCGACCTGGTGGGGTCCGCGCAGCAGGCCGAATATGCCTGAGCGCTGCGATGAGGGGGTGGGGCATGATTGTGGTTTAGCTCAAGAGCCACTGCTTTAAAACCATTTGGGTTTCGGGCTGTCTACAGCAGTTTGTACAGCCCGGCGGCGACTGAGTGTTGGCTGTGTCATTTGCGCGATATTAACGGCCGTGTGCTACGCGCAAAAGCCAAGTTAGGGCTGATACTTTGGCCAAGTCCTCGTTCGGAGCTGAGGGTCGTATGAGGCATATACGTTCGGAACAAGCCGATCGATGGCACATGGCACAGCTTGCTCCGAACCAAACCTCCGAACCTACTCAACAGCTACTTCAGTACTTGCAGGACTGGATTGGACCATATTTAAGTACGCAACTCTCACTGGGCGTGGCCGCCTCATTCATCAACGCCACAGCTTCCAGTCCTTGCCCGAATCCCGATGCAGTACCGCCCGTTCACGACCAAGGAGGATTTCTACCCCGGCCTCATTATTTGGTGTGATATTCGGGGCAAGGACCATGCAGCGCGGTCGTTGCTGGCGATGGGAGAGAAGGAAGAGAGACGGCAGAAGTCTCGTCGAAGTCAAAGACCATATCTCCTGGTCGCTTTGGACGAGCAACGCGAGGAAATTCACGTTACGCGCATTGTGGACAAACAGGTACGCCTTCCCGAGTCTTGGATGGGGTCTGGACGGTCCTAATTTCGCCCTAATTTCGCCGTCGATAGCCACACGACTCTTCCGAATGGGTTCGAATGGACACAGCGGCGCCTAGGTTCATCTGCACTGTACACAATAATCCTCGCTGGATCTGGGTCGGCAAGCCCGTAACGCTGAGGATGGTTTTCGACAAAAGCCATATAATGCATGGTGGGTGCTTCCCTCCCGAGTCTGCTTAACCCACTAAACGTTACCTCGATTAGCACAACACGATCCGAAGCATAACTGTGGCCGCTATCGCTGCGCTGAGGAGCACGTTCAAATCTATCAAGTACATCGTAACAGACATCTCGACTGGTGCCCTCGCTGCGCGGAGTCTCGAGAAACAGTGGCCAACACTGCTGCGACTCCCATTCCATCGGATAGCGCTCCAGTGCCTCCCGTTCGTGGGTTAGGCCCAACCCACACGCCAGCGTCGTTTCGGGACTCGTCTTCCTCGCCCGACAGCGTCATGGCAGGACCGCAGACAACAATGACTCGCTTCTTCGCGCGAGGGCGCGGTCAGAGAGGGTTCACGGATTTTGAAGAATGCATCCGTTGAAGGATACTCGATTCACGCCGACGTACCTCCCTCCGTCCTCCACGTACCTGTCGCCTTCCACCTCTTCCCAAAAGAGCAACGCCGAATCCGCCATCCCGCCTGCCCAACACGGTTTCGATCTCACCTACCTGCGACTTCAGTACTCAGTCTTTCTTTACCTGTCTTTGCGATATCCCCCGCACGATGCTCTACACGGAGGCTTGTACCAGCCCGAGAAGGGATTTTAAACGTTCCACGGCCTTGGAACTACACCTACCATAATGCGGTGAGTTTGCGTTTGTTATCCAACGCTTTCGCCTCTCTTATTATAATGACCCCAGTAACCCGGGCACCTTGGAAAGCTCGTGTGTATCTCAAGGTCACTTCTTCTCGTGTCATGATCAATCCTCGTCGCTCATTCGTTTCGTTACTACTCAGCTACTAGCGGAACTGAGATAGCCAATAAGCCCTTCACCCCGACCACCAGCCCACGGCCCTTTAATACCGATACCTCATCAAGGCTGGCTCAATGCTGGCTCAGACGACGACAAAGGTGCTGCTGACTCCCTATGCGGATGGACGAGTGGTTGCCTAGTTTGGAGGAGAAGGAGGGGATATGTTGGAGAACTTTGAGTGGAGTGCCGCGACGCAAAGCAAACATGTGCATCCCTCGCCACCACCTACATCCAATCTAATCAACGGCCCAGTTTCAGAACAGCTGCATTTGTGTCGTCATACCTATCTCGTTACTCGGCATTCAACACGTACCCGGGCCCGACGTGAGTATGAAACGCCGTCATCCAATCCGTCTGTCAAGTCTATGCTAAAATTTACGCGAGGCTAAAATTCTGTCTTTTGCTCTTTTGCTCTTGTGGGGTGTTGGCCATGGGCTGTAGGCGGCATGGTTAGACGTAGATCGATAGTCTCCCGCAGGCACCTGGCTCCGCTCTTCGTTAACTCTTGGGCGGCTGTCCCGCTGATATAAATATCTGTGCCAGAAGCGTCGGTCGACGCCGCTGACACGCCGCTGGCAGAGCCCTCTTCTCCGACTCCGTTCTCACTTTGCCAGCAGATGGACCTTGGGGGGTTAGCCACCTGCAACACCCTGTGGTCAAATTCACTGACATGGTTGTCTAGGTGGTTTTGGGACACGTTCGACGCGAAATTTTCTCGTTCCGAGGTGCAAAACGCCCTGACGCCGTGCATCGACGACGTCGTGCAGGATCTCTCCCAGCATCTTCAAGTTGTTCCCAGCGTACGGGGCAGACTCCTCGATGTGCCAGCGCTGGAGAAAGTCAGGGTGCTATTCGAACACCTCGACGTACATTCCGGCAACTCGGAGCTCATCTATGCATTCCAGCAGGCTTTAGCGAAACGGGGGTGTATCAACTATACGCTCCGGCTACGGCTACGGCTTAGTGCCGAAACCCCTGCGCGCAGTCGCCGCCGCCGAGGCAGGACCAGGGCCAGGACACCCCGAGCCGCTTCAAGCTCGTCCGCGCGCCGCTATTCGGCATTCTCCGAAACTGCCCATGCTCATGGCTGGGGATCTCCATCTCCGTCCCCGTCCCCGCCGCCACGACCACGATCGGCACCTTTGCCTTGGCATTCCCCATTGCCGTATTCACGCTCGCCGTCGCCGTCGCTGCACTCGCGATCCCCGTCGTCGTCGCCTTCGCCTTCGCTGTCGGCCCGGTCCCGTGGTCGCCAGCACCCGGCCTTGCCGCCGTCCCTGCCGCCCTCGCGCTCACCATCACTGTCGCCTTCCCCATCCTCACGATCGCAGCCACAGTCGACCTCTATCAAGCACTTGACTGACGAGGCCGTATGGGGCTGGAACGACGCGGATATCCTCAGTACGTGACATTAGCGTCTTCAAATTCGTCTCCAGCCTAATTTCGCATTTCCCAGCGGCCCACAAGGATACACAATCTTCTCCCATCTTGCAGCACTACCACGAAATGGAGCTCAAGAGGAACGACGCAGACCGGGTCATACTTCTCGTTTATCGATGTCGCTCCAACCCCAACCACAGGCCGGTCGAAATCGAGCGTCAGAACAGCTGGAACTACGCTAAGCGGTTGAAGAGGGCTGCTAGGCGGTGCGAACGTAGACTTGCTGTGGAATCAGCTGTTGCGGACACTCCGCCTGCTATCGCCATCGTGCCCGTGGCTGACGAGGAACTGCCTTTGCCTTTGCCCTCCGCCAGTGCTGCAGTCGGCTCTCATGCCCCCGGACCGGTCAACCTCGCCTTTCCTCCGCACCCAGCAGTTGGCTCTCATTCCCCCGGACCTCACGCCATTGGCCTCGAGATGTCTTCTCCCCCGCACCCAGCAGTTGACTCTCATTCCCCCGGACCTGTTCCCTACCCCGTCACTGACAAGATGTCTTATCCTCTACGCGTAGTAGCAGCAGTTCCTACTGCTCGTGAAGACCCCTCGTGTTGTTCGTCATTTCTCAGCAGACTGTCCTCCCTGAGCTGTCTCTGCACTAAATAGTAAATACTGGGGATGTTCTGTCCCTTTCCTTGGCCAGCTTGTCGCTTCACTGGTGTATTTTCCTGTATATTTATGTATCTTATAGAGATATTATTCAGTTCGCAGCAGTTTGGATTCTTCCCGATGACCCAAAGCACCGTCCTTGGGCATTAAAGCCTCTTATACCACCTCTATACGTCGTCGGTTCAAGCAAGAAACATGAAGTTGACAAGGTTTGCGCTGGATAGGATTTCTTTCTAATCTTTTTTTCTACTTCTATTGGCAGTTCATGAAGCAATTTATCAGTCAACTCCAATCCACCACCGTCCCCAACCCCATCTCTTCAGCCCGTTTCACCACAGCACACGCAATAGCCACGTCTTGCAGCCCCACCCCCACGGACTTGAATATCGTCACTGGGCCGGAGGTCTCGCCCTCGTTAAACACCAGCTGGCGGTTCGGGTCGCGGTCAAGCAGCAGTTCGTCCGTCGCCGCGTCGAAGGACACCAACTCGCTGATCTCGGTCAACTGCTCGGGCTGGACCTGAGCTGCAATGAGCTCGCCTGCTTCGAGGGCGCATGCAGCCTGCGAGTCGACTAGGAGGCATTTTGGAGAACCGAGGGCGCGGTGGATTAGCGTCCCGTCGACTTCGTGCATGGTGGGTTTGAAGCTGCCGACGAGGATGATATGCGCGCCGTCGCTGACCCAGGAGGAGGGGAAGAGCGGGATGGTGGAGGATGTGGCGCAGATGATAAGCTGTGCGGAGAGGAGGGTAGATTTGAGGGCCTCGGGTTGAGGCTTGCTCGCGTCATCTACATGAACATGAGCGAAATTCGAGGCGGAATCGCAACAGGAAGACGCACGAGCAACACAACTCAGCTCAACTTGAGGAAATTGCGTCTGAACGCGTTCCGCCAACCGCTCGACGCGCTCATTCAACGACCGATTGACGATCGTACACCGCTTCAACGAGGGGAATACGCGGAGGAAAATGTTCACATGGGCTTCAATTTGCGCGCCAGCACCGAACACCACCATCCTCGTTGGCATGCGAGGGCCGACGAGGTTGCACGACAACAACGAGCCTTCAATCATGTTGCTGGGTCAAATACGCGTCGCCGAAGCCGGTCACCGTATCGACATACCAGCGGCATTCCTGAGAGCCGTGAGGTTTGAAGCGTTCAGTATCGCTTTGACGGCACCGCTCTCTTCGTCGAGGACAAGCGTCGACGCTGGGAGGCCACGCATGTCGGTTGGGGAGGTGGGTACGGAGACAATCTTGATTGAGGTTCCTGTGAGAGTTGTAGAGATCATTCGTGCTGGCATGAATAGGGAGAGGTGGTTTTGCAGTGGGATCGAGGTGCGATGGGGCGCGAAGACGGCTGGGTTGTTTGGGTCGGACTCGGAGGCGGACAGGAGGGAGAATACGTGGGCCATGAGCGTTTGGAGGGAGTCGGGGGTCATGTTGGCGGTGACAAGCGCGACATCTGAGCCGCTGAGACAGAGTAGGGACATTTTGGTGGGAGAAGAGCTTCCCCGGCTTACGTTAGCAGTATTGGCTCCGGAAAGAGCAATTAATTTGTTTTCTTTGTTCCTCTCGTTAGCCACACTTCGTCCCTACTAAACGCACTACCGTACGCGAAGCAGCATTTTTTTTCCGTTCCGACGAATTCGGCAGCACTCCTCGCCCACCATGCCCAAGGATACTACACCGGTAAAAGCGTTCGCAGTATATGTGGTTGGCCCATTCTGAACTGCATCATAGAAGGAGATGCGAGCTATGCCAACAACGGTGGTCTACACGGGTGACCACTGCCACTTGACGTTTGAATTCGGCGGGTCGACGTCCTCCACCCAGCCAACAACCACCGAGGTCCTCACGGGTGACCACTGCCACTCGACGTTCCGCGGGTCGACCCCGCCACCGTTGCCTGCAGCTGCTCCCCCGCCCGCCTTCGACCGCGACTTCGTGCGGTCCATAATCGACAACAAGGAGCTCGAGACGGAGGTCAAATTAAGAGCGATTCAGCACCTCAAAGGCGACTGGAAGACAGTGTATATGAAGATGGCAAAGCTGGGTGACATGGTGGCCGCCGCAGTGCTTAGAGACATCATGGCAAAGCTGGATGTTGCGGAAACTACTTTGTAGTTTTCAGTCAGCGAAACGAGCTTCCGTCTCCAGTTCTTGTTACTTACTGTAATTCATCGCACTTGTACATATATGAGGCCGTGCCTGTCGATCGTACGTCTTGGGAGTTTGTATGATGATTCCTCGTTGGCGTCGTTCGTGCGGTCGCGTTGACGGTGGAGCCGGTGCAGGTCGCTTCTGGCAACGGGGGTCGATACATCGGGTATATTCCTCGTTTACTTCTTCTTCCGGTACTCTTCTCTTACAAACTCGTCAGCTTCCTGCTAAACACCGCGAGCAGAATGTTTACCTTGTCTCTATCTCGGGCGACGGCTTCGGGCGTTTACGGTGGCGGAAGATTGAGACGGCGACTAAATCCGTGCACACCCGAGTTTGCACCGTTACTTGAGCTTTGGTTTTCGTCGAACAGCACAGTTATGGACGTCGATGGTGGCAGGCGCGAGGGTGCAGTCGGCGGAGGTACATGCGGAAACAGTGTGCTTGACTTGGCTGCTGGCTGCCTTTCCAGCTGTATTGATTGCGATGCAGATTCTGTTCTTCTGAGTGCGGAGGCCCTCGTCGACATACGGGAGTCCATGGGGAACCCACTGGGTGTGGTTGTAGCGCCGGCTGGGTTATCCTGGTATGACCTAGCACAGATTAGTATCGAAGACGCCAAAAAGACATGCTTACCGAGCGAATACCGGGGACGTTGGCCGGACTTCAGATGGATCGGAGGGTCGATAGAGAGGATCCAGAGTCAGGGAGTACCGTTGGTGGTGAGCGGGAGATGCTCGGGGAACGTCGTTTTGTACTTGGTCGAGGAGAAGACGGTGGTGATGCTATCTCGGCTTCTTGAAATCGCAGCCGGTCTCCGTATTGCGTAGCTTTCTTCGAGGCGGTAGAGCTGGAGTTGACTAGAGTTGGTGTCGTCTTGAACGTGACTTTGCTTTTTCATGCCAGTGTCTGCTTGCGTTTTTGCGTCTTGAGTTTGTACGGCGTTATTGGTCCGGTCGCGTCGATGGTGGAGCCGGTCGTTATCATTGAGGGCAGTTCAAGGCAAGGGAAGGTCGATACATTCGGCGCGTCAAGTTTCTCGTTTCTGGGGACGTCATCGTTTATAAAGTCGTCAGCTTCGTATCAGACAACCCGAGCATAAGGTCTACCTCGTGTCTGTCCCAGGCGACGGTTTCGACGGATGTTTTCGGTGGGTCGAGACGTGGAAAAAGCCGGTGCGTAGTACCCGGGGCCGTGTTTGCAGCGTTCCTTGACATTCCTTGATTTCTTTCCTGCAGAATTTTCGAGGCGGGCTTGATAACCGCGTGCGGTTGCGGAGGTCGAGGGCGGTCTGCGCGAGAGGGTATCATCGATACGGAAGACTCGATGCAACTGCCGTTTGTTCCTCTTCCGAACACTAGGTGTGTCTGTAGCGCAGAGGTACGTCGATTGAGCCATCCTGGTACGTCCTAGGCGCAGAACTAGTCAGCCTCGTATCGAAAACGCTTATTAAAAGCTGTTTACCGTGCAGTTGTCTCAAGGCTACAACTTGGGCGGGGGTACATAGGAATGTTGAGAGAGCGGATGCGCACTTGCGAGCGGGAGATGTGGTCGGCTCAGGGGACGTCGTTTGTAGCCGGTGGAAGAAAACGAGGGGGGACAGTGGGCCTGATTATCGTATCAGTCCGAGTGCGGTTTGGACCTTTTCGGGCCGCCCGCAGAGACGCCAGGGCGATTCTGTCACGGTGGTTAGTTAACGGGCAGCTTGCGGAATCGACATCGAGAACGTGCCTGACCATCGGCAGTGAGCTTTCATGCACGTTGCGGGAGCTCGGTTGGGTTGCCTGCAGCATGTGTTGACACGAGCGAGCTGTGGTGTTCTTGAGGCGGCAGACGGTGTTGGTGTGAGCAGTGAGTGCATGGTATGATCATGCATGATTGTCTATTGGTCCTAGCCGCAAATTCAGTTTCGGAAAGATGCGTAAAGGTCCTGCTTACCGGCGGTTATCTCAATGCTGAGCAACTTCAGGGTAGAAGACAACGGATACAATTGCGTGGTGGCGGGAGAAATATCCGACAGCTGGGACGTTGTTTTGGACATGTACGGGTCGAGGGGAAGAGGTGGTAAGTTACTGGTAACATTGTTTTGCGTGTTTGGGGCCCGTGTCCGCAGGTCGTTGGACGGTTGTTGGTAGCGAAGAGACGGCGTGCGGACGCTTTCGGCATTGTCGAGCGCAGGGCGGCTGTGTCCTATACCGCACGGGCCGTTGGTGACGAAATGAGCGCGAGCCAGCTCATCCCCCGCACCGCCACCATCATGATCGTCTCTGGATATTCTCCTCAGCATCTGCGATAAACTTAGGCCGACAAGGTCAATATTCTGTTCCAATTCATCGACTCGCACCCCTCCAACATGGAGTTCCTCTCCGCCTTCCAACACGCTGTATGGAAACGCGGTGGAGTCCGTTACATGTTCAACCCCTCCCTCGCCAAGCAACTCCGACTCGGAGTCCGTTCGACTTGAGGCTCGAGAGCACCGCTGCCACCGCAAGATCGTACTATCATCGTAGGTTTTTTTTTGCCATACTTCCTCTTTCGAAGTTTTGCACGTTTGTTTCATGTAGGGTGTAATCTAATCTCACGGTGAACAGTCAAGTTTTTTTTTTCATTCTTGCGTTTGACTCAGGACATCGTCCTAGGTGTTGCGATCTCGGACTAGTTGCTTCCGGTGTACCGGTCTTACGACCGCTCTATTTCACCCAGGCCTTCCGTTCGCGGCTTAGAAGAAGAAACAATGGAATTGCCATTCACAACATACAGTGCTTCTTTGCGGAATTCGTTTACAAGTGGATAGTTACATTTCCCTTCCGTCGTCCCACATATCACCCTTTCCGAGTCTGTACCAGAACAGTCGGGAGGTCGGGGTTCATCAGATATTCGATCCCACCGCGTTTGACTACGGCTCTTTGGAAGGCGAAAACGAGCTCCTTATCTGTAGACTGCTCGTCCAGGAATAAGAACAGGCGGTTGACCTTCTTCAGTGGAGTGGGCTCATCCAAAATTTCCGCAGAAATCGTTCCCTGAGCGCGCGCTAGCTCAGGCGACAGCTCTTGGACGATGTCGCTGATGCCGCTACGCAAGGCGAGCGCAACGACAGAACGAGGTTTCCCGGAGAGGAAGGTTTCTGAAAACCAGCTTTCCGAGGAACATTGATTGGACTGAGTCAACCAGGAGGGACTTGGCACATACTTTACAGTTACAGTGGCCGCCGGTGTCAAGGTGGGTTCAACTTTCTGAGCTGGGCGACGCTTTGGCGGGCGTGGTGGAGGGATGCGCCGAGCGGCCACGGCCGGTGCTGGTGCCAGTGCGGGGGTCTTAGGCTGTCCCATGGGAGTGCCAGTCGTCACGGCTGCCGCTGCCGGTGCGGGGGGCTGTTGGATGCGCGGGGTGGCCAGGGGCGGGTGTGCTTGTCCAATTTTCTGGCCGCGCTCATCGGCAGGCCAGGGGTGATCGACGGTGGAGGTCTGAGTGGTAGTTTGAAGATTGTGGATCGTGCCAGGGGGTGACATCGTAGGAGAAGGGCTTGAGCCTCAGGCCTCATCGACCAAACGCGTCCTGAAGATATAGCATCCAAACGTGCACACTGCCATTCCAGGGACACGCGGTACAGGGCATGCAATGTGCATGACGGGAGAAAAAAATGAAAACGTCCGCGCGCCGCGCGGACGCGTCGAGGATTTTCGGGGAACTTGGACCCGCCTTGAGGCCCTGAGGCTTGCCAGTGTCTGGACGATACATATTAGAAAATAGCAGCCAATCGTCCGCTGACAACCGTGCAACACAGGGTGCTGTGCGAGAGCGAAGAAACAACCAGAGTTCTGAACCCGGGCCGCATCTGCGAAGCTGTCCAGCGTTCTGTTCTGGAAGTGGATTACTGTAGGACGCCACTGGCGTTTCATTCAGCTCCGAGTCGGCGATTTTCAGTGTAGATTTTGAAGATGTTGAGCTTCTCTTGAGTCTTGAGCTTCAAGTTCTCAGTGCCAGTCTAGGCGCTGCGCGGTTGTGCGAACTATCCGGCGCTGGAGGTCCCGGGCCGCCGTAGTGCAGGGTGTAAGTACGGCTGTATCGCTGAGAGGGCGGAGGCAGGTGGCGAGCGTTAATCATAACTCAATCTCGCATCGATGCACCCTTCTCGCCGCATTAGGTCGTATCATCCTACAAAAAAAATCATTTCTTCCGACTCCCGCTTGGCGGGTACACGCACCAGCAATAGAAGCGAATGTCAAGCACTCAGTACGAAGGGCGGCGGGGTAAGCTAGCTGGTAAGCTGGACTGCAATAGGAATGTAGACGCGCAGCCTCACCCGGCGCTGGAACAGCAGTCAATTGTCCGCTGACAGCCGTGCGGAGAAATAGCGCCGTGCTGTGTTTCGTCTATAATTCTCTCCTTTTCGCGAGGGCCGACAAGGTTGTACGACAACAACGAGCCTTCAATTACGTGGCTGGGTCAAATACGCGTCGCCGAAGCCGGTCACCGTGTCGACATACCAGCGGCATTCCTGAGAGCCGTGAGGTTTGAAGTGTTCAGTATCGCCTTGACGGCGCCGCTTTCTTCGTCGAGGACAAGCGTCGACGCTGGGAGGCCACGCATGTCGGTTGCGGCCGTGGGCACGGAGACGATCTTGATCGAGGTTCCTGGGATGGTTGGAGAGATCATTCGGGCTGGCATGAACAGGGAGAGGTGCGATGGGGAGCGAAGACGGCTGGGTTGTTTGGGTCGGAGGCAGACCGTGAGGGAGAATACGCGGGCCATGAGCCTTTGGAAGTAGTCGGGAGACACGCTGGCGGTGGCCAGGGCGACATCTGAGCCGCTGAGACAGAGTAGGGACATTTTGGTGGAAGAAGAGCTGACTCGGAGGTCACGGCCCGGCGCCAGCCGGCTTACGTTGGCAGACCACTCAGGCTCGAGGAGCCACAAGATGAACGAGAAAGGCTGGCTGGCTAAACAGCCTTCAACTCCACCGAGACGTGCAGGATAGTCTAAGCGGGATAGTGAGATAGCGGGATAGCGAGCAAGCCCGCTGAACGAAATGCATTTGTCTCGTAACGACTCCAACTCAAATCGTACAGCCAACTCAAATCGTCATTCGGCCATACAAGGAAGCCCTCGCCCTCGTATAGGGTGCATTAGAGGTGATTGGAATGGGATACGACGAAGATATCGACGAGCGCAGATCCCATTTCCGAAGCCGGGGCAGGACTAGGGCGGGGCTTAGTACGAAGGTGAGCGGGGAAGCGGGGAGGGACGTACATCGCCGATGGCTTGGAATATCGTCGGCCACCCTGCTCGACGTCCCGCTCCCGCATTCACTTCAAGGCCCAACTCCCTTGTCCTTGAGATCACCGCCGCCCCGTCTCCAGATTGCGTGGCGTTTTTCGAGACGGTCAAGAAATGCTGGAGTTGGGTGATCTTGAAGGTGCTTTTGCGTGTCCGTGGCTGTCAGCGTTTTGGATACGTCTTGCGTTGGTATGCCGGTTCCTCATTGGCGTCTGAACTTGCGGTTATCATTGTGGCGACTCGTGTATGGCAAGGGCCGATACACTTGTAGTGTCGTCTTGAACGTCACTGGTGTCCGTACGTCTTGAGAGTTTGTATAATGATTCCTCGTTGGCGTCGTTCGTGCGGTCGCGTTGACGGTGGAGCCGGGGTTTAGCGTTGAGGGCGGGTCGCTTCTGGTAAGGAGGGTCGATATATTCGGCGTATTCCTCGTTTACTTCTTCCGGTACGTGTTCCTTTACAAACTCGTTAGCTTTGTACTAAACGCCCCCAGCATGTTTACCTCGTTTCTGTCTCGGGCGACGGCTTCGATGGGCGTTTACGGTGGCGGAAGGTCCGAAACGGCGACGAAATTGGTGCATACCCGAGTTTGCACCGTTATTTGAGCTTTGGATCTTCCGTCTTTCTTTCGTGCAGAAGCTTGAAACAGCGCGGACGTCGATTGGGACGCGCGAGGCCGAGGCAGATGTGGAAAACAGCTCGACTCGGTGCATTTGGCTACTGACTCTCGTGTTAATTGCGCTGCAGATTCTGTTCTTCTTGCGAGTGCGGGAGACCATTGTGGATGTACGGAAGTCCATGGTAGACACTGGACGTGGTTGTAGCGCCGGCTGGGTTCTCCTAGCATAAATTGGTCAGTTTAGCATCGAAGACGCCTCAAAGCCTGCTTACCGGGCGATTATCTGGGATTTTGGTGGGGAATCAGGTGGTTAGGAAGGTCGGAAGAGAGGATCCAGAGTCGGGAGTGTCGTTGAGAGCGGGGATAGGGACGTCGTTTTGTAGTTGGTCGAGGAGAAGACGGTGGTGATGCTATCTTGCGCCGGTGTGGTTATTGTGGGCCGGGAGCTTGCATTGTGTGAGTCGTTGGATGGTAAGGGTGGGCGGATTGGACGTTTGTCGGGCGCGAGAGACGGCAGCGTTCTTTGGATAGTTAATGGAAGCCTTGGGAACGACAGCGACGACGTACGGGAGATGGTGTCTTCGATAGAGAGCTCGGAGCAAGTCCTGGGGGAGGTGGACAGAACGGTTGGGTGGCTTGTGTTGACACGAGCTGGCTGTACGGCCAGTTCTCTTCTATGGTGTCTTAAGTCGTGTAAAGACTGGGCTTTAGCGAGGCTAGCGGGCGTTTGTATCCTCTGGAAGTCGAATTGAGAGACCAGGCCTTGGGCGAACGGCGACTTCCGCCATGAGTGAGGTGGCACGTCGTGGGCAGAGACAACGTTGATGGCAGCCGAAAAAGGCAGGCGAAGGCCTATATGCAGAAATTCATACTCGGACGGCTCGGACACCACGAAGAGAAGAATCGAGATTCAGAATAGATAGGTTGGGTACAAAATCGAGTACAAAGAGTCCATGAACTCTGAAGATTTCCTCCGTCATTTGGAAGTGGAAAGAGAAGAGGCTTGGGACGACGTTGAGCCCCGCCGGCTGCGAGTGCCAGTGCGCAATATCGAGAACTTGTTCACGAGGCTATCCACCCGGCTGCGTCGCAGCGTCCCGTAATGCCCGGGCTCGCGCTCGCAGTCAGAGTCATCCTCAGGGTCACATTCACCGTCTTCCATATGCTTTGAGGAGAGAATATCGTGAGTGAGAGGAAGCAAACGCGGAGAGGAGACATACGAGGTCACGGAGGTCAGGGTGCGGAAAGGGCATGAAGCACCGTTCGCAGCGGTATGTCTTTTGGTGTTTGTTAAGAATGCGCTGTGAGGCGATGAATATACATTTGGCGGAGGGGAGAAGGAGACAGACCTTGACAATGCGCACATCGAACCGGTTGTTCAGCCGGTGGATTTTGGGGTGGGTTATCTCGTAATGCTCCTCGAGGTCAGCGTAGGTGTAGTAAGGGAGCTGGCATTCGGTGCATGCGAGAAGCATAGTTGCGGATGAGTTGGAGGGAGGATATGTGTGGATGCTGGAGCAAGAGCGGAGGAGAGTGACGGTGTGATTGACCCAGAATTTATAGCCTGGGGCTGGCGAAAGGAGAAGTGAGACCTTGTCTGAAACATCCGCAGATGCAGCTATGAGGACCTTTACAATGATAGCGGTGAAGGGACGTACCAGGCAGACAAGCCACATCCAGGAAAAACACTGCAGACTCCTCTTTGGGCTTGCTCATAGCGATAATTGGCACTGTGTTCTTGTCTAATGCGGTGCGTCTTCGTTTACGAACTCGTCGACTTCACATATTGACGTTGTCTCTGTCTTGGGACGACGGCTTCGACGGGTGTTTACGGAGTCGAGATTGGGACAAAATCCGTATGTGCTCGAGTATTCGGGCTTGCGTGACTTTTTGCAAGGTTTTGGCTTGCGCTTGAAGCTGAAGGAGCGTATGGAAGTCGATGTAGAAAATAGCGTGCTTGATTTTGGTCGCTCTCAGCCATGTCGATATCCCTGCAGATTTTCTGCTTCTTGCGAGTGTGCGAGGCCATCTGGGACGTCCGAGAGCCCATAGGGGAACATATTCGGTGTGTCGGCGTTCCACGCTAATTTTGCCATCCTGGTCCTAGCCGCTGACTGGTCAGTTTCAAATGAGAGATGTCTGAAGGTGGTGCTTACCGGGCGGTGCTGCGCAAGTTGGAATTTTGAGTGGGCAGAAAAGAGCGGATACAGTCGAGTCGGGCGCACGGTGAGTGGACGGGGATATCGGACGACTGAAAACGTTGTTTGGACATGGGTGGGCGGTTGGGTCGAGGGAAGGAGCGGTGACATTGTTTTGCGGGTTTCCGGCCAGTATGCGAGTTAAGTTGCCCAATCGCCGCGCAGGTCGTTGGATGGTATGTGCGGACGCTTTGGGCGTTGTCAGCGGGTGCTTCTGTAGATAGTCAATGGGAAGCTTCGAAAAGACAAGAACCTGGAGAAGCTTAAGGTCTCGTACCAGTGGGTTGTTGTTAAACAGCATTGTGGTTCCACGCGGGAACTGCTGGACCTGTGGGTGTAGTGGCCGCAGTGACTACACGGTGTGACTAATGCCAGCGATGATCCGACACTCCTGGTCTCGACGACGACCTGGACGGTCGGGAAGCCGGTTAATATGCTGTCCGCATTGTACATCCCTCGCGATCGCTGCCTCGGTTGCGTCAACGTACCTCGCGCCCATCCCCCACCTTACCGCACGTGTCGGAAGCGCAGTCGGAAAATTCAAGCACTTTCGATTCTCGAGGCTGAGGACGGCTCGATTCCAAAACGTCGACGACATCAGCGACTCCTTGCTATCTGTGCTAGGAATACATAATGAAATTACAGCCTAAATCAACAAACACCGAATTTTGGTACCAGTGGGTATGGACGTGCGACAACGATCCCGCCTTGATCTCTGACTTGGACATCAATTGCCCAGCTCGGGGTTGAGCAGGTAACTGACTCCGCCGCAGCTGTAGACAGCCTGCTGGAAGGCCGAGAGTAATGAATGGTTGAGGGAGTGCGCGTCGAGATAATCGAACAAAATATTGACTTTGTCCGCAGAATTCTTCGTGCTGAGCAATTGCGCGCGTACAGCGTGGAGGGGAACCAACGTGGGTGCAAGCTTTTGGATAACATCGCCGATACTGTCCATCATTGCGTACACAACGAGGGAGCGAGGAAGATTGGCTTGGAAGGTCTTCGGGAACCAGCCCGTCAGGTTGACGGGAGGAGTATTGCCCTCATCGTCTTCGTCACGGCGTTGTACACCTCCGCTGTGACCGCTCATGTCCTGCATCGCGTATTTGGCCCCGCCCCGGGACCAGAAAGCACGTTGAAAGGCGCTCACGAGGACCACGTCCTCAGCATGCATATCTAGATGACGAAAGAGCTGGTGGACCTGGTCCAACTGGTTGGCGCTGTTTGCATGCAGATCTACGAGGAGCTGCCAGTGGGGGCTGCGCTTCAAGATGGATTCGAGTTCATGAATGATGTCGTGAGCATTATTGCTCAGCGCCATCGCAGCCACAGAGCGGGGGTACCCGTCACGGAAGGTCTGCAGGAACCACCTTTGGATTTTCGGGGTAGAGGCATCAGACCAGCGGGTCCCGGATATGAGTTCAGAACGCACAAGGAGGGACTCGGAGTACTAGTCTTGGAGCTAGTCTTGGACCGCACGGGAGCGGTGACCTGCCAGTTGGAGTACTTGGATGTGGGGACAGACCCGCGAAACATGGGTGGGGAGAGCAACACGCGACTTCACCAGAGCAGGTCTACAATTATAGTCTCCAATTCTCTGCTGACAATCGTGCGCCCCATAGCGTATCCTGTGCGGCCTCAGAAGAAAACGACATGACAGGGCCAGTGATGAAACTGGCAGTACGAAATCGGCAACTAAATTTGCTCTATATGAGATTCACTGCCAACGTGTTCGGTCTCGGAGGAGTTCCCGATGAGCTATGCATCTACATGTGCTCTCCCGTACGTTTTTTCAAGTTTTTCTTCTTGCATCTGTTGAACAAAGCTTATTTGACCTTCTTACAGCAAACCGACTCATTTATCACTGCATGAAGAAGAACAGCCCCGCGGGAGCGGGAGAAGGTGAGGCCAGGCTCGTTCGGCGGCAGAACCTTCTTTTCTACTGGCCAGCGTGGAGACTATGCGCGTCAAGACTCAAGTGCAAGTTGCAACTCTTCAAGTCGAGAACGGCGGAACCGTGACTCAGGTATGCAATTCGATGCAAACAGGTCAAAACGTGGCTCCAGACGCACTAGTAGGCATCCTGCTAGCCACCCAACCCCGTTGTTTTCGTCGCTGGTCTGGACGTGGGCAGAAAGATCGCCATCATTGTAACTTGCCTACCTACTGCTTCGAGTTGACTCAATTCGGGACTCGAAGGCTACATGACGCTACAGTCCGACTCCGCGTCGTATATCTGGAATGTATCTCACGGAGCAGGATACCCACTAGCACCTTCATCGTGGACTCAGGCTCGGAGCCTTCCGACCGTCGGCGCCGCCTCCTACAGGCGTTCTCAAGCCACATTTATAGCATGGCGCTGAGAAAACACGCGCTCGCTCGATCTTGGGCGGTCCTTTCCAAACTCGACTCGGAACGCCGGCGGTGCGGGCGTCTACATTCAATACAGATGGAGTTGTTCATCTGTTAACTTTTTTTTTTTTTGGCACAATCGCGGAGTGCGTGGGCTCCAGCCACATGCATATCACCATCCTCGACGCCAGAGGCGCTGAGAAACCACGCGCTCAGGCCACAATTAGAATGCATACAAGGACGAGCCTGAGGTATATCGCCTCATTCCCCACCACAGGCGCTGAGAAAGCATGTGTTCACAGGGTGGCACTTTGACAAATGACGAGAAGTGTGGGCGTCTACTCTAGCAGGTGGGCATAGATCGCTTCACGTTGTTCGTCCGTTAACCTTACAGCAGCAGCGCAATTAACCATTGCCGCCTTGATTCATATCCTTTGCATCCGATCTTCCTTGTGTCTCCCTTGTCTCGCTATGTCGGCGGTCAATTGGAGGCTATATATGGGTCGACCTGCTCTGACGAGGCTGCATGTCTACCACTGCCGCTCTCCTCAGCCTCCCCGCCATGCAATCCCGTCTGAACCAGTCGTTTAAGCACCTGCCCGCCGCGCCCGCGTACCAGCCCGCCGCGCCCGCCCTCCAGGAACCCGCGCCCGTATACCAGGCTTCACCTGATACTCCGTCCTTGTGCGTACTGAATTCATGTCCGGAGATCATTTGTCTAACTCCAAAACTTGAAGGTGGTTCGAGCATACATTCCATGACGAATACGCCCGCTCTGTGGTTGCACTGGGATTGAGCAGCAATGCTGCTGACCTCATTCAAGCACTCTGTGCCGTCTTGGATCGCAGTCCGGAGCTCCGCACGAATCTGAGGGTCGCCAACAACAAGTTGGACCAGATCCAACTTCTATTTGACCACATGGATAAGCACGCTGAAGACAAGGACCTCCTCCCCGCGTTCCAAAGCGCTTTCTGGTACTGGGGCGGGGTTCAATTCGCAATGAAGTACCGTCCCAGTGGCAACGAGGTCAATGCCAGTGTATGTGAGCCTCCTTCGAGTCCCCCCACGGGCAACTTGACGGGATGGTTCCCGGAAACCTTCAAAGCCACTCATCCTCGCTCCGTCGTTGTGCACGCCATGATGGACGGTGTCGGCGATGTCATCCAAGCGCTCGCACCCGCCCTAACCGACTATACCGCTTTGCGCACGAATCTACACGGCGCGAAAACTTCGGCCGACAAGGTCAATATTCTGTTCCAATTCATCGACTCGCACCCCTCCAACATGGAGTTCCTCTCCGCCTTCCAAGACGCTGTATGGAAACGCGGCGGAGTCTGTTACATGTTCAACCCCTCCCTCGCTAAGCAACTCCGACTCGGAGTCCGTTCGACTTGAGGCTCGAGAGCACCGCTGCCACCGCAAGATCGTAGGTTTTTTTTTACCATACTTCCTCCTTCGAAGTTTTGCACGTTTGTTTCATGTAGGGTGTAATCTAATCTCACGGTGAACAGTCAAGTTTTTTTTTTCATTCTTGCGTTTGAGTCGGTTTGACTCAGGACATCGTCCTAGGTGTTGCGATCTCGGACTAGTTGCTTCCAGTGTACCGGTCTTACGACCGCTCTACTTCACCCAGGCCTTCCGTTCGCGGCTTAGAAGAAACAATGGAATTGCCATTTACAACATACAGTGCTTCCTTGCGGAGTTCGTTTACAAGCGGATAGTTACATTTCCTTCCGTCGTCCCACATATCACCCTTTCCGAGTCTGTGCCAGCACAGTAGGGAGGTCGGGGTTGGTCAGGTATTCGACCCCACCGCGTTTGACTACAGCTCTTTGGAAGGCGCGAATGAGTTCCCCATCTGTAAAATTCTCGTCCAGGAATTCAAACAGGCGGAAGACCTTCTTCAGTGGGGTGGGTGAATCCAAAAGTTCCGCGGAAATCGTTCCCTGAGCGCGCGTTACTAGCTCGGGCTGAAGCTCTTGGATGATATCGCTGATGCCGCTGCGCAAGGCGAGCGCAACAACAGATCGCGGATTCGTGGAGATGAAGGTTTCTGAAAACCAGCTTCGTGAGGAGCGATTAGACGGGGTCGACAGGGCCGGCTTGCCACATACTTTGTAGGACTCGGAGGGGTGGCCATGGCCGCGGATGCCGGTGCAAGGGTCTGGCCGGTGGCAGGCCAGGTATGTTTCGCGGTGGCGGGCTGAGTACCAGTAAGAGTATGCGTCGTGGATGCCATGGTAGGAGAGCCTGAGCCTTATGGGTGAAATGCGGCTTGATTAGAAATAACATCCGAACGTGCGCACTGCCAGTGTCAGACACGCGGTTACGTCGCGGTATATTGCAGGCAGTGAAGAAGACGAAAACAGACGCCCAGCGTGCGGTACGGGTCGAGGACTATCGGGAGAGTCACCTTGAGGCTTGTCTGGGCTAGATATATGCATTAGACGACTGGTCATGATATTCCAGGACACACCATTGACATTCGCAGCGAGAGTGTAAGCAGCGCAGCCGCACCCGGCGCTAGAATAGCAGCCAATCGTCCGCTGACAACCGTGCGGTAACACTGTACAGCGTGCTGTGCGAGGAAGGATCTGAGAAACGACGCCACTGTTCTGGCCCGCATCTAACTTACGAAGCTGTCCAGCGGAATCGATTACCGGCACTGTATTTTGTTTCATTGAGCTCAGAGATTTCCGGTGCAGATTTCGAAGACGTTGGGAGCCGTCGCTTGCATCGGTGTCCTTGCCGCCTGCGCGCTGCGCGGTTATGCGCTATTTTTTTTTTCGGCACATCGAAGTTCTGGATCAAGATCGGGCCGGCGTGACGCGACCACGTGATAGTGTGTATGAAACGATGAAATAGCGCGTTTCCTCAGTCGCTTGTCATTGAGGAATGGGAGTATGTTACAGTTGCCAGCGTTTAGTTTATTTTGACGGGTATGCGCAGGCTTCCACGCTCTAAACTTAAGAAATCATTTTCAAAGTCGCTCGAGATCCTTCTTCAGCGCCTACTAGTACTGCAACACCGCCGAGATATCAGACCACTGTCAGTGTGAGTAAGACACATCCATGATGCATAGCTGCAAATCATGGGGCGCTTTCACGCTATTAGATCACAGCACCATCCATGCTCATGAGCGTGAAACCAGAGGCGAGTTGACCGCTTTCAAGTTCCTGCAGGGCACGGGAAGGGGCGATTAAATTGTGAATATAGTAGAATTACAGTCAGTGTGGATCGGGATCATCCATGAAGAAGCGCGTTAATAAATTCGAACTGTAGAAGGAAAGTATAGCGATGCGAATAAGAGATATATAAAAAAGCAGATGTTGGAAAATGGACGGTTTCTCGATGTGCAAGACGAATGCCTAAGCACTTTCTTTCGAGCTCGAAGCGAGTCGTTCGGCCAGGGTGGGGTTGAGCATGCCACTGACTTCACCGCGTTTCCATACAGCGCGTTGGAAGGCGGAGACGAGCTTCTCGTTGGTGTATTGCGCGTCGAGGAGTTCAAACAGAATGTTGACTTGCTCCGCCGAATTTTCCGCGCAAAGGAGCTTTGCGCGGACAGCGGGAAGGGGATCCAGGGTGGGTGTACTAAGCTCCTCGACGACCTCGCCAACCCTAGCCATCATGGCGTGCACGACCCGGGAGCGGGGAAGACTGGCTTGGAAAGTCTCGGGAAACCAGCCGGTGAGGTGGGGAGGAGGATCGAGAAGGTCGCTTTGGTCAGCTATGGATGAGCCTTTGCCATCGTTGCGATGGTCCAAGTCCAAGCCGAGTTGTGTGGGCAAATCGGCCTTCATGATGTACCTGGCGCCCCCCCGGTCCCATAGAGCGGCTTGGAAGGCACGGACGAGGTCCTTATTTCCGGCGTGCCCATCGATGTGGCGGAAGAGAATATCGACTTGGTCCGACGGGTCGTCGCTTCTTGCACTCAGATCTGTGCGGAGCTGGGGGTGGGATTCCAAGACGGATGAGAGTTCTTCAATGATGTGTGGAGCATTTTCACTGAACGCCTGGACAACCGCAGAGCGAGAGTATTCGTTGAGAAAGGTCTGAAAGAACCACCTTTTCGGGAGTACATGCATCAGACAACGGTTCCCAGACGAGTTCAAAACGCACGATGAAGTACTGGTCGAGAGCGCGTCCACGGGCGAGCCGACAGATCGAGGCATCAGGGGCAGAGTGGAGTAGAGACGTAGGTCGACGAATATATAGTCTCCTCGCTGACAATAATCGTGCGGCGAAAATCAATGTTTTGCTCGTAAACCTGGCAAAGCGCTCAGCAGAGAGTTTTTGTTAGACTTGAATACTCATCGACAGTGGCAACACTGCGCAGTTTGCGTCCACCTGCCGGAGTCTGCAGTTGTCCGACGCGTTACTTACCTCGGCAATCGGAAGCAACCGAGGACGCAGCGGCCCATACTTGACTGTACTGTCGCCGTAAGGCGGACTTTCGAACAGAATGAGGTGGGCGGGCTGTGAACTTGAATCTGCCAGCTACCTGCCAGACGTTCAAATTAGGCGCCTGCACAGCGCCTGCACTACTCCGAGTAGTACTCGGAGGAGAGGCAGTTCTAGTGTACTTAGATGTTCCAAACCATTCGAGAGTGCGTGTCTCGGCACCGATAGCAGCACGTATGACGGGGTTTAGCAAATTGTGGCTTGAGAGCAGCGCTCAGCGATGAGGCAAGATCGATATCTCAGCTTGAGCGCTAAGGGAAGGCCGCATGGCCTGCGGTTGGAAGGTTCTAAGATGCGCTGGCCATCGTTCCATATGCATGATGCGCGGGTGCATCCTTCGACTCCGAGCGAGATGAATAACGAGATCCAGGAACTTGGCAGACCGTGACCAGAGTTGGTCCAGTATTATTGGTCCAGTCTTCGAGCGACAAGATTAGCCAGCTGCAAGCGAAGACGGATGAAGCTCTCGATGAGGTTCAAGTTTTGTTCAAGTTCGAAGAATGATTGACTCGACTCAGAGAGAAAGCTAGGAGGACTAGTCAACCCAGACACTCATACACAAAATCAACCCTGACACAAAATTGTAACACAGACACAAAACACCGGCAAGTGAGACACAATGTCACACGGTCACTCACACCTTCTGACAACTTCATCAGAGCCATCAAAGTAGCCGATGTCTGCCGGCCTCTCCCCCAATTTTTTTTCTATGTACCAACCCAAACCCTAACTGCTAACCACTAACCTGCTAACCCTAACTGAACCTAACACTAACCAGCTAACACTAACCTGCCCTCTCCCCACATTTTTTTTTTCCCACGTACCTTCCCAACCCTAACCGAACCCTAACCGCTAACCGCTAACCCACTAACCCTAACCGGCTAACCACTAACCAGGCCGCTGCGCGGCATTGAAACACCCTAACCTAACCAACCTAACCTGTGATGGCCGTTGGCAGATCCATCACTTCCATCACACCTGCCGTCAGAAGCCGCCATCAAAGGTGTCGGACTTGCGCCAAGTTGTGTCAGACTTGAGCAAAATCAGCCATCATTTTTACAATGTGTCAGAGTTGATTTTGTTTGTGAGTGTCAGACTTGAGAGGTCCCGGAAAGCTAGTGATAGTCATCACAGAATTTGCCTCGGCCTTAGCCGGGCTTGTGATCCAAAGAAGCCCCGACAAGGCGTGACAACCCTTTTGGGAAAGGTGTGACAGCCTTGGCACAGGCTGCCAACATTCGTCGACGCTCGCAACCGTCCCACAACCTTGACGCCGCCTCACAAGCCAGTCCCGACGTCTTCGAAAGCTTGTGTGACCCTCGCGACACCCTCCCAACCCGACGCAGCGACCCCCTTCTGATTGACGGCGGGCTTTCTCAAGGCGTTCTGTTTTTACATACGACTCGAAGCCAATACCGTCTCGCGTACGATACGCTTCATCGCTGGGATAAAACGCTCTGGCGGGTGTCTAGGTACGTACAGAACATCTATCTCCTTGTTCTTTCTGTCTAATCCATCTCACAGATGCCACCGACTACTACTCTGCCTTCTCATCCTCCTCCTTGCTCTTATGTCAAAGTGCCTGTTCGAGGGCTGCTCTGTCAACCCGCGCAGCACCGCAGCTTTTAACAAACACGTTGCTGGCTACCCAAAGAGAAATGCTTCGCATACCGACAACCGATAACAACCTCACCACCACGACCAACTTGCAGCAGACTGCCAGCAGTTCGTGAGGCAGAGCAGGAAATCGCTGCTCATTCTCAGACCCTACCTCAGGCTGATCCGGATGTGCGTCGCCTGTGTTTGAAGCTCTTCATTACCTCTGACGTCTTAACAGCTACCGATGCGCGATCCCACTCCACCACCGACGTTCTGACCCGTCAGCGCTTCAGCGGCCGTCTTCAGCGCAGCGCGAGGACCAAATGATCCTCCTGCTCCTCCTCCGCCTGCCCACACCGCCTTGCCTGACCAACGTTCTCCGTCGCCGACACCTGCTGAATGTCAGCCCTCGGATGAGTCGCAGCCGCCCAAGTGGTCTGCTGGGGTAGCGCCAGAGGGAGCAGACGACGACGATGGGCGTCGTCAGATGCATGGGAACGATGTTTTGGAGGAAGAGGATGCAACGGAGAGGGCAAAAAGAACGTGCCGTCGTACCTGTTGGGGACGACGCCGAGCTGGATGCCGCAGGGTTAGCCCTTTACATTGTGTATCCGTCGTTTCGATTATTCGTTATCAAAGCGGAAAGCACACGTAGTTCCTGGATTTCGCTCCAAAAAGACCCAAAAAAAAAAAATCAGGACGCGTGAAATCCTCCAATCTCCTCCTCAGTCTCGGAGATCCGGCCATAGCAATGCCAGATGGCGAGATAAAACGCTAGAAGAGGTGTCACGCTCTGTGACCCGCATCATTTAAGCCGAGCTGTCAAGACGCGCTCCTTACCTTACGACCACCATGTCCTCCGCCACTCGTTCCATCCCCACCTCCCTTCCCGCTGTTCACCACCGCGCATACACCGACCTTGCGGTGCAGATGGATTCTGACTCTGGCCTAGCTACGACCGCATCCTCTCTGCACGCCGCGCTATTCCTCGCATAGCAAATCCGCCATGGTGCATGCAGCTAGTCCTGTACCACGGACCTCTCGCGCCATCGCAGGGTGACAACAATTCAGACGCCGCCGTTCGTGCCTCGTATGTCTTCCTCTCTGCGTCATCCCCATTCTAACTGCTGACTGCGCTGCCAGTGACCGTGTCGAATACGAGACCTGCTTCACTATCATGCTCGATACATGCCCCGACTCGAACCTGTCCTCAAGCAGCTGTACATGGACTCTACAACCGATCTTACCATGGGCAGCGCTGGTCTCAAAGGTGTGTCTTCTTTCCTCACGCATATATCCACTGACTTTCGACGCCAGCTCGCCGGCGTCGCGACTGAGGCCCGCACGCAAGATACGAACAAACTCCGAGAACAGACCACTCTCCTTGTCCAACCACACGGCAAATACTTCACCCCGCGCTACGCCTTGAACTCATGGGCTGCAAGCATCGCCAGCATCTTTCGTTCGACGCCTATGCCCGTCCCGATCCCAAGTATGTGTTTCTTATAGTGCATATATTGGGCATTCATGTCTTTAAGTAACGCTTCTATCATGCTTTTGCCGTCCGTCGCTGTTGCCCGTCATCCGCCATCGTACTAACACTGTCTTTCCAGGGATCTCGACAACGTCGTCCTCACGTATGTTCTTCGTTTCCTGTCCTCACTCCGACTCATGTGCTGTGCAGTGCGAAAGGCACCGAGTTCGTCGTCGTCACTCGTCGATGCTCATTGTGGGCTGCACGTCTACAAGACATGTTGTCTTTCCCTCCGCGTTCTATCCGGCCGACGCGTACGCCTTGGCCGCCTACGATCGAATTCCTGCAAAAGTGAGTCCTCATCTTGTTTATCCTTCCCGTCGTCAAGTTCTCGAGCTCACTGTCGTTCAGCCGCCGCTCACTGTCGTTCAGCGGCGACTGTTCAGCGGCTGAACGACAGTGAGCTTCAGCGCGGTCTACCGCGACGCTGTTGCTCCCGAAGTCGACCCAAACGCTGCCGCCGAGGAGGACGATAGCGACGACGAGTTTGCGGCAATGGGCATGTCGTCGTCCTTCTTCTCCGACTCTAGAATGAGGATATGTCGATATCGTTCCATTGCTATCCGAGCTCATCGTGTAGCAGTCGTCCATTCGTTCTCGCGACTCACGGTAAGCACGCTGCCTCTTCTACTTCACCGCTGACTTGCGCGTCTTCTAGTCCGCTCCACGTTCCTTCGGATCGCCACGCTGGTTATCGTTTCTGCTCAAGTTTGTTATCGGTCCGTCTCCACCTGCAGCGGTATGTCATTTTCCCTTCTCCGCATGCTCTTCTCACTCCACACCAGTCTGCCTACATGGGTTGTACTTCTCGTGCGTCCCTCTCTCCTGTTGAAGCTCTGCTGACCTGCTTCCAGTCCCTCGCTTTACTCGAACGCACAACATTGTACTATCAACGCCTCCGAGTCTGGCTCACCGTCAACCTAGTCTCTGCTTTCCCACTTACTCGTGCGTGCTGTCGCCTCCATTCGCCGCATTGCCTGACTGTTTTCCAGATCTACATGTACTCCCTCAACGCAACTCTCTCCCCCGCTGAACCCACTGTGATAGGTACGTGATGTTCGCTACCTTTTTCTCGTCGCTGACGTGCTTCCTCTCCAGAATGCATGGAAACGCAAACGGACTCGAATCGGTGGGCTGCTTCCCTTGCATGTTGATCGCACACTGAACTCTATTTCTTTTCCAGAAATCATATCACTCACAACCTCGCAATTACTTGTTGTACGCTACGAATAGTGAATGAATTGCTTTTTAACGAATGCGAGCGAGTAATAATATTGAGTGACGCTGACAACGATCCCAAACCCCCACAACCTCACCCGGCCTGTTCGCTCTTGGGACCCTCTCATAACCCACGGGAGCCTTGACGATGTACACAAGCCTCCTCGTGGTCATGAACCCCTCACAACCCCTCACAACCCCGACAACCCTCCCCACCATCACAAGGGTCTGGCTCAGACCTTGCCTTTTCATTGAGGATGTCTCGAGGGTGACCCTAGCCTTTTCGGGCTTGGTAAGGCTCATCGGGCTCGCAAGTGGCTCATTAGGTCCTCGCGAGTAGAGCGCAGATTTCGTGATGTAGCCGATTCGGAGTGACGCGTACACGTGACAGACGCGTCTGACACGTGAGGCAAACGAGAGGATTTCCTTCAAACTTGGTACTCCTATGTCATACTGAGTTGGGTCTCTTCTGGTACGTACAAACTAAATGCGCTACTACTTAGATACTAAGTATAGTACTTCATCGCCGGCACCACATCCAAAGATTGAAGAAAGAAGTGTGGGCTCAGGGCCGCCCGCCTACATACACGTGCCTATCTCATGCACGTTCCGAGTGCGATATAGACAATTTCCGTCAAACGTCCAACATACAACACCAGCAGCTCCCAGAGCCCCCTGCATATACACAGTTTGTGCCGTTTTGACTCCCGCTGCTCCTCCGGGCCCGCGTCGAGCATGGCGTCCAATATTGCGGCCTGGGCCAAAGGATTGTGGGCACCATCGGGCACCGCAGGTTCAAGTACGTCCTCATTCCGGCACGAGGCGGGGTGCGCTAATAAGTCGCCGTGACCGTCGCCGTCGATGCGGACAGGTACAAGGTCAACATCAGCGTCTCTTCCGCCATTCTCCCCGCTGCTCTTTGAAAGTGAGAGCTCCGTAAATACGTCGCCGTTGCTGTCGATGCGCACAGATCCAGGTGGGCTCTGGTCGGGGCGACGCGCCAGAAGGTCTCCGTCTTCAGCGCCGTTCCGAGATGAAGCGGAGGGTGTTAGCCAGTCTTCGTTGCTGGCGAGGGGAGCATTTCTGAGCGGATCCCCCCTTTCTCCGCCGCTCCGACAAGACGCCAGCTGGGTGAGTACGTCGCCATTTAGCAGATATTCCACAGTACCGTGTCGCAATACAGCTTCTTGAAAGGCGCGGACAAGTTCCACATTGCCGAATTGCGAGTCTAGGTGACCAAATAAAAGGTACACTTTGTTGAGTCGGCCGTTTTCACTGATTATTTGCGCGTTGATGCTCGAGCCCAAAGCCGGAGAAAGGTCCTGGACGATATCGTCAATTGCCTCCGTCAAGGCGAACGCGACGGTGGAACGAGGATTGGAAGCGACGAAGGTCTGTGAGAACCACCTGCTGAGGATTAGACGCTGGCTAGAGCTCGCTCGGGGACGTACATGGTCAGTGGGAAGGATTAATTTCAAAGGTAGGTATTGAAGTTGGACAAGGTCGTAGAGTATACAGAGCAATGAAGCACTGGGACGCCGTTTTCCCTCCCACGAAACGTCATTTGAGTGTGAAGGAGGGGTTTCATGGAGTCCAGGAATTACTCTGTGGCATATAAGCTCCGCAGAAGCAGCCACGTTTCTAAGTGCGAGCGACAGGCGTGGTGTTTTAAGCTTGTGGTAGTGTCCGCCGCCGGAGACCACTGGAGCCCCAAGAGCAATTGGCGGGTGGTAGGGGCAGGTGTGTTGAATGACTTTTACGAGGTTCAGAGGATGACGGGCGTCTTTAACCGAAGACAACTGGGAGCATCATTCCAAACTGCGGAGGTGGCTCAAGTGCGGTGGTGGCAGACGGCACGTCGAAGGGCTCATTCATTCTCAGCGCTCGATGAATTAGATGAATCCATGAAGCGATTGACGTAAATGTGCACGTACGATAGGAGCTATACTGGTACTGAGGCAAGCAGCCCCGGCTTAACGAAGCTATCCATCCTCCCCTCTGTCAGCGGGCCAACCAACGCAAGTTGGAAGGCGCGGATAAGAACCACATCCCCACTGCGGCTGTCTAGAGCGCGGAAAAGGTGCGTCACCTTCTCAAAGTCGTTGCGTGCATGCCTAATGTCGATCGTCGTCATTCTCGGCAGGAGGCTACTCTCAGAAAGATCCCGGGCAATGTCGTCGACACACAGAGACAGTGCGTCTTTTATCTCAGAGAGCGCATGTTCGTCGTTGAAGGTATTTGAGTACCACTTGAAACTGGAGGGGACTGGTGAGACGACAGACTGCGCAAGGGAACAGAATTACTTTGGATCCAGACAAAGTTGGGCGAGGCGTATGCCTTCGGCGAGGATACCAGCCTCGGCCTCCGAGAGACTAGAGTCGTGGCTGAGTTTCTGGAAACCAATGATGATATGCTCTCGGGGTTTGAGCGTGTACACTGACCTGCAGGTCGGAAAGAATCTCGCGAGTCCTCTCCTGGCCTTCACGCGACGGGAGTGTTAGGGCTGCGGCAAGCTGCTTCGTCCCCGCCGACGTCCTGCGTACGTCGACGGCGAGCTTCTTTATCAGCTCCTGCCAGTGCGTCTCGAGCTCGTCCTCCTTCCCGGCTTTCTCCGCCTCTCTCGCGTTCTCCACCGTTCGATGGGCGTCTTGTTGCACAATCTGAAGGTCGACTGTAGAAGTGATCTGCATGGATTTAGACCTATCGCAGGGTCGCGGATACATAACGCACGCTGAAGAGCAGGTACTCATCCCAAAGACTGTTCCGAAACGACTGAAGATGGGCCTCAATCTTCCTTCTTTCAAGATATCGCGATATGGGGGGCTTCTTCACTATGGCTTTCAGATATTCGTGGATGGATTCGACGACTCTGGGGGAGGATTGGTGGTCTGTTGCACTCGCCGGGCAGAAAGACTGGACGCACTGGACGAATTTGGTTGTCTTGCTCGCATCTACCGCCCGTTCGAGCTGTTTCGAAAGACGTGTAGAGTATTCCCCGATCAACTGGATCTGCTTCGTGTTGCTCTGGAACTTTTATACACGGGTTAGATGAGGCGAGGCGCATAGAGAATGAACGCACGAGCTTAATGCTCTCCTGTATGTAAACGGCGAGCCCGAGAGCGGCCTGCAGGGGCGGGTAGGCAGTCGAGGCAGAGTGGACGGTGCGGAGGGCATCATCTGCGATGAGGAGCGCGGTATCGCTGGTTTGCGAGCGTTTCATGGCGCCCTTGAGTGGAAGGACGCCAGCGGGGTTTTAGCCCAAGATATGAACGCTGGACATCATCCCGTGCGCTTTCAATTCGAAGACTTGAAAAAGCTGTTGAAAGGTGTAAAATCCACGATACTGACGAAGCATCGGAACTGGTTCCGAGGGAAATCGCACTTGAGCGAGGGACGGATTAGTTTCAGAGTCGGAATGAAGTTTTCTTCTTCGGTGACGCGGGCCGGCCGTGACTCGACCTCATGAGGACCACGACGACTGAACTACTCTCGTTCCGTACGGCTCCCTCTTCTGCAGAGTCCACCAGGTTGCACATGTACAGCTCTACCGACTTGACGGCCGCGATTCTTGTCTTACAGCAATAGAGGAAACGGGAGAAATTGGCGCCTTGACGCTGCGCGACTTTGTAGACCACCAAGTTTGTGTCATAGATTCATTCTGGTGAACAATATTGACTAGATAATAGCCCCCGAGTCTCCGCCGCGCGTTTGGGCAGTTGGTGCGACGCCCCCTCGTTCGTCAAAACTCTCTCATTCGAATCCTAGATCGTAGTTTCCCTTGCCCAGCCCTGCCGCTCACGGTGTTCTGCCACTGGTGTTGACTCCACCTCTCCCCTCGGACGAGAAATGACGACTGGGCATGTCGATGCCAGTGGAATGCCCACACCGCGCTGCTGCAGCCCAGTCCTCCGTACTTGGACCAACCATCTATAATGTCAGACCACGACTTGGCTAGCGTCGCATTCTACTCGGATGAGGGATGGCTCTTGCAAAGGCTCGAGGAGAAATTCGACTCGACATGTAATGCGGCATGTCGAGACTACTCCATGACCCGGTTTGTCGGGTTTCTGGTGTTTATGACCCGCTAACAGACCTCAGGGATCCATACCCGTCGAGCGGCTCTCTGCTATCGTTGTCGGCTGACGAGGTCATCTCTCATCGCCGAAGCTTTCTCATTCATCACCGCCGGTACCCGTCGCGATCTCACTCCACAACTCGCACCAGAATCACTTCGTCCTCATCATCGGCTCCAGTCCCAGAGCTGCGACATCTACAGGGGGACTCTTCACAAGGAACGACCAGCAGCGTCGCCTTTCGTCAATCGATATATCTTCATTCCGGACGTGCCGTTTGAGGCGGCGGGGAAGGTGCTGCCGACGTTGAATGCGGATGGGCCGAAGCGGGTTTGGGGTGGTGGTGAGGGCGAGATGTCTGCTGAAGAAGCAAGGCAGTTGCGTATATGGAAGCGGGAGCGCGAAGTTGAAGGGGTATCATGATTCGGCTGGAGGATAGGCGCAGTCTCTGCCTCTGCGACGCAGAGTCCCTAAGATATGTTACCGCCCACGTACGCTCTCTTGCCCATCCTCCTGTACCAATCTAATCACCAAACCAGTCCACGTCCCACATACCCGGATGTCTACTCATCCCGCCATTCATCGCCTCACGCATACCCGACATCATCGACCTTTTTTGAGGGGCAGATTCATCGGACGCCGACCAAGGTGCAGAATGCTCGCGTGTACACGAGGAGCGACGCGGAGTATTTGCCAGTGCGGTCAAACGAGGTGCTCGGGATTTCATGGAACGAGAGTCGTTAGATATAGACCACAAGAACTTCTTCACGCAGGCCCTTCGTCGAGCGATTGGATCGATTTCGACATCCCGCATTTCATCAGTCTTTCCCGGCGTTGTTCGCAGATGCCAGCCTCCCGCCACGCCACTAGTACACGTTGACCTCGTAACTCCGAACTATATCACTATCCTTGTCTCCGTCGTGTCGACTCCCCGCCGCTTCTTTCCCAACACTGGGCCAACAGTGCTACCTGGCCCTGCCGCGATGGATTCTCTGGGGTGCGTCGCTGCAGGCACAGACTGTTCTCAGATTCATCCATCGCTTAGGTGGTTTCGGGACACATTCGACTCGCAATACGCTCAATCTGAGATTCAAGGTGCTTTGGCACAAAGCATTGGCGATGTGATACGAGACATGTGGGACACGCTCGCGCCCCCCATACGCATGCGTCTGAACACCCGTGATCCCCTGGACAAGGTCGAGAGACTGTTCGACCACCTCGACGCGCAGTCCGGGAATGCACCGCTCATCCGCGCCTTCCAGCATGCTGTGTCGAAGCGGGGCGGGATGGATCATATGCTCAGTCCACAGCTTCAGGAGGAAACCAGGGTGCAACTTCAAGACCAACGGGTTGCCACGGGGGATCACGTACAATCCCAGTCCCAAAAATCTGGCTCTAGTTCTTCCCCAAACAATATTTTGCTCCTTCAAGACCAACCTCTTGCTGGGCGGCCTCTTGTTCACGGGTACGTCGCTGTTTTTTTTTAAAAAAGTTTCCCCGAATTCATGAATGTCTTAGGTGGTTTTCGGACACCTTCAAGGAGGCCTTCTCACGTCCTTATATTGAAAGTGCATTGGCTGGAAACATTGTCGATGTAATCCAAGACATGCCAGACACCCTCTTGCTCCCAATACGTGAGAGTCTGGACCATGCTGAAAGTTCATTCGAGCAGGGCCAGGTACTGTTCCGCCACCTGGATGCACAGTCTGGGAATGTGGTGCTCGTCCATGCCTTTCAGCAGGCTATGTCGAGGTGGGCTGGTGGAAATTCCTATATGCTCAATCCGCTGCCTAGAGAGGAAACCAGTGTGCCCCTTCAAGACCAACAGTGCGTTGCTGCAAAGAAAAATGTCCTCAAATTCATCCATGTTTTAGATGGTTTTTGGACACCTTCAAGAAGTCCTTCTCACGTTCTTATATTGAAGGTGCATTGGCTGGAAACATTGTCGATGTAATCCAAGACATGCCAGACATCCTCTTGCTCCCAATACGTGAGAGTCTGGACCATGCTGAAAGTGCATTTGAGCAGGGTCAGATACTGTTCCGCCACCTGGATGCACAGTCTGGGAATGTAGAACTTGTCCGTGCCTTTCAGCAGGCTGTGTCAAGGTGGGCTGGTGGAAACTACTATATGCTCAATCCACTGCTTAGTGTGACATTGCAAGGTTGATGGACCAAAGTTGTTGCCTTATGTATATAAGAATTTTGTCTTTACTTCATGATGTGATTGTGCGGTTCTGTTATATGCATTAAAATCAGCCTGCATATATCACCTATACTGTAGTAATTAGACCATAAGTTCAGGGATTTTTTTATTTTTCGTGTCCGAAGGCCGAAGAATTTTCTGGGGACTTATTATACTCGCAGGTCCAAATGCCTGAACAGCGAGTTTACGGTGGTAAGTAGGAGCGATTAGGGCTGGTGTCACGGTCATGTGAGGGCCCAGACTCGGAGATGAGTCACTCGCTCGCTCGCACGAAAACTTCGCGACGCGGTCATTTTAATTTTGACCAACATTCAAGTCGTTCGTTCGTTCGTTCGTATGTAAACGTGCCCTACTTCCTATTGTAGGTACTAAGGCGTGTACTGTACTGTTACTGTACTAGTAAGTAATGCACAAGAGATTTGTATGTAGTAAAACATGTAAGGAAGCAATAATGATACAAAAAAAGAGTGAGTCTTGTAGTAGTGAGTGACAAGGGATTCAGAGGTATCGACTCGGATATCGTGCCCGAAAGAAAAAGAAGACCGAATACAGTGCGGGTTTGGGAGTTGGGAGTTTGGAAGTGAGTGGCGCAGCCAGCCTGAGATGCGGGTCCAAGTGAGATATACGAATTACGACCACGTCGTCGGGCCAAATGTCCCCGTCTCCGACACCAGCAGCGGCACGCCCATCGCGTCGTTGGTGTTTATCCACACGTTATTGCCCCACCAGTCAAGCGAGATGCCGCCTTTGGGATACTGCACCGCGAAGAACATGACCACCAAGCAAAGCGCGACGCCAGCATCGAGCGCCGCTGATAGCACGTAGTTGTAGCGCATCCACCAGCGGAAGTTTCGGCGTCGGATGACAAAGTTGAAGATGAATCCGGTGAGACCTGTGTGTGTGTTAGGGAATACGTGGATAGATAGATAGAAGAACGCACCCCATGCAGCGTAGTTGTACGCCGAAGCAGCGGGGATCGCCCCGACACCACCAAAGAAAACGGGCATGTTGACGTAGCGCCAGTACGATAACGGGTAGCGGCGGGCAAGGAAGTAAAAGGGGAACGGGAGGAGAGCGCCGACGAGGAAGGCGTAGAGAAGCGGATTGTACAGTTGCCCATGGTTGAACAACCTGCTGGGACCGATACCGCCCCAGATAATCGCCGCCTGCGCGAAGACGGTCGTCGACGGACAAACGAAGCTGTCCGTCGCATCGGGCGTGCAGATGCCCTCGATATTCGAGAACATCCAGCTCTGGACACCAGTGACGACGAAGCAGGTTATGACACCCGCGACCATCTGCACCGTGAAAATCATGCGCGGCGGGATCTTCATGTAATGGCCGAGTTTGAGGTCGCCAGCAAAGGCGACACCCTGCGACGTTCCCGCGAATGCAATGGCCTTGAACACGATGTTCGCGACCGGCCGCCCAGGCAGCGCGTAGCCAGCAATCATCTCCTCGACGACCTGCAGCTGGACGCTCTGATTTGTAATGGCCTGGAGCATGGCAAGCGGGATAGCGGCAACGGTTGCGATAATAAGTGCGAGTGCGACGGCCCAGATGGGGAGCTTGGTGGGGAAGATTTCGACGGCGATGACGGTGAGAATGGCGGAGACCACGCCGACGAAGAGGTACCAGGAGTAGGGGACTTCGGGGTAGCGCTGCATAAGCCGCGAATGGATGTCACGCTCGTCCTTGAGGGTGGTGCGGAAGCGGCGAACGATGTCGCGGCCAAACCAGACTGAAGGATTGTCAGTGAGTAAAAAGAATTGGAGGCGGAAAACATACGGAAGGTGTGCGTAAAGATAGCACCGAAAGCCGCGAAGGATACAAAATAAGCCATAACGAGACCGGCGGACATGAAGAGAGGCGAGTAAGCAGCGTACAGCTCGGGGTCGAACTGCCCATCGGCCCCAAGAACGGCGGAGATGTTGTAGGGGAAGCCCGTGTTGTCAAAGGTAAAGTAGGCGGATAAAGGAAGGTAGGCCGTAAAGAAAGCGTTCTTGACTGTGCAAGTGCGAATTAGACGACGTTTATTGAAAGACAGAAACGAACGCACAATACATGATGGGGAGAATGAACCAGAAGCAGATGACGATGGACGCAATCGTGTTGGCTTCGGACCACCACTGAGTATCAGGTTAGCGATCAAACTCGGAAGGACGAGAGAGAGAATAAACTGACTGGTGTAACGAGCGGGCTGCCGATGAATGAAATCATGGCCCAGTCAAAAGTCAGCACACTCATGCCGAGACCAGTATTCCCGCCAAAGAGAGCATTAACAGTCGTGTTCGTCGGGGCGATCCAGCAGACTAGCGAGTATATGTCAGACGATAGCATGCAAAAGAAAGGGGAAGACGACGCACTCCATGTGAAGACACTGAGACCGGTGAACAAGAATCCAGGCACCCAGTACCACACAAAGCTCGCGAGACAAACAATGAGGAAGAACCGCTCGCGGGGCATGTGTCCGCGGTCGCGCTTTCCGTAGTGCTTGTGCAGGGTGTTGAAGAGGGCCGAGTTGACGAGGGCGCTGGGCCAGATCATTGACGAGGGCCAGACGACGAATTGGCGTAGCATGCCGCCGAGGGAGAAGCCGAACATCTGGGTACCGAGGACAATGAGGATCTGGTAGTTCCAGGGAAGACTTTGGCCGAAGAACTTCTGCTGGGTGGCGAGGACGTCGGTTGCGTAGGCGCCTGGACGGAGGTCAGATGTGGGGAGGAGATATTTAAGCAGGGGGACGAACCAATGTAGGCGACGTTAAGCATTACGGTAATGCAAACATGCTCCTTGATGTTGAAGGGACCGGGGTTAAACGACCAGACGTAACCAAGCGTCTTGAACTGCTGCGAGGGCAGCACCCACTCGAGGAACTTGCCCATCGGGAGGGAGATCAGCTGGCCGACGATTCCCGTGATGAAGACGGACGGGGCTGAAGCAAGTGAGCAAGAAGAAATAAGGCGAACGCAAGACGCACCTCGGAGGTCGAAGACTTGGTTAACGGCAGCAAGAAGAATGGTCAAGAGGATTCCCAGGAACCACCTAGTCGAGATGAGGGGGAAGAGGTAATAATGGGATAGAAGACATACATGCGGAAGGTGTTGACAGGCATAAGAGGATCGTCGATGCTTGAGACAGCGGCACGGACTTCGGGATAAGGAGATTCGCTGTAGATGTATTAGACATGGTATAGTCAACAGCAGGCGAAAGACGCACTCATCGTATTCAATAGCAGTAGAGTTGCGCGACTCGGGTCGAGATGGAGACGAGTATCTATCAGACGCCTCGTAGTCCGTTTCGGAAGAAGCGTAGCCAGTCTTGCGGTCGTGGCCCACGGACTGGAGGCTGATGGGCTTCGCGTCGGAGCGGCGTTTCTTCAATCCACTCAAGTCGATGTTGGGGTCGTTCAGATGGTCGAGCAAGTCGACATCCTCGGGTACGTCGGGGACGGAGCGGCGCTGGCGCACATACTGCGGAAGCTCTTCGGAGGAGCTCGTGTATGGCTTGAGGTCGTCGTCCATGGCGTAAATGCGTGAAGGGTGGGTGGGGGCGTCGCGGGAGGATGGGGAAAGGGCGAGGGCTGACGAGTCTGTTTCATTCCTCTGCTTTTAATTGTATCGCTCGAGCCTTCTCAGGCCATGGACGCCGACAAGATTCGCCATCAAAATGGTCCCCAAAAAGGAAATTCGACAACAACTGGAGACAATTAGGACAATAGCACGCAGACTCGAGCGGCCCATGCGTCGACGTACCTTATAGGAGTCATATCTTTCGTGCATTAACGGACGTAGAGCACGGAGGAGATTCGAAATGAACAGCAGAGAACCCGTAGCTTCATCGACACGAAAAATGCACCCAGACTGCAACCACGGACGGTGCAGGAAGGAAGGGGTCCTCGTGAGGAAGCGATGAGCGTCGGACGACTCGATCGGTTTGACGTGCACACAAAAAGGTCGCCTCGACACGATCTGAATTCGGTGATGGCGCTCGCGTTATCCTCTTTTGTTGCGGGTCCAAGCCAATATGGGCTGCTTCTCGTTTTTGTGAGAACAATGGGGAGGTTATATCGCGTCGCCACGCTGTCCAGCGCAAAATTTAGCGGGTTCTTGGGGCGTTTAGGGCCGGATGGGAACCGATTGGTGGGGTTTGGTGCCAGCCGCGACCGTCCAAAGGAAGGGAGAGGCCGAGTAGCATGCTGGCGGAGGGAGCAGAGGAAGTACGACGACCACTGCTGGCGGTGGTGCGAGGAGAAATCTAGAGGAGCACTGGCAACCAGTCACGATCACATGTTGTTACACCTCTCTGTCCCCGACTGCGATCACCTGCTTCAACATTTTCAATGTACTCGGCGGGTTGGCGCAGGTTGGCTTTCAGCTCAACATTCTGCAAGCGGGCTTCTCCAGCAAACACTCTGTACTCGCGGTTTTGCTCCACAACCACCGGTGCCAGCCAACGGGGTAACGTAATACTAAACGGAAAACCCCTTTTCGTGCTCCATCATTCTGGGGATTCGCAGGCTGCCAGTCGCCGCGGTATCCATCTCAGCAGCTTGCCTTCCCCTCCCATGGCCTCGGACGCCCCAGAGCTCGTCCAATACAAAGGAAATTGCCATTGCGGCGGCTTCATCTTCACCTTCAAAACGCCAGAAATCAAAGAGGCGAATACATGCGACTGTAGCATCTGCTCCAAGGTGCGCACTCGATATCGGATTGCGCAATTGCGATCGCATTGATAACTTATAACTTACAAGCTGGGCATTAGAACGGATATTTATGGGTTCCTCTGACTGAGGACAGATTCGAGGTCGTCAAGGGCGACGAGGATACCAGCTTGACGACCTATGAGTTTGGTAAGAAGGCAATAGCACACAAGGCACGTCGTATATCTCGTCTACTGCCTTTTCATTGCACTCATATCGCGGCGCTAGTTCTGCCATGTCTGCGGAACGTCAGTTATGGCGCGTACCAAAGACCCCAACGTCGCCAAAACCGTCAGCGTTCTCGTCAATGTGCGTACATATCACTGCCCGCCCATAGCCAGCCATCTCATTCCGCGCCCACCGTAGATCCGTACCGTTCAGCGAGGAATCAACTTTGACGCGCTCAGACCAGGCAAGGTCTTCAAGGGCTCGGCGCTAGGCAAGGCGTACAAATTGCCCGAACACGTTCCGCCAGCCATCGATCCCGTTCCACCCGGACTTCGTGTGTACCACGGAAACTGCCACTGCGGCGCAGTCGCATTCTCCCTCCTGAGCGAGGAAAAAATCACGCGGGTGACGGAATGTAATTGCAGTATTTGTTGGCGGGTACGTCTCGCTTGATTGACTATCGCCATCGACGAGCTCATCTCTTGACAGGACGGCGCACTCTGGACCTACCCCGACCGGAGCGCGCTCAACTTCCGCGGTCTCTCGGACTCCCTTCGAGAATACGGCTTTGCATCCAAGGCGGTCACCCATGGGTCTGTTTCTTCCTCCGTTCGAATCGAATCCTTGATTTATCTCCCTCCACGATAGATTCTGCAAAGTCTGCGGCGTCTCGATGTACGAGCACTTCATCGGAGACGGGACGATTGCGCCGAACGTGCGCACGATGGGAGAGGATGTCGATCTCAGTACAGTGAGGGTGGGGAGGGTGAACGGAAAGTATCTCCCGACGTCGTACGTACCTCCGGTGTAGGGCAGTTAGTTAGAGAGGGGACAAGGAAGTATATGTACTTGGGAGCAAGGACTCGGAGGACAACTGCGAGGAATCAGAATTGGGCATTGACATAAGCAGAGGTGTATGTTAAGAGGACGCTTATTCCTTATAATTAACTTGAAGCAAGCAACGCTAGGATCACTGGCACGATCACGCTTGCTTTCTAAGCGTAATCCAAGAACTGTATGTATGCGTTGTACGACTTCAAGAGAGCATACAATAGACTCTTCTTCGCGCAAGCCCGACACCCATTCGCCCAAAGTTCGCTCCGAAACCCAGACAGATTACTCGCCGAGTGCATAAGAAAAGTCTCATATAACTATAAAATACACATTTCATGAGTGCCGATATACTTGTATACGTATATGTTATGCGATTTGCTGTTGCTGTTGCTTTTACGGTTACCGTGTGCGCAAAGGTGGATACATGTATGTATAAGTAACTGCAAAAAGGAAGACGAAGAAATGGGATCCAAATGGAAAATCGTAATGAGAGAGATCGGAAAGCAAATGGCGAACGGGGGAGAGGAGAGGAGAGGGAAGCAGACAAGATGTACATCAGCGGCGCTTGCTGGTTGCGTCCAAATGGCTCGGTGCGCGTTCTCCTGAAAGGAATACAAGTGAGGATAAAACACCAAACCAAAACGGGGTCGAAAGGCATCAAGGGTAATTTTGGCTCGATTGTCGAAGTGGGTTTGGGGTCGATGGGAAAAGAGGAGCGGGCGGGGGACTTGACGGCCGACCGGGCTTGCACGGCGACAGCGCAGAGCAGAAAAAGACGAAGGGGGTCGGGGGTCAAGGCCAAACCCCGAGCGCCAGTCCTATTGCGCAGACAACGCCCCCTTGGCAATGGCGACGTTCTCTCCAAACGGCAATTGCGGCGACCGTACTTGCGATTGCAGCGCTTCCTTTGCTGGCGCGTGTCCATGTGTGTAGGCCTCGACGACCGGCGCGAGTGCCATAGGGATATCATTTTCGGTGGGACGCGGTGAAGGTTGATCAGACGTCGGGTGAGAGCCTGACCTGTAGCACAAAACGAGAACAAAAGCAACATAATAAATAAAGCGCAAACGGGAGGAAGAAAGAAGAAAGAAAGAGAATCGGGATGAGACGGCTTGGGGGGTTGAGGAGGCGGGAGCACGGACCGTCGGCGCTTGGTGTAGGGCATGTCTGGAGACGTGTTGCTCGACTTGCTTGGGCCCTGAGAGTAAGGGTGAGACAGTGGTCATTGGGGTCGATCGCGAGCCACAAACCTTTGGGCGTTTTCCAGCGAGCTTTGGCGGTCGTTCGCCAGGGTCATACACATAGTCCGGCAGGGCAGAGCTTTACGAGAGGATGTAATCAGTCCGGTAGATGGTGCCTCTTGAGCGCGCTGCAGACCTCTTGATATGTTGGACGACGATGCTCATTGAGCCTTCGTCGAACTTTTCCCAGACCTTGACAAGCTTGGTGAACTCTTGTGTCGGGTACGAGATATCCAGTTGTCGAGGGCCGACCATACCAGCTGCAGAAAAGCGTCAGCGAGCCACCCGACTGACGAGAAGCGGACAGTACCTTGCCTCGGCTCAATCATGAGTCCGATATAGAATGTGGTGGAATAAACGACCCCGCCCCCATCCTTCTCATCCATCTCCTCCTTCTTCCGCCTAAGAACCGCATCGGAGATCGTGCCTTGCGCAACCTGCCGCACCTCCTCGTCCGAGAGACAGTAGAAGGTTTGTTCGAAGCCCCTGGTGAATGGATGCGCCAAGGTCAGCGACTCGACGAACTCTAGCTTCATGACAAGCTGTCGTATTCGAGACTCCACAGTGCCGGCCCTAGATGAAACTCGTCAGGCATCATCCACTGATATTGCCGGAATGCACACCATTTGAGTTGTAGATCCGGTTTGCCTGTCGAGGCGATGACCTGGAGATAATATCGATACTTGTGGAAAAAGTCGTGCTTCGCAAAAAGCTCGGCCCAAGTTGCTTTGCCGACGATTACTCGGTCGACAGTGTCAGCAGCTAGGAATACATCAGTATGTGAGCGAGGGCGGACCGGGTACTATACCTTTCTTGAATTCCTCCGTCATAATCGTCTGAGTCGACGCGGTGACGTTATGAGTAGCGCACATGGCGGGATACGCAGGCGTAATTATAGGCATCCTATGGGACTTGTCCGCCGGGTAGAGCTGTTTGAAGGTGAGCAGGGGTACTACAGGCAACGAAGCCAGCACCTTGGGGTTCCACACACGGACAACTTGTAATGGTCCTTCCTCGATTTGTTTTAGCAGCACAGGTTGGGGCCAGGACCTAGGCTCGGCGTCGGACGGACAAAACAACTCCAAGGAGGGGCGGACGCACCATCGGAACATAATAATGAAGAACCGGCTGACGATAGCACCGGCAATAGCATTAGGATATAGCTGACATATCCGTGCGACGAGCATTGCCCATGCCACGCCGCCCAGAAAGCCGTTGACATTGGAATAGATAGCTCGTCCTGTCCCGGTCCATGAGAGCCGACGAAATGAAGACTATGCCACGTACGTTGAGCCCATAATTTAATACACCTCAGCGAGTCCCGGAAGACCTGCACGTTGGGGACTAGCCGTAGAATTTCGTCAGTTACACGGGAGCCACCGAGGCTCCGGATACATCGCTCGTCAAGGTTGCGTAGAAGGGTGTCGTCCCGTAAGGACAGGTCGTCCGGTATTGAGGAGAGGGCGAGGCGGGCCATGAGGAAATCCAGGGGTATGCCGGAAACTTTGGCCTTGATAACCGGGACATATGCGTCGGGAACACCCTGCACGAGGGTATGTCAAAGAGCTCAAATGGACGGCGAAGGTCAAACTCACCGAGACTTCGGTAGCCTCGTCCATCTCCTTCAGCATCGGCTCGAAATACTCGAAAAAGTCTTCTCGCGAGACGTGTTTTGGGACGACACACAATGTGTCGATGTCCGACCCAGGACCGTGAACGCCAAGTCGGTACGAGCCAAACGTGAAAATCTTCCCGCCCGCAGCGTTGGCAGCAGCTTCTGTGAGCCCCCGTTTCGTCGACACCTTGCGAACAAACTTTTTGACGAGAGCAGCGACGCGGCCAAGGACGAGCTCTCTGGAATAATGACGGGTGTAAGCATCGCCGTGTCTCCGACAAACCGGACGGAGCTCACCTCATACGCGATTCCGCCTGCGACTCGAACACATTCTGCCGCTTAAGCTCTTCCATGAGCGTCACCGTCACCTCTTTTTCGCGCTCGTTCGACTCTGTCGTCGCGATGGGCGGTGTTACCCCGAGAAACCTGTTGTCGTCTCTGAGGAAGGAGCTGGTCGTTGGAATGGGCGTCGCCTCGTACCCTCTGTCGGCTGTCATCCTGCGTGTTGGGAGCAAGCCAGGGACGTTCGTGGTGGTGCGGAGCCTCGTAAAGTCACGTCGCGTGACGTCGGCACTGGGGTTCTGGAGAAATTCCCGCGAGAACGCTAGAGCTGGTTATATAGACTAGGAATGTACATAGGTATGGTCTAAGTGTGTCTGGTATCGTGGTTAATGCGGAATATGCTAGATCTAACGGGGTATATCGTCCCTGCAGTCATCTAACCCTGCTCAACATACCCAGGGCCTTTCCCACTCACGACTTCCTTGCTCATGCCATACAAGCGTCGTTGCTCCACGCGCCTCAGCATCCATCGGCGGAGGAACCACGTTAGAATGCCAAAAACCGCGAGACCCGCAACAACGCCGAGGGCTGCACCCACCGTCGACGACGCACAAGATACCATCGATGTCGACGACTGGTCCGAACTCGCTATCGTGGACGGCTTCCCTACATACGGCCAATAGTCGCCACCTTCGGGTGGGAGCACACAGGTAAGCGACGCTGCATCAGCGATGAGCTGGAAGTCCGACTGGAGGGAGCAGTCCGAGGTAGAGCTGTCGTAGACGAACGGAGCCGGGGTTGGGACTATATCCGTCGCAGAGCAATTGGGTCCAGAAGCGCCGATGAACGAAGTGTTCCCGAAGAGGACGTTGTTCTGGACTTGGAAGTTCCTCGCGGAGCTCACGGCAATACCATAGCTGAACGCGCCGGAAAGTCGATTGTTCTGGACTACGCCGTTGTAGCTGACATTCGGGGAGTAGCGGTCGCCGAACCACGTTTTGGGCCCGACAGCAATGCCAATTCTTTACAAATTAGTGTGCGGTTTCTGCAAAGTCGCATTCGTACTTGATAATGGCGTCGTATGTGTTGGACCCTTTCTCGTCGGCGTCTACGTCCCGACTTGTCGCAAAGCCGCCCATAATGATGTTGTCGCGCACCACAGTGTCGGTGTAGTTCCCGAGCCACGGCTCGTAGTCGACGAGGTTGATGCCGCCCAGAAGAGTTTGCTGAAAGAAATCAGCAAGAGTCGTACAGGTGGATTGCTTCACGTTTGTTATCCAGATAGTGTTGTCGTATACCTGGGTTCCAGGACTTCCAAATAGCACAATCCCGCCGTCCGTCGGTCCCACGATCGAATTATTGCGCACCACCGCATTCGCGCAACTCACGCTGATTCCATCCGCCCACTCCTGGAACGTATCCACGCCGCACGGCCCGATATCGTTGTTCTGCACAAGAACACCGTCGCAGGTAAACGGACCCTCGGCAACATGCAGACACGACCAGCTTCGGGGATCGTACGAGCGCACATACTCGACCATCTGGTTCGCATTCCCGCCCCCAAACTCGATATTCGCGCCGCCGCTGGTCGGGGGTGCCACACCACGCGCGCCATTGACCTGCCACGATCGATAAATGCGCTCCACGTTCCACCAAACGCGTACCTGGACGTTCCTCAATACTATCCCGTCGCAATCCGCGCAAGTTCCATCGATGGCGGTCGTATGCCCCGAGCCATTAGCGACGGGCCCGTTTACCGTGAGTAGTGCGCGAGTGTTGTCGGTTGGGTAGCCCAGTGTGCTGATCTCCTGGTTGGGAGCGGCGAAGTATATCGGGCTCTGCAGGACATACTCTCGCTTGGGGCAGAGACTGACAACATAACCAGGCCCAGAAGAGTTGAGTAGCGTGTTAATTCGGTCGACGACAGTGTTTGCGGGGTCTGGGTTGACGCAGTCGGTGCGACGGGACAAGGGTATCTTTCTGCAGTCCACGTTAGTCGTTGCTGCTGGATGTTTTTAATCCTCGCCTAAAGCCGTGTCGTGAATGCATCGTGAATATGGGCTGGCGGCCGCAGGCCGAGAGAAGGAAGGCGGACCGTGCCGGTGGTGGACGTTCAGATCAGCTGGGTCACCGTGGCACTGACTGTGACTGCTGTCCTTTCTCCCAACCGGAATACTTACCAGACCGCTCATTCATCCTGTCTCCAAAACTAATGGCTTCACCGGCACAGAAGCGTTTCTGATTCTCCGAGTCGGCGAAACAGATATTCGGTCAAATAGACACGACGACGAGAGATAACTAGTAAGGTCACTGGGCGTCGAGATTGTACAGAAGGAACTAATATGAGTTCATGCAGGCACTGCGTAGATCGGGGGACGCGCTCGTCCATCATGCAATTCGAACTCAAGACTTTCGAAGTCCAGCTCGCTGACGTTCATTGTGCGCACATTCAGGGCCTGACGCAGAGCACGGTTTTTACCTTCATCGTTCAAGCCAATGAAGCGCTCGTAGATGGCCACCCCGCAGACTTTGCAGAACCTAACAGTCTCTTTAAAAACATCTCAGTTGAGGGAAAACTGAGAGCGCACCCGTGATATGTACGCTCCTTCCCAAAGGTATACTCGGTAACGAACTCTGGGACACCGCGGAAGGTGATATCGGCGGTGGGGGGGTACGTCCAGGCCACCCCGTCCTATACAAACCGGAAATCTGTCAATGCATAGCAGACTCTAAACCATGAACGCACACGGGTGCAAATACTGCAATTGCACAGGCACGCGTTTTGAATCTTATCCGGGTGGATGAGTGTGTAGGCCATGGCACCGCAGTGGCAGTTTCCGTGGTACGTGGTTGCGCCGTCTGGAACTGGTTTACTTGGGGTTACGGGGGCTGGGAGTTGATATGCGTCGCCCACTTCGGAACCTTTGAAGATGTCCCCCGGCTGGAGGGACCACACATCGATGGCTTGAACGGCACGGATCTGTGGTGGGTGATGTTCCGTGCTTAGGTTGGCGGAATGAATAAAGGCCTACATTGACTGCGACAGCGTCTGCAGAGTGGCGGCCAAACACAGAAGTGCCACAGGTTGGGCAGAACTAGGAGCATTGAGATTTAGAAAAGGTAATATTTGCAAATCTTGAAGGACCTTGTGTGCGAGCGTCTTCTTTCCGAACTCATAGCTCACAAGAGTCTCATTTTCATCGCCCTTCTCGACGACAAAAGTCCCCTCGCTGGGACGCTGCCAGATATACCCATTCTGCAACATTCATCAGGTCAAGCCTTGTCTCAAGCATACCGCTGACCTTGAAGCAAATGCTGCAATCGCACTCGCTCTTCTTAGTGATCTCGGGGGCCTTGAACGAGAATCTGAAGGCACCGCAGTGGCAGTTGCCTTTGTATTCGACGAGAGCTGGATCAGACATGGGCGTTCGGGACAAGAGGCGCGTATCCGACGGATTGAGTATCGAGTCACCCATGGGATAGCAATCTAATGGCCGACTCAAGAGTCAGAGCGGCCGTAATTACGCTTAGAAAGTACGCGTGATCGTGGAGACCGAGAAGGAAAACAGGCATCCGCTAGAGCCGTTTGTATCGTGAGCACCTATCAATTTTCTGGGCTATTCAGGTGATAGAAAGTAACCAGATTGTGGTTGAGTTGCGTCTAGTCAGGCCGCCACCGCTTCGTCGACGCACGACTGAAGTACAGAGCGCTACAAGTTTTCAGCTACAAAATATCGATACAGCGCTGATGATACAAGAAGATCTAATGCCACGAAGCCCAACCGGGGTACATTTTAGCCTTTCACAAAGCAAGTCAGCATTCTTCAAATGGCAGTGGCAAAAACGCACCAAATTCGACAACTCCGTCGCCTCCTGGATCAAGATCTGCACCATATTGCCCGTCGACACCTCCTTCTCCGTGAGCATATTCGGGCGCTCCTTGGCCGTCGTAGGCGTGTATAAGCCCTTGAGCTTCCGCTCGATAGGGTTGAGCGCGTTCTTGCCGAGCATGCGCAGGTCGACCGAGGGCTTGACGGCGTTCCGGCGCGAGGGTTCGCGTTCCAGCTTACGCTTCTCGTCCTCCCACTCGACGAGTGGGTCATGGATAAACGCGTCAAGCACGCTCATAAGCGAGTCCTTGTTGTCGCGCAGGAGCTGCAGCGTCACTTCACAGGCAATGCGGAAGACGCCCTCGACGCCCGTAACGCCCAGGCCATCGACGATGTTTTGTGTGAGCCGGAACGGTACGCGCTCGGGTGTTTCGAGCGTCTTGCCCTTCTCGAAGAGGCAGTTGAAGTCTACATGGACGACGTCTCCGGTGTTGATGTCGAGAAGGATATTCTCGCAATGGCGGTCGCCGAGACTGGACAACGGTCAGCGAAGACACACATCTGGCTGGATATGCGCTTACCCGAGGATGAATCCCACCATGGACATAACTGCTGCGGTCCTTCCGTATGCCAAACGACTGGCAAGCCATGCTGACGGCTCCGGGAACATCTCGATAAACCAGTCGTGGAATACCGGCGGGAAGCTGTTGCATGCATAAGTACAGTTCGCATGAGAACACGTCAAAGACGTACAGAGCCAAAATCTTGGTCTTGAAGAGCTCGCCAGCCTCTTTATCGGGCATCATCTTGATGCGAGCGAAGATATCGTTCATATCAGAGCTCTGGGGTTCATATCAGCTGCATTGAGGATACAGGAGGATACGACATACCCAGCTCTTGATGCGTCGCGTGTCGTATCCCTTCATGAGCACCGGTCGCAGTGGCGTTGTGTTGGGCACCCATTGAATGAAGCCGCATTCCTCATTGAGCGTGACGATGCCATATGTACGAATCCCTGCGGTCGTATTCATCAAGGCAGGCCGTCACTGGCGTATAAAAAACTCACTCAGTTGGCGGCGTCGAGACTCGGAGTTGGCCTTGAGCAACTTGTTGAGAATCGCATTAAAGTCCATCAGCCGCGCATCCTTGCGCAAATCATCCTTGGGCTTCCCGAGGAACATGTATATTTGACCATTGCTCCCTTTCATCGTGATCTTCCGCGGCTTGGCGAGAGAGCGCATAACCTCGATCTCGTCGAAGAATTCTGGCACGATCATGAATATAATATAACAGAGAGCAAACACCACGTACCTTCGAAGGTCGGTGCATTGGGCGGGAACGGCTGGTGCTCGGAGGCCAAGGACGATGTTGGCGGGAGACTGGCGGTGAGGGATTCTTGCAGAGGAATGATCAGGTCGGATTTGCCCCGCTTGAAAAGATCCGGAAAGGTCTTTTGCATGCTGAGCTGCCGCACATCGCCGTCTTGGTCTCGGATGTAATAGTCGCACAGTTTCAAAAGCTGCAGCGTCATTTCTTGGCATTCATTGACGAGACGAGCGATTCCTGTATGCGCCGTGGTAGGGTTGCTCTAGATAAGAAACGGTGAGTCGAGAATAGTGAAATTCAAGCAACTCTGACCACGAGCTTCTGCAATATCTCTGCGCCTCGGCTCCGGCGCTGAACTTTGGTGGATTTGACGACCGAGGTGAACAACCAAAGGGCCTGTTTGGGGTACTCTTCCAACACACGACCGATAAGCCGCGCCAAATTCTTGTACACGTCTTCGTTCGTGTGCCCCACTCGGGAGACGATTTGGGGAAAGGCGGTGTACCACTACTGAGCGGTTACTACTTTTCAAGGACGTGGATGTGTTGGTCAACCTTGTACACAGGCGCGTCTCGAATGATCTTGGAAACGACGTCGTTCATTCGCTGGAAGGTCTGCTGGGTAGACGCTTTGCGATCCTCTCCGACATCGAGCCAGATGGTCAAAAGTCGAGGAACAGTCTGATAGACGTATTTCGACCCATTCCGGATGGCGCGCGCGAACGACTTGACGGTCGATGCGTTCATACGGAGTCCCCTATACCGAGATGAGCAAAGAACAACAAATGAAAAACCCAGACAAACCGCAAGGCCTTGTCTTCTTTAGAAAGGTTCCGGTAGCAGTCGTCGTGGAATCGGCCCAAGTGGAAGTGGCAGCTCTCCCAACTTCGGCCAATCAGTCGCAGGGAGTTGATCAAGGCAAGACTCACTCTGGCTGCAGCTCCGTCGACCCAAAGAACGTATTAAAGATGACCTGAGAGTCGTATCGCTCCGATTCGTTCATCCACCGCGCGCGTAAAACTTGAGCCTAACCCGAGATCTAATGGAGTTGCAAAGAAGAAGAATCGCCTACCTTGGCTTTCATCAGCTTCGTCTCATCGTCTTCTTCAGTGAGATCCACAACATCCGGTTTGTCGTCGATGAGTCCGAGCATCCGCATGGAGTTCTCCAGCTCTTGAAGCGCGCGCAGTGGTTCCCCAGTCGCTTTAACCAACTTGGCGCTTTCCATGAAGGCAAAGTTCGCATTGCTTTGCCGCGCCTGTAGCATCGCGCTATACGCGGTTTGCCACTGACCGGCCTTGCGTGCGATTTTGGCACTCGCCAGCCATGATCGCCCAATCTCTTTGTTAGATATCTGACCAGGTGTCGATCTGGAAGAGAAAAGGTCGATAGTTTATCGAGTAATGACGGAGGTACGTACATCAAAGCGAAAGCAGTCCGTCGCATACTAAGAATGGGTTCCCGAGCTCGGAATGTCGGGAGGGTAGAATCGAGCCTTGCCGTGAGTGAGCTATGGAGTTGAGTGATTATCTGGTGCCGCATTTGCGAACGCCTTTGGGACCCCGTCGGTAGCGACTTCATGGCGTTGTAGATGAGTTCGAGCTCGTGCGTGCGATGCAAATCCATGACGGCCTCATAAGAGCCGCGATATCCCCTGGGACCGGCTGCAGTTATGGGCATACCCAACACCGAGCGGGCAACTGAAAGTGAGGACGAGATGGCGGCAGGATCCTTGGAACGCATAGCGAGCAAGACGCGGGCCATGACGGTGGACGAGTTTTGCGTCTTCGTTCGATCGACTAGGTCCTGGACGTCGTTCCAAGCTCCGACCATCCAGGCACTCTCTACTTGAAATCCCGCAAGGCTTTCCTGCCATTCGGGATTGCGTGTAAGAACGCCACGGACATGAGTACGCAACGTATCTGTTCAGCGTGAGACGATGAGCTGTGCGACGGTGGTGAACGTACCGTAGTGACCCAAATTACGCAGGCAGCGGAGGAGACCAAGATGGAAGTCAAGGTTGTCCGGAGATTCTTGCAGTCGAAGTTCCCAGCAGCTCTGAGCCGACGTCCAATGACCGGTGCTCTCGTGTTGGCGGATCTTGTGCTCCAACGTTGGCTGGAGAACCAGCGTCGAAATGCCCTCCATCCCATCCGGCTCGTCAAGATGAGAATAAATCTCGTGTAGTCGCTCGTAATACTCGTTGAGGTCCTTGGTCCGTGCTGGTCGTGATTGCACAGTCGCGATTTGCCACTCGAAATTCATTAGCGAACGAGCATAGGCCTTGCATTTGAGCGCAGCCCGCGCCATGAGATGTTGGTCGATATTGGATAGAATGGAGTCGACGCGCACGAGCTGATCTTCGAGCTGCGTGTTCGCTGCATGACGTTGACGCTTGAGTTCGTGTTTCCTCGCGCCAACTTCTTGGCGAACGAGCCGGACCCACTTGTTGAGATGGTCGAGGAGGGTAAATACGACCTGAGCGAAACGTCTCAACACGCTTCAAAAGTTTGTGGATGTGACCGACCTGTGCACTCAGAAGCTTCTTGTCATCTGTGGACTGGCTGTTCTCATCCACTTGATCTTCGAGAACGACTTGTAGCTCATTCCGAATGTCCGACGCATCGTCGCCATTACCAGACAGGATGACGTTCAAGACGAGATGCGGCAGTAAATGATGGGCGACAATAACGTCCTTGTTCCGTACAGCTTGGCTAAACACCGCGAATATCGCTTTCGCAGTCGTACCCGTCGTTCGAGAGATTAAATGGAATGTCCACCATTGCAGCCACTCGCGATACGTGGAGTAGCACGGATACAAAGGGTGCGTCAACGGGTAAGCTGGGGTGGCCTCTTGAACGAAGCGACCCTCGAGGAGCGGCGCAGCGGTCTCGACAACGTGCTTGGGCAGGTTGTTCCATCGATTTCGGACCTTGACAGGGATGGAGGTGGTATTTCCGGTTCCAACTAGGGCAGGCGTGAATCTGCAGAACTTGAGGAGCTCTTGGATGCAATATGCCAGCTGACTCTGGTATCGTATGTCACTCGTCGAGCGGAATGCGCCGACGAGGACATCTTGGATCACATGAAGCACGAATGCGACAGAGTCGTCGTCGTTGGTGAAATTCGACGTCATGATCATCGTGGTTCCACTGCCGCCGATTTCGAATCGATCTGGGTCAACAGCTCCCAGCGCGCCAATGCACTCGAACGCCAGCATCCGCGCCGCCTCCGCGCCGTCCCCCTCCCGAGAAGCCGCGGAAAATAAAGCGGATAGTATGTGCCCAATGAGCGGGTCGAAAATGTCGCCAGATGCCAGCCCGCTAACGAAGTCCTTGCGCGCATTGAGCATAAAGGTCTTGAGTTCTCCGAGAGACTGTATCGTGACGGTGAGGTTATCGCTAACAACGCGGTCGAGAATTTTTTGCAATTCCTCCTCCGGCGACCATGACGCTCGAAGGCGCTTCAATCGACTCGCGACTTGCTCCAGCTCCGGGATGCCGTCGAGATCGACGATTTCGTCGACGTATGACCCGAGTTTGAGGCCGCATTGGATGACAATATATTCCAAGCATTTTCGGGCGAGTTCGCGGCCGGTGGGTGAAAACGTTGACCACGATGCGACAAAGGCGGCGCTGGTTGGACCAACGTGGGGCCCGATGTCTTTGGGCGAAGGCGTCGAGAGAAAGATAAGCCAGCTCTCGAGCGTGACTTCGGAGAGCTCCGGAATGCTAACCATAGTCTGGAACGTGGCCATGATCTATGCTTCAGATGAGGACGTGGCATTCTGGGAGCATCAAGTTCTTACCTGCGGTGCTACATTGCTTATGCCAGGCCCGATGAGCTGGACTAGCACCCCCAGACTCCTGAGAATCCTGCGCTTCGTCACCACTTCGATCTTCCCTCGTGCATCGCGCAGCATGTTGTTCACGTCGGAGACGACGCCAAGCATGTACGTCTTGAGGAATTTGGGCAGGTCCGAATCAAGCAGGTCGTCGTCTCCATTCATCATCGCTCTTTCCACCTTCTTCAGCGCAGGAAGAGCCTGCATTCCGATATCAGCTTCATAACACGAGTACGAGTCGCACGTACACATTCAGCCTTCCGAGGGTCCTCGTCGCCCAATGCAACGACCAATTGCGCGATGAGCTGAACGATCGAGCTCTTTACGACGATGTGTAGGTCGATCGCCGTCTGGTTCGCCGAATCTCTGAGCACCTTCAAGAGGCACGTCAGACCCTTGTCCGTTGGTCCGTTCCCGGGGAGTAGGAACAGATGCGCCAGAATTTCCGCGGAATGTCGGAGGAGAAAGACGGACGGCTTGTTGCGAAGGATCCGGGCGATGTCCTCCATGACGCGAATCTCGCAATGCGCAAAGACATGGGGCAACGTGCGTGAGAGGGTAGTTTCGATGAAGTCCTTCGGCCCAGTATGCAGAAGGCGGCAAGCCTCCACCAAGAGCTCCTGTTGCGAACACAACCGCAATACGAGGAACGGGGCGATCTGGTCGAAATGAGGCAGGCAGAGGGCGTAAACAGTCTTGTTGTAATGCTCGGCGATCGAGATGAGCTGCAGAACCATAAGCATCTGTAGACGAGCCCGGAAGAGTACCCACCTGCATAGAAGCAGTGCCTCGGAGAATGGGATTAGAGCTCCCAAGATGGGCCATAAGGAACGTAAGGGTATGCCCAAGAAGTTGGAAATGCTTTATTCTGGGACGATGCTGAGCAACCAAAGGAGTCATCTACAGGTGCAAACTCACCTCCCGATGGAACCAATGGTCACAAGAAAAGTCTCCCACACGGGCGCGCTCTTGTCCTGCAGCAGCTCTTGAAATTGATCAAAAATACCCGGGAGCTGCAGAACAGCGTCTTCGGTTTTGTTCACGTAGAGTTCGATAAATGCAGCGAGTGCAGACCTAAAGGCGCCTTAAGTTCAGGCCTTCAGTATTGAATATTGTAAATTCGTACCCAGCAGCTAGTCGGACGTTGCGATCCGGGTCTGTAGTGCCCATCCAAACGAATACCCACGACCGATCCATCAGCGGGCGAGGCATATCGCCGCAATGGTGGTGCATTCCAGTGGCGAGGACGTTGAAGGCACGGCGCTTGACGGGTACAGTAACCTCCTTCTCCGGTCCCTCGAGGAAGCGGCCGACGAAGGTGACTACGGTCTCGAAGGAGAGTACGTTTCGGCCCTTCGGATGACGATACTCCTTTGAAGGTTCGCAGCCTCCCGCTATGCACACAAACGTCGCCATCTTATCCACTAGCTCAAATCGCGAGGAAGCGTCGGAATACATGATTTCTCTAAGAAACATCAGCAACGCATTTCAGCCCAAAACAACAAGCCTACCTAGCAAAACGCGAGTTCACATCGTCCAGCGCGCGCTGGGCATAGACCTCGTCTGGCAGTCCCTCGTCCCCATCCATCCAGTCTATCGTGAGTGGGAAGATAATGTCCTGCGTGAGCTCCTTGACCTCTTCGCGCCAGTTGGACTTTGGGGGCGGGCCTTGCCGTTGTTGCGCCAGCTTTCCAGCGATATCCCGCCGCACACTCGCCCATTCGAGACCGTGTGGAAGGATCGGTCGGAGGAGACGTAGGAGGTCCGCAGGAAGGTGTGCGACGCAGCAACTAATGTATCCGACGACAACAGCCTGAGGAGGATGAGCGAGAGCCGCAGCAGGGAGAAAAACACGCGTACTCTGTAGTCGGGCGCCATCTGGACCCAGACCTCGGAGCTGACCATCGAGAGAATCTCCTTGATGTCTTCGATCGGAGGAGCAAGGAACGAGTCGGCAGACTTGAAGACGTGGAGGATTTCCGAGTCGATGTCGTCCCAACCAGACTTCGGGCCGTCCATGAGACGATACCGCATGAGTCGAAAAGGGAGGTTGGGGATACGGGCGGCGAATTGGACGGGCAGGCCGACCAACTTGATCAAAGTGAGGACGCGCCGTTCGAGGGAGGAGGCGCAGAATGGAGAAGTGCAAAAAAGAAAGGTCTGCGCGATGGAGTCTGTAATGTGTCGAGCGACGTCAATGGTGGACCAGTGAGAGGTGAGTGGCGGATGGACGGCTTGCGCGATGATGGAAAGCGTCGTTCCGACAAAGGTTGGAATATGGTCGGCGGACTCGAGGGTTACGGTGAAAGACCGGTCGACTGTGTCCTGTGCGTGGATTAACAGAGGAACGGAAACAAGATCCGGGCACATACGGGGCTGCCAGACGGAGGAGTCTGCGCGTCGCGTACGGGAGTAGACGCGAAGAGGGTGATAGCGACGGGAAACTTGAGCGTGGAAGAGCGGGACAAGATTTCTGTATGGTAAATGTAGTGAGGGAGCAGTGAAAGCAACGGTGAAAAACTCACCAGAGACCACGCTCGACGATTCTAACAGGATGCCTCGCATCGTCATCCAGAGTGGCACTTTCGCCTCCGCTACCGTGGCCTTGGTGCTTCCCATACTGCGCAGGACATAGACCGCGGTCTCAATCGCGTCTTTCTCGAGCTCTTGCGGCGTCATGGCCCTCGCTTCGGTATCGACTTCTTCGTCCTGCCACAACTCGAGTAAAATGCAAAAGTTGAGGAGCCTCGCAAATATGCTTCGCGCGAGCGCCGGGTTATAGTACAGGCTGTCGACGCGATAAGACGCGAGCCGTATGACCTTGAGGGTCCCAACGACGAGTTTGATCTTTTCCTCGAGGACGTGCCATTCGACGAAGGTGGTCGGAGAAGGAAATACGGCAAGAAATTGGTCGGAAAGACCGCTAACAACGCCCACGAACTTTTCTTTCCGCTCCTGCTCCAATGGATTCGGGGTGTCGAGCGTTACCGCGAGCTGGTCGAGGAAGACGAGGAAACTGGTGGGTTGGCTGTCGTTGGGATCCTGAAACTCGGCGACAGGGAGTGGGGCGGGAGAGTCCATGTTTTGCTCATTGGGATGAGGAACGCGACACGAAAGGTCGCGAATTCGCTGCTGGTCGTGGTCAAGAAAGGAATTTGGTCACACCATCAGTCACGGCATTCCTCGACGCTCGTTGTGAACGCGTACTTAATTCCGCACTGGTCCCTTGGCGCTGAGGACGCAGGTTAACTCGGCCGTTCGGCATGCGTACTAAGCTAGGCTCAATCTTCAAGTCCCTTTTTTCAAGTTCTTGGTTCGCAATGCCCGCGGTCTGGGATAGTAGCTGCCAAAAACTGAGAGCATGAAGACAGCGACCATTCCACTGCCAGCTTCAGCGACCCTCTGGTCGGGTCAGCTCAATCGTCCTTCGCGCAGCTGCAGTCTGCTCGATACGGAGCGTCAATTCGTCGTAGCTTGGCGACAACGGGAACACACATGGATGTTCTGGTCGACCCAGAGCGCTGCTCGCGATCTCCGTGCCAACACTTTTTGTGTCCTCATCGGCGCCCTTGTCGACATCTTCACCGAGCCGCGCCAGCGCCGTCTATTGCTAGAACTATGATCATCGTGATTGCCCACTGCTTGGTTTCCAAGTACTCTGGAGACTACAATGCACTCCGACTGACTGGGCGGCTTCTCCGCGCCTGCCAATAAGATTCATCACAGATCGTGGATTTCCACCACGTTATTGTATACAATCACCAACGAGCCAAGTTCTACCACTTCCGCTTCCTCTGATAGACTGCCTTACATATATTTGGATCGAAGGGTTTTTCCTCCTCGTCCGCTTCCTCAACAATGTCCGCTCAGGCCTTCGATCCCCACCTATGGTGCACCCATATCCCTTCTAGTAAGAAGGGTAGAGTACCCTATTCTACCCTTCTTACTAGAGGGACTTGAGGTGGGTTCCCATACCCCCGCTAGCTGAGGATCGCCGTTGGGGCCTTTGGGCCATTTAAGGCATCTACCGTCACCATCACCATCCATCACACCACCCCGCCCATCACCCGTCACTGTCCAACACTTGAGCTCATCGTTGTTGACGACGTCGACGGCGGTGAGCTCAATTTTCATGCAATTAATACGAAATAAATTGTAGAATATGTAGAAAAAAAAGGCGCATCACTGGGGCGGGCCGCCCCGACGTCACATCGTGTGACATTCATCCAAAAAGGGAAATGGCTTGGAAAACATGAAAAATAATCAGCGCGCCTCCTCCCGCCCCCTCCCACCCCACCCCGACGTCACACATGTCACTGCTGCCATCAAAAATGGAAAAGTTGCAGAACATCTTGTAAATACACCCTGTACAACCGACATTGCAGTAGGTGCAGTATTCATCGAGATAATTGATTAAATGACTTTAACTCAACCTAAAAAAAATAAAAGGTAGCCAAACACTTACAAATACTGCTGGTAAAGGACGCACATCAATATCTGCAGTATTGACAGAGATATGAATAAGTGTCTCTAACTCAACCACCGAAGTAGATGTCACGCAAGTCATTAAGTGTCTTTAACTCAATCTGATTCAAAAGGATACCACCAGTACATAGAGCTACAGCTACTCATTCATAGACGAATTGCCCAGTCTGTCTCCCGACCCTGCCCTTAGCATGACTTGTGCCAATGCCGTATGTTTCAGATAAATGGCTTTAACTCAACTGATCCTGGTTATAACTATATAGAGCTCGAACCAATGCTCGCGTCTGGCTAGAAATGAGCACCAGGGGTCTAAGTGATCCTTCAAACACTCTAAGCAGACATGGGAACCACAACTAGTAGGGATGCAAGGTAAAATCATTAAAGAGCTTTAACTCAATGAGCTCACCCATATTGTACCAACGGTTGCTGCCTTCACCTTGATATTTGGTAGAAATGGAGTGCAATGTCTTATAAACTATCCAAGTAATTTCCTTCTCTGTCCCTTGCTTCTAAGACAACATATGGCTGCACCTTTACCCCAGATGTACTGCTGCTGAGAGCCTCATCCAGGGGCTCTACCACTCAGTAAATCTGCGAAAGAGGACATAATACCTGGTGCTTGATTCCCACCAATACTCAAAGGCCTACACTATGAAACCAATGATCCCTGAGGAACTTAGATTCAGGGGCATCATACAGTATTGTAGCATCCATCTAGCCGATAAGCCAGATCTACATCAGATTTAGTAGAGGACTGAGCCATCCACTGTTCTAAAGCTCCTCACGAGTGTCCAAACCCGCGGATGTTTGCACAGGTACCCGTGGAAAAAACCCGCGGGTTTCAAACCTGCGGATACAGGTACCCGTTTCCCACGGATGCCACGAGTACAGGTATGGGTTGAGCAAAGTCTCGCAGGTCATTTGCAATGTCATCTCCCTATGTAAACACATTAAGGAGCGATTAGATTGAACAACTCAGCTGCAGGGAATGTTCATCCTACCCATCTGGCATAGTAGGACTGCTATGGACCTATAACAACCTGTATTCAGCCCAAAAACCCGTGGGTTATCCGTGCAGGTACCTGTATCCGCGGATACAGGTATCCGTTTTCCCACGGATGGCAAGAGTACAGGTTTGGATTATTGGTGCTGAAAAACCCGCGGGTAGAGTACAGGTTTAAACCCGTGACACTCGTGAGGAGCCTTACACTGTTCTGTATAGTATTAGATCCTGAGGAATTTTTGCCAGGACGATATAGACACCTGAAAACTCAGTCTTACAGCAGTCATATCACCAGCTGTGTTGTAGGTAGAGATTAGCTTATGAGATTTCCTAGAAGATGTAAATACCCTCTCATTATCCCCCAGAGGATCTGACTTGAATGTGCATAAATCTGAAAGGGGAAATAGATCTATGTTTGCATAGATAACACTGATTAGGGCTTTCCAAGAGATCCATTGAGGCTAGGAGGCTGATTTAAACACTCATAAGTATCCGCTATACATACTTACAGACTCATCCTGTTGTTGTGTGGCATAGGTAAGATAAAGTTCTGACCATGGTTCTAGCTGAGACATGAATATTTCACTGTAACACCAAACAGTGTCTTTGGTTTATCACACTACTCACCAAAGGCTCTTGCCAAAAACAGTGGTTTGTAAAGGTTATGGAGATTGGTTTTGACATTTCCAAGCAGCCTGGAGACCTACAGTGTTAATAGACAGGACACTAGGCATTCTGCTGTTTGTTTGTTGAGTTAAAGACACTTAATCAAACTCAATCTCCGGTGCATGGGATCTCTGAGACAAGGAACTTATATGGGATTGGAGGAATCCTCAGATATTCCCTTCTAGCCCTTGAATCAACCTCCTAGCTATTACGGATCTCGCAGAAAATGCCAATCAGTGTTATCTATGAAAACATAGATCTTACCACCAGCTGCCAGCTACTCAGAGTGAACTCTGATCCTTGGGTCTGTTGGGAGTGGGGAATAACCCAATCCCGGAATAACAGAGCTTAGACTCATAGGTGTACTACAGCCTACGATATAGACACCATATTATTAAGTATCTCTCTAGCCACAGCACCCTGTAGTAGTGTGCTATACATTCACAATTGAAGAGAAGGACAGAGGATTAGAACCTCTGCACACTGACATGTAAATCGCCTTTATCCACTGAGTGAATAAGACATTATTGGGTGTCCTTTCACACTGTGATGAGCTGTGCACTGGGCCAGAGAGAAGGTCTGTTGAGCCAGGGTTACCTAGGATAGTTGGGTGCTAGCAGAGGGCCTCTTATGCGAAATCTCAAGGGCAATGGCTGACTGGTCGGGGTACAATGCACAATGTTCACCGATTGAGTTAAAGCTGTTATTTATTTGGTTTTCGAGCTACAGTTTGCAGCCATCCACATACACCACAGGTTTAATTCTCTCCCAGAAGGTCGGGAGCATACAGGCCTCTCTTACGACCAAATTACAGGCTAAACAAAGCAGTGGTTGTGGTATAGATTGTGGTATAATAGTAATGTTGAGTTAAAGCCATTTATTGAAAACACACAGCATTGGCACAAGTCATGCTAAGGGCAGGGTCGGGAGACAGACTGGGCAATTCGTCTATGAATGAGTAGCTGTAGCTCTATGTACTGGTGGTATCCTTTTGAATCAGATTGAGTTAAAGACACTTAATGACTTGCGTGACATCTACTTCGGTGGTTGAGTTAGAGACACTTATTCATATCTCTGTCAATACTGCAGATATTGATGTGCGTCCTTTACCAGCAGTATTTGTAAGTGTTTGGCTACCTTTTATTTTTTTTAGGTTGAGTTAAAGTCATTTAATCAATTATCTCGATGAATACTGCACCTACTGCAATGTCGGTTGTACAGGGTGTATTTACAAGATGTTCTGCAACTTTTCCATTTTTGATGGCAGCAGTGACATGTGTGACGTCGGGGTGGGGTGGGAGGGGGCGGGAGGAGGCGCGCTGATTATTTTTCATGTTTTCCAAGCCATTTCCCTTTTTGGATGAATGTCACACGATGTGACGTCGGGGCGGCCCGCCCCAGTGATGCGCCTTTTTTTTCTACATATTCTACAATTTATTTCGTATTAATTGCATGAAAATTGAGCTCACCGCCGTCGACGTCGTCAACAACGATGAGCTCAAGTGTTGGACAGTGACGGGTGATGGGCGGGGTGGTGTGATGGATGGTGATGGTGACGGTAGATGCCTTAAATGGCCCAAAGGCCCCAACGGCGATCCTCAGCTAGCGGGGGTATGGGAACCCACCTCAAGTCCCTCTAGTAAGAAGGGTAGAATAGGGTACTCTACCCTTCTTACTAGAAGGGATATGGGTGCACCATAGGTGTCGATCCCAATCCCACCCTCGGTAGGCTGTTTGTCCGCGTCCGCAATCTGCGCTCACGGAATGATACTCCAGGCGCCCTGCTCATCGGGACCCTGTGCGGTGGTCAGTACTCCTTGCAGCCATCCCAGTATATCTGAGAAATCCTCCATTAGCTATTCTTTACGGCGTCACGACTATGCAGGGGAGTCAGCTGGCAATCCTTTCTTTCCACCCGTCAAGTCAGCATGCAGGCCTATATTTATTTCACGCGTTTCCCGGACGACCATTGGATGATCAAGTCCACAATTTGCTTCATCTGGTATTTTCTGAGGAACCTACCGCAGGTGTCGTCGAGCTGACGCACCGGATAGGATGGCAGAGTCGGCTCACGTTGGCGCCGTCTCGCATACGCTGTATACCCTGATTGTCTTGGACTACGGACACCCAGAACGTCTGCTCGAGCGCCCCCCTCGTTCAATCATCGGCTACATCTTCCTCACTGTCTCTATCGCGGTCTGCGGTACGTCCCCCAACTCAGGCTCAGGTCCCTCCAACTCACCCACCCGTAGTCCAGATATTCTTTGCCTACCGAATCTACATCCTCTCCAAATCCCGCATAATTCCCTTCATCACCTATACACTCTCGTTTGTGCGCTTTGTGTTGGGCACATCCCTCTTCGCCGTCGGCCTCAGCGTGAAATCGGTGACGGAGTTCGGCACCAAGTGGCAATGGCTCGGAATCACGATGTGGAGTCTGAGCGCGGCGGAGGATGTTACAATTACCGCGACGCTGGTGTACTTGCTGTGGCGGCAGAAGGGAGGGGTGAAAACGTCAGGTTGATTCAAGAATTTGGATGGAATCTTGATATTTGTTTAGGACGAACGCGTTTTTGGACAAGATTATCAAGTGGTCTATTGGTATGTGCCCTGCGATTCAGCTAATGAGGCACTGATCTGGATTCATGCAGAAACTGGTCTACTGACGTGGTTCGTGTTGCACCAACGGAACAAAAGCCCACAAGCTTATGTTTTTCAACCAACAGCTCGTTTTCACTTATCACTGTCATCTTGGTACGTTCGCCTCTCGCATCTCATCTCTGATGATCTCATTCCGCTTTCCCTGAAGTTCCACAAAATGCCAGATAACTGCAAGTAGTTCCGCATATTCAATGCTCGCTCTCTCTCATACTGCTTTGACAGTCATTTGGATCGCGTTCTCCACCCTCGAAGCGCGCAGTACGTCCAATCTTTCTCAGATAGATCCCTCCCTTGACCCACTGCACATACAGTGTTCTCCAACTCCCTCTTTGCAAGGTACTCTCTGTCCCCTCTCGAGCGCGCTATCGAGCTCACATCCACTCCAAGCCTCAACTCGCGCAGTGTCCTCCGTGAGCTCCGCAATCGCCCCAGAACAAATAACAGCACCGGTCTCGTGTCGTTCTCCGCATCCACCTGGGTGAGCGTGCATTCAACTTGAAATGCATATACCCAGCTCACATGCTCATGGCAGGCCAAGCCCACTGGCACTAGTGAGGCTCCGGGTATTTCGGTCGAGGTGCATACTAGTACTCGGCACGATTCGGATATGTCTGTGCGAAAGCCTACTGCGTTTTAGTGACAGTATTTGGTGTGTAGATACGATCGTAGACGATTGTATACCTCAGGCGCTGCAAGTATTTTTACACTCGAGTGGACTGAGCAGAGGACGACGATACAATACTTCACGCAGACGGAGAAAAGCAGCAAGTTATACCCCTAGCTACGCTCTTTAAGCTTTACGTGCTGTGTTGACGATGGAACAATCTTATCTCTGAGGTCGCTGCAGCGTTCAAGAGAATTTCCCAGCTGTGGTTTGCGTTATCGCGGTCTAGGGAGATTTTGGTACAATTCAACCTCAACGCAACCTTACGTTCGCGGCCTGGTCGGATCAAGGGCCGTTGTTCATCATGATCTCAGCTGACGATCTTGTTGCACCTTGTCCGTAACCCTCACCTCTATGGCCGACTCTGCTCCTCCCACTGTGGAATACAAAGGCAACTGCCACTGCGGCGCATTCATCTTCACATTCAAGGCTCCTGAAATCAAGTCGGCCAGCACCTGCGATTGCAGCATCTGCTCCAGGGTGCGTCTCTTGGCGTCTATCTCATCGCTTTCAAGTTGTGACATCAACTTGAACCGCAGAATGGATATTTGTGGGTCCGTCCGGAAGAGGGGAGCTTTAAAGTTGTGAAAGGCGATGAGGACACCACGCTGGCAACTTATGAGTTTGGCAAGAAGGTGTTCGCGCACAAGGTCGAGCTCTCCCATATCAGGCGAATCTCAGCTCTCATGGCCTTGGATCCGTAGTTCTGTCCGACTTGTGGGACCTCCGTTCTGGGGCGCATGAAGGGGAACCTTGCTAATGGAATCAGCGTCGTTATTAACGTGCTTTCCCTCCTGCTCTAACCCTTTGAACGCCCAATTCTGATTCCTCGCAGATCCGCACTGTGCAAGAAGGCATCGACTTCCCTGCTCTTCAACCTGGTCACCAATCCAAGGGTTCTGCTGTGGGCGAGGCGTACCAGCCTCCCACACCGGTGGCGACTGGCCAAATTCCCGAGGGCGCGTTTCAATATCACGGAAACTGCCATTGTGGGGCTATCGCATACACGCTGTGGAATCCCAAGAAGATCACGAAGGCGGTACAGTGTAACTGCAGTGTTTGCTGGCGCGTGAGTCGCGTATCATCTGCATTTTCAATACCCAGCTGTTCGTTACCTCCATCTAGGACGGCGCGGTGTGGGTTTTCCCCAAGACCACGAACATCACTTTCCGGGGCGTCCCCGAATCGCTCACGGAGTATACCTTTGGCACCAAGACAACCTTGCATGGGTTGGTTGTTTTATCCACCGCGATAGGCGCGACTCATTCAATTCTGTAGATTTTGCAAACACTGTGGTGTAGCCATCTACGAGCACTTTGTGTTTGAGGCCATGGAGAACACGACGGCATTAAATGTGCGGACAATGCTGGCGCTCGATATCGACTCGCTTGCGCTCGAATTCCACGACAACAAGAGGCTGCTCCAGCCGCCCTACGTGCTCCCATTTTAGATCGGCTTTGTATCTAGTATCGATCCCAGTTGTCTGTGATCCGCCGAGATGATCCTACACGGACGAATCCGCTCACCCGTGCAAAACAATCTTCCTTGAAATAACCATGAAAATTGCTGAAACGCGCCCGAAGAGTTTGAGCGACAGTACTGCGAAGGAGCATCAATTTTCGACTCAATTTTCGACTTCAAGCTTCAAGCTTCAAGCCCAAAGGTGATGGCTGTCGGAAGGAAGGAGTGACTGCGCGTGATCGTGAGTGTGACCCGCACAGCACGGTCTTTTAACTCATCGCTGTCGAGATGCTCGAGTCATGAATGCGAGTTTTTCCTGGCCTCATCAAACTCTGCGTAAGACCACCACTAAGACGAGTGCTCTGGTTCTCCAGGATGGCGACCGTTAGCACCCCTCCGGCCGATGCACCACAACCAAACTCCAAGAGCGCAGGTTGGTAGTTTACGATCTAGCTACTTGCAACGCCCGCTGATTCGCGATCTCATTAGGAAAAAAAGAAGAGAAGCGGTTAGAAAAGGCCGCCAAGTTTGCTGCCAAGAATGCCGCAAAGGGCCCACCTGGCGATGGTGCAGGCGACAAGAAACAGTCCAAGGAGAAGGAGAAGGAGACTGAGCCAGCGTTTGTGAACACAACGCCTCCGGGGGAGAAGAAAGGTGCGTTGAACTCGCTCAGTTAGCTGCTACTCAGTAATAACGCGTACAGATCTCTCCGGACCCATGGCTGCGGGATACAACCCAATTGCTGTCGAATCGGCGTGGTACGACTGGTGGCAGAAGGAGGGATTCTTCAAGCCCAATTTTACGGCCGACGGCAAGATAAAACCCGAGGGCGCGTTCATCATCCCCGCCCCTCCCCCGAATGTTACGGGTAGTCTGCATATCGGGCACGCATTGACGACGGCCATTCAGGACGGGTTGATTCGATGGTTAGTTTTCTTGCGGGGTGTTTTCACAGATGCTTCATTGAATTTTAGGAATCGCATGCTGGGCAAAACGACATTGTTTGCGCCCGGATTTGACCATGCTGGTATCTCCACACAATCCGTCGTCGAGAAACGGTTGTTCAAATCTACTGGCAAGACGCGACATGATTTGGGCCGAGAGCGGTTTCTGGAAGTCGTTATGGACTGGAAGAACGAGTGCGTCCTGGTTCTAAAACATGCGAATTCGTGGCTTACATCGCTACCGAAGCTACCAAAATCGTATTACACGCCAATTGCACCGGCTAGGTGGGAGTTACGACTGGGACCGTGCAGTATTCACGATGGACGAGGTGCGTTGCAAGCTTGGGTTTGTCACACGATGTAAACCTCGCATTGGTTCTAGAAACGCAACAGGGCCGTTGTGGAGACATTCTGCCGCCTTTATGAAGAGGGCATCATCTACCGATCCAACCGTCTCGTCCATTGGTGTGTTAAGATGAACACCACGCTATCGAACCTCGAGGTCGAGCAAAAACAACTAACTGGACGTACGCTTCTCAATGTTCCCGGGTACGACGCCAAGGAACGCTTCGAGTTTGGGGTTCTGGTTTCGTTTGCATATAAAATCGAGGGTTCAGGTACGTTCCTTCCGATGTTTTCACGGATAGTACTAATCAACGGCGCAGATGAGAAGATCGTCGTAGCGACGACGCGTCCCGAAACCATGCTCGGAGATACCGCCATCGCGGTTCATCCCAACGACCCCCGGTATACACACCTGCACGGCAAGTTCGCCACACATCCGTTTATCAGCGACCGGCGCATGCCCATCGTCTGCGACGAAATTGTTGACATGGAGTTTGGAACCGGTGCCGTTAAGATTACCCCCCGCCCACGATCTCAACGATTATGAAGTCGGAACGCGCCATAAGCTCGAATTCATCAACATCCTGAATGACGATGGTACCTTCAACGACAATGCCGGGGAAAAGTTCAAGGTCTGTTTGATATCTGGGGCGTACAACAAGCTCGACTAATCTGTCTTGCACAGGGAATGAAGCGATTCCATGCCAGGACGGCGGTCGTTCAGGCTCTCAAGGATATCGGACTGTACATCGAGACCAAAGATAACCCAATGCAAATTCCCATCTGCAGGTTTGTGTTTGCCATTGCTGGCTTTGCGCTCATCTTACGCGCTCAGTAAATCGGGCGATGTCGTCGAACCTGTCCTCAAGCCGCAATGGTGGGTACACTGCCAACCGCTGGCGAAGGAGGCCATTAATCGCACGCGTGCTGGAGAGCTCTCAATTACGCCGAAGCAGTCCGAAAACGACTGGTACCGCTGGTTAGAAACTATCCAGGATTGGTGTATCTCGCGCCAGCTGTGGTGGGGGCATCGGTGTCCGGCCTACTTCGTCAGTATCGAAGGCGTGGATTCGGATGTATGATAGCTCGGTTTATTCCAGTCACTTGACTGACCTCCGCGCCAGAGGAACGATGGGAAGAGCTGGGTCGTTGGGAGGAATTTGGAGGAGGCCACGGAGCGCGCGAAGGCGCTCGCTGGTGATCGGAAATTCGTTCTTGAGCAGGATGAGGATGTTCTGGACACTTGGTTCTCTTCCGGCTTATGGCCTTTTGCGATCATGGGCTGGCCCGATAACGTCCGTATCTCCAATTTACTTCTTCATATTTCCAGCTAATGCTCTCCCAAGGCCTCTCCTGACCTGCGAGACTTTTACCCAGCGTCGCTCCTCGAAACGGGCTGGGATATCCTACCCTTCTGGGTTGCTCGCATGGTGCTCCTCGGTATCCGCCTGACGGGCAAAGTCCCTTTCAATGAAGTTTTGTGCCATGCGATGATCCGAGACGCTCACGGACGCAAGATGAGCAAGTCGCTGGGGAATGTCATCGACCCCATCGACGTCATCGAGGGCGTGTCGCTCGAGGTCCTGCATGAGAAGCTCAAGGACGGAAACCTGGACGAGAAGGAGATCGTGAAAGCGACGGCTGGGCAGAAGAAGGATTTCCCAAAGGGCATACCGCAGTGTGGCACTGACGCGTTGCGGTTCGCACTCTGCGCGTATTCTGGTGGAGGACGCGATATCAACCTGGATATCCTGCGTGTCGAGGGTTACCGCAAGTTCTGCAACAAGATCTTCAATGCAACCAAGTTCGCTATGCTCAAGCTGGACAAGTCGTTCATTCCCGAATCCACTCGGGCTGTAAAGGTATGCGATTAGTTGCAGTCTCTTTCGATACTGATGTGACTAGCCCACTGGCAACGAGAGCCTCGTTGAGAAGTGGATCCTCCAGAAGCTGAACGTCGCGACGTCAGAAGTCAACGCGTACCTTGCCGAGCGCAACTTCATGTCTGCCACGACCTCCATACACAACTTCTGGCTTTATGAGCTGTGCGACGTTTACATCGTTCGTGACCTTTCCCTCGATTCTGGGTAAAACTCACTTTTTCTTCTTGTAGGAGGTCATGAAACCGATGACCGACGAAGCAGCACCGCTCGCGACACGGAAGTCGGCGCAACAAACGCTCTACACGTGTCTTGACAACGGTCTCCGCCTGTTGCACCCGTTCATGCCCTTCGTAACGGAGGAGCTCTGGCAGCGTCTGCCTCGGAGGCCCAATGACTTGACCCCGTCGATCATGGTCGCCTCCTTCCCCGTCTTCGAGCCGGCCTACCTGTTTGAGCCCGCCGACCAGCAGTTCAACCTCGTGTTCTCTGCTATCAGGACCGGGCGGTCGTTAGCCGCATCGTATAACCTCCAGAGCGACATCCAACGTAATTTGCTTTCTCTTTTGCGTTGTTTCTTCTGGGCCTCACAATCCTCTGTCAGTATTCCTGCATGTCCAAACGGAAGATGAGGCGGCACTCTTCGAATCCCACCTGCCGACCATCGTCGCTCTGACCAAGGGCTGCAAGAGCGCCAAGGTCGTTCGGGACATCAAGGACATCCCAGAGGGCTGCGGAGGCACCGTCGTAACGTCGACGATTGCGATTCACGCCCTTGTCCGCGGACTCGTTGACCTCGACGTCGAGATTTCAAAATGCGACAAGAAGCTGGATGTTGCGCGGTTGGGTCTGCAGAAGATGCTCAAGATCGAGTCGCAGCCCGAGTACGAGACGAGCGTCCCTGAAAACGTCCGCCTTGCGAACACGGACAAGGTATGGTTTATGTTCTCCGCACCGGGATGATGACTCACTGTAGCCACAGAGGAAAACACTAGAGGCCGAGATTTCTACGTTGGAGTTGTCGAAGAGTATGTTTGCCAAACTCAAGTAGTAATCTCTGCATTTGTATATGTGTTGTTTGTACTTGTGCGATTCGCTGGCGGCATGCACATGCGAAAGCTGCTGACAACGTTCATCCGCCCATGTTCCACCAGCTACCACCAAAGCGGGTCCTCTTTAGAGAGACCGCTCAGCGAGTCGCGGTCGTCACGTCTATGATGCCCGGCGGCGACGAAAAAAAACGCGTCTATTATTTCGGAAGTGGTTTAATGAAATCTTCAACGAGGCTCAAAAATTCACGCGGTCTGAAGGTTGTCAGCCGTACAGCTTGAAGCAGAAAACAGAGACTACTTTTCCGAATGAACTACGGAGCAAGTCAGTTAAATGCTGCCTTTGCTGTCCGAGACAAACGAACCCCAATGGCCAGTATCGAGCGTCTCGAGTTTCATGTTCGGGAAGAACTTCTCTGCAAGTGGAATATTATTGTGGCGGTTGATGTAGCTGCGTCGTCAGTATCAGTTCGCATCGGAACCGCCAGGAGCATTCTCGCACCTGCTCTTCGCTCCTTTGACGAACAGCGTCTCGCCCTTCCACTGCGCTTCGTCCGGGGAGAACGGAAACGACCCCATCTCGTGTATCGAGCTGCCAATGAGATCAACCGGAATGCGGAAACGGCTACCTCCGTCTGCCTTTGGAATGAGATTCGTCAGGAGGAAGGCAGAGACGTCCGGGTCCTTTGAAAACGTCACTCGGAACTCAGATGGTACAAGGGCTACCAACCTTCTCGACCTCGTTCAAAATCTCTAACGCCTCCTTCCTGCTGGAGACCTTGGCAGCCTCGATCTTCTGCATGGCCGCGATATAACTCTTGAACTCTGTCGAGAGTTGGCCGTTTGCGGGAGCAATGTCCGCTACGATCAGCTTCGCCAAGGTGTCGGAAGGAAGAGACGGTTCCAACGCGACACTCATGGCGACTTTTCCTCCCCTGCGAATGATTAAACTGTCAATACTGTTGTTGGAATAAACGAACATGGAGTGGCCGATTAGGCAGACGTTAGAGAGTGAGTGCCGTTGGATAAAGCTGATAACATCGCTGGCCATTGCCGTGTATGTCATTGGCTCTGCATGTCCCGAGCTTCCGTGGTTTCTCAAATCCTGACGGCAGTGAGCTGTGGTTGTCGACAGCGATGGTGGATTTTACCAATGCATAAACCGGTCGATTTAGATTACGCGCAAATGAGCGAGAGTGAGCTCCCCAATTTCGAGCAGATCCGCTGGCCTTGGTCAGTGCATAGAAACGCGTTCGACTGGGCACGCACAACAGCCCGTGCAGGACGACTATGGCACCGTCGGTCTTGTTCTCCGAGGGAATTTGGGAAGTATAATTGAGGTCGATGGGAGTAACGCTAGACGAAGAGAGGCCTCTGAGCAGTGCTTGAACTCCATGAGAATTGGACACAGCTTGACGTGGCGGAGCGCTACCATGAAAATTGCTGAAACACGGAGCTCCCCGCGCCCGGAGAGTTTGAGCGACATTACTGCGAAGGAGAATCATAGTGCTCGAAGAGGTAGGTGATGGTCGGAAGGAAGGAGTGACTGGGCGTGATCGCGAGTGTGACCCGCACGTGCCCGGCTTGATCTTCAACTCCCAACTCAGCTGTCCTGGAGCTCCCCATGAAGAAACTCGTGTTGAATTGACCCCACAATCCGGCGTCGCATGGCTCATTTGCGGCCCACTGCGACTTGCGACGCTCCTCCAACGCCACCTCCTGGTTGCCGAAAAATATGAATGGCTCTCGGAATGCCACCGAATATACATTCCTCTTGCAGCCACATTCAACAGCCTCATAACGTTTGTGAGTGGCGCATGATTTGAGCTCGAAATAGTGGACTCGGGCTTTGCCCCGGATTCGTCGCACCTGCTCTCGAGTCTCGACCCAGCCTCGTCGACACATACGTTGACGACTATTGGACAAGCGTGGATTCTTGGTGGCTGCGCGCGTTGCGGGGCCCCAGCTTGCCATGTTGGTATCAGGACGGCGTATCTAATCGCGCAAGGACGGCGGCAACCGGCAACCCCGCATAGCCTGTCGCCGCGCCGCCCCATGTGCAGACCGGCCACCGTTTCTTCACGACCCATACACACAATTCAAAGATGCTTCTTCTTCCTGACATGACGTCGCCCTTTCCTCCATTTCCCAGACGATTTCTCTCTCTATTGGCAGAGCCTGTGCAAAGGAAGACGACGCTCTCCTCGGCTTATCGGCCTATCTATCTCCACTGGACAAGCGGCTTCCCGACACTCGCCGTCCAATCGTCGCTAATTCTGCAACTGACTGAATATGCGTACCCTCTCAGATTCAAAATGAAGGGGTCTTCTTGTCAAGATGACTGCATCTTTCAACTGGCGCAAAAGAGACGCCACCCGTTGAAACACCTTCTCTCTCCCGCCCGTGTCACCGTTTCGCGCTGGAAATACTACCTCGATGGACTGCAGCCAACCAAAAGCCAGGACGGTATTCCATATATGTTAGGCCATCTTGCATGCCGAGACGATCCTTAATGAAGTGGCTTTTCAATGACATTCCTCTGCAAAGAAAGTTCCCGGTCATGGTGATTCAATGCCTGTCGAGACTCTGGCATGGCGCCTCGGAACTCGGACTCTCTATCGGCGTAACCATCGCTTACCCTAGACGCTAACACGCGGCTCGCATTCGCTCAAAGGGGAAATACCTTAACTCAATGCAAAGAGTCCTTGCCAGCTGGCTCGGGTGCTACAGTACGCAAAGGCGCTCGCTAGTAAACGATTTAACGGTCTTCGTCCTCTACTCCGCCGCAGCCCCACCCACGTCAAAATCTATACCAGCTGCAGACTTCACAAAGTTCTTTGGTTGGTGTCCGCTCCAAGGCACCCAAATCGGCGAGTTCCTTGAAGCTTGTCAGAGGTACTTACATACCGCGACACACATTTGCATCAAGTGACTGGCCAACCGCCTGCGCGGGTTCGCCACAAGCGCTTCAAGTTTTCAATAGTACGTGCTCCCGCGGCCGATTCCGACGGGCTAGCGCGTCCTGTCCTAGGATCCTCTCCCGCTCCCGTGTATATTTCTAGTCATGGCGACATTGAAAGTGGTCGCGTTTGACGCTCTCGGTGGCTTAACCAGCAGCGTATTAGCCAGCCGTGGCTAATAGGATTGGTACCCCACTGCAAGCAGATGAAATTGAGTGGGACGGATATAGCCTCCCGCTCCGTTGATCTTCGGGGCACTCTGTCTGCGCTTTCGCGCGCTCAAAGCCCTTTCATTTTTCATCTAGGACTCAGGACAAGAAAACCTTCTTGACATTGAGCGACAGGAACTCGAGCGCTCCACAGACGGACGTACTTGTACATCCTGCCCTAGACCCTAGAGCGATTTCACACAACGAGTATGCAGAGAGCTTCTACGCCGCTTAGATCAAGTGTTTCAGGCTGACTCTCGCCGCTCTCACTCGGCCTGAGGCTGCATCTTCTGAAATGCGCTGACCACGGTCACGGATATTTCTCGCATACTTGATGTCGAACACGGAGGACGGGATGAGGGGAAGAGTATCATGTATGTCATTCAAATGCATTGTCAACGGCGTCCGTCGGCGATGGTGCCTTGAGACGTGGCCACAAGGAAGATGAAAGGATGGAGGAACAGTGTCGCATCCAAGGACGTTAGTCTCTTCGGCGATCCCATTCACGCACCCGTTCGCGAGAATGATTCCTTCTGCTGTCACGGTCATCCCCGTAGCTCTCCCGTCCACGATATGGTGCTGGAGAATAGTCTCGGCGCGAACCTGGGGAGCGGCTGCGACGCGGACCTGGGGACAAGGATCGTTGGCGTCCACCTTCTGCGCCTCCAAGTGATTTCAGCAAATCCTGTACACCTCTCACGCCTTGAGACTGCGCTTTCTTCGCCGACGCCGCTGATTTGAGTGCCTTCTTCTCAGCCTTGCGCGCTTTTCGAACCCGTCTTTCCTCCGGCGTTTCGTCCTTGTGCTTTCCTTTAGACTTTGATTTCTTCGATTTCGATTTCGTCTTTTGCAGGGCCTTGGCTTCTCGGCGCTGGGCGATCAGGAAGTCGCGCATGGGATCCTCCGGGTCGATGGATGCGCCGGTGGATGCTGAGGATTCTGACGCTGCGTCGTCATCGTCTTGGGACAAGATGAGTTTGAGATGATCCACGAAGAACAGGTACGCACCCATGATGAGCTCCGGCTTCGCATTGAAGCTCTGCTCATCCGGCTCTACAAGCTCGCCGTCCTCGTTCTTCACTTTGCCCTGTTTATAGTTCTTGACGTGGTCCACGCGAAGCGTCTTCTCAAGCACTTGAGCGCCATTCAGGTTGTCCACAGCAAGCACGGTCGACCGTTGGTCTTCATACATGAGGAACGCAAAGCCGCGCCGCTTGCCCGTGTCCTTGTCGCGCGGCATGTTGACATCCATGACCTCTCCAAATCTGCAGACTAGTCAAGCGAGGACGACGAGATGGGTGGGGGCCAAGCTCACTGCGAGAAGATTGTTACAACGTCTCCTTCTGTGAGATCGAAATGAAGGCCGCCTACGAAGATATAGGCCGAGTCCTTGTACTCGTCGTGCCAGGACGCGCCGCTGGCTCCAAAGTCGAGCTCAGCCTGGTTTATTTTGTTGATCTCGCGTACGACGCTGTGTACGGTCAGGTCAGTAGGACCAATACAACCACAGAGTGAACGCACTTCATGGCGAGGAGGAGAAGCGTGATGTCGGGTCACATCACTCACACCGACATTTTTCCTCGTCGTCGACAATGGCCTCGTTCTCGCTCCCGCCCATCCACGACAATCCCGACGGCGGCTGGGGTCCATCTACCTCCAACCTCCCCGAGCAATTCAAGTTCAAGGAGATCCCCTACGCACCTTACTCAAAATCTGACAAGCTCGGTCGCTTTGCGGACTGGAATGACTCTACCGACCCGCGCCAGACCGCAGTCGGTCTCCCGCAAGCTCAGGGCCCGCGCGGTATGGGTCCTGGCGGCCGCAGACGCGACGGCACTCAGGCGTTCGGGAGTGGCTCTGCCAGCGCGTTTGCTTACTTCCACGTCGAGGATGAATCGTCCTTTTCGCTCGTCGACAACAAAACTACCATCCCAAGACGAGGCGGCACCTTCCTCCGTGGCGGTCGTGGTGGTCCTCGTGGTGGTGCTCAGTACAATAATAATTTCCGAGGCGGTGCTCAGCGTGGAGGACGTGGCTTCGTTCCCGGACGTGGTGGTCAAGGCCAGCGCGGTGGCAGGAGAGGCTGGAGAGACTGGGAGAAGGTAATTCATTTACCGTCTTTTTCGTCAACTGATTTTTTTTTTGCAGAACAACCGCACACGCGAGTCATCTGTCGTTATTTCACCGACCTGGTCAATGCTGGAAGAGATCGAGTTCCATCGCTTGGCGAAACTCCGTCTAGAAGTCGACGAGCCCGTTGACCTGTGAGCTGACATCCTCCCGCTCCGTATTCTCTGCGCTAATATCTTCTCGAAGCGACTCTTACGGCCGACTCTTTGCATACGACAAAACATATGATCGTATAACGACCAAAAACGAGCGCCCGCTGCAACTCGTTGACCGAATCAGGTACAACACCACAACGTCGGACGACCCCATTATCCAGGACGTAAGTCTCCTTCGCTCCCGTCTTTCTCACTTGCACTCACATTGGGGAAAGCTTGCCTCCAAAAATACTGCCACTGTATACGCCACAGATGTGATTCTCAGCGTACTCATGTGCGCTCCGCGCTCTGTGTATCCCTGGGACATTGTCATCGTGCGTGAGGGCAACAACCTCTTTTTGGACAAACGCGATGGTGGTCCGTTTGACACCGTCACCGTCAACGAGAACGCAGCGGACCCACCCCAGGACCCCACGCCGCCCAACCCGAACAACCCGCAAGAAAAAGCCACTGTACCAGAGGTCCCGTCCATCAACTCGGCGACATCGCTCTCCCTCGAGGCGACCTACATCAACCAGAACTTTGGATTCCAGTCCGTCGTCGAGACTGCGCCCCCGCCCTCTGTAGAGTTTGCGCACCCGAACCCGTTCTACGGCCCGGACGAGACAGAGCCGCTCGCATCGTGTGGATACCGCTACCGGGTCTTCGACCTCGGTATCACCGAAGACGAGGACATCAAGATCTGCGTCCGCACAGAGGTCGACGCTTACACCCCAGGCCAGGGAAATCCGCGCGACGGCCAAGGGCTCGTCACCATCCGCGCACTGAACGAGTTTGACCCGCGTTCGCAGGGGGCTGGCGGTGCGCCTGACTGGCGCGCGAAGCTGGATTCCCAACGCGGTGCTGTCGTCGCCACGGAGATGAAGAATAACAGCTGCAAACTCGCAAAGTGGACTGTGCAGAGCGTATTGGCTGGGGCTGACTTGATGAAAATTGGGTACGTCTTTGATGAAAGTCCTTCTTCATGGGAGTCTTTTTTTTTTTTTCATTATACAGTTACGATTACGATTCTCCCTGATCATCTTCCACTTGCGACCTTCTCTTCCCGTGGGCTGTGCGGGAGATTGGCCTGCCTGCCTTCTTTTCATTGACACGGAACTGTCCCGGACTCCGCGATAACTCGCCGTTTCTTCTCTGTTTCACCTCCATCTCCTACTACTCCTACAATTCACTCATTGCACACCCCCCCTTTTAGGTATATCTCGCGCGCCAATCCACGCGATAATACTCGCCACGTCATTCTCAGCACGGCATCGATGCGGCCGACCGAGTTTGCCGCCCAGCTGAACGTGTCGCTTGCCAACGGGTGGGGTATCGTCCGCAGCGTGGCGGACATCTGCATGCGTTTGCCCGAGGGCAAGTATGTGCTCGTCAAGGACCCGAACAAGGTGCGTCCTCATCTTACAGGGCTGTTTTGGAAGTGTGCTAATGAATCATGTAGCCTGTTATCCGGCTGTATGCGGTGCCCTTGTCGACGTTTACCGCGGACGAGGACGAGGGAGAAGCGTTTGGGGACGAGGAGCTGCAGGAGTGATGATGTATGGCAGTTGACATGCTAGTATCCGGGATACAACCAGCTACATGGATGGCTATGTCATTTGCTACCGCGCAGAACTCAGAAGCGTCTCTACGGCGTTCTCGATGTTCGGACTGGGAAGATATTAACTGAATGCAAAGATGATGACTATAGCGGTGAAAAACTCTCACCTGCGCTGGAGGGTTGTAACGAGGACGTCTCTTTGCAGATCCGGGAACATCGTGGAGAGCTGTGTGATCTCTGCTTCTGTGGGGATACGGATGCCAGCTGCGGGCGAACGACCCGTGATACCCTCCACCCATTCACGAACCACGGTCCGTTGCGTAGCTGACGTCGGTGGTGCGGGACGAGCGGTAGTGATGACTTCGTCTCCAGCGCCCAGCGCATTCGGATTTGCACCACCACCACCTCCACTTGAGCCATCGGGCAACGCGCGATTAGAGCGTCTCGCAGGGCGAAGGGAGCCTAAGAGCGGGATGAGGTACTTGCGGCCAAACGACACCGCGGCAGACGGCAGGCGGTAGCTCTTGAGCGTCGTGAGATCCGAGCGGTATAGCTGGCCCGCCATGATACCGAGAACGGCCGCTGCGAGGGACCCCGGGAGGTGCGCGAGCGCGAGCTGGAGCGCGAAGATGTATGTGAAGCTTTTGTTTGTGAGTGGGAGGCCGAAGATGCGGAGGTCGTAGGCGGAGGGGACGATGCGCGCGTATTGGTAGATGATGCTGAATATGAGCGTCGAGGGCCCGGAGGGGATGTGGTTGAGGCCGGTGCGGTGGAGGAGGACGAGGGAGAGGAATTCTAGGACGGTGGAGAGTAGGGTGGATATTACGGCGAAAGACTGTATGGGTTGGTGAGTATCGGAGGTGGGTTACAAAGGAAGAGTAGCTTGCTTACAGCGAACTTGAGCGTGCCAAATTGACGTTCGACCTGGACGCCGATATTGAAGAGCAGAATCTCTGCTATGAAGAGTTCGCTAAGGGCGCAGATGAATACATGATAACCAGCTACAGATGCAACGCACCTTGAGCTCGAGAAAGCCAGATGGTGGACAGCCAGCCGCCAATACTACTCCCCTCGTCAATTCCGCTCGGCATACTGTCCAACAAGCTTGCGTACCTGATAATATCGCGAAATATGTGGGACCAGCTAGCCAATCTAGTCAAATGACGCGTTCCAGAAAGCCAGGACACCTGAGCGCGAACGCACTTGGAGGTGAAAATAATGTTTCACGTCAAAGACCCCGACGAGGATCGACGACACCGCAACGCCGACCATGAGACCTACAGAGCGCGTTAGGACTGGGCTTGAACTAACTGAGAGAGCGGGCCTTTGGAGACAGGCGCATTTTCAAAGGACATTTGGGGTCGTCGTCGTCGTCGTTCAGTGGGAGCGTGCACGTCAGCATCGAGTGTGACGTGACCAGTCTGAGTGATGTGTCCAGTGTTGTGGATAAGGGTCTTAGTAAGGGTACCAATTTTCAGTAAGGGCTTATCTGCAATGTAAGGGTTAGTAAGGGTGCACACATAAGGGTGTCAGATAAGGGTTATTTCCCGATTAGGTCGCTCAGCTACACCGTAAAAGAGCTCGATTTTCTATTCTTCATAGTCATCCCCGGACCCTTCCATCGCGCCCGCATCCGGCTCCTCGTCGCTATGCTCAGCTGCCAACAACTCCATGAGTCGACTCTCCTCGGTAGTCGCCTGCCGACGCCGTTTGAGCTTGATCGGATTTGCGACTTGTCCGCCGAATAGCGCTTCGAGTGTAATGGGAAGCCACGAGCGCGGCGCACGGGTCGCTTTAGGCGGCGCAGCGGTGGGCGGAAGCTCGTCGTCCGATAGATCCTCGATCTCCTGCATCCCCTCCTGCCATTTGCTAAGCTGCTTGCGCCATGCAGCTTTCGAGCGGATGAGGACGGACTCGACCGTTCCCTCTTCGCCGTCCGTGTCGCTCAGCGCTGCCGCCTCGGCGTACCGAGGTACGGGGAGGAGAGACCAGATGTCTCTCTCGTCGTGGTTCTTACGGCCATCCCGCGTTTGGTACAGGCCCTCGGCACGCTGCTCTTCACGAATCGCTCGAGTGACCTACGGGGAATCAGCGTTGCAGCAACAGAAGGCAACCAGGACGGTACCTTGCTCTGCTGCGCCATTTTCTTGAGGCTGAGACGGGCACGCTTCTTGCATTTCTTGTTAGAGAAGTCGGAGAAGGTGCGCTCTAAGCCGGCTTGATTAACGACGAGGTAAAGCAGCATCTGAACGAATGTCGCAAGCTCGCAGACCTGCGTATTGGCCTTGAACACATCCCAGAACGGGATCGGGTCCTCTCCCTACAAACAGGACTCGGTCAGATAACCTCAAACAGCAAAGACACGAGCGCAACACACATGCAGCTTTACATGGGTTCCCTTCGCCAATGAGTCTTCTTCGTTCCAGCTTGCAAACGAGCCGGTCTTGCTGAGGTAGAGTATACCGCTTGTATGTAGGTTTTGCGTACGAGTCTTGAAGGCACTTTTGTATGCAGCCTCTTCTTCGACAGAACGAGGTGTGGCGGGCGGACGAGAATGGACGCGCTCAAACAGCTTTGGATTATGATGAGTGAATAGCTGGGAGATGCTCGGTGGAGATCACAAACCTTTACGAGCGCCGCGCAGAGGATAAATGCGTCCACATTTGCCTTGTCTCCGAAACGCGAGACACCCTGGAACGGGTTAAATACGAGAGCAAGGATGAAAACGACTTGATCGAGCTCCTTCCAGCGCTTTTCGATACGCTTGCACATGCGCTTCCCGAGATCCTTGTTCTTGTGGTTGCGGAAATGGAGGAATAGCCCGCCGAGGGCGAGGAGAAACTGATCGGGACGGACGTGGTCACTCTGTGCGATGTTGGTCAGATAGCAGATGTGTTCTATGTCGGCGATGGCGACGTCAAGACGGTCCCACCACGTATTCGATTCCACCGACTCGCAGTGAGAGATAGCGTCCGCTCGAAGGGCCTCGGCCTTGCGCCGATTCGCCTCGACGCCGACCTGGGCTGCAATGATCTTGTCGCGGTCGTTGAGGATGGCAGTGCGAATGGGGGTTTTGAGTGAGCGGAAGCGGAGGAATGCGACGAGGTGGGTTGTCCAGCGGGTGAGATTTGCCAAGATATAGGCCTGGGCGAGACCGTTATTTGCCCGTTGTTGGTCGTCGAAGATCTCTCGTATCTTGTTGCAGTTATTGAGTCAATTCAACAGCTCGGAAAATCTCTCGCACCTTGTCGTGATTATTCAGCCAATTCACAAACTCGATGAGCTCCTCTGCAAGCTCCGCTGCCTCGGGACACTCCTTGAAGTAATCACCCAAGATGAGTTGACCTTGGTGGGCGACGCAAGGGAACGTCATGAGCCACTGTCGCATATCCTGGAGGAGATTGCGTCCGCGCTTGCTGCCGCCATCGTTGTCGGTGAGAAAGCCGCGGACAATGCACCCGAGTTTTTCCTCCGTGCTGTCAATCATGCCGGCGAATCGAATCGACAGCGACTCTCCGTCTTTCTTCCACCTGTTGGTCCGCAAAATGTCGACGAGGAGAGTCTGAGATCAAGCCGTGAGCACATAGCGGCGACCAGAACCCGTAACTCACCTGGAATTTCCAGTTCAATTGGATACCCGCAACATTGTCCCGTGCATTGCTTCGCCACCCATCCGTGCTTCAAGCCGTCAGATACGCAAGACAGAAACGATGGAATACACACTTGAGCATAACATCCTCCCCGTGCACCTTTCGATGGATCTCCCCGTCGACTCGGTTACTAGCGCGCTCGAGCAGCGTCCCTCCCAACACGCCACGCGACGGGATGACGTCCAGAGCACAAGAGCGCATCATCAAGAGCAGCTTTATGACCTCTACGTCGTCCACCCATCTCTCCGGAAGGTTTGCGGATTGTGTTGCACGGAGAAATTGGTCTGCAATAGCTTCTGCCTGGTCTTTGCTGAACGGCATGTCGACGCCCCGGTACCCTTGCAGCTTGGATTGCGACATCGCCTTCTCCACCGCCGCTCCAATCTTGCGTCTCTTTTTCCCCGTCGGCACCTGCTGTCCCGCTCCCTCATCATCCGCCTCCTGGTCACTATCGTCTTGACCCTGCCGTTTGCGCTTCTCCCTCGCGGCAGCTTCTTTCACCTTCTTCTCGGCAGCAAGCTTCTCCTCCTTCGTTGGTGCAACCTCCGCAGCAAGAGCCTTCTCAGCAGCTGTCGAGTTGGGGCACCGGCGCAGATGGGCTGCCATCGTGGTCTTCTCGCCATTGCAGTATTCCTTCTTGATAGCAGCAGACTGTCGCAGAGCTGGAAACCTGTCAGTGTGGCCACCAACAACGATATTGTCAATGCACCACCCGGAAACCACGGCTCGTTCTCAATGAGCGCGATATTCTTCGTCAAGTCAGTGTCGACATCTATCGGCGCCGACTCGGGCTTGTGCGTCAAGATGCAACGCAGATGGGTCGCGCGGTTGTGGGCACCATTGGGCTTGTCTTGACTGCGGTGAAAGGGACCCCAGATGTCTCCGAGCTTGGGCATGGCGAGCGAGCAGGCGGTCGAGGAAATTTTATGATGTGATCATTGATTAGATAATAAATGTATTTGCGGTGATAAGGGATAGTAAGGGTCTTATCAAAATCTCCAGCCCAGCTAAGGGCTTACCTTATCTGCAGATAAGGGCTTATTAAGATAAGGGCTTATCTACTTATCCACAACACTGGATGTGTCTTAACCACCAACAACCATGGAGCACTCTAGTCCCTCTGGCAATTGCTAGAAATTCGTATCAACAGCTCCGACCGCGTCCCATCCGTTGCAACTCGTTCTCAAGCACAGTCTGTCGTGCGGGCTCGAAACCTCGTCAGCTGCATTCAAAGCTTCTCTCTTCTTCAAACTCCGCTGGGCTTCTCTTCTTCGCCGTCCACAATGGCGTGAAACATCCCCCTGCGCGGATTGCACGTTTAATCCCCACTCGGCTCACCTATAGAGATTCTACTCGATAAGCTTTCGGTGTTCTCCTCAGCCGGCTCTTAGTACTGTATGATATCAGTGTGATCTGCCCTTTGCCTGCGTCCAGAGATCTCAAGACGCATCATGTGTCTCTTTCGGGTTAGCTTCGTTCTGTCGATGGTTTTCACGATCGCGACTCTGTGAGAAAGCATCGCGGCCGTCGACGATCCTGCCAGGTTCCACGGGCACATCCGGGTACCGTTATGTCCGCCGCTACATTGCACATACACTCACTTTCGGCTGGTCATCACGCGGAACTCGCGGGCTCACACAGACAGAAATGAATTCGCGCGCACGGAGAAGTTGCGACAGACGCCGCTGCAACTGCTTTTGCCGGCGCCGTGGCTGCTCATGCTCCGACAGGACGGCAAATATGCGCGTCTCCCAGAACTCGGAGCTCCGCGTAGGTTAAAACCCTCATACAGTGAACAACCTGGTTGGACGGGGAGGGGCAGTGCCTGCCGAGCCTCCATATACAGTGTGTCAGTCCATTCACGTTCATTGGAGGATGACAGTCAACTTGAATTTGAAGAGATTGACTTGGGGGTTTGGACAGCAGCCACGCACGGAAAGCGCCAGCGCCACTGCGAGGATATGGGTGGGGGATGGGTGGACGATGCGGACGTTGTGCTCTCCTGCCCATGGTGCGCGGCTCCGCCTCTATCGCTCCACCTCGTGATCTGTGAAACAGATACGAATAGGCCCGGGATCGGGCGCTTCTCCAAGAGAACTGAGAAGGCCAGCAGCACTTCTCTCTCCCATGTCTTCCCCGTTCCTGGACACCATTGATTCTCTGCAGCTCCTCAGCGCTCCGTTCCCTTCCCTTCCCATCCTAATCCTATCCAGCCCAAACAGATCCCGCCCGCAACACTGCCCGGGGGACGTGGACCGTGGTGGGCGACTTGCCATATCGGGGACGGTCAACGCAATACTTGACTTGTTGACGTTTACTCCATTTAACGACTGGTCCTCGCAGTCTAATAGGAAGATACGTGAATTGATGGTGCGACGTCTGGCAGCGATTGCCCTAATGGTTTTGAGCCTTTGACTGATCTCGGCGCAGAGTCTCCTCAAGTCCGTTTTGCCGTTCAACATTCGCAGCCCCCGCTCATCGTCGACGTCGACGTTCGCCACCAGCATTTCTGCTGCCTGTCTTGTGCTGCCTTCCTCGGCATCCGAATCCGAGTGGTCCGCCCGATAGCATGTTTTCTGAGCGCCCCCCCGAGGCATTAACGCTCGTGTTATTATAGATTCAACCGTTCGTCTCACTGCCAAACTCACGAGAATTCGAATCGAATCAAACGTTGTCCAAAAATTCAAAGGTGTACATACGTGTACGTGCGTCGGCTATCGGGACTCGTGATGCGCCGCCAGATAAACGTGCTACGACTGGCGCGATGCGCATGCTGCCAGCTGTTACCTATCTTGGATTCCCCGGACCCGTGATCCCGGTTAACCGAGCGCGTCGTTCACGCTGTCTGTCTCAGTCTCTGCAGATATGGGGCAAAACTAACCGGACTCGGAGCCAGTGCGCATGCGACGTTCGCGCTGGGTTGACACCTATGCCGAAATCGAACCTACCTTGTGCGTTTGCGGACTCATTCATGAACAGGCCGGACCGCAAAGTCCGCCTCCGAGAAATAATAATTTCCCCTTGTACCCGCCTTGAAACGGCGACAACGCCGAACGAGCGGTCGGGAAACGTTTCACCATATGCACGTTCCCGTGTAACAATTCACCAATTGCAAGACGCGTACGGCGGGTCTACACACTTGCAAGAATCTTCTTTTCTTTTCACGAATGCCCAGTTCTTTGCTTGGACCCGAGAGGGCGCATCAATACGATTTTCGTACGATCCTCCTCGATCAGTAATCTTCAATCTTATCATGGGATCATCGCATCCATCTATCTGCCAAATTGCAATGCAAGGATTGGGGAATTTTAACGGAATCAACTCGAAGGATATCCCGGGCTGCTGCAGTTCGGTACGTCCTCCGCTGAACCTCAAGACTATTCCCTGCACACGATCCCATGCCCATTGCCCAGGGGCGTTGCCGACGCCCGTTTCAAGGAGTCTCATGCGCATGCACGAGAGGCGTGCATATGTATTCGATCCTCAAACGACATAAAACGGAAAGAACGTGGTTTGTAATTCCGTGCCAACACGGCCGCCGACTACTAAGCCGATATCGCAAAGCAGAGCTAGGGCTCACCCATTCGCAATCTTCGAAGGCATTTCCAACTCTGTCCCTACCTACCGGACTTCGCGGTGCCTTACGGCCGCGATAAATCTTTTGAACAAACGGGACCAAACAAAAGTGGGCGCGTCAAGTTTGTTGCGCTTGATCTTGGCGTTAGGGCCGCCCTTCCCTTCCCCCGCGTAAATCCACCCCTATCTCCTACTGTATAGCGACCGGCAGAGCCACGTGGTTGCCTCGCGGCTCTCGCCCCATATGAGTGGAAGCAAAATAATTTGTTATGGTTGTAATCCAATTTGCATCCGCCTGACCGCGAGGCGAAGCGATCCAGGTCCTCCCACCGTTACTGTAAGGGCCGCTTGACTTGCATTTGTCCTTGCCCTTCGTCGTCGCCGTCGCGAGTAACGAGTTCAATAATAAATCCCTAAGTGCTCCTGTGAAACCGTGGTTGCTCTAGGAAATTTCGGATCCCAAGGTTCTGGGTTCCGCGTTTTTGACGGCTGGGCCAGATCGCCGGTATGATCGACAACTATCTTATCTTATCTTATCTAGGGTTATAAGCTTGTTTGTTATCCGGTGTTCTGCTATACATCCAACCGCAGACCTGCGCTACAGTGCCCCGCCAGGTATTTAGAGCGCGCCCAATGGGTTTCGCGAGCGGGATCGACGGGAGCGGAGCCGTCGGCGGGATCACGTACCCTAATATTCCATGCCACAATCTCTTGAACGCTGTCATCGTCGTCGTACTTGCACTGCGGCAGATTATCTCCCGCATTACCCCAAGTCCCCCAGAAACAAAATTTTCAACCCGAGTGACAACCAACGATTCGTTCGTTCACCCGTTTCCAGGAGCAGTACGTCTCCGTTCATTATAGCGGGCGGTGTAACTGCAGTACAGTACAGTTACTTAGGTCCGAGATTGACCTTTGAGATGGAAGATGAGATGAGAGATGGAGTTCATTGTTCGGGGCGGTGCCCACCGCTGCCAGTGGCACTGTTCAATTGATGGATGACTTTTTCTTTCTTTCTTTTTCGCTCTCCAACGTACGTCTGTAACGCACGCTCAGGCTTGGGTTAATGAGAGATACGTATCCAGTAAGTACCCATCTCACCAAAGTGCAAGTCGAACTTTGACAGGACCGTGACCAGTCAGTCACACGAGAAAATGATCTTGAACCTCAACCACCACCACCACCACCCGGCCCAAGATCTACGTTCCAAGCCAACCGGATGATCTACGCAGCGCCCACTCCACGACGGCGTGTGACAGTCCGCTATAGCCGTCGTCGTCGTCGACATCAGCGAACGACTCGGAAGTTGTTGGACAGATATTACACTAGCCCGTTGCTAGTGGGCACGAGGCGATGATTTTCGATTCGACATCGACATCGGCATCGGCTTCCTTCGCTCTCCGAGTCTCTCAATTGCATTTGCAATTCTCAGACGCGTTCCACTTCTTGTGGTATCGTTCCCCGGCGGCCCTCAGCTTGCTAGAGCTAGATCTCCCCGCGAGCAGTCCAGGATGAAGCACATATACGTACCACTGGCATCGTCACTGCACTGGCATCGTCACTGCACTGGCACTCAAGACTCCCGAGTCAAGCCCAGCACGCTCTAGCGCCAGTATATGCTTACCACGCACCACACGGCGCAAAGTTCGAAACGCACTCCACACTGGCACTGGCACCAACCCGAAGTGTGTACGTGTACGTAGGAGGCTTACTTGCTGACACTCTCAATGAACGAACAGCCCATGGTCGCACTGCCTGCCGCACGGTACGTAAGCGTCACATTCACCCTTCAAGTAGCTATAGACGCCCATTTCGCGAAATGGCGAACGGCGGGGAACGGGGGACGGGAACCAGACACCTACCCGGGGCCTAGACGCCACGCACACGAACACGATTCGTAAGTCACCGGAAACCGAAACTCTAGTGGCGTTTCCAATTCCAAGTTTCGTTTTTTTAGCACGTCTGCCCTCTTATGGTGCCTCGAGAGAAGCAAGCCGCAAAGAAGCGGTTTTGGTACCGATTCTGCACTGCCGCCGCCGCCCGGGCCTTCCTTCTGCGATTCCACTCGATTCGGATTTCTAGAACACTCGGCGCCGTACCGTGCTGAGAAGATGCATATGGGGATAACATGGATTTGGGGGGACGGACGGGGGACGGGGACGGGACGGGGACGGGTTTCTGCCGATGGCTGCCAATGGACGTGTAGAGACGAGACCAAGACTCGGGCTTCTCCCTCCATTCATCCTTTCAAGAGTCGCAAGGAAAAGGAAGGAAAGGAAACAGGAAAGGAAAGGAAACAAGTCTAAGCGCCGTTTGCTGTGTTTTTGCTGCTGTGTTGCGTAGGCTATGGGCTATGCGAAAACCTCCGAGTCCTGCATAATATCCGTAATCTCCGTCGCCTTCTCACCCCCTTACCCCACCACCGCATAGCCCATCGCCCGTGCATTGAAGATAACGCTAGGTTACAAGTGATCATGAATCCGTGAGTGTACATGTTCGCCTTCAAGTTCTCACCCCACCGCATCGCCCGCCGGCGTGCAAGATAACGCTGCAAGTACTAGTGAACACCGACGGCGAGACGCGTTCAATTTGTCTGATGCGGCCCGGAAGGGGGGGGTCATGGTTCTGGTGAAGTTTTCGAGTTTCTCACTGTGTGTAGTTGGCGCGCGTTCAAGTTGTTCCCGCTTACGAACGTTCATACGAGCGTCTGGTATCGGCACATAGTACGGTCCGTACCCGTGGCTTTTCTAAAATTCACCTTGTAGTCTTGTATCCCCCGAGGTCTTTAGATATAATTACAGCTTTACTTCAAGTTAAGCGCTCGAGTTTGGGGGTTCAAGTTCTGTGCCCGTGCCCGTACTGTAGTCCAAATTCACGGCGTCGTTTTGCCAGTGTATTTATTTTATTCCTAGTAGGTTTAGGTTCCGGGCGCCAGGTTCTACAGCTACAGGACAGGCTGCCAGTGAGTACATGGTCGCGGGTCCGTCGCGCGTCGCGGGTTGCCGTGAAATATTAATCCAACTTGAACATAATATGCGTGCGGGAGACTCGCACAATCCTATGCAGGTAGTAAGTCTCCTCCCTGGCGGTTCCGCACCTACGTAGTACGCACCTACGCACCTACGTACCTACGAGGTCCGTTCGAAAATCACCATCGAGCGACATGCAACAAAGAGACAAATCTCGCGAATCGTCGACGTCCAAATAGAAACACTGCGGCGGCGGCGGCCCCGGCCCTGCATGATCCCTGCACCATCGACGGCAAAATGAAGCATCGGTTAAAAGGGTAAAAAAAGCGTAAAAGTAAAAGCCTCGTTTATATATTTATCGATGCGGGATTCAAGTGGGATTGCGCCCACGATTACTAGTATCGGGTTGTCGATTATCGGATTGTCGATTATTGGCGGTGGATTTGGAGAAGGTAGTTATAGTAGAAGGGGGCAGCTGCAGGGAAGGCAAAGGGAAAAGGAAAAGAGAAAGATTTCAAGCCGGCCCTGAGCGCTTGAGCGACGTCGAACGCGCGCTCGGCTGGCTGGTGAATTTAACTTGGGGTACGTTGCGACGCGCTTCAACATCGATGTTCGCGTCGTACTGTCTCGCGTCGACATCGTGATCACGGGCCCGCGTCCGCGTCTATCTCTCGATTCCCTTCCCTTCCCTTAGTAGCTATAGCATTCATTCATTCGTTCATTCACTCACTCATTCACAACTCAACGCAACTCTGGCGCCTACCTACTCTGGCGCCTGAGGATAGCAGATACACGGACCACAGCGAGTGGCGGAAATAAAACCCGCCATAGATAACGCTGCCGGACTCGGGGTGGGTTGCACATGGGGGAAGGAATGTCCGAATACGGATGACGGAATGGGGGAGGAAGTGCGGTGACGGCTCGGTTCGGGTTTTAGGTACCTACCGGGTCTTTGTGTTGTGTGCTTATCGCTGGCTGGCTGGGGGGTGAAGTGCAGATCCAGAGAGACGACGAACGAACGACATCCATGGCAGTCGTCGACGCTGTGCCCGTCGCTGTGTCTTTGGGGGAAGGGACACTCGTCGGTCCCACGGCCCCCAGACACCCGTCGCGCGTACCAGACCCTCGGGTCCACTCCTCAAACGCTGTGACGCATTCCCCCTCGAGTGACCGTGCTTATCCCCTTTTAGAATATCGAGATCTCGATTGGCGATCTCGTCCCTGGGAAAAATCGAAATCGGTGCTGCTGGGCTCTTTAATACGCGCCTGAGCCGAAACCCACAGGACTCAAAAAGAAGCAAGTCTTTTTTTTCTCCTTCCAACGCCAACGACGCCAACGCCAACGCAATGGACTTTGCCTCCTCCGCGTCCGACTCGCCTCGTACCCCGTCCCCCGTCTCCGTCTCCTCGTTCGCTGACGGCTCCCCGAAAAACTTCAAGTCCGCCGGCGACGACGTTGTGCATATCTTCTCGCATGACAGTCCCTGGTCCCAGCAGCAGCAGCAGCAGCAACAACCGTCTTTGCTACAAGAGCTGTACGAATCGTCCGATGTCCCCAATGGCGTTGGCTCGCCAGAACACCATGGGTCCCCGCCAGACAGCATGTACCCCGCCGGCGCCGACGAGTGGACGACGCCGCCCCCACCCGGGCAACGGCCAGCCGAGTACACGATGATTCGGCGGGCGACGCTGCCGTATTCCCGGCAGGAACGCCCCGATGCGCCGCTCGCGTACCACCACCATGGCCAGCACCAGCACCAGCAGTTCCTCCCCCAGCACCAGCCGCAATACGCCGAGCCGTCTGCCCTGCACGGCCACGGCCACGGCCACGGGCATTACTCGCCCCCCGCGTCGTATGATTTCGACAACGGGCAGATCAAGCTCGAGCAGCAGCAGCAGGCGCAGTATGGTTTTTATCGCCCGCATCCCCAGCAGCAACATCCCCACCACATGCAGCACCCACAGCACCCACACCATATGCAGCACCCGCACCACATGATGCCCCTGCACCACGTCGGGTACAACCCCCACGGCATCCAAGTCCAGCACACCGACGACGCCGCGTCAAAGGAGACCCAGTACCTCCGCCGCCGGTGCCACAACTGCCACACCACCGAGCCCCCGTCCTGGCGCCGCAGCACCCTCAACCCGGGCAAGATCGTCTGCAACAAGTGTGGCCTGTACGAGCGCACCCATTTGCGCCCGCGCCCGCTCCGGTTTGACGAGCTGCGCGCGGGGAACAAGGCGCGTAAAGGCGCCGCGGCCGGGGGTGTGGGCAAGACGACGAGTCCCAAAGCCCCGTCGTTGAGTCCTGGGTTGAGCAAGAAGGCGCCGGGCATCACGCGGAGGAGCAGTGTCTCGTCGACGGGGAGTAGCACCCAGAGTGGTAGCGGTGCGAGTGATTGGGACGATACTGGTTAGTTTCCTTTTCTTTCCCTCTTTCTACTCGACACTGATAAAAACACAGTCTCGGTATACTCCTCCAACGGCGGCGGGTCGACCCCTTCAACGTCATTCAACTCGCCCCACCCACCCTCACTCACGCTCTCCTCCTCCGGCTCCTCCCCCGGCCGCAGCCGCAGCTCAAACTCGCGCTCCCCGCCCGCGCTCCTCGCGTCCCCGCCGCACCCGCACTCCGCCGGCCTCCCCCACCCGCACAACGGCATCCGTCTCCCGCACGCACCAGAGATCCCAGGCCTCATGGGTCTCGGCGCTGGCACCGGCGCCGGCATGCGCACAAAGCCACGGAGCAACACCACCGGCGGCGTCGGCATGGGCTCGCTCTACCACCAACAGGCGTACCCATCCCCGCCCTCCTCCTCCCACTCGCATCACATGGGTGGTGGTGGATCCCCGCATATGCACCCGCACTCCCCACCACTCCTCCCGCTCCTGCACCATTCCAGCTCCAACTCGTCCTTGCATTCGCTGCATTCCCAGCATTCGCAGCAGCTCGACGAGGTGGATTTCGGCGGCGAGCTGTATCGCCGGACGAGCATGCCTGATATGCATGGTGGTGGTGGTCCGTGGGTGGAGGAGCCCGTGTCGTATGGTGGGATGGTGAACGTCAAGGAGGAGCCGAGGAGTGTGTTGGTGTGAGCCTTGCCTTGTCCTCCCGACTGCGTTTTTTTTTTCTGCCTGCTTTTTCGCGACACACACACACAAAACCCCCCCGCCCCGCCCTTGCGTTGATTCGCGCGCTCCGCTCTGTTACCCCCACCCCTTCGTCTTTCGCTTTTATACCACAAGATTGTAACCCCTCGAACTCTCCAACCCGCGCCCGCGCTATTGTGTATCTTTATTTACCTTCGTTCCTCGTTCTCTCCTTCCCCTCTTCGTCCTTTCACAGCAGAAGAAGAAAGTTGTTTTGTTTATTTATTTATTGCATAACTTGTTGTACGCCACGCACTCGTCGTTGTATACGTACCTTTTTTTTAACACCCTACCGCAAAGGCAAACGCAAACGCATAGTTATATAGGACAGGATATGCATGAATGCACAAACAATGAATTGCACTGAATCAAATGGAATGGAATGGGATTGAAAGCAGGATGAAGGGATTAAGGGATTGAAAGGAAGCTGGAAGGAACTGATTTGAGAGCAAGTGTGACTAGTGTGACTTGACGCTCCTTTCTTCCCGTCGGTCATCTCGACGCGTTCCCATTACCTTTTTCGCGCGGGTGCCCACCCATCTACTCCCTACTCCCTACGCGTTCTCCTGTTGCTGTTGAATCGTGTTGATCAACCTCGGAACGCGTTGGACTTGGCTCTCTTCAAGTTCAAGTTCAAGTTTACTGCCAGTGGTAACTTTCTCGAAGCCTGAGGTCTAGCCTGAGATCTATTCTCCCTGCCCGTGCGGCTGCCCGATTCCTCTCGCCTCCCTTCCCGCGTCTGGAGTCTGGATATCTCGGAACTGAACCTTGGCACATCGAAGTATGTCGGAGTCTCGGACTTTATTGAGGTCGAACCAGCTGCAGGGAGCTCGCAAATCGAGAAGAAGAGTAATCCTCGACGCAACGGAGCCGATACCTGGAGCCCCTTCAAGCTCCAAACGAAGCCTGGTTGTGCAACCTTATTCTTATTCTTATTCTTATTCCGAGTCGACTTCTTTGTCCAGTTACAACCAGTCTCGTCGGGGTGTCGGACTTTCACTGCCGGGACTAGGTCGAACCAGCTGCAGCAAGCAACCTCAGCCTGATCATGAGGGCAATCGAGATGAACAAGTAAGTCCAACGGAACCGATACCTGGAGCCTTCAAGCTCCAAGGGTCGAACCAAACGAAGCCTGGTGTGCAACCTTGTTCTTATCGACGTTACAGCCAGTCGCGATCGAACGCAACGCGAAAAATCCTACAGAAACGTACGCTGCGACATAAATCTCGGCGGGCCGACTACTCCACTCTGGCACTCCACGTATGCGTACTACATATACCTCTTGTCTTGCACGCGTTTCTACAGCCTACAGCGCGAATGGTGAGTCGTCCGTCATTCGTTGTCTCTTATCCCGGGTCGACTTGTTTGTCCAGTCGCGATCGAACGCGAACGAGAAACATAAGATAAGTCCGACCCTGCATGCCGCATATTATGCGAATCTCTACTCGAATATTCGCGCTCTACGCCAGGGGTCCGATATAGCTACGCGACGCTACACATAATTCCGTCACCAAGTCGGACTCGGGGTCGGAATCGCCAGCCAACCAGCTGCAAAGTAACTATCTGAATAACTTGCACGTACAATCGCGTGGGTCATCTCTGAATCTTTCTCAGGCAACTCACCATACGAAGACCTGCGCACTGGCAACTGAGCGGGCATGGCAGCAGCTCCACTCTGGCATCGCATACATATGCGTGCCTCTTGTCTTTCGTGCTGTGCTGTGCTTTTCGCGCGCGTCGTCGTTCGCGTTGCTACAGCGCGAATGGTGAATGGTGAGTCGTCGTCGCTATGCACTAAGTACTTAATATTTGCTGACGCGCGGGCCCGGCCTTGCGACGGAACGTGGGTGAATTCTTCCTTCTTCTTGTTACTTACTTCAATACTTGTAATTCTTCTTCCGCGGGCTTTTCAGATGACGGATTGACGTGGGCATGGCGGTGAAGAGCGCAACGACCGTTGGAGGTGACTCAGGTGAGCAACTTGACGCTTGAAGACGACTGCCAATCGCTCAAGATCTACGCTCGGTTCGGGCTTGCCAGTGCAACGCCCGACCCAGGTGCCATGGCCAGCGTACTGAATTGTGGCCGCAGCCAGTCATCTTGCTCCTTAATCTTCCCGCTGCTTACTAGTAAGCATTTCTATACGCTTCGCAATTGACTGGTTTTTGTAAAGCGCGAATCGCCGTCGACTCAAATCACTTCCGGTGCCCGACGAACCCCGAACCCCGGGTCCGCGAACCTGCCCGAGCCCCGAAAGGCAGAAGGGGTTTGCTTCCGGGCCTCAACGGATCTAGCGGCCCGTTTTTGCAGCCGGGCGCAGATCCCCATGCGTTATGTTGTCACCTTAGTGCTCCTGCTCTCAAACTGGCGCGGCTCTGGCGAATTTGAACGTGGAACTGGCACCACAAGGCTTCGACACCAATCCTCCGAAGAAGTAATAATGCGATTACGCCCACATGCACCCCACGCGGTTAGATAAGAGGCCTAGGGTCAGGCACGATGACGATTTACACTGCCGATTCCCGATTTCACTTGGCGTTCAGCGCTGGTTGCACGCGGAAGTTTCGGGAGCCTCAGGCCTCAACTCAACAACTTGAACTTGTGATCTCGAGAAAACGCACGCAACCCACTCGAGTCCGACGCCGGCTGAAAACTCGACATGCAAATCCCCATCCGTGCGCGGGATAACATAAATTTGTAAGCTTACTGTACTAGCATTTTATTTTAGCGAAACGAGCGACGTCGGTTCGCGGATTTTAGCCGCGGCGGCGGGGTTTCTGTGCCGTACGTTATAACGTGTGTATGTACACTCGGGCTTGGTGTGTCCTGTGACCACCCGGCGTCATGGGCGAAGGTCCAAGGGAAAAAAAACAACTGTGTTGCTAACTTTGGGATGGTCAGAATGGTTAACGCGCATGGATGGTTGTATCGCGTAAACGGTAACTCGTTTAGTCGGTACCTACGGCACACCAGCCTCCCAAGTCGAGCCTGACTGAGCCTGAGCCGAGTGCTTAATGATTTACCCCGGCCGACTCGCGATTTTTACCTAAACCAGAATAAGCGAAAGCGAGCCAGGCCTCTGTTGTCATGCAGTAAGCTAGGGTTCATGGGTAGGTTGCAGTCTTCCGGCTTCATCCAAAGAGGTAATTCAAGTTCGTAACTTGATTTGACTCGGGATTTTTGATGCGTTGAAAGCCGCGCCGCGAGTCGACAACTTGAAGGACAAGGACAAGCAGCTAGCTAGCTAGATGACGAAGGACAGAATCAACAATTGCAACGAGCCGTTAAATTCTGGCAGGTCAAAGGCAGACAGACGCCGCGCCGCGGGGAAAGCTAGTACTCGCACAGAAATAACGTTCGCGACCATGCTTGGTGGCCAGCCGACAAAAGAAATGGAAATGTCAACGCCACATGTATGAATTTGGCGGAGAGCTTGTTCTTCTTCGATTGTTTGCTTCTGCGACATCGTACTCGATTCGATTCGATGCCCAACTCACGGGCTCTGGCGTTGTCCTGGAAGTGGCGGTGGTTTGTATGTGGGAAGACAGACAGACATTCAAGCCGCTACGTACCTATTGGAAGTGAATTGAATGAATTGGTCGAATGAAGGGATGCATGCATGCGCCTGCTGAGATTGGCTTTATGCGTGCACGCTAGCAACTTTGTAAGTAAGGTCTATCGAGCAGCTTGAACTCAACGCGTACCACGATAATATTAGTGGCGCAGAGGTCGTACGTCTTACGGTTTTTATGTTGCCGTTCTTGAGGCAGTAGAATTATTCTGTCGACCGATTGACAAGAAAAGGGCCCAAGTTGAAGTTTGAGACCGAGCGTGTGTGTCGAGCTCACAAATACGAAATGACCAAGCAGAACGTGGTAGGACGGCATCGCGCAACGACGCACGTCCCGCTTGAACTTGAACTTGCCGCGGCCCCACGAGTGACCTCGCTTGGCTTTTGCCGTAACCAGAACTTGAACAGGGTCGAGCGCCCGCAGCGACTAGCGTTTTACAAACTCTGAGTGAGCATGCATGCGCGCGGAGGCACAAAGCCTGCGGATAGAAAAAAAAATCAGAGCACAACTTGAGGTACAGGGTCGAGTCGCCGACGGGCCCAGAATGTTCATTTCGTGAATTACGACCGCAGTCACCACCCCTGTGGAACTGGAAGGTACACAGGAGAGCAACCGCTACGCAAATGGACAGGTCAAGAAAAAAAATTACAGCAAGGAAGAAGAGCACACCATTCCAAAACTCGGTTCAAGAGAGAAGCAGGCCAGCGTTACGTTCATTCTTGCGACCTTCGGCACCGCGGCCTGAGCCCATCGAGCACAGGCTAACGGACCTGGGATTAAAGTCCTAGACTAGTGCAATTGAACTTGCCGGCGTTGCAGCCTCGTGGTAGTTTCCGAGGTGTAAAAACCTGAACTTGAAGTAATAAGACGGCGACGACGTTGCTTCCCCTGGTCAGTTGGTACGAGTAGAAGCTCGAGCGGGTTTCAAGCTGACAGGACAGTAGTATGAGTACGTCGTGCCCGCACAAAGAAGCTTGCGCGTCAATGACAAGGATTCATCGCTCGGCGTCACAGACGGAGCGGCAGCAGCACCGCAAGTGAGACGAAAGAGTCCGTGGAGCGCGCCACGGATTCAATATCCAATATTAATTCCTTGTACGTCCAAACCTTTCATTCGTTCGGACTTGCGATTGGCGCAAAGCTGTAAGCTGTAGAGTAGCGGTAAGAGCAAGGATCGGGGCGCCAGCACCGTATGTACGTTGACGTTATTCGGGCGTTTCGTGTTCGCAGGAAACAAAGCTGCTGCACTCTTGTACGAATCGCCAGACCAGGCTTGATTTGGTGAATCTTTGGCTTCTTTGGTGGCGCCGGTGCGGCGCTCAGGTTGTGAGATGAGAACAAGAGCTGTAGCTGTAGCTGTTGCTGTATTTCCCGAGCCCCCAAAGACTCGGAGCTGTTGAGCAAGCCGAACGGTGCAACGTAAACGATCGTCCCCCACGCGGTGCAGTTCTACCTTATCCGATGGGAACACGGACTCTACGAATAGCTTAGACCGCGAGACTGCACAGCTCCGCGCCAGCAGTCCGCGTGTGGAAGTGCGGAATGTATTCTTGACAGAGAAGGGAAGGGAAGCTGGTTCTTCTCCGAAGAAGCGATGACGCGAAGTCTTGTTTTTTGACGAATTCGGCAAAGTGGGAGGCCGAGGCTGCACGTACCCCTTGCAATTATTCCTTTTTGAGCATGCTTGCGTGGAGTGACCCCGACAAGATACGCATGCGGGCTGTGTGGGCGCCTAGAGAATGAATAAAGCGACCCTCGCGGTGCTCAGCGCCGTTTGTGGTGACGGATCGATAACGAGAACGGCATTCTGGCGCCGTCCGAGTCCGTCGTGGCCGTGGCCGTAGCCGTGGTTCTGTTCTGCCTCGAGGCAAAAGGAACGTCGACGAAAGAAGCAAGCAGTGCAAACCGTGACAACTGCCACTGGCTGTAAATCGAAGCACAAGCGGGCAGGCAACTTCCGAAATCGAATTTGACAAACACTGCAAGCAAACAGCGAAACCCTAATATATGGAACTGGGCCTGGAATCTAATTTACACAAAACATCCGCGGGTATGTGTTGAGCAGCTCATCCCTTGTTTCAAGAACCGTGCTCGTTATTGGCTCGCTGCAGTAGGCGCGTACATGTATACGTATCCGGCAAAAAAGCTTCCGCGGCGGCAAGTGGACTAGAACGGAACCTTGAATGAATGTAGAACAAGAGGGACAATAGAACGGCGCGCAGGCAATACGCAAGGGGGTTGTCAATGGAGATATAACGGCGAGGAGAACACAAGGAAATGACCGCAAGAAAAACAAAGACAACCGCAATGAAGACACATTTCACAAGTCTTCGCTGGCGTGAGGTCCCCTGGTCTTGTCGGTCTAGCTATTTGCAGACAATGCACGCGAGGTCGAGCACGGGACAAGGAGATGAACGTGTTTCATTTCCCGCAGGAGAAGACCACCAGTCTGACAGAAATCGCCACTGACTTCACTCTCCACATAAGCCAAACCAATGGCCGGGCTACTCCGCTCCATAGAAAAGAAGGGGACCGACGGAACCGCGCGACGAGAGAGAGCAATCTCCAAGAAAAACATCTCCGATTAGGGTGGTATTCATATACGATATACCGTATGCTGGCGCTGGCTGCCTGTTGTGTGCCTAACTCTGGCTGCGGGTACAGTGCGCTTTCGGGAAATCGTCGGCGTCGGGCAGCCTGTGTGCAAAATATAGCCGGCCAAAGCCGGTAACACGGCGGCCGCCACTCCAGTCCCCATCCCAAGATCCGACCCGTATATGGATCGCATCATCTAGGTCCGCTGGGTACCGCCATCATGCCCTTCTCCATCCTCTCATCCTCTCGTTCTCGTTCTTGCTCGTCACTAGTGCTCCTCCCCAAGGGCCAATACGACGCTGCGTACGCAATCCCCTTGGCCGCCAACCGCGTCCCAATCCACTGCGCCAGCGAGACACCCGGCACGAGTCCCAACACGTCCTTGACGTCCCAAAAGTCGCGGTGGTGGGTGATGTGTCCTTGCTCGTTGAATGAGAGGCGGGTGATGATGTGCAGCTGGAAGTGTAGCGGAGAGGGAATGGATAGAGCGGTGCCGGGGATAGAGAGCGCTGGGGCGGTCAAGTGTGGGTGGGCCTGCGCATGTGTAGCGACTGGCGTCGGGTGCTGGCCTTGCGCAAGTGGTGAGGGCGGTGTGGAGGAGTTGGTGAGGAGCGAGTCGGTGGAGGGCTGCCCACGGAACCGCCCTTCGCGGTGGATTCCAGGGAGGATCAGGATGTTGAGTGTATGCTCGACGATCGTCTTTCGATGGCCGTCTATGTACAATCCCTCGTTAATTTTTCTTTGGGAAATAACGCAAAATCCGGCCACGTACCGAAACTCTCGTTCTCGCAAATATCCCCGATATCAGCCCAGACTCGGAGCGCCTGAAATAGCGGGTCGTTGATGTTCCGCGCGAGAAAACCTGTTCGGGGTGGTTGGAGGCGAAAGATGATGCACAACAGCGCGATGGGTCGAGGGACGTCGATGGCGCTGAGCTGGCGCGACAGGGAGTGGATTTCGGCGATTACAGAACGAGAAGTCGCTGTAAGAACGGGGTTCTCATAGCTGCAGCAAGCGTCAAGAACGAAAGACGATAATAAAGGCTTCATACACTACAAGGATATGGTGAGAAACAAGGAGAGGAGAATGAAGGAGGCTACGCACTAGCACTGGCTTCATAGAACCGCTCAATGGCGTCTGGCGTGGCCGTATTCTCGCCGTACATCGTTGTGCAGACATCGAGGGCGGTCGCGTAGGTGGTGGAGAGGAGAGAGAGGTTCGAGTGGTTCGAGTGTTGTTGGGTGCGGGCCAGGGCAACGGAGCCCTCGTCAGTCGTGGTCATGGTGCATGAAACGTCAGTGCCATCATTTGTTGATCAAGACGAGTCGTCACCGGAGGCAAACTTGCAACCTGCCCTCATCCCACCGACATCCCACCAAGAATCCCTTCATGACTCTCTGCTCAAATCCTCAACGGACCAGTCTCACGCACTCCGTGCTTCTTTTCGCAATCGTTTCAGCTGTCTCTCCTCTCTGCTTCTGCCACACATATGTTTTATCTCGCCCAAAAGTTTCAAGGAACTCGTACTCACGAGGCTTGGTCAACTGACACGTTCTTCAACTGTGGAGCCTCTCGGGACCGCCACCCAGGTCGGCATGATGGATCACCCCCCCCCACGCGAAGATCTTCCCCGCGTACATTTATTCGTCAATCAGCTGCAGAGGTAGATTTGCCTCCAACCTGATTGGTGGATCCTTGACCGAGGTTCGCTTATTAGCGTCGTCGTCTTTGTGGCTTTTGGTGTTCCACTCCAAGTATCGGTGGGTGCGATTGGAAGAATACCACAAGCAATCGTGTCCTTTCCGATAACCCTCCAAACCGCAAAATACGACCCCCGCGCGTTGGACCCTGCATCCTAGACCTGGCTTTACTTCAAACCGTCGTCCCACATGGATCCGTATTCCCATTTTGGGAACGCGAGAGTAGCGAGCGATAACGCGATATGATGCGCCATCGGACAGACACACACCCGATTGCGTGACAGGCGCCATGCGCATTTCGAATTTCTTCTCTCGGAGACTCTGGACCAGTGTAGTGGTTGACGCGTGTACGACACGTCGGCCCGTTCGATTCAGCTGCTGCTTTGCTCTTATCCAACCGCCCCCCTCCCAATTAAATGCCCCGACGCCCATCGACGGCATTCATATACATACTACAGCTCGCTCAAAAAAAAATCGCCGACTCGGACCCCTCGGACCGCCGCGACAGTGCTCAAATGAACTCGCTAGCTACCGCTTACCGCTTAAACCTGGTCACGGTGGTCCTCAATGTAATAAACTCTTCGGAAAGGGCGCGCCGTAGACTTTGAATTTGCATGGCCAGCCGGGACTCGCCGCTCGCTAAAAGGATGGATATCTATGGTCTCGCAGTGCTTCGCGGCTTCTAATTGGAGTAGATTTTAATTGCACCAGTTCCCCCGGAGCTCGGGGCTTCCAACTGCCAGCTTCGAACTTCGAGTCCTGCTTCTGTTAACTGAAGATTGCTGAGACACTGGAACAATATCACGGCGACCATGGCCAAAACGCTACATATGGCTTCCCATGATGTTGTCTATCTACTTACTTCGCTCAAGCTATTCAAATGTGCTTCTCTCAAGCGCTTCTCGGAGAACTTCTCGAGATAGATCTCCTCCTCGCCGCCTCAGTACAGCTGCGAAACACGGACCTCGGACTCGGACTTGGGATCACCCGGACCTTGTTATCGTTCGCAATTTGACATGCAAATAATTGTGAGTCAGCCTAATCGTTGCGAAAACTCGCCTGCAAGGTACTGTAACCACCACCACCACCAAATAGACTCCGGCCTCTCGACGACGTGTGCCTGACCCAGGGTTGGAATTGCACTTCTGCCCGGCCGCGATCTTAAATTCTTATCGCCGATATTACCGTCCGTGGATACGATTTATTTGGGACTCGGGTTGGATTAGACTCGACCAGTCCCGCTGGTGATATGATGATATGGAGCGCAATAACACCTAATACTGGAGGGTTTTCGGAAGTAGGGGCTGGCATCGAGCCTAGGCCTAGGGTTGGATAGGCCCAGGGAGGAAGGTATACCTGGAAACCGGCGTGACCGCGCCCGGGCCGTGTACAGTAATAATCTATCCTATCCTATCCTATCCACATCCTGGATTGGACGTCGACCGTACTACACGGCACGGTCCCACTTGAGAACAGAATCCATTGGCATCGAATAGACGAATGTGAAATTCTCCAGCTGAGACGACCCCGAGTTTCATGCACAGTTGCCCGCTTCTATTTACAGTTTCTAGACCGGCCTCGTATTATTAGTTTTGGGGCGTCACTGTACATGTAGGTTGCGTTTAAATTTGTATCTAGAGAACACCGCCCGAGCCCAAACTACCCGCCTTGGCCGTGTAGCGAGAGCCAGTATATACATATTATAGTCAGCATTCCAAAATCTCCTAGCGGTTTTGGCGTTTTCCCTCGTCTCATAGGTGGAGGCCCGAATGCATCCGGTCCAATAAATAAATACCGGTAGGCCCAGCTAAAGTAACTTACTAGTAGCGCAGTGGTAATTTCCTTGCGTTCCAATCCAGCTGGCCTACCGAGTTGGTTCGAAGTGGCGCGGCAATCACACATTGTGGGCGCCTGTTGGTCCTCGCCAATCGAGCATCACTGCGCACAAGTCGTGCGTAACCAGAACAATCCATCTCGATTCCTCGATCAAGATCGTTGAAGCCAAAAAAGTTACTTGACAAGCTTGCTTAATGAACGCAACGCCACGTTGACAGTGACAGGAAGGGAAACTCGTGTAGACCGCGTTGTCGTTGTTGTTGCTGAGGTGGCTGATACAAACAAGATGTAGTTCTATTTGTGGCACAGGTCCGTGCAGAGGTGCAAGATATAGGATGGGAGAATGTCGATAGAATGAATGTCAATTCCGAGTTTTGGATTTCCGCAGCGAGGCCTTGGTGGGGGTTGTGTCGTCTGGGGCTGCCGAGCGGTGAGATGCTAGACAAAGCTGTCGCCAGTGGGCACGACGTACTGTTCAAGCGGACCTTGCGCGGTGTCCCATTCGCGTCTCGCCACTGCAGAATCGCCTCGCGCTTCACGTTCCCGTCACCATCGCCTTCATCATCATCATCATCATCATCCTCCAGTAGCAGCTCCTCGACCTCGCTTTCTTCACCCTCTCCTGCCACCTTGCCAGGAGACATAAGCGTAAGCCCATCCAACAGCGCTCCGGTGATCGTCGAAATGCTCGGCAGCGACTGCAGGTCCACAGGAATGTGCTGGTGCTTCACCAAGGACTTGCGACGCGCTCGTTTGTCTGCTTGGTCCCGCTCCTCGATGGCAGGCGAGAGTGACAGGGCATCCAACGCGTCGGTAAGCGAGGTGGATGTGGCTGTTGTGTGTGTGCTGGGAGAGGGAGAGTCCTGTTCAATGGTGCTTGCAGTCGATAGCCTGGGTGGGGTGTTGAGGTCGCAGGAGCGGAGCGGGTGGCCCTTGCGAGGACGACCACAAGTCTTGCAATGTGGGGACTTGCGAGGGGTCGCAATAGCAGGGCGAGCTGGGGTCGATGGCGCCGAGCGGAAACCTGGAGGCATGGACGAGAAGAACAAGGGCTTGACAAGGTTGTTTGCGGACTTGAGGCGGAGACAACAAGGCTTGCCGTCACGCGTCACAGCCGTTACCATCTCACATCCAAAAAAATCCATGGCCAAAGGCTCACAGCTGTCCCAGCTCAAGACGGCCCTCTCCAAGGCCGGAGTCACTGGCAGCCAGCAGCATGGCAAGAAAAAACGCCCTAGCGGTGCGCAGGAGAAGGACAAGGCCAAACGCGCGGCGAAGCTCGATGAAATCCACAGACGACTCAACCCGTTCGACGTCAAGGTCACCAAGCTCAAGCACGATGTGGGCGGGAGGAAGGTGAAGGGTGTTACTGGGAAGCCGGCGCAAAGTAGGCAAGCGGGGATTGAGCAGGTGCGTGTTTGCGTTTTCTAATACCAACAGTTTTTTTATTTTTTTTATATAGCGCAAGAAAACGCTGCTCAAGGAGTACGAGGAGAAGGGCCGTGCCGGTGGGATACTCGACCGACGGTTTGGCGAGAACGACCCGTCGATGAGCTTGGAGGAACGCATGCTGGAGCGATTCACGCGGGAACGGCAACGCTCGTCGAGAGGCGTCGCGTTCAATCTCGAGGATGATGCGGACGAACTCACCCATTACGGCCAGAGTCTGTCCAAGTTTGACGACTTTGACGGCGCGGGTTTGCAGCTCGCTGAGGAGGACGACGAGGAGGAGGAGGGTGGTCGAGGGCAAATGGACGGCGACGTCGTGCGCAAAACCCATTTTCAAGGCTTTTCTGACGACGAGGAGGATGATGAGGTATTGTTTCAATAATTTCTGCTCTTGGTATTTATTCACTCTGTCTCCTAGCCTGACCGTGTAAAATCCAAGGCCGAGGTCATGGCGGAAGTCATTGCTAAAAGCAAGGCGCATAAGGTAAACAGTCGTCCATTTAACCTGCTTTAGTGCTAACCCGTACCCTCAGCAACAACACCAAATGGAACGCGAAGAGGAAGAGAACGTCCGACACGAACTCGACCAGCAATTCTCCGTCCTGCGATCGTTGCTCTACAGTGCACCCAAACCGTCTGTCCCAGAAGAAACCGACGCCACTGCTGACGCCCCTGCTCCGAAAGCGACCCTCATGGACATTGACATCGTCCCGCAACACGCCGACTACGACCAGCGCGTCCGCGAGTTGGCATTCGACGCCCGCGCCAAGCCAAAAGACCGGATGAAAACCGAGGAGGAGGTTGCGCGCGCAGCGAAGGAGGAGCTGGAGAAGGCGGAGCGTGCACGGAGGAAACGGATGTTGGGGCTCGAGGAGAGTGATGGCGAGGAGGAGGAGGGCGGGCGGTCGAAGAAACGGAGGAGAAAGGAAGGTGGTGGTGGGGATGATTTGGAGGACGACTTTGCGCTGGACGGAGATGAGGCATGGGATGGGATTGGAGCGGGGCTTCCGGAAGCAAACGTGGATATCGATGCTGAGGAGTCTGGAAGTGAAGAGGACGACGGCGAGGGCGACGACGACGAGGACGAGGACGACGAAGAGGAAGGCGAGCACGAAGAACTCACCTCTGGGTCAAAACCGTCGAAAGGGAAATCAAGAGCGCCAGACAAAAAAGAACTACCGTTCACGTTCCCTTGTCCGTCAACGCACAACGAGTTGCTGGAAATCCTCGGCGACGTCGAGGACAAAGACGTTCCTACAGTCATTCAACGCATACGCTCCCTCTTCCACACCAGCTTGGCGCCGGAGAACAAGTTCAAACTGCAAACACTCGCCTCTGTCCTCATTGACCACATCTTATACGTCTCCTCTCCACCCGAGCCCAACTTTACCCTCGTCTCGGCCCTCCTCCCGCACCTCTTTGTGCTGACGCGCGCCTACCCCGTTCCGGCAGCCGAGCACTTTGTCGCCAAGCTCTCCCTCATGCACAAGAACCTCCGACGCGGGCTATCTCGCGGCGCACTCGACCCGACCTCGAAAACATGGCCCGGACTACCCGAGCTCACCCTCCTCCGCATCATCGGTGCCGCCTGGCCGACGAGCGACCTTAACCACGCCGTCGTCTCGCCCACACGCGTCCTCATCTCCGCCTACCTCGGCCTCTCGCGTGTTCGCTCTGTATCCGACATTGCGAGCGGGCTGTTCCTCTGCTCGCTTGTTCTGCAGTACGAGGCACTGTCAAAGCGATTCGTCCCCGAGGCGGTCAATTTCGCTATCAACAGCGTCCTGCATCTGGCACCGCATGGGTACAACGCCGTCGAGGACCTGCCTGGATCGTTCCCCGCCCCGGATTTCCGGACAGACCTCGCACTGGACTCGAAGAAGCTGACGAAGGAGCTGCCAAAAGCGGATTTGGCGGTACTTCTGCTTGGTGCAGAGAATGCCGAAGCAAAGGCGCAGTTGCTGCTCCTTGCCGTCGACATCCTAGGACGGTTCGCAGAGATGTACAAGCCGCTCGACGGGTTCGTCGAGCTCTACGAACCGATACTCGAGATCCTCCTCCGCGTCCGAGACCTGCATTATTCTCGAATCGCCACCGTCACAGACGCGCTCACCCGACTGCTCAAGTTCGCCAACGCCGGCCGCCGACCGCTCCTTCTACAAGCACACAAACCCATCCCCATTCCGTCGTACGTGCCGAAGTTCGAGATGTCCAAGTCCTCGTATCTGCGCAACCAGGACCCGGACAAGGAGCGGAACGAGGCGGCCAAGCTCCGCGCGCAGTACAAGCAGGAGCGCAAGGGCGCGATTCGGGAGTTGCGCAAGGATGCGAGGTTTTTGGCTGGGGTGGAGCAGGAGAAGCAGAGGGAGAAGGACCGGGCGTATGGCGAGCGGATGCATAAGGTGGTTGGGGAGATTCAGACAGAGAGGGCGGAGGAGAAGGCGATGGAGAGGGAGAAGGCAAAGGATAAGAAGAGGGCGGGGAGGAAGTAGATAGATGACAAACGCGCTCGTCACGCTCTGTACAGATTGTCCAGCGCGGCATTGTGCAGCAGGGCTTCTCCAGCACGCCCTCTCCGCAAAACGCTCTTACGCCACGAGAAAGCTGAAGCCCATTGACCTGCACTTCACCTCACATCTTCCCTCCGACTCCGAATCGGAAAACGTAACCGAAGGAGCCATTTTACTCCTTCACGGTCTCTTGTACGTTGTTGCACCCAATATTCACCTCTCTCCCAAATGAACTCCAGCAAATCTTCCCAGAACTGGAGGGAACACCCTCAGTCGTTTGCCAATGACCTCAATCGGCCGGTTTACGCACTCGTGAGCTTTGGTGGTGGTTGAGCAGGGAGTTGACGTTGACTGTGCTTGAGGACCTGCGAAACCACGGCGAATCGCCGCATGCATGGCCCATGAACTACACGACCATGGCGGCGGATGTAATGCACTTTATCCGCCAAAAATCCCTCTCAAATGTCTGTTTAATCGGTCATTCCATGTTTGTTCTCGGAGGATTAAGTATTCATCTCCTGCCTGAAAGACTCATCTTGCTGCAGGGGCGGAAAGGGTTGCCATGAGTATCGCCTTGGAGCACGCCTTCCTGCGAAATCGCTCTCCGAGCTTGTCGTGGTGGACATTGCTCCGGTGCAAGCTAATAGTATCCCCCAGGTTTTCGAAACACACGTTAAGGTCATGAAGGTAATAGAGGCGTCGAAGGTGTCCAGCCGGGAAGAGGCTTTGATAATCCTGGATCAGTTTAATGGGCTGCAAGCTACATCAACCGACACACCATCCCTGTTGCGAAGCAATTCTTCCCGAATATGAAGCTTGAGACGCTCGACACTGGCCATTGGGGTAGGCTTTCTGCTCCCGAGGCTCAGGATTTTCCCGCTGACTTGATGTGCAGTTCATTCAGACGAGTGATTTCCGTTAGCTACTCTGAGGCTTGAGTTCTCATGAATGACTTTCAGACCTTAAGAATTCTCCGCCCTTGTGAAGGATTTCATTGGACCACTTGCAGTTGCAAAATAGGACGAATTCTTCCACGCGCGGCGCGCGGGTCAACCCATCGAGTCTTCGAGAAGCCTGTGTTCGTGACCTGAGCCCGAGTGAGAAAGCAAGAGTCACCTTGAAACACTTGATTCTAGCGGCGTATACGTAGAAGCTCTCTGCGGTCCCTGTGTGAAATACATCCTGCGGCTGTTGTCGGTGGAGCGCTGGAGTTCCTGTCGTTCAGTGTCAAGAAGCTTTCTTGTTGAAACCCGAAGTCGCCCTAGATGAAATAAGAGAAGGGCTTCAACGGCGCGAAGGCGCAAAACACAGTACCCGAATATCAGCGGAGCGGGAGGCTATACCCGTCTGCCACTGAATTCCATCTCTGCAGCGAGTATGAATACTATTACCCACGACTCGCTGCATTGCTGCTTAAGCTACTAAGGACGCCGGCGCCAATTGCGAGCTCCTTGAAATGCGGGAATGTTGCCTGGCTAGAAATACACCCGGGACTCGGCAGCGGGAGGGGATAGCGCGCCAGCCCGTCTAAATCGGTCGCGGGAGCACGTATTGAGCCTGAGCGCTTGTGGTGGCGGAGAACCAGCGTGAACTCTGCTCTGACAAGCTTCAAGGAACTTGCCGATTTGGCTGCCTTGGAGCGGACACCGAGAACTTGAAGTCTGTGGTATAGATTTTGACGTGGGTGGCGGCGGATTAGAAAACCAAGACCGTTCAATAGCAAGCCCTTTGTGTAGCACCCGGAGCGAGCAAGCAACCACTCTCGGTGGACGTGTATTGAGTTGAGGTATTCCCCCTTTGAGCGATGCGAGCCTCGCGTAGCGTCTGCGGTAAGCGATTAGTTACGCCGACAGAGACCCCGGCACCACGCCAAGTCTCGACAGGAATTGAATCGCGATTCCGCGTCACCTCGACGGGAAACTGTCTTTGCAGAGAATGAATATGGCATTACAAGCGACTTCATTATGGATCGTCTCGGCATCGAGATGGGCTAACATAGTCCTGGCTTCTCGTTAGCTGCAGCCGCCGAGGTAGTATTTCCAGCGCGAAACGGTGACACGGGCGGAGGGAGAAGGTGTTTCAGGAATCAGCAGTCTTCTTTGCGCCAGTTGAAAGATGCAGTCATCTTGACAAGAAACCCCTTCATTCTGAGAGGGTATGCGTATTATTCAGTCGGCTACAGAATTAGCCTGGAAGCCTGTCCAGTGGAGATAAGCAGGCGATAAGCCGAACGGAAGGTCTTGCTCCAGCGCACAGGGTCTGCCAATGGCGAGAGAAATCATCTTGAAAGGGCAGGACGGGCGCCGTCATGTCATTTGGAATTTGTGCGTGTGTGTGGGTTGGGACCAAACAGTGGCCGGTCTGCACATGGGGCAGCGTTGGGGCAGCGCAACGACAGCCATTGAATCTCCAATCCGGTGCCGGGCAGGCGGTTGCGGTCCTTCTGAACGCGATAAGATGCGGAAAGCGCCAGCGATATGCCGTCCTGATACCAACATCGCAGGCTATCCACGCTTGTCCAATGGTCGTCAACGAGAAGTCCTCGGTATATGCGTCGACAAGGACTGTGTCAACGAGAATTAGCTCGGTCGAGAGCAGCGGTGCGACGGAGCGCACGTTCCCGGTCCGCTCAAATCAGGTAGAGTAGGTGTGGCGGAGATCATGCGCTACTCACAAACGTTCCGGAGTCTATTTCGTTATGAGGCTGTTGAATGCGGCTTCAAGAGGAATAGCGTCTTCGTTGTGGTGCCATGATGCATATTCGGTAGCATTCCGAGAGCCATTCATATTTTTCGGCAACCAGGAGGTGGCGTTGGAGGAGCGTCGCAAGTCGCAGTGGGCCGCAAATGAACCATGCGACGCCGGATTGTCGTGTCAATTCAACGAGTTTCTTCATGGGGAGCTCCAGGACAGCACTGAGTTGGGGTTGAAGATCAAGCCGGACACGTGCTGGTCACACTCGCGATCACGCTCAGTCACTCCTTCCTTCCGACCATCACCTACCTCTTCGAGCACTATGATTCTCCTTCGCAGTACTGTTGCTCAAACTCTCCGAGCGCGGAGAGCACCGTGTCTCAACAATTTTCATGGTAGCACTCCGCCACGTCAACCTGTCTGGTTCTGACGGAGTTCAAGCACTGCTCAGAGGCCTCTCTTCGTCTAACGTCACTCCCATCGACCTCAATTATACTCCCCAAATTCCCTCGGAGAACAAGACCGACGGTGCCATAGTCGTCCTGCACGGGCTGTTGTGCGTGCCCAGTCGAACGCGTTTCTATGCACTGACAAAAGCCCAGCGGATCTGCTCGAAATTGGGGAGCTCACTCTCGCTCATTTGCGCGTAATCTAAATCGACCGGTTTATGCATTGGTAAAATCCACCATCACTGTCGACAACCACAGCTCACTGCCGTCAGGATTTGAGAAATCACGGAAGCTCGGGACATGCAGAGCCAATGACATACACGGCAATGGCCAGCGATGTTATCAGCTTTATCCAACAGCACTCACTCTCTAACGTCTGCCTCATCGGCCACTCCATGTTCGTTTATTCCAACAACAGTATTGACAGTTTAATCATTCGCAGGGGAGGAAAAGTCGCCATGAGTGTCGCGTTGGAACCGTCTCTTCCTTCCGACACCTTGGCGAAGCTGATCGTAGCGGACATTGCTCCCGCAAACGGCCAACTCTCGACAGAGTTCAAGAGTTATATCGCGGCCATGCAGAAGATCGAGGCTGCCAAGGTCTCCAGCAGGAAGGAGGCGTTAGAGATTTTGAACGAGGTCGAGAAGGTTGGTAGCCCTTGTACCATCTGAGTCCCGAGTGACGTTTTCGAAGGACCCGGACGTCTGTGCCTTCCTCCTGACGAATCTCATTCCAAAGGCAGACGGAGGTAGCCGTTTCCGCATTCCGGTTGATCTTATTGGCAGCTCGATACACGAGATGGGGTCGTTTCCGTTCTCCCCGGACGAAGCGCAGTGGAAGGGCGAGACACTGTTCGTCAAAGGAGCGAAGAGCAGGTGCGAGAATGCTCCTGGCGGTTCCGATGCGAGCTGATAGAGTCGACGCAGCTACCTCAACCGCCACAATATTCCACTTGCAGAGAAGTTCTTCCCGAACATGAAACTCGAGACGCTCGATACTGGTCATTGGGGTTCGTTTCTCTCGGACAGAGAAGGCAGAATTTAACTGACTTGCTCCGTAGTTCATTCGGAAAAGTGCTGTCTGTTTTCTGCTCCAAGCTGTACGGCTGACAACCTTCAGACCGTGTGAATTTCTGACTCTCGTTGAAGATTTTATTAGACCACTTCCGAGATAACAGACCTGTGCAATAGAGGAGAGTCTTGCGACCTACTTTTAAGGAATATTGTTTTGCGCAGGCAATGTCGATGATAAATGGTTGCGCGAACTCGTCCGTGTAGTCGAGCTTGGGATCATCTCGGCAGATAATGGACAACTGGGATAGATACTTGACATAAAAACCGAGCTAAACAGGGGGCACGTAGGGCGGCTGGAGCAGCTTCATGTTGTCGTAAAATTCGAGGGTGATGGAATCGATGTCGAGCCCCAGAATCGTCCGCACATTCAGGGCCGTCTTTTTCTCCATCGCCGCAAACACAAAGCGCTCGCGGATGGATACGCCACAGTGCTTGCAAAATCTATCGTAGACATGAATGAGTCGGGGCATCCGAGTCGCGATAAAGGGAAATACAAACCCATGGAAAGTCTTCTTGTCGCCAAAGGTGTACTCCCTGAGAGATTCGGGGACACCTCGGAAAGTAACGCTCGTTTTCTCGGCGAAAATCCACAGCGAACCGTCCTAGAACGATGTAGTAAACATTTGGGAGGCAAAAATACCAGACTCACGCGCCAGCAAATACTACAGTTGCACTCTCTCGCTACTGCGATCTTCTCGGGGCTCAGCAGCGTGTATGCGACAGCCCCACAGTGGCAGTTTCCGTGATATTTAAACGCGCCCTCGGGAATTTGGCCAGTCGGCACAGGTGTGGGAGGCTGGTATGCCTCGCCAGTGTGGGCATTGACCGGGTCAAACCAGCTTTGACCGATTTGACTGGCGGCTTGACCGAGTTTGACCTTTGACCGTTGACTCCTGCCTATTTGGGAAGCCACCCACAGCTGGCTTCTACAGACTTCTGGTTGATGCTAGGAGGTATTAAAACATCTAAGGTGGGCCATGTACTCAATTTCTGCCATAAAATTGCATCTCTGGATCCATCCAAGTCATTTTTCTGGTTTTGGCCACAGCTGGTGGCCCTTTCAATGTTCGTCCCGTATCTCTGCCAGTTCTCATTGCATTGACTTGATTCTGGGCTCATTTTGCAGGTAATACTCTATAGAATGTCTGACAGATGTTGTGTATACCTCCAGATGGGTGAGTGTCATGGGAATTCAGAGTGAGCCAATCTGCCATTTCAACTCGGCTGCTGCCCCAGATCATCATGGATCATCCTATTTGACAGATGAAAACAAAACTGTGATACTCTAGCAACATTCCCTGATGCAAAAAAAAATCACCAGCCACTGTTATGGTGGCCAAAGTGGTGTTGGCCATTGTTTGTCCATACCCAGACTTTCACATTTGTATGGCACAGGCAGATGTATTCCATGGGGAAATTTATACATTCCTGATTCAGATACCCTACAGCACAAGTAGAACTTGAGTTTGGGAGGTATCTTGCAGAAACAGGCTCAAAGTGAAATAAAACACCTAGTCCACTTATTGCTGATTCCAAGACTGCTATCGAGCCTGAAGGCTGGGTTTTGTATGATATTGCAATGGACCATAACGTAGAGGAGATTAAGACGATTCAAACACACCTAGTATCAAGCTGAATGGTGCAGAAACCATCATAAAAACTTGATTCCAAACAGCGGTCAAATTTCGGTCAAATCCGGTCAGGCCGCAGTCAGGCCCGGTCATCGGTCAAAGTTGGTCAGCCAGCATTGACCCTCAACCTGTCACTGCCCACACTGTGCCTCGCCGACAGCAGAACCCTTGAAGTGGGGGCCAGGTTGGAGAGCAGGGAAGTCGATGCCTTCTTGCACACTGCGGATCTGCGAAGGATCAGAATTGGGCATTTAAATAAGCAGGTAGAGCACGTTAATGACGACGCTGCTTCCATTAGCCGGGTTAGGATCCATCATTCGCCCCATGACGGAGGTCCCACAAGTCGGACAGAACTAGGCATGAGAGTTGAGATTCGCCTGATATGATATGGGAAAGCTCGACCTTGTGTATGACCGTCTTCCTGCCAAACTGATACGTCGCCAGCGTGGTGTCCTCGTCGCCTTTCACAACTTTAAAGCTCCCCTCTTCTGGACGGACCCACAAATATGCATTCTGCGTTTGACGTGACAAAGCGATGAGATAGACTCGACTCCACGAGACGCACCCTGGAGCAGATGCTACAATCGCAGGTGCTGGCCGACTTGATTTCAGGAGCCTTGAATGTGTAGATGAAGGCGCCGCAGTGGCAGTTGCCTTTGTATTCCACAGTGGGTGGAGCAGAGTCGGCCATGGAGGTCGAGAAGGACGGTTACGGACAAGAAGCGCCAGCGTGCAACTTCCTTTTCACGATGGGATTCATGAGAAGCTCATCAGCCGATATGAACGCAAGATGAACGGCGGCCTGGCGTGCTTTATAAGCATAATGATGGCCCGAACGTCGAGGTCTGAGCTAGCGCGCGCGTGCGTCTGAGATCTGAGATCTGAGCCTGGCGGTGGCCAGAAGCCTGCGATGAGAACAAAATCGAGTGCACCAGATATGAACATGCCGATTGACACAACAGGGTCGGAATGCGAGTTCGATTTAGCCCCTGTTAATATTATCGCGGAGATTTCTCTCCAGCTGCACGGAATCCGAACTAAACAACCAAAGTCCAGCGTAAAGATATTCGGATTCAAAAAGGATCATTCATATCCATCGCAAACGAGTTGAGAGTAGACCGTGGCATCCTTGTAAGTAGGACTGGCAGAAGCCCGGTCCACTTATCGCGCAGGCCGCGGGAAAGAAGGAAACATCGTCAGCCGTCTTTCATGGCACCGAGTCATGTAGACCGTCGCCGTACAGCCAGTCATCCACCCAGAATCGCTTGACTAGTGGAAAGTTCAGTCAAACATTCGAGGAACTTATGGAGGACGGGCGATACCTTCAACCTCGCCCTTCTTCTTCCTCCGAAGGAAAATCTCAGCGCGATCCCAATAGTCCAGCGCAGTACCACGAGCTGATTCCTCCCACTCAAGCCACCCATTGTCTCCATCGTCTGGAAATATTCCGGCCACAAAGCGCGTGTCGGTGACACTCCCTTCGTTTACATGGTCGAAATTTTCCTGCGCGCCAGACGGCGAATATATGAGTGCGAGAATGAGGAGCCTTGGCATCGCATCCAAGATTTGCTGGACACGAGTCCATGATATCGGGTGAGGACTGGCGCAAGATAGGTGGGTAAGTGCAGGGAGGCGCGCGAGGGTACGGGTGGTTTCCGCGTTTTGCTTCGAGTTCTCCGCAGTTGACGCCCCAAAACTGCCAGACAGTTCGATATGCGTTAACTGAGGGAATATTCCTGGGTGCGAGTCGATAACATCACAAAGTGCCGGGAGTGTGTAAATTGTGAGCCGCCGCAGATTCGTCATGTCCGCGAGGGCAGAAAGATCGTAATTCAGAGAGCCACTGAGAAGCACCAGGTCGACTCCGCGCGAGCAGATTTTTAACAATTGGTTGATTCTCTCCTTCTGGCGATCGGGTTCCTGCAAACAGAGGAACCGGACTGCGCCGCGCAAGAACTCGGGCTCAGACTGCATCATATCAACGAGGCCAGGTACTTGCTCTAAATCCGACGTCGAGAGGCGCATGACTTGGTAGAGCAACGGTTTGAGCCTAACTCCGAAATTCCGAATCACATTTTGCCTGACGGTGGAGTCGGGGCGCACCAAATATGAACCCGTCGCGCAACGCGAAAAAGCGTCGGAAGGGACTTTGGATGTAGTCGTCCCGCGATCTCGAAAATTTCGCGCTCCAGCTCTCGCGGAAAGACGAGGTCGGTGAATGCCATGGTGGTGAAGACAAGCGAGTGGATCATGACCGTGATGACGTGACGTGCCAGTTTGGCATCAGCGCTCACCGGTACGTACTTAATCTTAATCTTTGAGAGCTATCGACGATACATAAATCACCAATATATTGGCGCAGACTAAGAAACAAGCGGGGTGAGGGCGATCTAGTGTAGAAATACTTGCAGCGCCGGAGGTATACAATCGTCTACTCAGTACGATCGTTGAAAGTCCCATCTACACACCAAATACTGTCACTAAAACGCAGTAGGCTTTCCCGCAGACATATCCGAATCGTGCCGAGTACTAGTATGCACCTCGACCGAAATACCCGGAGCCTCACTAGTCTTGGCCTGGCATGAGCATGTAAGCCTAGGTATATGCATTTCAAACTTGAATGCACGCTCACCCAAGTGGATGCGGAGAACGACACGAGACCGGTGCTGTTATTTGTTCTGGGGCGATTGCGGAGCTCACGGAGGACACTGCGCGAGTTGAGGCTTGGAGTGGATGTGAGCTCGATAGCGCGCTCGAGAGGGGACAGAGAGTACCTCGCAAAGAGGGAGTTGGAGAACACTGTATGTGCAGTGGGTCAAGGGAGGGATCTATCTGAGAAAGATTGGACGTACTGCGCGCTTCGAGGGTGGAGAACGCGATCCAAATGACTGTCAAAGCAATATGAGAGAGAGCGAGCATTGAATATGCGGAACTACTCGCAGTTATCTGGCATTTTGTGGAACTTCAAGGGAAAGCGGAATGAGATCATCAGAGATGAAATGCGAGAGGCGAACGTACCAAGATAACAGTGATAAGTGAAAACGAGCTGTTGGTTTACAAACATGAGCTTGTGGGCTTTTGTTCCGCTGGGTAACACGAACCACGTCAGTAGACCAGTTTCTGTATGAATCCATGAGTGCCTCATTGGCTGAATCACAAGGCACACACCAATGGACCACTTGATAATCTTGTCCAAAAACGCGTTCGTTCTAAAACATGAATATCAAGATTTCCATCCAAATTCTTAAAATCAACTGACGTTTTCACCCCTCCCTTCTGCCTCCACAGCAAGTACACCAGCGTCGCGGTAATTGTAACGTCCTCCGCCGCGCTCAGACTCCACATCGTGATTCCGAGCCATTGCCACTTGGTGCCGAACTCCGTCACCGATTTCACGCTGAGACCGACGGCGAAGAGGGATGTGCCCAACACAAAGCGCACAAATGAGAGCGTATAGGTGATGAAGGGAATTATACGGGATTTGGACAGGATGTAGATTCGGTAGGCAAAGAATATCTGGACTACGGGTGGGTGAGTTGGAGGAACATGAGCCTGAGCCGGGGGACGTACCGCAGACCGCGATAGAGACAGTGAGGAAGATGTAGCCGATGATTGAACGAGGGGGGCGCTCGAGCAGACGTTCTGGGTGTCCGTAATCCAAGACAAGCAAGGTATACAGCGTATGCGAGACGGCGCCAACGTGAGCCGACTCTGCCATCCTATCCAGTGCGTCAGCTCGACGACACCTGCGGTAGGTTGCGCAGAAAATACCAGATAAAGCAAACTGTGGACTTGATCATCCAGTGGTCGTCCGGGAAACGCGTGAAATAAATATAGGCCTGCATGCTGTCTTCACGGGTTGAATGAAAGGATTGCGAGCCGACTCCCCTGCATAGTCGTGACGCCGTAAAGAATGGCTAATGGAGGCTTTCTCAGATGTACTAGGAGGGCTGCAAGGAGTACTCACCACCGCACAGGGTCCCGATGAGCAGGGCGCCTGGAGTATCATTCCGTGAGCGCAGATTGCAGACGCGGACAAACAGCCTACCGAGGGTGGGATTGGGATCGAAGGCCTGAGCGGACATTGTTAAGGGAGCGGACGAGGAGGAAGAGCCCTTCGATCCAAATATATGCAAGGCAGTCTATCAGAGGAAGCGGAAGTAGAACTTGGCTCGTTGGTGATTGCATACAATAACGTGGTGGAAATCCACGATCTGTGATGAATCTTATTGGCAGGCGCGGAGAAGCCGCCCAGTCAGTCGGAGTGCATTGTAGTCTCCAGAGTACTTGGAAACCAAGCACTGGGCAATCACGATCATCATGGTTCTAGCAATAGACGGCGCTGGCGCGGCTCGGCGAAGATGTCGACATGGGCGCCGATGAGGACACAAAAAGTGTTGGGCATGGAGATTGCGAGCAGCGCTCTGGGTCGACCAGAACATCCATGTGTGTTCCCATTGTCGCCAAGCTACGACGAATTGACGCTCCGTATCGAGCAGACTGCGGCTGCGCGAAGGACGATTGAGCTGACCAGACCAGAGGGTCGCTGAAGCTGGCAGTGGAATGGTCGCTGTCTTCATGCTCTCAGTTTTTGGCAGCTACTATCCCAGACCGCGGGCATTGAAGAGACATTGCGAACCAAGAACTTGAAGAAAGGGACTTGAAGATTAAGCCTAGCTTAGTACGCATGCTGAACGGCCGAGTTAACCTGCATCCTCAGCGCCAAGGGACCAGTGCGGAATTAAGTACGCGTTCACAACGAGCGTCGAGGAATGCCGTGACTGATGGTGTGACCAAACATTTCTTGACCACGACCAGCAGCGAATTCGCGACCTTTCGTGTCGCGTTCCTCATCCCAATGAGCAAAACATGGACTCTCCCACCCCGCTCCCTGTCGCCGAGTTTCAGGATCCCAACAGCCAACTGGACAGCCAACCGACCAGTTTCCTCGTCTTCCTCCACCAGCTCGCGGTAACGCTCGACACCCCGAATCCCTTGGAGCAAGAGCGGAAAGAAAAGTTTGTGGGCGTCGTCAGCGGTCTTTCCGACCAATTCCTCGCCGTATTTCCTTCTCCGACCACCTTCGTCGAATGGCACGTCTTCGAAGAGAAGATCAAACTAGTCGTTGGGACCCTCAAGGTCATACGGCTCGCGTCTTATCGCATCGACAGCCTGTACCATAACCCGGCGCTCGCGCGAAGCATATTTGCGAGACTCCTCAATTTTTGCATTTTACTTGAGTTGTGGCAGGACGAAGAAGTCGATACCGAAGCTGGGGTCACCACGCCGCAAGAGCTCGAGAAAGACGCGATTGAGACCGCGGTCTATGTCCTGCGCAGTATGGGAAGCACCAAGGCCACGATAGCGGAGGCGAAAGTGCCACTCTGGATGACGATGCGGGGCATCCTGTTAGAATCGTCGAGCGTGGTCTCTGGTGAGTTTTTCACCGTTGCTTTCACTGCTCCCTCACTACATTTACCATACAGAAATCTTGTCCCGCTCTTCCACGCTCAAGTTTCCCGTGGCTATCACCCTCTTCGCGTCTACTCCCGTACGCGACGCGCAGACGCCTCCGTCTGACAGCCCCGTACGTGCCCGCATTTGTTTCCGTCTCTCTGTTAATCCACGTACAGGACACAGTCGACCGGTCTTTCACCGTGACCCTCGAGTCCGCCGACCATATTCCAACCTTTGTCGGAACGACACTTTCCATCATCGCGCAAGCCGTCCATCCGCCACTCATCTCTCACTGGTCCACCATTGACGTTGCTCGACATATCACGGACTCTATCGCGCAGACCTTTCTTTTTTGCACTTCTCCATTCTGCGCCTCCTCCCTCGAACGGCGCGTCCTCACTTTGATCAAGTTGGTCGGCCTGACCGTCCAATTCGCCGCCCGTATCCCCAACCTCCCTTTTCGACTCATGCGGTATCGTCTCATGGACGGCCCGAGGTCTGGTTGGGACGACATCGACTCGGAAATCCTCCACGTCTTCAAGTCTGCCGACTCGTTCCTTGCTCCTCCGATCGAAGACATCAAGGAGATTTTCTCGATGGTCAGGGCCGACGTCTGGGTTCAGATGGCGCCCGACTACAGAGTACGCGTGTTTTTCTCCCTGCTGCGGCTCTCGCTCATCCTCGTCAGGCTGTTGTCGTCGGATACATTAGTTGCTGCGTCGCACACCTTCCTGCGGACCTCCTACGTCTCCTCCGACCGATCCTTCCACACGGTCTCGAATGGGCGAGTGTGCGGCGGGATATCGCTGGAAAGCTGGCGCAACAACGGCAAGGCCCGCCCCAAAAGTCCAACTGGCGCGAAGAGGTCAAGGAGCTCACGCAGGACATTATCTTCCCACTCACGATAGACTGGATGGATGGGGACGAGGGACTGCCAGACGAGGTCTATGCCCAGCGCGCGCTGGACGATGTGAACTCGCGTTTTGCCAGGTAGGCTCGTTTTTTGGGCTGAAATAGGTCGTCGCTGATGTTCCGTAGGGAAATCATGTATTCCGACGCTTCCTCGCGATTTGAGCTAGTGGATAAGATGGCGACGTTTGTGTGCATAGCGGGAGGCTGCGAACCTTCAAAAGAGTATCGTCATCCGAAGGGCCGAAACGTACTCTCCTTCGAGACCGTAGTCACCTTCGTCGGTCGCTTCCTCGAGGGACCGGAGAAGGAGGTTACTGTACCCGTCAAGCGCCGTGCCTTCAACGTCCTCGCCACTGGAATCCACCACCATTGCGGCGATATGCCTCGCCCGCTGATGGATCGGTCATGGGTATTCGTTTGGATGGGCACTACAGACCCGGATCGCAACGTCCGACTAGCTGCTGGGTACGAATTTACAATATTCAATACTGAAGGCCTGAACTTAAGGCGCCTTTAGGTCTGCACTCGCTGCATTTATCGAACTCTACGTGAACAAAACCGAAGACGCTGTTCTGCAGCTCCCGGGCATTTTTGATCAATTTCAAGAGCTGCTGCAGGACAAGAGCGCGCCCGTGTGGGAGACTTTTCTTGTGACCATTGGTTCCATCGGGAGGTGAGTTTGCACCTGTAGATGACTCCTTTGGTTGCTCAGCATCGTCCCAGAATAAAGCATTTCCAACTTCTTGGGCATACCCTTACGTTCCTTATGGCCCATCTTGGGAGCTCTAATCCCATTCTCCGAGGCACTGCTTCTATGCAGGTGGGTACTCTTCCGGGCTCGTCTACAGATGCTTATGGTTCTGCAGCTCATCTCGATCGCCGAGCATTACAACAAGACTGTTTACGCCCTCTGCCTGCCTCATTTCGACCAGATCGCCCCGTTCCTCGTATTGCGGTTGTGTTCGCAACAGGAGCTCTTGGTGGAGGCTTGCCGCCTTCTGCATACCGGGCCGAAGGACTTCATCGAAACTACCCTCTCACGCACGCTGCCCCATGTCTTTGCGCATTGCGAGGTTCGCGTCATGGAGGACATCGCCCGGATCCTTCGCAACAAGCCGTCCGTCTTTCTCCTCCGACATTCCGCGGAAATTCTGGCGCATCTGTTCCTACTCCCCGGGAACGGACCAACGGACAAGGGTCTGACGTGCCTCTTGAAGGTGCTCAGAGATTCGGCGAACCAGACGGCGATCGACCTACACATCGTCGTAAAGAGCTCGATCGTTCAGCTCATCGCGCAATTGGTCGTTGCATTGGGCGACGAGGACCCTCGGAAGGCTGAATGTGTACGTGCGACTCGTACTCGTGTTATGAAGCTGATATCGGAATGCAGGCTCTTCCTGCGCTGAAGAAGGTGGAAAGAGCGATGATGAATGGAGACGACGACCTGCTTGATTCGGACCTGCCCAAATTCCTCAAGACGTACATGCTTGGCGTCGTCTCCGACGTGAACAACATGCTGCGCGATGCACGAGGGAAGATCGAAGTGGTGACGAAGCGCAGGATTCTCAGGAGTCTGGGGGTGCTTGTCCAGCTCATCGGGCCTGGCATAAGCAATGTAGCACCGCAGGTAAGAACTTGATGCTCCCAGAATGCCACGTCCTCATCTGAAGCATAGATCATGGCCACGTTCCAGACTATGGTTAGCATTCCGGAGCTCTCCGAAGTCACGCTCGAGAGCTGGCGTATCTTTCTCTCGACGCCTTCGCCCAAAGACATCGGGCCCCATGTCGGTCCAACTAGCGCCGCCTTTGTTGCATCGTGGTCAACGTTTTCACCCACCGGCTGCGAACTCGCCCGAAAATGCTTGGAATATATTGTCATCCAATGCGGCCTCAAACTCGGGTCATACGTCGACGAAATCGTCGATCTCGACGGCATCCCGGAGCTGGAGCAAGTCGCGAGTCGATTGAAGCGCCTTCGAGCGTCATGGTCGCCGGAGGAGGAATTGCAAAAAATTCTCGACCGCGTTGTTAGCGATAACCTCACCGTCACGATACAGTCTCTCGGAGAACTCAAGACCTTTATGCTCAATGCGCGCAAGGACTTCGTTAGCGGGCTGGCATCTGGCGACATTTTCGACCCGCTCATTGGGCACATACTATCTGCTTTATTTTCTGCGGCTTCTCGGGAGGGGGACGGCGCGGAGGCGGCGCGGATGCTGGCGTTCGAGTGCATTGGCGCGTTGGGAGCTGTTGACCCAGATCGATTCGAAATCGGCGGCAGTGGAACCACGATGATCATGACCTCGAATTTCACCAACGACGACGACTCTGTCGCATTCGTGCTTCATGTGATCCAAGATGTCCTCGTCGGCGCATTCCGCTCGACGAGTGACATACGATACCAGAGTCAGCTGGCATATTGCATCCAAGAGCTCCTCAAGTTCTGCAGATTCACGCCTGCCCTCGTTGGAACCGGAAATACCACCTCCATCCCTGTCAAGGTCCGAAATCGATGGAACAACCTGCCCAAGCATGTTGTCGAGACCGCTGCGCCGCTCCTCGAGGGTCGCTTCGTTCAGGAGGCCACCCCAGCCTACCCGTTGACGCACCCTTTGTATCCGTGCTACTCCACGTATCGCGAGTGGCTGCAATGGTGGACATTCCATTTAATCTCTCGAACGACGGGTACGACTGCGAAAGCAATATTCGCGGTGTTTAGCCAAGCTGTCCGGAACAAGGACGTTATTGTCGCCCATCATTTACTGCCGCATCTTGTCTTGAACGTCATCCTGTCTGGTAATGGCGACGATGCGTCGGACATTCGGAATGAGTTACAAGTCGTGCTCGAAGATCAAGTGGATGAGAATAGCCAGTCCACAGATGACAAGAAGCTTCTGAGTGCACAGGTGGGTCATATCCACGAACTTTTGAAGCGTGTTGAGACGTTTCGCCCAGGTCGTATTTACCCTCCTCGACCATCTCAACAAGTGGGTCCGGCTCGTTCGCCAAGAAGTTGGCGCGAAGAAACACGAACTCAAGCGTCAACGTCATGCAGCGAACACGCAGCTCGAAGATCAGCTCGTGCGCGTCGACTCCATTCTATCCAATATCGACCAACATCTCATGGCGCGGGCTGCGCTCAAATGCAAGGCCTATGCTCGTTCGCTAATGAATTTCGAGTGGCAAATCGCGACTGTGCAATCACGACCAGCACGGACCAAGGATCTCAACGAGTATTACGAGCGACTACACGAGATTTATTCTCATCTTGACGAGCCGGATGGGATGGAGGGCATATCGACGCTGGTTCTCCAGCCAACGTTGGAGCACAAGATCCGTCAACACGAGAGCACCGGTCATTGGACGTCGGCTCAGAGCTGCTGGGAACTTCGACTGCAAGAATCTCCGGACAACCTTGACTTCCATCTTGGTCTCCTCCGCTGCCTGCGTAATTTGGGTCACTACGGTACGTCGACCGCCTTCGCCCAGCTCATCATCTTACGCTGAACAGATACGTTGCGTACTCATGTGCGTGGTGTTCTTACACGAAATCCCGAATGGCAGGAAAGCCTTGCGGGATTTCAGGTGGAGAGTGCCTGGATGGTCGGAGCTTGGAACGACGTCCAGGACCTAGTCGATCGAACGAAGACGCAAAACTCGTCCACCGTCATGGCTCGCGTCTTGCTCGCTATGCGTTCCAAGGATCCTGCCGCCATCTCGTCCTCGCTTTCAGTTGCCCGCTCGGTATTGGGTATGCCCATAACTGCAGCCGGTCCTAGGGGATATCGCGGCTCGTATGAGGCCGTCATGGATTTGCATCGCACGCATGAGCTCGAGCTCATCTACAACGCCATGAAATCGCTACCGACGGGGTCCCAAAGGCGTTCGCAAATGCGGCACCAGATAATCACTCAACTCCATAGCTCACTCACGGCAAGGCTCGATTCTACCCTCCCGACATTCCGAGCTCGGGAACCCATTCTTAGTATGCGACGGACTGCTTTCGCTTTGATGTACGTACCTTCGTCATTACTCGATAAACTATCGACCTGTTCTCTTCCAGATCGACACCTGGTCAGATATCTAACAAAGAGATTGGGCGATCATGGCTGGCGAGTGCCAAAATCGCACGCAAGGCCGGTCAGTGGCAAACCGCGTATAGCGCGATGCTACAGGCGGGGCAAAGCAATGCGAACTTTGCCTTCATGGAAAGCGCCAAGTTGGTTAAAGCGACTGGGGAACCACTGCGCGCGCTTCAAGAGCTGGAGAACTCCATGCGGATGCTCGGACTCATCGACGACAAACCGGATGTTGTGGATCTCACTGAAGAAGACGATGAGACGAAGCTGATGAAAGCCAAGGTAGGCGATTATTCTTTTTTGCAACTTGAGTAAATCTCGGGTTAGGCTCAAGTTTTACGCGCGCGGTGGATGAACGAATCGGAGCGATACGACTCTCAGGTCATCTTTAATACGTTCTTTGGGTCGACGGAGCTGCAGCCAGAGTGAGTCTTGCCTTGATCAACTCCCTGCGACTGATTGGCCGAAGTTGGGAGAGCTGCCACTTCCACTTGGGCCGATTCCACGACGACTGCTACCGGAACCTTTCTAAAGAAGACAAGGCCTTGCGGTTTGTCTGGGTTTTTCATTTGTTGTTCTTTGCTCATCTCGGTATAGGGGACTCCGTATGAACGCATCGACCGTCAAGTCGTTCGCCCGCGCCATCCGGAATGGGTCGAAATACGTCTATCAGACTGTTCCTCGACTTTTGACCATCTGGCTCGATGTCGGAGAGGATCGCAAAGTGTCTACCCAGCAGACCTTCCAGCGAATGAACGACGTCGTTTCCAAGATCATTCGAGACGCGCCTGTGTACAAGGTTGACCGACACATCCACGTCCTTGAAAAGTAGTAACCGCTCAGTAGTGGTACACCGCCTTTCCCCAAATCGTCTCCCGAGTGGGGCACACGAACGAAGACGTGTACAAGAATTTGGCGCGGCTTATCGGTCGCGTGTTGGAAGAGTACCCCAAACAGGCCCTTTGGTTGTTCACCTCGGTCGTCAAATCCACCAAAGTTCAACGCCGGAGCCGAGGCGCAGAGATATTGCAGAAGCTCGTGGTCAGAGTTGCTTGAATTTTAATATTCTCGACTCACCGTTTCTTATCTAGAGCAACCATACCACGGCGCATACAGGAATTGCTCGTCTCGTCAATGAATGCCAAGAAATGACGCTTCAGCTTTTGAAACTGTGCGACTATTACATCCGAGACCAAGACGGCGATGTGCGGCAGCTCAGCATGCAAAAGACCTTTCCGGATCTTTTCAAGCGAGGCAAATCCGACCTGATCATTCCTCTGCAAGAATCCCTGACCGCCAGTCTGCCGCCAACATCGTCCTTGGCCTCCGAGCACCAGCCGTTCCCGCCCAATGCACCGACCTTCGAAGGTACGTGGCGTTTGCTCTCTGTTATATTATGTTCATCGTTTTGCCAGAATTCTTCGACGAGATCGAGGTCATGCGTTCTCTCGCCAAGCCGCGGAAGATAACGATGAAAGGGAGCAACGGTCAAATATACATGTTCCTCGGGAAGCCCAAGGATGATTTGCGCAAGGATGCTCGGCTGATGGACTTTAATGCGATTCTGAACAAGTTGCTCAAGGCCAACTCCGAGTCTCGACGCCGTCAACTGAGTGAGTTTTTATATGTCAGTGACGGCCTGCCTTGATGAATACGATCGCAGGGATTCGTACATATGGCATTGTCACGCTCAATGAGGAATGCGGCTTCATTCAATGGGTGCCCAACACAACGCCACTGCGACCGGTGCTCATGAAGGGATACGACACGCGACGCATCAAGAGCTGGGTATGTCGTATCCTCCTTTTATCCTCAATGCAGCTGATATGAACCGCAGAGCTCTGATATGAACGATATCTTCGCTCGCATCAAGATGATGCCCGATAAAGAGGCTGGCGAACTCTTCAAGACCAAGATTTTGGCTCTGTACGTCTTTGACGTGTTCTCATGCGAACTGTACTTATGCATGCAACAGCTTCCCGCCGGTATTCCACGACTGGTTTATCGAGATGTTCCCGGAGCCGTCAGCATGGCTTGCCAGTCGTTTGGCATACGGAAGGACCGCAGCAGTTATGTCCATGGTGGGATTCATCCTCGGGTAGGCGCATATCCAGCCAGATGTGTGTCTTCGCTGACCGTTGTCCAGTCTCGGCGACCGCCATTGCGAGAACATCCTTCTCGACATCAACACGGGAGACGTCGTCCATGTCGACTTCAACTGCCTCTTCGAGAAGGGCAAGACGCTCGAAACACCCGAGCGCGTACCGTTCCGGCTCACACAAAACATCGTCGATGGCCTGGGCGTTACGGGCGTCGAGGGCGTCTTCCGCATTGCCTGTGAAGTGACGCTGCAGCTCCTGCGCGACAACAAAGACTCGCTTATGAGCGTGCTTGACGCGTTCATCCACGACCCACTCGTCGAGTGGGAGGACGAGAAGCGCAAGCTGGAACGCGAACCCTCGCGCCGGAATGCCGTCAAGCCCTCAGTCGACCTTCGCATGCTCGGCAAGAACGCGCTCAACCCTATCGAGCGGAAGCTCAAGGGCTTGTACACGCCTACGACGGCCAAGGAGCGCCCGAATATGCTCACGGAGAAGGAGGTGTCGACGGGCAATATGGTGCAGATCTTGATCCAGGAGGCGACGGAGTTGTCGAATTTGGTGCGTTTTGCCACTGCCATCTGAAGAATGCTGACTTGCTTTGCGAAAGGCGAAAATGTACCCCGGTTGGGCTTCGTGGCATTAGATCTTACTGTATAATTGCTGTATCGATATTTTGTAGTCAGGATGGACGGGGAGTAAAAAGATGTCGCAACTCGGGTTCGAACCGAGGACCTACTGTGTGTGTGTGTGTTAGACAGTTGTGATAACCAACTACACCATCGCGACAATCGATACATAGAATTCTTGTAGTGTTCTGTCCTTCCGACTTTCTGCGACAGAAACACGTGTGCCGAGGTATACATGCTCAGTGCTTGGATTCTGGCTCCAAGGTTTCAGCGAAGGTTTTCATCATCACTTTCATCGGCGCTTGTTCGCTGCGTGAGCGCCTGATGTCCAAATGGGAAAATGTCACTTGCCAGTGCCAGTGCCATCTGCTGTCTGGCCACAGCACACAAGTCTCCAGCCTGCCTCTTCGCGTGCACTACAAATTTGCGCCTTTGTCCAAGTTGGTCCATGCCGCAAGAAGGTCCAACGACCGTCACACAGCGGGCATTAATTGCGACACTGGGCCAATGACACCGTTACCGACAGTGCATGTGGCATCTGCAATGACGAAGACAGCTTTCTTTGTCCCTCCATGAGGCATTTGAAAGAAAGGCCTCCCGGACATGAGGTTCATGGTTGATGCAGATTTGTGATGCTTACATCGACGTTCTGAGGACTAGTTTAACCATAAAAGTAAATTGTGAGAATACGTGACAGCCAAAAGCCGTGAATGTGAACCGAATCAATGGTTCCTCAAAATAGAGACGGCATAAAGAGCATTGCCTGCAGGTCAAGGACTCTTTGTGCCTTTTTTTAGCAGATGATGTGCACTTACAGTGTCAGTGTCAGTTGCAGTGTCGCAATTGAATGTCACAATTCATGCCCGCTGTGTCACCAAATGCATCGACACAGGCCCGCCTCCGGAAGAAGCAAGAGAAGCAGTGCCGAGGTGCGCGTATCTTGTCCCACTGGCAGTCCCTTGAATTCATTGTCTTTAGATGGTTTACGCAGACATTTGACCCATCCTTTTCGCTATCCGAAGTCCAGGATGCATTAGCGGAAAGCATGGGCGATGTAATTCAAGACATCTCGGTGCTACTTTCTCCGAGTGTCCGAGCCCAACTCAATCATATCCAAGACCGCATGCAAAGAGTCGATATCGTATTTCGCCACCTCAACACCCACTTCAGGAATACCACCCTCACTCAGGCCTAGTGTTGCCGTTGGCTGGCTCGGCTAAGGCTAGCCGATCGAGCCGAGCCGATAAGAGCCAGCCAGAGCCGAGCCGTTATAACTTGGCTCGAGATGGCTTGGCTTGGCTTTGAGCCGGCTTACATTTGGCTGAGCCATGGCTAGTAGGTGTATAAAGGTCTACTGATATTGCTCATACCGTTTGGCATTGATTGCGGAGGTCAAGGAGGTGCGCACGGCGCGAGCCGTTAGCGTGTCATTCCACGGCTGTATGTCCTCCTGCGTCGCCCAAAGCACTTCTCATGCCCTCTTAATATTGTAGAACAACTGCTGGAGGTCTTAGGACATGCCTACAGTGCATTGTAGTCCAGTTAAAGCATCGCTATAGCTCTGAGAGTCGGTAAAATGTGATATTTGACACTTGATTTCACAAATCAAATAAATTGCTCAAATCGCAACAAAAGAGTGTTCTATACCTTCCCAAGTGGTCCATAGGCTATGGTAGGAGATTTTAGACCTTGAGCTGGTGGCTAGCCGGAGCTGAGCCATAGCCGTCATGAGCCAAGCCGTTCCTTATTGGCTCGGGCTCCAGCGTAAACGGCTCGGCTTCTGATGGCTTCGAGCCAAAGCCAGCCATAGCCAGCCGTCGGCAACACTACTCAGGCCTTCCAGCAGGCAGTGTTGCAACGAGGCGGGGTGAACTACATGCTCCACCGAGATCTGGCCACGGATGCTCAGAGGCCTCAAAGCTCAGGTCAGACAGACACCAATGGCGGAGTTTCTAGCCAAGAAACTTTTGCAGCGCGTAACCAGGAAGCGGAAATCCTTCTCATGAACATCCTGGCCGAGAAAGCCTCGTTGGGGGCTCTCCACGACTCTGTGGATGACGAGTTTGCGCAGCCGACATGCCATCTGGAGACGCGTTGCAAAATCTTGGATGACTTGTACAAATGGGCAATGGGCGATGCCAATGAATTTCCGCTGCGTTGGCTTCATGGACCCGCAGGAGCTGGCAAGTCTGCAATCATGCGGTCAACTTGTCGCCGTTTGCTTGGAGACGGTTCAAATTGCCTGGGTGCTAGCTTCTTCTTCAAGCGCGGAGATCCTGAATGAGGGAATTCACATGCTCTTTTCATCACGCTGGCCTACCAGCTTGTTTGCACCAATGCCGATTTAAAACAAGGCATTCTCGAGCAAGTTGAAAAAGATCCAACAATTGTTGCCCGGCAAATGCGACGACAGCTGGAGGAGCTTATTATAAAACCTGTGACGGGAGCCATAGTGGTAATATATAGCCTAAAACACCTACCACTGGCTAGATAGGCTTGAGGCTAAATCACTGGCTCTTCGTAGAGCCCTAGCTGTTCCTAGTGTGCTTAGGCTAATGCCTTGCTACCTAACTAGGGCAGGTCTGGATGGGCCCTTGCCTATTTAGGACGCTGCAAATAGATATAATATTTACGATCAGTCTGTGATACTTACCATCAATATGTGACACCCCTTCCCTAAACGGTTTATTTGTTTGGCCCAGAGGGTGTTGTCCTCACCCAAAACGGGTTATAGCTCCCGTGCAGCCCTCGGCCGATCTCTGCCGTACCCGATAGCTCCGCCTTGTTTGTTTGTTTATTTGTTCTCGAGGCTTTTGCCTTGTCCGTTACCTACACCTTTCCCGATATTTGCCGCTGCTCCCCCCAATTCGTCCCTGGCCCAGGTATGCATTCCCGTCCAGTACTGTCCTCATACTAATGCAGTCTTCCTTAGTGCCCGCCCTTTCCCTTTCCGCTGCCACTGGTTCCCTTGCTTTCCCTGCTTCGACCTCTACCGTCGCCCTCCTTGGATATTTCGTCCACTTGGCGGCCTCACTAATGCCCTTCGTCGTCCTCTCCGCGAAATAGCCCCTTTTGCGCACACCTCAAATGGTATAATGGCTGTCGAATCGTGCGTGGCCCCCGTTGCCTCGTCATCATATACTGACGAGCACCACCAGCCTCACTACCACCAGCCCAGCCTCAGTTTCTCCTCGCAAGTGTTCCCCATTCGTTACTCTACAGACCGAGTCGTATCTAGTTCATACCCTCCCTCCTGGTCCTACCTCTTCTGTTTCTTGGCCATTCCTTCGTTGTCTGTTAGCCATATCCTTATATATGCAGAATCCATAGTAATGTCTACCAAATTTGCCTCCTAAGCGAAGCGTTCAAGTACTCAACCGACGACATCACCAAACCAATCCACCAAAATCCACTAAGTCTTTGTGTCACGTGATCTTTTCCGTGCTCCAAAACCAAAGTCCGTCATTCATTCAAAGGAATCTATCTACCAAGTCCATATGTAACTACAAAGTCCGTATGGCTTGTCCGTGTGTGTCTAAATAGATTTCCACTTCTTCGCCGGCCTCGTCTCCGTCCCCTCCTCCGTTTCCTCCCGCAGACTTTGGCAGACTCGCCCAAGGTCTTGCACGGCCTCAACCCAGTCCCACGTCGGCCAGGTGCCCTCGACCTTTTCCTTGCAACCCCACCAGCACAGCATCGCAACGGCGCCGAGCATCCCATTGTGGCCCGGGACGATCAATCCTCCCCACGACTCGCCGTTTCGCTCCGCACTACCTGGCCGGCCCTCCTTCGTTACCTCCCTCCACGATGGTTGTATTCCTGTCCACCACCCCCAATATTCCTTCGAAAACGCAGCCGTGTCCTTGATTGCGCAAAGGTCAGGTTTGGGGACGCGCTTGTGCTGAATCCAGTAGTGCAGCTGAATCGGGCGACCCTCAGCGGACACCCTCCCCGACCCGTTCGCAAAACCATATGCGGCTTCGAGTGCGAAGAACGCTGCGAGTGTGTTGTTGAATGCCCCTCCCAAATTGACCGTTGTCAGCTCAGGGTAGACGTCGCAAAGCCAGGCCGTTTTCTTGGTGCGTTCTGTTGGGCACGGAGGGATCTGCGTCTCTTGTTTCGCAGCGTTGATCGCCAGTAAACGTCCCAGTCCGCCGCTCCGGGCAGGCTTGGACAACGTTGTAGGCTTGGGCTTGGCAAGCGCTTGTTCTTCTGGCGTTTTGGTGGTCAAAGAGGACTCTGCCTCGAGAGTGGTTTCGGCGGACTTGCTGGGCGATGCGGAGGAGAAGGTGTCGATGACGGGAGGCGGCACCAGCTCATCCTCGGACAGTACCATACCATTCCCATCGCTCTCGCTCTCTGACCCGTCCGGCTCGGTCCCCACCGACCCCGCTTCCTCATCGGTTGTTGTACCCGCTGTCCTCTCGCCCCCAGCTGAAGAAGAACTCGCCTCGTCACCCTCGCTCACATCCATGGCGTCCGTGTCCTGGCCAGGCTTGCCTCGCCTGGAACAACGGGGAGGGCCAGTGGGCAGGGCTTTCTCCTTGCGAGTACCGCGCTCCTTCGCTGGCTTCTCGCTGAATAGGTTCTTCGTCGCATCCAAGAGACCCATATCTCTCATGATCTGTTGTGTCTTTCGGATGCTCTCCTGGCGACCCCGCTCGTATTGGCGCCGTCTTTCCGTCGAGTCCTCGCTGTCCTCGCCCTCGTTATCGCTCTCCTCCTCCCCACCGCTGTTCTCGCTGTCATCGTCGTCATCCATCCCGTCGTTGTTAGCGGACGATCCACCCGCACTCAAATTCAAATTCGCTCGGGAGTTGTTCGTTTTGGTCTTGGAGGAAGAGGCGATGGGTTCGTTGTCGTGGTCGAGCGTCAAAAGAGAGAGATCGTCGACGATTGGTGTTTTCTTTTTGATGGCGGATGCGAGACGTTCGGCTGGGGCTACAGATATCGTTAGAAGGCTTCAACCAACATAGAAACACGTACTATAGGCGGTTTCTAAATAGACTTTGAATTTGTCGATTACTTCGCGGTCCCAATGTGCTGCGTCCCATTGCGAAAAGGGAACCGGTACAGGAGCATGATTTGCACCGACGGAGAGTCTACCAAAGCCTAATTAGACACCTCCCTCCAACAAATGGGGCGGCAACTCACTGTATTGTTTGTATGTCCCCGCCCCACATCGGTACAGGTCCGCCGAGGACGAGGAATAGGTGCATCCCCGTTGCGTCTGCAACCGCTTCCAACAGGTGTTTCATAAGCGGTTCAACAAGGTTCTGAGCCCTAGACACGTGTCACCAACCAAGTAGAGAGAGAAAACGCATCAACGCACATCTGGCGATCCTCGGGCGTCGTCGGAGGCCAGGCCTTCAGTTGTGCTTCATATTCCTCCTTGTTTTGCTTGGCGATGGTCTTGGCCCGAGTCGTCAGGTCCTCCTGCCTCTCCGGATCCAGCTTGTTGAAAAGCTCAAGAGTGATTTTGGTTCCCAGTTCCGGAGGTGGAAGGGCGTCAATTGGCTCGTGTGCACGTTCCGGACGCTCTGCCCATCTCTGCGCGACGACCGGCGCAATCTCCGTGGCAAAGCATTCCGTCATGTACAGCTGGTACCCGGAGGAGGCGCGTTTCGGCGGTGGAAGCCCGAGACGGTTGGCGACGTAGACGACTGCATCTTCAATGTCTTCGACTTTGGCGAGCTGGGCGGTTCTGACAGGTCGAGAGCGGTTCTGGGTCTTCTTGGGCTTGTTGGCGGTCTCGAGGCGGTTCAAGAACCAACACTTGACATGCTGGCGGAACACAAAAAAAAAGCGTGTGAGCGTGTGACGACGCCAGCAGCGACGTCGACTTACACCACACAAGAAATAAATACGCTTCTCCTTCTTCGTCTCCTCGTCCTCCGACAGCATTTCAACAATTGGCGGCGCGGTTGGGTCGTACTCCGGCAACGGTAGGTCTGGCTCCAGGTCGTCCGCAAGCTGCCATCCAATCTTGAAAATGAACTCGTTTTGCACCGTAGTGAAGAACGACTTCAGCGTCAATCCGCCGACCAGCTTGGCAGCCATGAACTCGTCCCATCTTGGTCGGAGAATCAGGTCTTCACGAGCCCCTTGTGCCCAGTTCTTGCCGTTTTTCTGCAGCCGTTCGGACTTGGACATGGTCGCTCGACTCTTGCCTTTACGCTGACGTGATTCTGTAGTAGGACTGTACTGTGTCATTATCGAATAATCTGGACGACAGCGACACTCACAGGGTTGAGATGGGAGCATCGGGGGTGGGCTCAGCATCGAGGGTGGGCTCGGCGGAAGAACGCGACGCAGACATTAGATCAAGAACGCAGACGACAACGAGAAGAGCAAAGACAAGTCTTGTGCATTTTCACATGCATATCGCGTCGCTGACTGTCCTTGGCTTGCCCCAAGGGCCAGGGCACAACCACGAGGTATAATCTGGATAAATGGTTTCACGCGCTATAACAACAGACAGATCCTTCTTTCCTTTCCGCACCCTTCACCTTCTGCATAATGACCTCGCCCTCCTCCCTAGCGCCAGTTCATGCCTGGGGGTTCCTACCTCGCGAGCAGTTCCAGCAATTGCCTCCCCATCCCACCTGCATCCAGGTCAGCCTTGCTTGCCCTGTTTCAGCGCGTGATAAATCTGATTATTTATCAAGCCTGGCCATCCGCAGTGTCGCGCCGTAGCGGCGTACAATATCACCGGCGTTGTCCAGCACTTCGTGCTACCGCTCGATCGCACCAAGTCCTCGACTATCAGGAATCAGGTAAGCATATGGCACCATTTCTGGGAAAACAGCCCCATGAGCTGCGCCATTTGCTCCCGTATGTTCTCCTCGGCAGTCTCTACCGCCGATGACCATGCCTTCTCGTTTTTCGAAGCCTGCCCCCACGGCGTCGAGCCCCCGGCTGCTGATACCTTGGACGACGACAGCAATAGCGAAGGCAGCCATGGCAGCGTCGAGAGAGCGGACGACTTGGCCGAAAATCTCGCTACCGCCGTTATCATGGACGAAGTCGGCTACAACCCCATCAATGGCAATCTCATTGTCGTCAAGCACACCATCGTCGAATCGGACGATCCCGCGGCGCGTGTTCTCAACACGCAGATTCTCGACGTGCTCGTCGAAGAGTTTCCCCTCCTACTTGGGCTGGTTCACAGGTATGTTATGTCTTTTTATGTGCCCTTGCCCTGACCGCAAATACTAGGTCCATCGCCGGCGACTCGGAGAGCGGCTGTTTTCTCCCCTCTCCCTGCGTTTTTCGAAGGAGGGGTGTGTAATTTACTTGTTGTCGCTTAAATCACTAGAAATGCATAAAATTTGCAACGCGTTTCTTGTATTTCGCAGCGAAACAGAACAAGCTAGTGACTACTCCTCCGCATCATCAGTCTCGTCGCGAGCCGGCAACGCCTGCGAGGCGGCCAGTGGGCGGCCGGGAACGCCGCCACGACTCAGGAAGACCAGCATTGCCGGGTTCTGGGCCCGGGCCCCTGCCGAGGGGAGATGGAGACGCGAGAGGAATCGGCACTTGACAATCCACTGCTAGGGATTCATCAGCGCCACACACGGCACGCGGGAAGAAAGAACCTTGGAAGAGATGAGCGGCTCATCGTGGACCATGTTGTCGATTTGGAGCAGGTAGGCGACACAGTAGACAGCGGCGCCGACTGCCAAGGGATCCACCGGAGTGAACGGCGGCTCGACAATCCACGGCTCCCCGCGCTCACAAGCATGCGTTGTCAGCTGTGTCCTGCTTGTGATGTGGACGTAGATGAAACCGCTGTCAAAGCCGTCGAGACCCGGCCGAGTCCAGCTATTGGCGCACTTGGTGTGGCTGCTTTGTGCTGTCCGATCCTTGAGTCGTTCCAGAGCCCACACCATCTCCTGGAAGTCCTGGAGCATCTCCTCACCGGGAAGAGCCTCGAGGACAAGGTACTACAGTTTATCAGCACTGTAAGGTTCAAGAATAAACGACCACACATACTCGTTCCTCCTGCTCCTGAACCACAGCAACAATGCGGCCGATGAGCGTTATCTGCCAGTGCTTGTCCGTGACAGCGTGTGTCACAAAAGACCGAATCTCGCCGCGAGGCAGCTCGGAATCGCGCTTGAGCTCTTGCCTCTTCAAGGGGTCGTCTCGAGTAGGGGGCGAAGTGAAAAAGCGTGTGAAGAAGGTGGGATAGCGCGGTGTGGTCGACATGGAAGGATGGAGGGAGATGGGCGTTGGGAAGAAGAAGAATTTGATGGTGGTGATGTCAAGTGCGAATACAGCGGGCGGGGCAGGCTAAGAGAACTGTGTGTCAATGGAGGCACCTTGGGATTACACAAACCGTAGGTAGTACATCCTGTACATCCGGCGCGCCAGGAAAATGAGATGCCGTTCGTATATGGCGCGTTCCCGCGTACCCTGCTCGTACAGAGCTTCCTGCCCCCGCAGCACTGCCCAGTCTTGCGTCAAGAGCCTCTTCATGTGAGAAACCATGCCAGCGCACACAGTCCCCAACTGAGCCAAAAGGCCACTATGACCAAGTCCCTGGTCATAGGCGCTGGCACTATATATAGCGCTCATGTGGTTGCTCAATCGTTTCATGACACTTCACCTCAGTGCGAAGGCGGTCCCACATCTTCTTCTGCCCAATAAGCTCAAGCTGCTCCTTCAGACCTGCCTCAAATGCCTCTTCCCGACGCAGCAGACATCCGTCTACGAGAGACGCGAGCCAATCGTTGTAGTTTCCCTCAGGAGGTTCGTCGGCGAGCGAAATGGCGGCGGCGTCAAATGGTGGAGGGGAAATCCAATGGGCGAACTCGATTTCCTCGAAGTCGTCCGCAAGACGGTGGGCCGCAATGAAAACCTTGCGCGTTTGACGCAGGTCGGCGCAGGCCCATTCCTCGACCAAGTCGGGAAGGACCAGTCGAGGTATATGAACTTTGGCAATCTTGCGCCTAGACCGTACCTGTTCGCGTCTGACTTGGCGACCGCTGTTGTAGATAATGGCGGGTCAGTTTCAATGACAATGACCTGTGTCCTGACGCACCGTTCACTGTGGTCATATTTCAGACTGCTTCTACGATGAGCCTCATGCCGTTCTTCATCAGTGCCATGTTTCTGACGAGCCACCATCGGACAGTGAGGGTCGGAAGGAATGACAGTAGATCAGCGAACACGTCTCTTGCTGTTTTCCAAGTCGATAAATATTGTGACGTGTTCCCCTCCAACTAGCGGATAGGTGCATTCGGGCGCTTCATTCAACTCTGTTCGAATTGCAACCAATGCTATATGTTATAAAACGGCGCTGGGATGGCTCAAATACCGTGCCACGATGGCTTACCTGCTCTGGTCCGGGCCCAGCCCGTGTACCGGTGATGGCTTCGACTGCGTATCTTCGACTCCGGTTCTGAAAAATCTGGGTTCGCGAGCTCTTTGTATTTGCTCCTTAGGCCTGACGACACAACTACAGACAACAACGAGGGGACGGAAGATCTCCGAGAGAGTTAACGAGGGGAAGGTCACCGACAGAGCTAGCCTCGACAGTGGGCGATTGGCAGGGGCGATTGGCAGGATGAGCGTTGAAGGACTCGGAGCAGATGAGTGTCGAGGACGAGAAAGTGAAGTGAGTCACGCCCGTCGCAGATGCCGAGATTAACTCGGAACTGACGGGACTCTTGTCTTTCGACACAACACACACATAACGGCGCCGTAGAACACTTGGCTTGACACGACACGCATACATACATACAGCAGAAGAAGCAAGAGCGTCTATTCGATCCCGCAAACAAGTAAGCATTGAGGTCTGATTCTCTGTTAGCTCACAGATCGGGCATGGACCACGGAAATAACGCACTCAGAGACTACGCATTTCCACTGGAGGACCCCGGCTCAGGGCCAAACGCACGAGAGCTCCCACTGAAGGACCCCAACTCAGAGACGAACGCCACCGGACGACGAGGAAAGGTGAAGCACGAGAACGCGTAGGTGACCACGCTGCCGTTGGTCCACTCAGGATATTGACGGTGAATCTCCTCCTCCAGACTGTAATCACGCCGCGGGGCCTCGTGCATGGCTGACTCACCTCTCCTCTGTGAGACCACCTCGATTTCACTTTCGGAGAATACCTCGACTCCATCTTCCCGACCGCGCTTGGAGACTGGGAAGTGTCAGCAACGCTACATCTCTGAGAGCGGAATCACCACGTCGGGCCAATAGCTCTTCTACATGGTCGTCGTCCAGAGGTTTGTCTGTGCTGGAACCTTTGGTGGGGGAGAGTGTCGAGTCGCCGTTGCCAGAGGAAGTGGACATGAGATGAGACGGGGCGAGGACAAAAATCAGTGAAATCACTTCGCATTTATCGATCCATTTGGAATTTGGTATGCTCGCCTTGCCTTTGCGTCACGCTGCAGATTTCTAATTCTTTGCCCAGCTCGCCATTCTACCCCGGAAGCAAATAGTTGCATGGCGTCTCCCCGTCAAGGTGTGTCCTTCCCTCACTCAGCTTCAGACTGTTCAGCACTGTAGACATACAAGGTCCTTCTGACGGACCAGCCTTTGGTCACACCGACGGCGAAGGCCGGGAAGTCGTCTGGTCAATCTCATTTCAATGCGAAGCTGCGCTAGCAAACCTTCGCCGTCTGGTCCAATCCAGGGATGATCTCATCCACCTTCGCAACGCCAATGAGGGTCTGGGTGCCTCGGCTCGGTTGACCCTGCTTATCTCGTGGCTTACAGACCAAATGGCGCAAGAGGCGAACAGGTACTGGCAGGCTCGGACGACTTTGCGACGCATCGGAGTAGATTATGATCCCGACTACGAGGCCCTCGGGGAGGATGACTGGAATGTGCGATCCTGGATTTGGAGGGCGGCGAGGGCGGCGCAGGATCCCCTGCCTCTCAATGTGAGCTACGACATTTGCTGCCAAGTTTCCCGCTGGTGCGTCCGTTCTGTTTGTTTTCGTCTGTGGCTTTACCGGAGGGCAGATCAGAAGCTGCCGATGCGATACGAACGGGGCGGCGGGTGGATGATGGAGCGGGTGGGTGATGTTTCAAGGTCGCAGGTCTGCTCGCTCCCGCTTCAACGAAGTAGTTCTTCACGCGCAAGCTTCACGCTGGAGCCAAGTTCTATGTAGTCCAGCCCCAAAAATCCATTGTGAATGCAAGTACTGTGAAAGACTCAGAGAAACTCGAGGGCATTTCATCTACCGTGTTTTGGATACGCATAATCTTGTGCAAATCTGGGTTATGAGCGCGTGTGGCAGTATCACATGGCCGTGATTATCAACGGCATCAAAACACGGGTCCTTTCCTCGCACCATGTAGCCGAGTCAGTCCGTAGCAGCGTTTCGGGTCCTCCGGCAGACGGGCGAGCGAGGTCAAGCGAGGTGTTCGGTCAGTGGATTCATTTCTCTCTCTTTTGCTTGCTCGGATTCTAATGGGACGCAAAAAAAAAGCAGACAAAAACAAACTCGACGTTCGTCTACGACGCGACTGGTCCCAATCCTTCCGCTGACCTAGGCTTCCATTTCCTCCCCAACGCTGCTACCATCATGAGCGTATCCAATGTCGCATCCCACAAGCGCGTCAGGCTGGACGACGTCGCCGAAGACGTCGAGCACGACCCGTCCTTTCTCCCTATACCGCCACTGGAAGCAGCAGAACTTACCGCTGTCGCGGACACGCTCGACTCGAACGATGTGTACGAGCACCAGATCGAGGAAGAGGAGGTTACCAAACGCCATCGTTATGAGAGCTCGGTATGTCGTATGCTTCAGCTCTCAAAGAGAGACTGACCGGCTCGCACAGGACGATCCTATGAAAGTGTGGCGTCGGGAAAGGCACATATTCCTTGACAACCTACTGCAACAGGACAGTCTTGGTGAAGATAGCTACAATCCTGCCTGTTCGTTCTGCGACGCGACATACGAGCTCAGCAGCCAGACGCGAATCTTCCGGTGCCAGGATTGCGGCAGACGCCTGCAATGTCTAGCTTGCTTGCAAGAGAATCACGGCCGTAGCCCGTTATACGTCGTCAAGGTGAGGTCGCGCTTATTTGTGGTATGTCTCGCTGACGCTGTACAGGAATGGACTGGCGAGTTCTGGAATCCGGTCGCACTACATCGGCTCCATCTCAAGGACGAGTCGTCGAGAAGTTTACGCTTCGGATACCAATTGGGACACAAAGGTGGCTCTTGCCCACTTCCCCGCCCACCGCAGGCACTGGTGGTCATCGACACCAACGGTGTCTTCACTCTCGACGTTAGGCTCTGCGGTTGCTCGAAGTCGCTCCGCTATGACCACATTGCGCAACTCATGGCCAACGAGTGGTATCCCGCCACCGTCAGTGAGCTCGGCACCTGCGCAACCTTCCGCGCCCTCAAACTCTTTCGGATGCTTAACGTTGTTGGGAACGTTAACGCCCACGACTTCGTTGGGACGCTGGAGCGACTGACAGATCCAACGGGATTGGGAAAGATGCTGGTGAGTAACATCGCATCCGCAGATGACACCAACGTTGAACGAGATACAGGATAGATATCGAGCGTTCAGTCGCATGGCCCGTCAGCATGCATGGCTCAAGAGGGTCAAACGATCGGGACTGGGTCATCGGCGAGAGGCATGGAATGCGGATGCTGTTGGGGGGGGCGTACCCAGTCCCGCCCGGCGCTCTCGCCGTCCTTTGCTGGGCATGTCCACAGCCGGGCTTCAATCTGCCAGAGGGCTGGGAGAATTGTGATCCCGAAGACGAGTACGTGATTCGCCTCTACGTCTCCGGCATTACGCTAATAAAGACATCTAGATTTCTGTATGGCCTTATGCTAGCCTTGGACGCCAACTTTCGGCTGAAGAACAGGATGCGCGCAAACGAACGACATGATCCTTCTCTGGGATCTGGGTGGAGCTACTTCGTGGATGACGAGCCATGCAAAGAACATCTCCGCGACTATGTTGCGGAAGAAGATGTGAGTTGCTTTTATATTCTATGCTGTTGTGTTGAACAAAGTCGTAGGTCAGTACCTGCATTGCGTTCGCGGCGCTGATGCAAAAGGAAACTCGTCTAACAACGGGCCTTCGTGTTTCTGGCGTAGGCAGGTGCGTTTGCGCGCGGCATGGGGTGGTACGGGCGGGTGGACTGGGGGACTTGCAGAAGGGGGAGCGGTAAGTGCCGTTTCGTTTTGTGCTGAGGGTCGACAGAGTGCTGACCACTTGGTCTCTAGCTATGTTAACATGGACTATGTTTTGATGCACGCTCTGAGGCGCGATTCCGTCAAGCGTTTGGTGCTCTCGTACGACATTGCGTGCCAGTGGAAGCAGCATCTCCGCGAGCGGGTTGTAAAGATCCTCGACCACTCTGGAATTCCGCCAAATCTTGACGATTTCAATATACAATATGCCCTTCCGGTATGGCATGCGGCGGCGCATGAAGAAAGCTGCCAGGCGACGAACTCACTCAGCTATGCGGTGGGCGTAGGGCGTACGGATGGGGAGGGGATCGAGCGTACGTGGGCGGTCTTGAATCCCATTGGTTTCGCGACCAAGGAGATGGGCCAAGGCAACCGGCACGACACCATCGACGACAAGGTGGATCACATTAACTTTGAGAAGAACGTCGGCCTAGGTATGTTTTATGCCTTTCTACGAGCACATTCCTGAGTAAATTTTTAAGGCGACTCGCTGGCTCGGAAACTGATCATCGCGGTCGCGGAACGAGAGAAGCAGGTGGCAGAGTTTGTGGAGGTCGATAGCAGCTTGGCGCCGGAAGTGCGGCGGGAGTGGAAAAAGCGGATACAGGAGTGGCTCATTGATAAGGGTAAACCGAACCCTTATCTAATGGCTGGCGGCAAAGACGGTGAGAGATTCGAGCTCATGGTATAATGGCTGTTTGCTAATGAATGGATACTAGCGGGGCCTTCCGAAGCGCAAGTGGCAGCCGCACTGAAGCAGGCGGAGGTGCAGGAAGCGCGCAATGGGCGCGGCGAGTTTTTGGGAGGGGGTACTACTGCGGCGGCATTCATCAAAGGCCTGCTGCAACTAGAGGATCTCAAGTAAGTGTTCCTGTGGGTCACTTGCTCCATGGAAGTATTGATAACGACGCAGACGTCGAATCAAAAACAAAGTACGGGGGTCGACTATGTTGACCGCAAACCGCTTGGGTCAAATCGAAGAACTGCGGGCTTCTTTCTTCAAGAAGCTCAAAGTGATTCAGCGGCAGCAGGACGTATTCATGCCGGGGGTGGCCGCTTTACGGCTGAAGGAGGAGGAGCTTCGAGACGTTGATCGCCTACCACCAAATGCCGAGGACACGAAGTTGTGGCTACCGTCGGACCTGAAGGATACCGAGCGGGGAAGGGCATCGAGAGCAGGGTTGGCAACCGTGGAGGCCAAGCTCCGCGAAGCTCAATGCGGAGATGCGTTAACGCGCATTCGCAGCCTGCTCTACGCCAAGACCCATCTCATCCACCACCGGAACGCCAACTCTGTCGGTCAGCACGCTTCAACGCATTCAAGCACGATCATCGGGAGGGTGACGGACCAGATTACGCAGGAAGCGACAAAGTATAGGCAAGCGCGGATCGCTTTTCGACGGCTTATGGGCGTGGAGGATAGACCCGACCTCGAGGAGCTCACAGATGGGGATTTGAATGTCCGAGAGGAAGGGGAAAGTGACGCGGGGGCGAGATTGAGATTGGGTCGAGTGGGTGCAACGCGGCGGGCCCGGAATGAGCCAACAACAACGAGCAGTGGTGCCGTTTCGTGGATTTGGAAGGGGACAAGGCCGGACAACGGCGAGATCGGGCTCCATGACGGTATAAATTCACTGTCGCTGCTTACCAAGGGCTGACACACATATGCTTAGCGGTTCGGGTACGATGGGCAAAAACGTTGGCGCGACGGGATAGATGGAACGAGAAGGTACGGCTGTTGCGCGAGAAGATGAAACGGGTGCTACGGAGCCTGCACTCTGTTCAGCAGGAATGGGAAGGGCGGATTGAGGGCGGGAGGGAGGTTGACCCAGAGCTCGCGGGGGGATTGCGAGCATATGCAAAATGGCAGGCCGCAGTGCATCAGTGGATGGCCGAGCGGGTCGTTGCAGAATGGACAAAGCCTGGAAAGGTCGCGGTAGAGGCAGTTATGCAGAAGGATGCGGAGATCTATCGAGAACTGTTGGCAGGAGAGGGCGTGGCAACGACAGTGGAGGACGGCAGTATCGCGGAGCTGGAGATGGACCGGTAGTCGGAGACGTACGGAGCAGTAGCCGGTAGTCGGAGATGGACGGAGCAGTAGCCGGTAGTCGGAGATGGACGGAGCAGTAGCCGAGACAATATATGGAATCCGAAGATATCCGGGCTTGATAGGCGTACCCGAAGCCTCCCGAAGGTATACCTAGTGATCGTAGGACTGTTAGTTGATGGGGTGACGGGCGTAATATATGGCCGAGGTGCCGAGAGGTCACTCGTAGCACACAAGCGGGTTATTTGGGGCTAAAATAGCCTAGAACCCTTAGGAACAGCTAGCCTACGAACAGTCTGTGTTTTAGGCTAACGTCTATCTAGCCACCCCTGGGGCTGCAGGCTAAAGGCTACACCTACGGGTGGTGACGGCTTTACAATTCCGGACCCCAACCCTTCTGCTCATTGATGGTCTCAATGAATGCGAGGACATTGATGCACAGAGAGAAATTTTACGGCTTATCGGGAGAACCATCAACGAGCACCCGGGCACCTTCCGATTCCTTCTTGCAAGTCGGCTCGAGCCCCAAATTGAAGAATACTTGCAGAGGGAGGCTTTCACTGGAATATTACTCCCAACAAATGTTGAAAAATCTTTTGAGGACATCCGGACATTCCTTGTCGAAGAATTTTCACGCATTCATTGAGAACATGCTTCCATGAGAGGCCACCCTCCATGGCCCTCAGACAGCATATTGAATTTTCTGGTCAACAAGTCATCTGGTTACTTCATCTATGCTGCAACAGTTATAAAATTTGTAGAGGATGAGGACTCATATCCTGTGGAGCAACTACAGCAGATCCTGGCTCCGGTGCTTGTTCCCCCTGCTATGACTGAGGAGAATCCTTTTGCTATTCTTGACCAGCTCTATTGTCAAATACTCTCCACGGTTCCTCTGAAATATGTGGACAAAATGAAGCAGATCCTGTATGTCATGCTTGATCTTGATCTCTCCCATTCAACACAGATTGAGGATGTCCTTGGTCTTCGAATGGGAGAGGTAGGTTTGGTTCTGCGGCGCCTTTGCTCCCTCCTCAGTCTACGTCCCTCCTTCATGAATCCTGAGAGAAACTCTGCCACTGCCAAATACCTTGGTCCCATACATATTTCCATGCACCATAGTGTTGCCACGGTTCGACTCGACTCCGGCTAAGCCGAGCCGTTTTCAAACTGCTCGAAGCCGACCGTTTCACAACGGCTCAAGACGGTTTGTAACCGGTTTGGCTCGGCTGGCTTGACGGCTGAGCCGCGGTTTGCAACGGCTCAAAATGAAATTTGCTTATTTTCGCATCTGGTGAGGTCTAGACACACCGAGGACACGCGTTGAAAGGTGTGCTAGAGAACTAGACTATAAAACTAAACTGAGCGAAGCGAACTAACACAACTAAACCTAGACTCTGAATAGCGGGATGCTTTAAAGAGCTAGACCGAATAGTGCTTTCTGCCCCTCTACAATCCAATCCTATGTCTGAGAACACTCCAAGCGAGTTCAACCCTGGGTACAGGGCCGTTTGTGGTGGGTGCAGGGTAGGTAGTTCGAGAGTTTGTTGTATTGCGCACGATAGACGTACTATTCGACGAAAACCCGGTGAAGGTCGGCCAAATACGATGTCCTCGGATGTTATAGTCGCTGCCCGACTCAATGCCAAGTCCCAAATATCCTCCAAGTTCCTATTCAAGCTTCCTAACCAATCCCAAATCCTAATCGGTCCCACTGACAAGTCCAGACTCTTATTCGCACGCTCCGAAAACCCAACCAAAAATAAAGTCAAAGCTTTGCTATTGCTCAGCCACAACCCCAGAACGCTGCTAAACTCTAGCAGGGCAATTCCGTGAATCCTGGCGGTACAAACTTCCCTACTTATATACTGTGAGACTACATAATCCTGATAGTGTAAAACAAGCCGTCTTGCTAATACGGTGCTTATGAATACGCTAATCCTGATCACCTGAGGCCTATTCCGCCTTAGTCCGTAGGGTACGAGTAGTAAATGCAGTGCAGATTTGATAATGGCCATGACCAGCCAGCTATTGAGTCCGATCGTCTGTACTGTTTTCGTTGGTCTGTTCCTCCTCTTGGTCCAGGATTGTAGTCGCTGTCCGTAGCTCCCTAGCCGTGTTTAGCTTGTCTCCAGGCTCCAAGCCCTTCCCAAGTTATGGCCTATTCTCTGCCAGGGTGCCGGGCCGCTCGATTGGTCCGGGTCGGTGATTAAGAAGATAGCTGTGATGTCGGTGCCAGGGATTGTTCCGGTAACTCCTGCAGCCTCGGGCGAAGTCGGTCTCATAGGTCCGGCCAGTGCCGGCGTCACCGTCAATCCAATGCTGTCCCCAAACTGTTGTCCTAGGCTGCCTAAGCCTATATTCGGTGCCGCTCCCTTTGAGTGTTTTATAGAGTGGATAGCTCTATAACGTGGGCTCTGCTAGTAGTAGTGTTCCCGTTGAACCAGTAGCGCTCCGCAGGTCGTCAACCCCATCGCAACTCTGGTTCACCGTCGCAGATATCTCCCAACTAGCTATTCGGGACTCATACTAGTTCTATAGACGGGCGCACCGAATAAGCATGAAAAGTGACCTTTCCACACCTGTTCATAAGAGCGGCTTATCAGCGTAGTGGAAGTCTTGATGCAAAAACACCTATTGTTCGAGTTTTAGGGCTTTTTAATGGATTTGGTCAGTTGAGAGTGTATATCTCGGTGCTCATGATGCTTCCTGGACGTTTACTGGCCTCTCGGACCGCTTTGTGGTCACTTGTGCCGGTGTGGAGCTGTGGAGGGAGCGTTGGGTGTTGATGTCACACATTCGTGACAGGTGCCATCAATCAGTCGCAGCTTCGTCCTCGTTTCTGTCGGCCACCCGCAATCACATCCCAACCGCTCAGATGTATTGTTGCATGAACATAGAGGCTGTTGAACACCTCCAAATATCTTATCTCACCTATATATTTCCACCACGGCGTCCTTGAGCATGTCCATCTTGGTACGCGCATTTCTACAGATATACCATTCTCCTCAACGCCGTAGTGTATGCCACAATGAGCTATACCAATTTCTGTCGCAAACCGTTAGCGAAGCCGCGGCTTGAACGGTTTCGACCAGCTCAAGCCGGCTTCATGCCGTTCGGTTCAGTTCTGGCGTCCAATGGTTATGGCTTAAGGCGGTTTCGAAGCCGAGCCAGCCGAAGCCGAACCGTGGCAACACTAATGCACCATGCCTCCTTTGCTGACTTCCTGCATCATCCTCAGCGGTGCATGCCCTTGCACTTCGACCTAAACTGCCAATCTCAGGTCCTGATATCCCTCCTGTCAGGCTTAACCAAGTCCTGGACCAACTTTGAGAACTGGGCCACCAACCAGAAGATGGGCTGGACTTCCGGAGGGACTACATGGGCACTGGTGGAAGGACAATGGGCTACTGTCCTTTCCTGTGTCCCCCCCCTCTGCCACATTGATTCCTGCCATCTGTCGCTTGCACCCTGACTGGTTGTTCTGGCATGACAATGATCTTCAGCGCTTGTACTATCAACACCGTCAGTCTGATATCTCCCAAGTGCTAGCTTGGTTGCAAGTAAGTGTTTGACTCAATCTGAGTCCTTGAATATGAGCTCAGAGTACCATGATGTAGGAAGTACAACCTCTGCCCATGGATGCGATACAGCTATGGGAGGATTACCATTTTCTCTGCTTTTATCAGAATCTCAGAAACGCCCTTTATATTTCACTCACTCGCGGGATTCGGACCGAAGACTCCCAGAAGAAGGCACAGCCTCAAAACACCAGGGACTCATGCTTGGATACAGAAAAGCCTGAAGGTTCTAGGAAAATTTGATATGTCAGTGATCTAAAGAGCAAGGTCCTCAGTAGTCTTAGCCCACTGGCATGGCGAACTCCATTGGCCATAAGGCAAAGCACTAACATTTCTGGATGTGATCTCCTATCCCCCATGGCTCTCCGTCTGTTGCATGCCAGCAGCTGGATAAATGCAAAACATGAGGCTCATGATTCTACTAGTACTCGGAGTTACTTCCACATGCTGAGCGAGCCTGACAACATACACCCAGAGTTACTATTTACAGCTAGGCTCTTAGAAATATCTTTGGACCAGATGGCGACCACATTCCGTTGTTTGTGTGCACTCTGTAGGTTCAATCCTGAACTCATCATTGAAACCTTGGTCAATCCCCCGGCCTTGAGCACTGATGAATATCCTAAACTCTGTAGAGACCTGGCTTTGGGATGGATCCGGATTCACAAAAGCAATGAATCAAATCCAGTAAAGCAATGGCGCTGGCTATGGAACTAGTCCGCATCTTTTTATTAATCATTCCTCAAGCTAATAAACTCTCAGCTTTTCACGTGCATTGTGGGGAACCTGGATTCGTTCCTCTCCTCCATCTGATCCTGAAATTATCCGGGCATTGGAAGAGTGGGAGCCACCTGTGGACCCAGTCCAGATTTTTGATGTCTTGGAATGGCTTCAGGTAAAATATTTTAATCTGGTTGCACCTGGTGCTTACATGCTAGCAGACAAGTCCTCGCACTGACTTGATTTCTGCCTGGGAGAGGTACCTGTACCCCGAAACCAGGGAGACCCTCCGACACCAACTCAAGCATCGTGAGACAACCAAGACAGACTTGACGGAATGGATCTCGAATCATCACAGCAGCCTTGTAGATATAGTTCAGAAGGAGTGGTGTGGATTCCAGTCAAAGGAAGAATAGGAATCCTCTATAATAGATTTGTAAGTAAAATCATTGTACAGAGAAGGCCTGTTCTCGTTGGAGAAATATGACTTGCGAGGGTCAAACCCCCAGTAAGAATGCGGTCAGTCAAAGTCTATTATTTGTCATGATTCTATGATTATTTTAATGCCCGATCTTCAAGCGCAAGATCACCGCTCCGACTGACTGTCTGTTTTTGATTATGGATTAAAATTGTGAGTGATATGCCTAGATGATGAGAGGTCGGCGGTAGCTACCGGTGGTTATTGGCGGCTACCGGTGGCAAGTGGTAGACATGGAAACCGGATGTACTAGACATCCGGAAACACCAGGGAACAGCGGAAGGGTCGAAATGAAACAAGACCCTTGCGTCGGGGTGATTCAGCTAGATATGCGATACAAGAGATGGTATCATAGATAGATGAAAGAAAAATGTGACTGTGACTGATGTAAACACGAACAAGGCCGGGTTTACACCCTCCCCGTCTTAGAAAAACGACAGATCCCTCAACACTGTCAACTGCGGGCGCTTCACATACGGACAAGTCCGGTTACGCGGCAGACATGACAACCCTGCCCTTCGCGTCGCGTCGTCAGAGTCCGCAGCGAGGTGTAGCAATCGAGTTTCCTTGGGTCGGAATATTGTTTTGAGGTGGAGCCATGTCTTGAGGCGGAGGAACGTCTTGAGCGGCATCGTCCGCGATCCGTGTTGGAGTAGCGCTAGGTGGCTCTTGTGAAGGTTCAGTCAGTTCAGTGGCCAGTTGTCGCTCTGTGATTCCATCCTATGTTAGTCCGGCTTCCCAGGCATCGAGATGTTCAAGATTCTCGACTTCGGATTCGTCTAGCCATTCATCTTCTTCGCGTCCGTATCCATACCAGCGCACCAAGAACTGGCGTCTGCCGCGTAACAGCCTCTCGTCCAGTATCCGATCTGCGAGGAATTCCTCTTGACCAGTTGGGGATACGATGGCTGGTGGCTGGGATAGTATGCTGCCCGGGAACAGGTTTGGGTCATTTTCCACGAACGGCTCAATTTCCGCCATGTGGAAAACGGGATGGACGAGCGGTGTGAGGGCTATGGATAGCCGGGCCACACCACACAAGCCTTAGGATACCGGACCAAGATGGCCAACCGACAACACAACCCGTTAAACCACACCGCTGGATTATTGCACACCTCAGGACAATGAAGCGATCTGAATGAGCACCACCGCTCAATTAATACAAGCTCTTGAACGAACAAAGTAACCCAATAAACACCACCGCCGGATTAATACAGCAAATCTACAACACTATCGCAATGTTTGCCCGGATATGTTCCTGTTCGACCTACGACCTTGCTGCTGCTATCGCAATGTTTGCCCGGATACGTTCCTGTTCGACCTATGACCTCGCTCCCGCTATCGCAATGTTTGCCCGGATACGTTCCCGTTCCACCTACGAGGCCACCGCGTCTGTGCAGCCCCTTGACCCCACCGTAACCTCGCACGATTACTGTGAACGTCACCGGCATGAACAGGCTGGCCGCTGGATTACTGCACACGCAGGGAAAACTCACCGTCTCTTGGGAATGACGCGCCACCTATAACTCTTGCTCCGCTGGGAAAAGAAGGACTCAGACACACAAACGATAAAGGAGCGAGACATACGACGCGATAGGTGCAGACATTTCGTGGAAACAGACACCGAGCACATGCCTGCAGACGAGTCCAGCCAGGTGGGCACAGAAACGGTTTGACGGATAACCAAACAGTGGTCTGAGCCATTGAGGGAATGAGACGGGGGCCTATCAATGCGAAGCGAAGGTCAAGAAATCGATGCACAGACGCGGGATAATCTCGCGGGACTGGAAACAATACAGCGGCGCTCGAAGGAATCCAGCGACAGACAGCCAGCTCAATGCAAGGTCCAGGGGAGAGCCGCGGTGCCAGGGAAATGTTGCGGCGCTTGGAAACAATAGCGCAGAGGACGAGAAACCTAATGCGAAGCTCGAGGAAATGTAGCGGCGCCCAGGAAAACCCAGCGGAAGGCAGACGAGTTGAGCGAAGGTCCAGGAAATACAGCGGCATCCGGGGATCAAAGCGACTCGGTCGACACTTTGACTCAGTCCCCACGAACCATTCGACAGCCGTGCGACCAAGACTTACAAAGCAAAACATGAAACACTTACCAACCCAGGCCTTACAAACCATTAGCAATCCACTTGGCAAGGGTCTAGAGCATACTCACGACTTGACATCCCAGGCCAAATGCGCGGGAATTGTGGAACTAAGCGTTCACACCCACAAACTATATCTACCACAACTGTAAACACAAGTAAACAGTTCACTGTGCCCCAACATACAGTGCAAATTTCAAGACACAGACACTGAGGATACCGGTATCGGGACCGCCCAATTAAAAGGGAACCACTATCCACCACTCCACCACTTTTCGGACGCTATAAGGCTCGGCGTCGGTCGGCTCGCTATAGTAAACCTCGATGGACGAGAGCATAGCCAGTTAGCTCTACGAGGGCGACCGCTATTTGGAACCGCGCAATAACCACAACACCCAGATGTATACCAGGGCGTTTGGAGGACTTCCTGTAGCTCGGTCGCTGTCCAATATCTCGAATCCGTGAGCGCGACGTGTACAGACCATCCTATACAAGCGGCACTATCAAACATCCATCAGCCAGGACTTCCTCGCTGAGAAGCATCACATGCCTTGAAGAGAATTGAGCACCACCTCCTTCCAACAATTTCACAGCGGACCAACAAGTCGCCAAACAACACCCACGACTACCAGATAATCTCGCGGAGGATGAGTTGGGCACAGGCAAAGTGTGATCTGAGGGGTGAGAACATCAGTTTATTAGCTCTGAGCAGCCGCGTCGCGTCTTTCTCCCCAAATACTCAACCAAATCGCGAGTTTGGGTCTCATAATTTTGCTAGGACAGTATACTTCCCTTCAGACGCGCCAAATTCAACATAGGCACTGCCAAAATTATCCCAGTAGCCTGCCACGACTATCACCCACATGTGCCGACGTGTCTACAGTCGAATTCCACATAACCCATAGCCCCAACAACCCATAATTCCCTCTAACCCATAAAAATCGGCGGGAACATTTGGTTTTTCACGGGCGTAAACGCGTCCACAAAACCCATACGTCCCACTAACCCATAGGATTTTACGTCCACCGACCCTTATGGGTTATGTGGAATTCGACTGTATATGTAAAAGCGCGTTGAAGTGGTTGAATGAAGGATGGTTTCATTATGAACACATGATACATGGACACTAGGATCGCACAGCTGCGAGTCTTTCAAGATCTGGAACGCGTACAGGCGAATCAAAGCAAAAAAATTCACACACAAGACTCTGCAGGGGTTCCGATGTGAACAGCCACACCGCTTTCTTTCAGTTTTCGGTATTCCACCAAGATCTTGTCTGGAATTTTCATCGTCATCAACGCCGTGGCGAATGCAACGATCCGCAATGCGCGCAGCGAACGAACCGTCCCCTGCTGCCGAGACTTTGCATTTCGTTCCATAACTGCTCCGGCGGATCGCACTACAAGCGCATTGCAGGTTGCCGTGACGGTGGCGTCCACAATACCAATGAAACGACATTCGAGGTGGAGTTTCTCGAGAGCGGGAAGAAATGTATCGTCGTTGGCAATGCGTGTGAGAACTGTGTCTGCCAGCTGGTAAGGTGGCGCTTGAATCTCCAACTCCGTCAAGTGATCTAGCCCGCAAGACACCACAGTGAAAAATTGAGGGTAGTCTCCTGCCCAGAATTTCAGTTGTTCCAGCGGAGGATATCCGGACCGTTGTAGGAAATTCGCTAAAGCTGTTTCATCCACCGAGAACGCCAGCAATCCCGTTAACCGGGGAAGGGTGAGGAAATCGAGGAGGTCCACCTCGGAATCATAGCCAGTGATCAAAAGTCGCTCGAGGCGGCGGTGAGTGACATTGTTCTCGATGGGGTCATCGTGTTCTTCTTCAGGGACAAGTTCCAGATCCAACTCGACCAAGTTAGGGAAAAGTCGCAGTGTTTCGAAAAGCTTCGAGAATGAGTAATGGAATGCCCGGAAGTGCGTAAGCTGGGCATGTCTCGTATTAATCGCGGAAGGATGGAGCAAGCCGAGGTCCACTTTGCGCAACTGAGGAGCCAGAGAGACCAGTCCGCTGAGGTCGATGGGGTCGATGGGGAGTGAAGCTTCATCCTCATCCGAGTCCTCATCCTCGGCGATTTCCACTTCGTGAAGCTGATCCCACTGCATGCGCCGCGGGTGTGACAGAATTACGCGCAGAGTCGATATTTCCACCCGCAACAACGACACGCTCGCAGTATTTGACGCGAAGATTACCATGAAAGGGCCAAAGTCCAATTTCGAAAGGTTTCCAATAAGATAGATATTCAGCGGTCGTCCTACGCACAGGGCGAACCACATTTTCACGAGGCCCACTAGGTCTTCATCTGCCCATTGGTCGATATCGAGCACCAACGACCTCCACAATGCAGCTGTGCACCGCGCCACGCGGGCCCATGTTTTGCACACAGCCAAGAGCAGTAGAGGCACCTGATGACGATTTGCCACGATTCTCTCTGAGTCGGGGAGGCAATGGAGAAAGATTTCGGAAGTAATCTCGGCTGGGAGCGTCAGGACGGGATACACGGCGATGCGTTCCAGTTCCGACTGCAGGGCGTTTCGAGTGGTCTCCAGTGCGGCAAGGCTTCGTTTATGAAACGATATTCCACGATCGAAAAGCGCAATTCGAGCTCGTAGGACGGCGGTGGAGGTCATGACTGAAGGTCGCCCACAAGCCTGAGGTCACGGTCACGTCCCGTGACCACGTACTCTTCCACGGACCACGATGTCTGAGTCTCTTTTCAATAATACGAAGGCCTCTACAACAAATTCAGGTTCACCGCGCTCAACACACTGCCGTCAATTCGACTCTGGCTACCGAGTAGCACACGACCCGCACTCCGAGTCGAAGATGCCCTGTTATAATTGCTGTCCAGTGTCAGCGTCGCGGCCTTGCCAGCTCAAGTTTGAAACCTCACAGCACATCGCAGCGATTCCACTACCTCCACCTTCTTTTGAATCCGTCTCGACTTCGATTCTACCCCAAACAGTCGACATCTCGCAATTCTCGTTCACAGCGCGAGTCAAGTCAAGCTAAGAAGGCCGCCAGTCAAACTATCGTCTTCAAGTCAAGGGCTCACATGTGGAACGATGCAGACACGAGCTTGCAACCGGAGAACTCCGTGCAGATTATTCCTCGACGCTGGGGGCGTTCCCACTCTTCTGCGGACTCCGTGAAAGACAGGGAGGGCTGGTGGAGTGAGGGTCGGTATCCGTTGGGAAGACTAGACGGCGAAAGAGGAGGGATTGAAGAGAATTCGGTGGAAGAACGAGGGATATCGACCGCCGACCCGCTCTCTGATTCTGCTGAGTGTCTCGCGGTCTATATGATTTTCGTTCTTTTGTTACAGAAGGATATTGGTTGAGGAGACTGTACATCGTTCGTGCATGTTAGCAATGCTTGTTCAAGTTTTCTGAGGCCATTGAATGTGACGACCGAGACGTCTGTCTTCTCTTGCTCCCATTAGTCTGTGGCTCGAAGAATGATGACCCCATAACCTTCTTCGCACGAACTATTTGTGTGTTGTCTCCCTACGACTATGGTCTTTGGCAGGAAGTCTTGGAATCCTGACGGACGAGTTCGTCGCCGTTCTGTAGGCTGCTCCACACACTGACTCGTCCTCTAGCACGTCTATGTTACGGGCGGGAGCCAGGGACTCGGTCTGGCTGTAGCTATCTTGCTTACCCGCAAAGGCGCACACGTTTCCATCGTCGCACGCGACCAGGAGAAGCTGGACACGGCGCTGAAGTTAATGGAGGTGCGTATCCATCCTCTCTGTACGTTCCTTTCCACCAACTCGTATCCCAGGAGCAAAGACAACATCCGAACCAAAAGCTTGCTGCGTACTCGTTCTCACTGAGCACGGCGAAAGAGTCGGCTGCTGCTCTTGAGGCCGCATGCGCTCACCACGACGGACGAGCGCCAGACGCGGTGTTTGCTTGCGCGGGGAGCTCGAAGCCCATGTTCTTCTTGGACATGACGGAGGAGGACATGGCCAATGGAATGGTGCAGGGCTACTGGGTTCAGGCTTGGACCGCTGTGGCTGCTGCGAAGAAAATGGTGCGCGATGGTGTCAACGGCAAAATCGTGCTCGTGTCGTCGACGCTAGGCTACATGTCGTTTGTCGGCTACGCATCGTATGCCCCGCCAAAACATGCTTTGCGTGGTGGGTGGACTTGTTTGCTTTCGTACTTCAAGTCTTCTAACGCGTCGCAATCCAGGTCTGGCAGATACACTGGCCTCCGAATTCATGCTCTACGATATCGACGTGCACATCTTCTTCCCGCCGACAATGTTCACACCAGGATTCGATGAGGAGAATAAGACCAAACCAAAACTCGTGCTGGACATCGAGAGCGTCGATGACGGGCTGAAACCCGAGGTGGCGGCGGCGGCACTGCTTCAGGGTGAGAAGTTCTCTGGACTGCAAAGATACCATTCCTACTGCCCCTTCAGGTGTTCAAAAGGGCGAAGCGCACATTACGGCGGACATGATCACCTCACTCTTCCGTGCATGCACTCGAGGAGCGACGCCGAGCAACAACGTCCTCTTGGACGTACTATACGACATTCTCGGTTGGGTAAGTGCCCGTTGTGCCTTGACTCTGACGAAATCGCCTACTTATTCCATCCGCAGATAACCGGGCCTTTCTGGCGGTCGTCCGTCGCCAAGCGCGTTCGCGCACATAAAGAAGAACACCGACAGCATCTGCAGGAGCGGGGATTCTTCGCTTAAAATTCACCAACAATCCTAACCCGCTATCATGTTTGAGCCATGCAAGCTCCAATCCAATGTTTCGCGTTCGGGGTCCTCACTGCCTCCCTTCCCTGGAACTAGAAGTTGCCTGTCGTTGGTCCTAAGACGGCGATATCCCGTTTGGAGTCGCCGCTGCATCATGTGGATACGATGATGACCTCGCGATCTTGACCATTAATGGACTCTGCCCTATTGCCAGCTACCGGCCTAAGACGGCCTTGTTTCGCTGCATCCCACTATGAGTTGGACAGATTCCTGCGGGCGTCGTCTATCCTCTTAAATAAATCTTCGGCCTACGCGGAGTCGGATTCTCGCCTTTCACGGCCATGTACGTGGCTGCCGGCCAAAATAGTCATTCACCCCGCGGTTAGGCTCCGATCCCCGTTGGCGTGTGGAAACGGATATGCCGCTGGAGCCTTTGCTTGGGCGCTCGAAGGCGTTTCTCGGCGAACCCCACAGCCCAAGCAATCATCTTGTCAATTATAGCGCGCATTGGAGCAACAGAGCTTCTCTACTGAATTCTGATCCCGGAAATTGCGGCATACGCGGGGGTATGTATAAATGAAGCTGAGAGCATGCTGTAAAGTTTTACCAATGCATGCCGCCCCGCAGATACGAGCTCTCGGTGAGCATGCGCGTCGTTCATCGCGTCGACTAAAGCTTCTCGATAGGACCGCTCGAAATCGGCGCTCTCGTCGCTTACGCGCTGTTTGGCTTGACAACCAGCCAGACATACACGTACTTCAGCCGTTTCCCGAACGATTCTCGGAAACTGAAACTATTCGTGCGTCGATGAGCTGCAATATGGGCGCCCACTAATGTCTACACAGGTAGCTTTCATTTGGTTGGTGCAAATCTTCTCCGATATCATTCGATCCCTGAGACCTTCCCCCTCGCAGGCTCTGCGAAGTCGCACATGTCGTTGCAGTTGGGAACTGTCTGTACTTGACTACGATTCTGGACTACGACGATCCAGAAAAACTCATCAACGTTCCGACGCCCATCCTCGTATCCTTCTTGGTCAATGGAATAATATCGGCGTTCAGTGCGTCTGCACCTTTCCCTCCATTTCATTATTTAACTAACTGCTCTTCAGTCCAAGGTTTCTTTGCGGCGCGGATATACCGCCTGGCGAAAGGTTTCTACAGGTCCATCCCATTCGTTATCTGGGGCCTCGCAGTCGCCCAGCTCGTCCTCTCCATACTCCCGATCCTCTCCGTCTCGCTCATGGGGCCGATCGCGCTCGTGGACTTTATCACGCAGCAGAACTGGGCGGTGTACAGCACGATGGGGGTATCTGTTGTATGCGATTCCCTCATCGTGTTTGGGATGGTGTATACGTTGATGCGAGAGCGGGACAATGCGATAAGCAAGTGCGTTTTGATTTCTCCTCTGATGCATGCTCCGGGGCTGAAGGATTCTGGCGGAAGTACTGTTCTCATCGTTGACAAGCTTATTACATGGACTATCGGTTGGTTCTCTGCAAATCTCACCGAGGATCCTACTAACGTTTGATTATAGAAACTGGTCTCATCACAAGGTCGGTCTTGCGCAGGGACCAGCGGATGTACTGAAACAGCCTTTACAGCACAGCAGCTGTTTTAGAGTTGATATTAGTGCGTTTTCTCGTGAATACTACGTATCTCGACAGATAACCTCTGTTTTAGTTTGCGACGAACGCGCTGAGCTGTGCGCCCCATTTTCGTCGGCTGACTAGTCGCTGGCTAACTATACTCTGACAGGGCGTTGGCTAGCGATAGATGTCCTACTCGCTGGACGTGAGTTCTTTCCCACTCTTCTCATAATCGTTTTGCTCAGCATTGCTCCAGTATTCTCAAACACCCTCTTAGCAAAGTCAGTTCCCTGTCCAATCACCTCGAAAATCTACTCATGCATTGTACAGCCTCAACTCTCGTAGCACTCTTCGTGCAATGAACACTGCATCTGCTGTGGACATCTCGCTGCAGATTGTGAGCTGCTATACGACTCACCAGTGACCGAAGGAGAAACTAACACCCTACGATTCAAGGCCGATATGTCCGGCTTGACGCAGACGTCAACAGCGATGGAGACGACTACTAGCAGAATCAGCTCATCCATACAACCACCTCCTTTTCCTATTGGCTCTTCACAGTCAAATCGGATATCCTTGCGCTGGGAGGATTCAAGTAATAACACCAGTACTGGCCATGGGCGGTCGGAGGTCAAGTTGGAGCACCGTTTGGAGTCCGGCGGCTCGATGGCAGTGTAGAGTATTGTATTTTAGTTGTAATCCAGAGCAGGCTCTCTGCGACCATGTAAGTATACTTGACAGATTTCTCGAGTCGCAAAGACCTTGAATAAATCGGCGATGTATATCTGCTTCTTGATTTCTCGTAAACTGTCCGATGCCGCCAAAATCTGCACCGTTAAATTTATTGCCTCTTTGGGCGTCCGGCGTTGAGTCGGGACGCATCACGTCACGTCAATCTGCTTCTTGCGCTCATCTCATCGGACCGTGGGCGCCGAAAACCGACAACCGTCGCTTCAATGTTTCTTGGCTGCAGGAACGATTCATATTCACCATAGCTTCCAAACACGCAGCAGACGTCAGATGGTGTGTCGCATGAGGGAGTTGACTGCGAGCGCTGGGAGGAAACTTGCGTTCAGCGCCCAGTAGGCTGTAGCCGGAGGCTATACGCGGTTGGATTTGTGGGCGCGTCGATGTGCGTATGTTGATGGTACAGTATTGTAATTTATACAGGCAGTCTCAGTAGAGACCCAACACCTTCATCCTCTCCTTCTCAAATTCCAATCCAACTGGATCTTCTGGAATGAGACATAATCCTCCAGGTCCATGGGGTCGATCGTAACCATTCCTTTTCTCGTGCTCTTTGATAACTTCTTCGCCTCTCAGATAAATGGAATCCACCGAATCGGCCGGTAACCCTTTAGCGGTCGCAGCAGCGACTAGACGGTCCAGCTCTTCCTGTACGCGAGCACGTTTAAAGGTGAATGTTCGGGGGAAGTAGACTTCGCGCGGTCGCGTGGGTTTGAATTCGGGAACAGATTCGCGTCCGAGAGCGCGGAGAATGACTTGTTCGCAGAGAGTCTAGCAGGGTATTGACGAGCGTCGACTGGATTGGTATGGGACCTACATAGTCTCCGTCAGGTCGGTTGAGGTTGTAAGGATCCTTCAGGTTGACGTGGGGGTTGGTGATCACTCTGACCTCGTGTAGATGGTTCTTACTGGGCGAGTGGGGCTGGATGGAGAGCGTGAAATTATGGAGACGAGGGATTTGCGGTGCTTACGAGCAAAGCGTGGGTGATGAAAACGTCGCCGGCCTTTGCTTCGGCCTCGAGTGATTGAGCCGTCAGCAGGCGCAGCGGAGACGTACGGATTGCCACTCACTGTGGCAAACTTCTTGCAGTTCTTTATGTGCCTGTACAAGTACGAGAAGGGAGGATCGATTCCCTCCGGGTGTTCGTACAGGAAATCGACAATGCCCTTGATCCCGTCTTCTGCCAGAAAAGTCCCACCTTGGCCGGGCTTCATGTCGGTGAAGCAGTTGATGATGGTCAAGGCGTTTGTGGACGAGTCGAGGAAATGGCGATAGTAGTCGTTATCGGTGTGCCAGCCCTTTGCTTCTTCGACAGTGTGCGGATGCTGTGGGAGAGCGTTCAGCACGAGCACAAGTTGACGGACCGGTGCACGCACCGTCTTCCAATATTCGCTCCCAAAGTTGGCGATGAAGTTGTCGCCTGTGAGATACTCTCGTTCCTTGTCGATCTTGTCTTCGCCACCGACGATCTCGCCTGGCATCGAGTGCCTGTCAGTCAAAGGTTCTTCCAGACCCCAAACCGCCCTCACACATGGCTTTCCAAGCGTCGGGAGAGAATTCTGACGGGGGGATTTCGTAGTGCTTCGGCCTGAACCCCATTCACAAGCAGGTCAGCTCGAGAGCCTCACCGCCTGACATACCTACATCTTCAAATATTCGAGTTTCCAGGTCGATTTGTCGTGCTCGTCCCAGCCCAATCTGACCCAGAAGTCGGACATCCATTTGTCGAGGATATTTTTGTCGATCGCTACGTGAGAGGTAGAACGGTTCAGCACGGTGTGATGAAATGCATGCGCGAGCACTGCACTCACCGTTTGGAATGTGCAGCCATCCGTGTTCGAGGAAGAACTCCCTCTGCTCCTTTGTCAAGTAGTTGTACTCTGGCATGCTCAAGACGCTCAATGCGAGTCTGGGAGAGATGTGGTTAGTTGGTGGCCCGGGCTTTATATCTTGACAGGTCGTTCCGGTCCGACTCGTCCGAGGGCGGGTGACCTTTTTTCCGTGGTTATTTCTGCTTTTATTTCTCGAACCCAGCCGTTCTCGTTTTCAACGAGTGGCCGCTTGTAAAGAGCCTCAATTCTAGAAATAAGTGGAAGCTCAAGTTGATTGAAAACGAATGGAAACTGGGGCAGCGGAAGAAATTGGTCGCCAGAAGGTGAGCGCAGACAGCGTCGACCGTGAAGACTCACTCAAAACGTATACCCCAAACCTATATCTCTAAGTAACGGAAACCACCTCAACTTGAATCCTTTCCCATCCGGTCTTCAAGCCGAGTCCAGCCAAAGTCCAGCAGCGTGCGATGCGAGCATAAGTTCGGTGTTCCGCACGACAAATACGTGCGTTGCAATTCAGACTTTGAGGGTTGTCGTCGTTCGAATGTAGCAGTAGCGGGTGTGGGCGTGTGGGCGTAGAAGCGGAGTGCAATGTATTCGTTGTGGTGGTAAAAGCAAGCCAAATGATTTCAGATCAAATCCGTCCCGTTCGTTTGTCTTTAACTTTCCCAAAATCCTCCTAGCCTCATACAACCGTTCGTTCGCGTCCGTCCTTTTTATCTACAGCTCTTTCTCGTACCCTCGCGAATGCTTATCCAATCAACCATCTACGTGGGAGGCAAGCGAGACGGACTGCGTTAGATGGAGTCGAAGAAGTCGACAAAGAGACTCGTCTAGGATGCAGTGGTACAGAAAGGGAAAGATACAGTACACATTATGCATACAGGTCTACGGTTGTAATTATCATAATATGTCTTCCAGTTCGTAAACGACCTTCGTCACCATTCGTCAAACAGTCTCCGAGTCGAGCCCCACATGTCCATGTCCACCCTGCGTCCTCGACTCCATCGACAACCTCTCCCCCAAGTCTCTCCCAGTGTCGAAACGTATCCGGCCCAGCGGATGAGACGGATTCTCCTTATCCTACGGGTGATTGTAAGCACGGATATGAAGCGCCGGCAAGAAGCTAACCTGGCTACTACTTCGGTCGCGCGACCCTGGCAGCGTTATCGTCTCTGATCTTGCAGAATCAGACACCCTCTGCATGGATGTTGTGATTCGCAAAGAGAAATCTACGGCGGAGGGCTGGTCTATTGCGCGGAGCGTCGCGCGGGAGTTGAGGCTGTAATGATTTGAGGGGGTGGCCTGGATATGGAAGACTTGCGACTGACTTGGCTAGCAATGTGTTGGAGAATACTGAAGAGAGATCAGCATGATAGTGTGCTGGGACATCGGGACCACCTACAGCCAGAAAGAAGGCAGTCTATGGCAAGCCAGCGCCCTGTCATCGGTTTAGCACGTTGTCCCAACCTCGACCACAGCAGCAACATACAGTCGAAGGCGTTCGTGCAGAACTAGCAGTGGGTGAGCACATAGCTGGGTATTCACCACAAAACGCACCCACCAATATGAGCTCTAAAGTCGCGGCGGTACTGGCATCGTGTCACAAACAGACCCACTCAAGACAAAAAAGGGCGGACCTTGTGATCAAGCCAGTTTCTGCCAACCACCGTCAGCACGATAGCTAGGCCAGAACGAGAACAACGAACCGATCGTCCACGCAATGAGCTTATCCACAATGACCAAAGTCCTGGCCCGTTCGTCAGTCCCGAGTCGAGACATCGGAGCCGCCGCACAACGCACCTATTCTGCGCAAACACCCGCTGACGCCACAGACAATACACCAACCCGAATACGATGAGGAAGTCGCAGGCGATGGAGATCGCCATCGTGCTGTACACCGACCAGTTCTGTTCCGTCAAGAAGTCGACAAGCGCGATCGGGCCCAGGAGCTCGCCAGCGATGATGGGAAGGAAGGCGAGCACGAATTGCGCTGCGGCGAGGATCCAGATGACGACGGGGACGATCTTGTAGTAGCGCGTGCAGTCTGAGAAGCGGTAGATGCGTAGCCCGAAGAAGGCTTGAACTGTGGGCGAGATAAGTGCGTGACGCGAGAGGTAGGCGGAGGGCGTACTGAAGGCAGAGTTCAATCCATTGGCAAAGAATGAGACTAGGATGGACGTCGGGACGTAAACAAGCCCTTCCGGATGATTGTAGTCCAGCACCGAGGATGTGTACAGTGTGTGTGCGATAGAGATGACATGCGTCGTCTCGCATAACCTGTCGATGCATTGGACCAGGACGAGAAGGAAGGGTCCGAAGCATACCAGACGATGCATACCTGTAAGAGCGATCAGAACCATGACATCCAAAATGACATGCTATCGTACAAAAAACTTGAGCTTCCGCGAATCATTCGGAAATCGACAGAAATACGTGTAGTACTGGCTCGTAGTCACTCCAAACAGTGCAAACGCGAGGAGGACGCCAATTTCGAGGGGACCTGGAACACGTGAATAGGGATGTCCTTTAGGCTGGAGAGCACACACCGATGGCTTGCGTCTGCGGCGCGGGGTTGACGGAGGGCATTGGTGACGGCGGTCTGCCGATCCTACCTCGATCTTTACTTTATAGTGTGAGCATTCATCGCGGAGATCTTCCACCGCCGAAATAAACGTCGTTAGGCTTGTCGGCGGTGACCCGAGGTCGAATTCTAAAGTTGTCCATGGAAAGAATGACTACGCTGAAATTACGGCGCAATGAAGTGTCCGAGGAGAGGGTTAGTTGTGGAAGATTCGAAAGTGCTCGGCCGGGACATCCTAGAGCATCCTAGTGAATGGGTTGGTAAATGGGAGAACGACCTTGGAGCGTCGACGTCGGCGCCACCGGGTATCGCCTACCTCAATGCGCAGCGGCGGCGGTGCCTTCGGTTGTTAGGGATGTCTACAGGGAGCGCCTGTTTGAGTTCAGTTGGCGCTCGCTGCCTCTGACGCGCAATGGTTTCGGCTTGACATCCGGATACGCTGAAACTGCATTGGGTGGTTTCACGAAGACGCCTGGTGGATTCTAGGAAGAGTGGGGACCGTGGAGGAGGCAGAGCCCCGCGGGGAGTGTTGTAGTTAGGGAAAAGATTCCGCCAAAGTGATCCCATCAAACGCATGTTCGACTCCGACTCCGCGCTCGAAAACCGGCGTCCCTCAGGCTTCAGCGGGTCAATTCAATTCAATCCAATCCAATGCTACTGGCCGACCAATTACGCCACAAACGTCAAGTTCACCACGTCCCCCCGGCGTTCTGCAGCGACGCTACCCAACTTCAAAGCTGGTCCCGGGCCGTTGGCCATGAACTTGAAGGCTAACCTCTGCTACGATTGGGTAGAAGGAGATCGTGTGTTTGCTAGACCACTCAAAGTGTACTAATACTGGTAAGCGCGTCAACACGCCATGGAGACCACAGAAACCTCCCTTATCTTCAAGTTCAAGTTGGAGTCAGACGAAGATCTAGATAGGCTGCACCAACAATGTATAGGTACGCTCCACCTCGATCGCCCTGGCGAAGCTGGAAATACTCGACACGTTCGCGCATTCATGGAGCGTTTCCGAAATGCTGCCGCTTCGAATTTGAAGCCAGCGCGCTGGTCATCCAGCGCTACCTGGACCTGGAGCTATATTCCACTTAAAATTTCCGGCGCCCACGCCCACGCCCACGCAAGGTAAAGTTGGCCACGAGAATCCACTCTCCCGCACCGAATATCTGTCCAAAGCCACGTCCGTTCTCATCTGATTCGAACGTCATCGCAACATCCAAACGATATTGTCGTCCGTCCTTGTCCCATGTAGTCCGCCCGTCGCCATCACGCACGGAGAATTCGGCGAGGGAGACCGCCATGCGCTGTATCGTGGAGGCATTGGCAGCGTCTGTCGCGGAGAAGCGGAAACGGAAATACATCCAGTAGATGAGAATGTCAAGAGCCACGATGGAGAAGGCGAGCGCAATAGCGCATGCAAGCACCATGAAGGCTGAAGCTATCCCTGCACTTGCGGTGGTTGCGGTGTACACGTTTGCATTGACGACCAGGGTTGCGGGGAATAACATGAAGCGCACCCAGTGATCTGAGGATGAGGAGTTGTGCGGGGACACTGTATAAGGTTTTCGCGGAAGCGTCAAGGTGACCACCGCCTTGCTCAGGAAATACGCCGCGGTTCTGTCACAGAACAACCACAGGGCTGCAGCGGTGAATGCGGTGAGTCCGAGCCATTTCGATGCGCCGACCACTCGGAGTAGCGGGACGTCAACAATGGCAAGCCATTCGAATGCGAGGAGGACGAAAAAGGCACGGGCACAGAGGCGGGTCGTGCGTGCGGTGCGCTGGGTCCAGGTGTGTTTGTATGGCTCGACTGTGAGGCGCCGCACGACGATCCAAACCATGAGAAGAGGGAGAGCGAGGAGGAATGCGAATGTGAGGGCCGCTGTGAGGGCAGTGACACTGTGTAGGACGACGCGTCGGATGACTGGGTAAGTTCCTTCAATGACAGTGGACCCTTGCTGGCGCAGAATCGACGCGATGTTGAGTGGAAGGCCGCCGAATACGGTGATGAGCTGCCAGGCCGGCACAGGCACTCTGTGGCGACCTGAAGGCCGTTACGTTTGGCGGGTATCCAGCGGAGGGTCTGCGAGCGGGGAGAAGACGCAGTTGGTGAAGATGTAGACAAGGTCGAATAGGACAAAGCAATACAGTCCGGCAGTGTACGCGATACGCAATGCATGCCGCAGGAAGACGTGCAGGGAGCTCTGAGGATAGCTGAAGCGAATTGTCCATTCGAGGGATTCGACGAGGAAGAGACCCCGAGCTAGAAGCACAAGCGGGGATGGCATGGTGGCATGAGCAAAAAGCAGGAGGTCACGACGACGCGGTCACGGCTCTCCTCCTCCCCATCACGTCGGCGAGTCGCAAACACGCGTTTTCCCTATCAGACTAGTAGTATCAGTCCACTTCAAAGACCCATTATTATCCGGAAATATACTCGGTACTCTTGCGAGTGCTCCATTTCGTTCAATGCTTCCTACTTGAGTCGTCTGCCTGGACGGGTGAGTTGTCTTCGCCTTTCGCCACTGAGGGCGACCACTTTGTAACTGTATTACAGTTTTTGAATACGCATGCTCAAGCCTCGGTGCATTTTACTGGGCTTCGTTGAATTAATTTACAGCACCTGCACCTCTCTTTCGAACTCTGTAACTGTTCCTCGTCCAGGTCAACTTGAAAACTTTCCCCGCTTCCCCAATCCAATCCAATCCAATCCCCGCTTCCTAGCGGACGTCATCTGATGCCGCGACTCTGCTACTGACGACCACCATCAACATGTCCCCCGAAACTTGTGGACGATCCATATGGCTGAGCGCTAAACGCTAATAAGCCGTTCGCATAAAACACCGCGCGTTGCCGGTGCCATCGTTCTTCCAACCGCTATGCGCCTCACCCTCGGTGTCCTGGTCTGCTTCTTTGCGAGCTTTGTCGCTGTTTCCGCGACCCGTCTCGGCCCTCGCGATACCCCATCCTGGACCGGCCCTCTGAGCACCCGCGGGCGCTACGTCGTCGATGCCACCGGCAACCGCTTCAAACTGCGCAGCGGAAACTGGCATGGCGGCAGCGGGACGTACTCTGGTTCGGGCGATATCAACGTCGACGCGAACCACCATGCCGGCGAAAATTCGTGCGTGCTTATTGTCTACACTCCTTCTCATAGCTCACATCAAACAGACACACCATGCCCCTTGGCCTGCAATACGTCCCCATCGCCAAAATCATCGACTCGTTCGTCGAGCTCGGGATCAACTCTATCCGCCTACAATTCTCCAACGACATGATCCACGACAGCACCATCGTGCAAGACGCCTGGGTCGCAGCCAACCCGCAGTTCAAAGGGATGACCCCGCTGCAGGTGTACGATGCCGTCGTGCAGGCGCTCACCGACCGCGGGATCGCGGTCATCCTGAACAACCACACCATCAAAAGCCTCTGGTGCTGCGGCGTCGACGGGAACGAGCGCTGGGACGAGTCGCAGAGCTTCGACACTTACGCCGCGGACTGGGTGTTCATGGTCAACAGGTACAAGTCCAACAAACGCGTCGTCGGTGCGGATCTGTACAACGAGGTCAGTAGCTCGCGTTTTTTTTCATGTCGCATTACTGAACATAAGTAGGTCCGACGCGACATCCTCACCGACCCGAACTGGGGGAATGGCGACAGCGCAGACTGGCAACAAGCCTCTCAGCGTGTGTCGGACCAGATCTTGACCGCCAATCCCGACATCCTGATCATCGTCGAGGGGATCAACTGGGTCGGCATCCCTGTCGATGGGTTTGCGCATAGTCGCCCGACGCTTATTCCCGTTGCGCAGTTGAGCCATACCACGCTCGTTCCCCACAAGCTCGTCTATTCCGCGCACTTTTACTCGTACACGGGGCCCAACCACAGCGGGGCGACCGGGATCGGGGAGACGAGCGACCCGCGCTATCGCGACCTCAGCCGTGCAGATCTGTTCTCCGTCCTCCAAAGCTCGGCACTCTACGTCGCGCTGACGGCCGAGATGCATTATACTGCCCCCGTGTGGATATCCGAGTTTGGCATTGCTGGCCGAACCGACAACGACGCCTCTGACCGCGCGTTCTGGCAGAACTTTGTCGACTATCTCGTGCAGACCGACGCGGACTATGCGTTTTGGCCGCTGGTCGGGTATCTTAATGCCAGCACACTCGCGGGGAATGGGTGGGCGCTGATGAACTGGGAGCAGGTTTTGGGCGGGGGTACGCGCAAGGGGCTGTTCGACGGGGACGACTGGCGTGCGGCTGCGTGGTCCGAGCTCCTCCAGGGGAACTCGGCCACAGGGCAAATTGCCTCCGTACCAGAGTGGAAGCAGCTCAGCATCGACCATGGGGATTTCATCCAGTCGCAATATGTTCGCGCACATCTCGGAGACTGGGATAGCGGCGCGACAAAGACCAACTGTCCAGACAACCTGCGCCTTATCGGGCTCACACACAGCTCGAACCGCGGGTTGTGCACGGATGTTGGCCTGGGAGAAAACCTCTGGAACGCAGATCGGGCGACGGAGACGGTCTGGGACGAGCGACACGTCTCGAACGACTGGGCGGGCGGGTACACAAAATACACCTGCCCAACCAACTACTTTGTGTCGGGCTTTGCGATTCGGGGCGCCAAGGTGTCCACGATCATGTGCGTGCATGCGAATAGGACTCTGGGGACGAATGGACGCACGGTGTGGTTCGACCAAGGGGATAATCGCGCAGACGGGTTGGGCGGGGATTTCGCTGTGGGTGGGTACAAGGGGAGTTGCGCGACGAACGAGTATATTGCGGGTGTTGCGTTTACGACGAGGATAGGGAGTAATGGAGCGCCGGCGGCGATTTACTGTGTTTCGTAGTGTTTGTGAAGCAGATTGCACGACGTGCCAGTTTGTCGTCTCGTCCGTCTGGAACCACAAACTTCACCGCATCGTATCGTACCGTTCCGTTCTGCAGCGCACTGGCAGGATCCTCGACTCCGATACTAGTAGACGCGCTCCGCGTTGGTCCGTACGATTCGGCAGACGAAGATCGTTTGCGGGACCATCCAAAGTGTATCAAGCTTGCGTATAGGTAGGTAGGAGAGAACACGCCCAAACCTCCGTATCTTGGAGACAGGCTGCACGAAGGGGCTACATGTACACGTACTTACTCTACTTCCTTGCCTTGGAACAGGTGAGAACATATCTAACCAAAAGGCCATTGCCAAGTTGGTGAGGATGTGTTCAAACTCCGATGATTCAGGCTCCACGATCACGAGCGTAGTACGGCGCGCCTCAACGCATACTAGTAAGTACGCAACATAAATACAATTTGGTCAAATAATCAACCATAGCGGTAGATAAAATAGCGTCAATCTGGACCGTCCGAAATCGTTGTCGCCCTCAAATACCAAGGTTCACTCTGCCAGTGGCCGCGGCGGCTTGCCGGAATTCCTTCCACGAAGGAGTGGGGTACTGTGGTGGTTTTACCATCCCATGCAAGTTCAATCGCGTTCTTGAGGTTCATAATCACACGCGTGCCGATGACCGAGACTAGGCTACAAGTGGCCCCGGGGAAGCATGATCATGATGAGCAGTGCGGCACGGTAAATGCACCTACGCGGTGTTGAAGCTAGAATTCAGATCAGCGGCGAGTTGAATAAAGAATAATGGTGGTTTTGTTTTTTGGCTTACAGGCTAGGAGTACGCGCCAGCGATGGACGCGCATGAGACCAAATGACGAAATCCACCAGACAACAGACTACAAAAAAGCCAGTCAACTTCGCTAGACTCGGCAAGGGGGGGAGGGAAATAATACCACTGGCACTTACGCACAACGCCGAGGAACCAAAACACTCCGTCCCGGAGGAACATCGAAAGGAGCGGCGTGCGTACCGGGCGTAGAGCCATGATGGTCAGACCGCATTTGTATAGCGTCAATATGAACATCATGAAGGCCTATGAAACGCTTAAGAGAGAGAGCTCAAGCTTGATAAGGACCGACGATAATGAGAAGTGGGACGGCATAAAAGGTGTATAGTCGAGGGACAGCTGCCAAGTGAAAACAAATCGATGAGGCAAAAGTTAGTAAACTTGATCTCGGAAACGTACTTGTCGAATAACAACCATGCAGTAGATCGCTAGAGAACGTTAAACCCCCAGTCATAAGAGAACAAACGCAGAACATTACCCAACGTGCACAAATTCTGTTGATATTCGTTGAGGAAATTCGATAAACGCCGCGAAAACGCGACAGACCTTTCAGCGGCAGGATGGTAAAGACGCCGACAATAACCCTGAGAGAAGTTGCAGTTGGTGTGCGCATTTTGAGGTGAATGTATCTTACGCGGTAATAAATTCGACTAAATTGCCGTATGGTCAGCGCTGCAGCGAAAAGAAAGAGCTCATCGGATCTCACGAGTTACCAGAACCATCAATACGACAAGTAGTTTTCGAGAGCGTCCGTAGAGGATCCAAACCCTGATACAGTGATGTTGAATTTACTGCGGCTCGCAGAAAGAGGGACGACTAACCGTGCGGCTAGCACGACATCCGTCGAAATCACTATGATCGTCGACGTAACCAGCTCGCCCTGTTATGGGGGGTAAGTGCCTGGCGCGGGATCCTCGGTGAAGGAGCACTCGCGTAAAGTGAATGTTGACAGCTGATAACGCAGATTGAATGAGCGGAACCATCATAGGATCGCGCTCACAACTGTCCGCGGCGGTCAACCTTTCGTTTAAAAGCCGAGCGTGAAAAGTGTGAAATCACCTTGTCCGAAACCTGTAGCGAGACCAAGACTACGGGGATCAACATACATAGATCTGTTTAGTCGAGCTGGAACTCACAGCGAACGTCGACACTACGGCAGGTATGAGGAGCGCGGGGACTCTGAAATGGCGACAATATACATGACCGAGATGAGAGTGAAGTACCGAATCTAAGCGAATGAGGATTCATTACGAGCGCAAGCGCAAATGAGGACAAACGTACCCAGACATAGAGGACATTCAGCAGGCTCAACCGCGTCTTCCAGATACGCTTGACCTAGAGCTATGCATGAGACTACTAGATGATACCTGAGAAAACGCCATCCAAATCCTACCTCGTCCTCAAAGGTGCAAATGTGATCGAAACTGCGATATTCAAGCTGTTGGTTGGCGGATCTCACAAAGAACGCACAGGATGAGGGTCAGCGATGCGACTAGAAATGAGATCAGATTTAATGGCAATGGATGTTCGAGGAGACGTGCCTCCGAGTCCTGCGGTCGTGCGGGCATCTGCGAGGAGGACGAAGAGCTCCTGCAGTTGGGCTTGCTGGGAGGCCATCAGAGAAAAGGAGAACCAAGGGAGTGCCTATTTGTATCCTCGGCCGCCGCACTCTCGCGCCGCAGAATCCAGGGTCTCGAACAGACTTGGAGTCGGAATCGCCGAAGGATACGAACCTGATGGAAAGTTCAACGCACGGATGCCTCCTTCTGAATGCAAGGAAGGATCAGCTAAGAATACTTCAAATTGGAGCATTTGGCAGGTGGACAGTTCAGATGAAGATTCACGGAGAGCGCGGACTGACGATCTTTTTCTTGCTCCCACGCACGAACCCAGGCACTCCTGGAATGCATACGAGAGATGGAAAATCTCCGAGAGTCCGAGTCCTGCGCGCGCCACTAGCCTTGAATTTGATTCCGGGAAATCTGTCCAACTCACGGAGGCCGCCCGGCAAGAAGAGCGCGGCGAAGCATCCGCTACCATGGCCAGAAAGTAGCTCCAGGTTCAGGTTCTACCGGCAGCAGAGTTTAGGCTCTTTTAAGCACCTTAGCATTCCTTCAGAGCTCGACAATTGAGATCCTTAGTAGTAGCGGTGGATGCAAGGTGGATGGCTGACGATCGCAGTATTGTCAGTGAAGCGACCCGGAGCTGTTTACTTCCCACAACAACAAAAAGGCGATGGGATGTTAGCAGCGTGAGTGCTTGAGGTCGCACTGGAATTCCGAGATGGCACGACATTGGCCGGTGAAGGTTGGTTGAAGGGTGAGAATCACACATCGCATCAGTCACAGCTAGTGCCGCGATCACGAGACCTACGCGAGTTGACGTGTTGCTGAACCAACACGCTCGAGGATATGAACCCTTATATAGCCTTATATAAAGGCGCACATTTCCAACAAAGCGCGTGAGTTCCGATTTTGTAGCCTTTGTACACCGGGACAATCCCTGCGAACCGGCGTTCGTCAGTCGGACCGTGCCGTGTAAAAATCCAATCCAATCCAATGTTGATACAAACGGCCGACAAGCAGGCCTCTAACGTACATGTATACAGCCCTACTGGCACGAGTGACGAGTCGGAGCCAAGCTCTAGGACTACCAGTCAGATTCATAGTGTCTAGGGCCTGCGGGTGACTGGAACACCACCGAGGCATCGCTTGAAACATGGCCATATGCATCACTCGCGATCGGATTCGTCGTGCGCCTCATGGGAAGTCTCTCAAACGGTGTACGCGTCTCGTGAGTCTCCCTCCGGAAGACCGTAGAGCCAATGGTGAGAACCGCAGTGCCCTCGGATGCGGATGGGCCATCTGCCACAGCCATGGCGCTCTTGATGTTCATCAGGATCCGTGTGCCGACGACGGAGAGGAATCTTTCAGAAGATGATTAGATTAGAGTGAGGTGGGTAGGCTTACCCGGTTGTGAAGCTACGTATCAAAGGGATCGGCAAAATTCGTCGGAGGCTCCAGGTATCGAGTAATACTCACATGATGGGTGTTCGAGCCAGCTCCGCTGGACCCCGGCGACCAGATGACAATATTAATGTCGGTGATGCAGCAAACTAGCAGCGTCAATCAAGGTCACGGCTTGAAAGGTAAGTTACTAGTACAGAAACTACTCACGAAGCATGGCCAAAAAAAAACAGAAGACGCCGTCCCGGAGGAACAGTTCGAGCAGCGGTGTGCGTTCGAAGCCCAAGGCATGGATAGTCGTCCCGCATTTGTACATCGTGAGGATGAACATTATAGAGGCCTGTAAATCATGACGACGATGATGCAGTCAGACAGGGAAGTCAACGTACAACGACGAGCAGCGGCAATGAGTAATAGGTGAGCAGCCGGGGAACCTCTAAGGGGAGGTTCTTCTTAGCAAACCATCATTCATGCGAAAACAGGAACATACCCATAGAGTAACAACCATGCACCAAAGAACTGTAGGAGTAGTACGCAGTGAGAATTGAGGAAATAACCAGAGGACGCCCGGGACGAACGTACCCAACATGCACGAAATCTCGCAGCGGACGAATGGAGAGATATCCGACAATCAGCCTGTAAACTCGAATGAATAAATGGATATGGCCAGTGGTCCCCGGGGTTTTATCCCTACATGCAGATCATTTCCGCTGACATTGGTAAGCGTCACCGAAGGTCAGGACACCGGAAGGCGAATACTGACCACATACAAGAGGAAACAAGATCCATGAAGGGTTGTGTGATTTGCGATACAATATCGAAACTCTGTGTGAGCGCCGTCAGCGGTGAGTACTGCTTCGATGCCAATGCGAACCGGATGGCGAGGACGATATCAGCGGATACGATGACAAGCGTCGATGTGGCCGATTGGAACTGTAATACACATGGAAGTGAGATTGTCGGCAGAAGACAGAAAACGAAAAACGCACATGAAGAGTACTTTGGCAGCTAGCCGCGAAAAAAAAAAAAACAGCCAGAGTGGGCAGAGATTCAACGACGGAGTAAGTACACAGCTCACAACTGTCAAAGGGTTGTCCATGAGCCAAACAAAAAACACAGGAAGCCGACGGCGCACCTTATCCGAGTCTTCTACTTCCAGTAAAACTGTACTGGGCTTGAATTGCTTCATTCCCGCCTGGACTTTGTCGTACTGACATACAACATTGATGCTGTGAGGAATTAACGACGGCGGGAGGGTGGGCGTACATCATCGTGATATGGGTGAAGTAGCGGATCTGCCCTGCATTATCATCCGCACCCGAAGGCGCAGCAGACTTGCCCATATCTGACGGAAACGTAAAGTGAGCAGCGATGGAGGTCGAAGATCAAGCAACAGACATAAAACAGGTTGACCAGCTAAGAAGAATGTAATGGGCAAGGGCGAAGACACACGAGTAAAGTCAACGTAGTACGTACAATGTGATGTTGGTTTGGCTGGAGAGAAGTCGAGGTCAAAATTGTAACAACACGACATGAGAGAGCAGGAAGGAAGTGATGGGCATTTTGCGCGAGGATTATATACCCAACCACGGCACTCGGGAAATGTTTATAGCAGCGGACGAGGCCGTGATGGAATGCGCACCCGGAGACATGGCGATTTACTGTGTTTCGTAGTGTACTTGCCTCGTCTTCGAGATTGCACGACGTCCGTCTGCAACGCGTTTTCGATGCCAGGGTTCATTCTTCTGGCAATCCCCCTGCCTCCTTCGCCTCCCTCAACCGTTCACGCTCAACCGCAAGCTGGCCCATGTTCGCGCCCAAGAAAGCCTTGTTGAAGTAATACCCGGAGAGGAGGCCCGAGCCTACGCAAAAAGTGAAGTTGAGTACTAGTGAAAAAGTAGATAAACGCACCAACACCGCTGAGAATCATCTGCGTGCGGTTGAATCGCATGAATTTGGAGCCGATGACCGCTTTGCGAGGGGTGAGAACGAAAAGTAAACTACTAGTAAGAAGAACGCACCAGATGCTAAAGCAGCGGACATACCGGCGTAGATGGCGTCCCTGCGAGCAGCGTCTACGGCCTGTTGTTCTGCATCGTCCGGGAGCGCGAGGGTCGTGTCGCGCTGCGCGACTTCCGGGAAGCGGAATTTCATGCAGGTGGTGGTGGGAAGAGAGAGACGTGACAACAAATAATTGCAGCATTACACGGAGATATGTATGCAACGCGTACGAGACCGATGGGTACCTCGCTCATTTCTGTCTTGACAGTTTATGTGGAACTCATATAGCATTCGAAAGCATCCCTGTACATGGTATATAGTACAGTGATTCTCTTCACCCTCGCGGGATCATTAGAGCCTGACAGCTTTCCATCACACGTTCCCGCTCACAGCTTTATGTACTGACTAACCACCACAAGCATTCTTTCGAGGTCGCCCACAATGGCGACACCCCTCCGCCTCCGGCATCACCTCACACCCAGCAAAGCCACACTGACATGCTACCTCGGCCTGGCCATGGTACAATATCTCGTTCCTGACCGCGATGTCGACTACTCCCTGCCGTATGCAACGCCGGCCTACGCGCTCATAACCCCGTTCATGTACCTCGCATGCGGCCATGTCGCCGCCCGCGTTATAGTGCTCGCAATTACGGCCTTGCTTTCGTTGTGGGATGGATCCAAGACGACGGTCGCTGACGACGAGGAATCGTCCATTGCCCTCGATGACTCGGAAACGACCAGCCCCACCCCAACTCCAGCAGAGCCACGGGGTGCTCGTGCATTCCTCAAGAGTCTCCTTCCAACGCTCATTATCTTCCTCCTCACCATTCCCGCGGCTGCTCTGTTACACCTCAGCCAGAACCCAGCCTCGGCTGCCTCTTCCGCCTTGCTCATCGCAGGGACCGCTGCTACTCTCCGCAGAGTGGAACTGAACTTCTTCTTCTACGCCTCAGTGGGACTGTTCGCCTTGGTGCAGATGATCCTGGCGCCCATATACATTATGCGCTACCAGGTCAAGCTCGTCAGCGTACTCAGGTACACGACGTTGCCGTGCTACGGCCTGCTGCTCTATTCCGCAGCCCTGACCCTGGTCGAGCGCTTCCATCCGGAAGCCCAATACCTCCAAACGATCCAGGCCCACCTCCGCTGGCAAGCCGCCTCCATCCTCTCCCCAACATCCTGTTGGTTCGGCATCCTCGTCTTCTTCGTCGAGACGCTCTATCTCTTCACCTCCCAAATCGCAAGTTGCCTCTACCACCGTACCCTCGCCGCCGAGCCCATGCTATTCCGCATGAAAGACGGCTACACACCGCCCTTCTACTTTGCTCTCGCATTCTCCTTCTTCCAGTCGTTCGTAATCCCCGCACTAGTCGTCCTCGCGGGAATCCTCCTCCAGGACCGCGGCGACAAGTTGCTCCGGTGGGGCAAAGTGCTCGCCATCCTCACGTTGTTCAGTCTCAGTACCGCCGCCTTGGCCTTTGGTATCTCCTTGACCTTTGGCATCTACTTCCTCCTGGTTCAGAAGAAGCGTCCGTTCGACGAGATGGGGGTCATTGCTGGGGTGTATAATATGTTGAAGAACAAGGACGGGGAGTCGTTCTGGATGCTTGAGGAGATCAAGGCGGCGCAGGAGAAGGCCGAGCAGGAGAAGGAGAAGGATGGAGATCCGGAGAAGGCCCAGTTTGAGGTCGAGGAGCCGCCGCTGATTACATTGACGACTGACGACGACGAGTCCAAGGCTGTGTAACTGTGGGTTTTCAGAAGTTGTGGACCGCCATCGAGTCGCACTTGTATGCTTATAGTTTGGCTATTCGGATGTCCGAGTCGACATGGCCTCGTGCTCTACAGAGACAAAAATTCGGTGGTAGTGGGCAATATATTTGCGCTGTTTTAATGGTCTCCACCTTGGCCGAATGTTCGGTATCGTACGCTGGATCTGTGGGGTTGACAAGATAACTTTGTGGGCGTATATAAGGATGGTATTACTTTGACGACGTTCACTTCTCTGCAGCTGGTATCGACAGACATCGGCGGGCCCCTTCACTGGCAACCCCAAGTCTCCGCAAAAGTCGTCGAATAGCGCGCCAATTCTGCCTGTCTTGCACGGAACTGGTCTTCTGATTATGAAATGGGGCAGGATAGGATAGGATACCAGCCATGCTTTCTGTATTTCAATTTGCAGCAGCTCGACCATCGACCAGTTCTCATCTAAGTATGCTGGCCGCTAGTCTGATTCTTATTGTCTTCGCTCTGAATGTGGACCCCACAGACGGCAACTTTAGCTTCATTTTCATTCAACCATGCCGCGCTGAAGCAGTGGTCCTTCATGGCCCGTCCATCTTCCGCCGCCGATGGAATGCGGGGAGACAATAACAGCGACGACTAAATCTACTGGAATACCAGATAAATGTACACCATGTTATATGTACTCAGAATTCATTAGTATGTTTCTTCTCTTAAGAGTCGGGGACCAGGCGCTTGCCGCTGCTACCGATAATTGTAGCATTACACGGACGATATGCATACGTACACCCTACAACCCTTGGCCTCTATGTACTGGTACTTGTGCGAATAGATAATAATTTACGCGTATGTACTTTTTCGTATCCTCCCGGGTTCCGACTACTTCTTCTTGCCCTTGCGCTGTTTCGCCCCACCATTTCCAGTTCCGCTCGGCTTGGTTACAGCAGCAGCAGCAAGAGGTACGGGACCCTCAGCAGCCGGGGTCTGCGTCACAGCAGCCTGAGCAACCGTGGGCTTCGCCTTGGGCTTGGGTCCGAAGCCATGGAAGATGTTCAATATGAACGACGCGGCGGTGCCGGTTACGAGGAGGAGCACCCAGCGCGGGACGCTGATCGTGAGGAGGTAGATCTTGGTGAGGAAGAGGGCGAAGTAGTGCATGACGAATTCACTGCGGAACTTGAGGGAAGGGAAACGAAAAAAGGGAGACAACGAACCGACTGCCGCCAGGTGCAAACGCGCTGGACCACGGTGGGGTCTGCTTGTACCCCTCGTGGATGAGGAACTGGCGCAGGGCGCCTTGGGCGACGCGCAGCTGGTTGGGGCGGTAGAAACGGAGGGTTTGGCCGCGGTCTTGGATGACGACGATGGAGGGTGCGCTGGGATACGATGTCAGTTGCGAAACATTGTGGAATGACAGTTTGAGCTGCGATAGACTATAAAACGAGCTGCTTACACCCAGAGCCCCCATTTCGTGGTCACGTAGGTGACGTTGAGATAGTCGAGGCGGGCGAAGCGGACGTGAGGGAGGTCGCCGGCGATGAGGGTGTCGTTGTATGTCTCGTCGAAAGCCGTGTCAAAGAACTTGGAGATGCCTTCTTGACGGGAGGATTGTGCCGAGCTGCCCTGGGATTAGCCTACGAAAGACGAAAGGACGCAATAAACGAACACGATGACCACCCAGACCCGTTCCTCCTCCTCCTGCTTGCTCGCAAACGTCTCATTCACCACCATCGCCTCGTAGTTCTCGTCCGTAATGAGCGGTATGCGCTCGTCCCAGAGGCTCACGGCCGCAGCTTCGAGCCGCTCGGTGATGTTAATCCCAGCTTTGGCAAACAGACCCCTGACGGTGCTGGTGTTCATGAGCTTGGTCATGTCGAACAGGTCGGTGATGCTGAATTGCTCTTGAGGCTCTTGCGGTTGCTGGGGTTGTTCCCCAGGAGCTGGTGCATGCCGACCAGGAATGGGTGCACCGGTTTTTCCAGTGGGGACATTGCGCTCGGCGGTTACTGCCTGGCCAGGTTTCCAGCCTTCTGAGAAGTATTGCGCGTTGGCGGTGGTGAGGAACGCGAGGCCAAGCAGGGAGAGCTTCATGGTGGAGAGGAAGAAAAGCGGTCAGGCACGAGATAACGGTCGAGTGATACGCGTGTCTGATCATTTCCTCTTTCTCCCCTCATTCTCAGCGCTGGCAACCTCGTCCGCCGCAGACGAGCATCTAATCTTTCTGGCTGTAGACAGGTCAGGACAAGACCCTTCGTCACACAAGCGTCGACTTTACTGCAAACCATGCGCAGCTCTCGTTGCCTCGCAGTCCTCGTCTTCTCCCTATTATCCGCCCTAAATCTCCCGACCACTCACGCAGCGCCAACCGATGGTCAGTTCTCCGCGAATTGAGCTGGAGTGTTCGCTCACAAACCCGAATAATGTAGTCCCCTCCGCCGCCTCATTCTACGTTCCCTTCCTTCCCGACATCCACCAAGACCCCGAGCACCCACTCACCATCTTTGCCGGCCACATGTCCTCCGACCCCAACGAAGACAAAGCCGCGCCGAAGGACGTTACTGCGCACTTGTTTTTCGTCATGATAAAAAACCGGAGGGTCGCGGACAAGAAGAGGCTTATGTTCTGGTTTAACGTGCGTTTCCTACCTACGTCTCTGGGGTTGAGCTTAATTTGAATGAATGTAGGGTGGTCCAGGCTGCTCGTCGTTCGACGGGCTTATGATGGAGGTCGGCCCGTGGAGGATGGACGGAAAGGGCGGGTTCAAAGTCGCCGAGGGTGGATGGGAGGAGTACATGACCATGGTATACGGTGCGTTTTCGCGTTCTGCCACCACCTACGCAAAACTACATAACGTCGATTCGCAGTCGACCAGCCCGCTGGCACGGGCTTCTCGTACACCAGCACGGACCAGTACATTCACACCATGGACGAGGCGTCCGCGCAGCTCATCCAATTCATGCGTAATTTCTACAAAACATTTCCCGAGTACGAATCTATGGAGGTGCCTTCTTCCTCGAGGTTCCTATACAAAATACTAAATTGGGCAGACGTATCTCGGTGGGGAGAGCTACGCGGGTCAATGGATACCTTACTTCGCGGACGCGATCCTCAACTCCAACCTCCCCATGCGCCTCGAAGGAATCGCCATCGGCAACGGCTGGATCGACGCACGGCGGCAGTACCCCTCCTACATCGACTACGCTGTCAAGGTCGGGATATTGGAGGAAAACTCCGATGTGCGTTTTCGTTTTCGTTTTGTTTTCATTTTTATCGACGTATTTTTAGCACTGGAAAACCGCGAGGAAGCGGACAGACGAGTGCGTGAACGAACTGAAGAGCATTATCGACCGAGAACCCATCGTCGCGCCCAAATGCGAGGGCTTATTGTTGGATGTAACCGCGGTGAGGGAAAAAGTGTGCGTTTATTTTGCCTCTTTTGTTTTTAGGTCCTCGTCTGATCCCTCGCGCAGTGTCGACGGCAAGCAGATGTGCATAAACATCTACGACGTACGGTACGACGACACCATGCCTGCGTGCGGGATGAACTGGCCGCCGGACATTAAACCAGTGACGACGTATCTCGACGTACGTTTCTGTCCCTTTGCTCCACTAACATCACTCACACAGACCCCACAGCGCCCAGACGTCGTGCGGGCCCTCCACGCCGAACGCCACCCCGGCTCCTGGGTCGAATGCCGCGGACGCATCCACCAAGAGTTCCGCGAGCGCCAGCAGCAGTCTGCGATCACCGTGCTGCCCAAGGTCCTCGCGCGTATTCCTGTGCTCATCTTTGCGGGTGACCAGGACTTGATATGCAATTATGTGGGGCTCGAGGCGATGATACAGGCCATGGAGTGGAATGGGGGCAAGGGGCTTGGGGTAAGTTGTCTTCTCCTCTTGATACGATACGATGGCTAACGCCCAATAAAAGACAGTGCAAACTCAATCCTGGACTGTCGCCTCCGCCCCGGCAGGAACATGGGTGTCCTCGCGGAACCTGACCTACGCCAAGATCTTCAATGCCTCGCACATGGCGCCGTTTGACCTCCCGCACGTCGGGCATGACATGATCATGCGCTTCGTCGGTGTCGACTTCGCGGCGCTTTTGGGCGGCTCGGCGAGCATACCGAGTAGTCTGGGGACGACGACCAAGCCGATCTTCTTGGAGCATACGGCGACGGCGACTGCCACCGCTGCGCCAGACGCAGGGAAGAGTCCACAGCAAGCCAAGGCTATGTGGGAGGGTGCGTGTATTATCTGCCTGTTGCAGTTTTGCTGACGAGAACCCAACAACAAAGCATACTACAACGCTGGCTCAGCCGCCCTGGTCCTCACAGTCATCTTTGCCGCCATCGGGATCTTTGTCTGGTGTCGGATGCGGAGGAATCGCAGCCCGCGATTGCCCGTTGACCGGGTGCGCGGGGAGGAAAGCATTCCGCTGAACTCACACAGCAGGCTTGGGATGGATGATGACGAGGAGGATGCGTTCAGGGATGATCCTGAACGAAAACGACTCAATGGGCACGGGAATGGGAAGGGGAAGGGGAAGGAGCGCGCGGTGGACACGGCCCCGGGGACGCCAGTTACACCGAATATATTCAAGGTTGGGGACGACGATGTTAGTGAAGATGAAGATGAGGGTGGCCATGGGTATAAGGATCGATGATTTGTGGGTTGCTTGCGTAGAGGAGGGGGATAGCTTTAGGGTTATACACACAGAAAACATCTTATTCTGGAGCTTTTTGAGCAATGTACTACTATGGTCGCTTGGAGGAGAGAGTATGTGACCAAGTGCGTGAAGTTGCTGCCAAAGGTTGTCAGTTCCTGCCGTCTCGACGAACTTCAAGTTGAAGTGACTTGCCCGCAACGCTTCCTCGTAACAATCCAATCCTTACTATGAGGGGACCCGAACGCCTGCTCGGGACGTGATGTTGGCCATTGACATGGATCTGCTCGACCGAGGCTTGCCAAAGACTCTCATGTCGACTCCGTGCGTTCCCAAGACTCCAGCTTTTCTTGCTCACTTTGGCTCAGGAGTGTCCTGCGCTCCATCGAGTCGCTGATAGCCGCGTTATTACTTCCTCTCTACGACCCATGTCCCGCGCTTTCCGTCCCCAAGCTGCGAATCATCATGGGGTTCCCCGACGAGCTGCTCTGGGAGATATTCATCCACTGCATGGACCCGCATACCTCAACCTTTGGCGCCGATAATCATCTGTGGGCCATTATGAAGGTGTGCACCCGTTGGCGCGCAGTAATCTTGAACGCGCCGCAATTCTGGCCACGCATCAGCTTCACCGACTGGCGAACGACGGACAACCAAATATTCTCCAAAGCCGCTGCGGCCAGCCGCACTTCAAAGCAGGTCAAACGCTCCGGCCAGGTTCCGTTGACGCTCAACCTGATGCCGATTCCTGTGCTCACGGACTCGGACGACGTGCTCGAGGTGCTGTTTAACGCGTCTGCACGCGTGGAATCGGCAGTACTCACTCTCGACAACCACCTCCTCCACCGGTTTCACAAACATGCAGGAGGGTTTCCCGCTCTGCAGAAACTGGAGGTGGGCTTAATCGAGGAGCTTGGAGAGCTCGAGAAGGAGGCCGCTGCGAGCTTCTTCGATGGTCTCACGGCGCTGGAACACCTACATCTCAGTAACCAGGTCGAGTTCGACTGGGTGTCGGCTCTCGTACCGCTAGAGTCCCTGTGGAACCGGCTTCGGGTCTGCGAGCTCACGGAATGCATGGTCGACGACGTACTGCTCGTTCTGCCGCATTTCTCCGCAGGGACCCGCCTCTCGCTCATTATCGGGCGCTACATGCGCGGAGCCCCAGACTCGCTCACTGTCGTAGAGCACTGCGACATTCAGTCGCTGTCCTTCGATCGGTGCGAAGACGACTTCATTGCACGCGTGCTCGACAATATCACCGCCCCATCCCTCCAGCGCCTCGCGATTTGGTACTTTGAGGCCTCTCCATTCGACACCATCACCGCCATGCTCGGTCGCTCTTCTGCATTCCTCACACACCTTGCCCTGCGACTACCCTCCGCAGGCCTTTTCCGTCAACGCGACCCCCCTGCCCCAACCGTGACAGAACTGCTGGAGCTGCTCAACTCGGAATACGTCCGTGGGCTGGTCGATCTCGACCTGACCCTCGCCAGCAGATTCGCCCCATCCACCGTCCAGCTCGTACACGCGCTATCTCTGGCCCCGACCGAGCTCGAGTCTGGACCCGCACTGCGTCTCCCGATTCTTCCTAATCTGCGCTCTCTTGCGCTGCGGGGGTATGACGACGAGGACGCATTGTGGGAGAAGCGCCTGGCGGCTATGGCAGAGACCCGGGAGCCCGTGTTGAAGTCGCTGTGGCTGGAGGAGACGCTGCCCGCTGTTTCGCAGCGTACGTTGGAGAAGCTGCATTCGCATGGCGTAGAATTTGTGTGCTCGTATGATATGGGGATGTGGTGATTCCTGTATTATTTTATTTAATCCCGTAGACTGCATGAACCGTTCGCTAGTATCGGCGAAAAGATGAAAGCATTATAATGCCTCCAGCAGGTTTACATTCCTTCGCAGAACAGCTCCGTCACGTTGGCCAACGACGCTCACCACAATATGCAGAAGCATACGTATCCATGGCTGTTTCTGGACCTGCGCTGTGTCTTGCCATTGGTGCCCTAGTGGGCTCGATGATCAAGATGTGCCGGAGCGGTTGCTGAGCAGAATATCAGACATGGCTCCGATGCACTGCCTACATTTCGCACTTGGATTGTTGGCCTTCTTTCAGATCTCAGGAAAAGAGAGGATAGCCGTCTCGAGAATGACGGCGAGGTAACACGAAGAAGGAGATTCGCGCGTGATGACATCGATATCATGATCGCACTGTAACAGCGCTGAGTACTGAGTCGCCTTCCATTCTGCTTCCGACGGCGGTCCTCACGCAGAGAACCGAGAGATTCACACCGGCCGCAGGACTCGGATGACCAGAAGGTGTTTGATCGAGAGAAAAAAAGGATTTTGAACAGAAAGTCAAGTACATATGCTCGAGTATACATGTGGGCCTACTTATGCCATGAGTCCAGGCGTATCCGAGATACGGTAGGTCACTTTCTCCGCATGTATCTACGGAGAGTAAGAGAGTACGCTGGCATCAAAGAAAATATTGTGACCTTGCCGTCTTTCATATCCTGGAGACCAGAACGAACGCTTGCGAGCCCATGAGGATACAGCCTCATAGGCACCGGCCGCAGGGCTCCTCGGAAAAGCAAGTCAGAAATCAACTTGCAATATGTCTTGCCGTTCTCATAATGCTCCTGGTGCGCGGGGAATTTGAACGGGAACTCAACGGCCTAAGACTTGTCAACGCTGATAGTTCAAATGCTGTTGAGGGCTGACCTTTCCCAAGTAAGAGTATGCGAGAACGAACTTTGGTTCCACCTCAGGTCTCTGGCTTTCGCATGGCAGCAAGGTGGCGATGGTGCCGCCCGCCGCCCCCAAAGACATGCTCGTCTGGAACGGTGTCATCCCCTCGCTCGTACAGTCCATGGCGTATCGGAGGGCATTTTTGGTGGCGGCCGCGATCCTCTTGCACGTTCGGGAGTCGGTATAGTCAAAGACTGTGTCGGCACCGACGGACAGGACAAATTCGAAGTTCTTTGCTGAGGCCGTGGAGAGGACACGCATACCCATCAACTTTGCGAATTGGATGGCGTATTGACCGGTAGCGGACGTCCCCGACCATATCAGGATGTCGATATCGGACGATGCTGGCTGCAGCTGCGGGGAAATGGGGGGTGCGAGACTGAGTGTCTGGTAGAGAGCTTGACAGGTGGTAATGCAAGCGATGCCGAGTTGAGCGCCGTTCTCGAAAGACACCTCGTCAGGGAGGGCAATGAGCAGCTCCGCGTCTGCCGCGACATATTCAGCAAAGGCTCCGTTTGGGCCAATACCTAGAAAGCATTCAAGCGCGTTGATAGACCTAGAGCAAGAGTTTTACCTCCGTGGACAAATCCCGCCACTCTCTCCCCCCGTTTTCGCAACGCAGTCGGCACCTCACTGCCAATGTTGACGACGACTCCCGCAAAATCGCAGCCCATAATGTTCCCCGATTTCAGATTCAGCATGAGCGTCTTCCCTAGGGAGCTCCGTCAGATATTCGCCATGAGATGGGAGTCGCTGACAATCAGTAGGATTCTGTGCTGCGGCGACAACTTTCACGAGCACTTGGTTTGCGTGGATTTGAGGAATTTCCACGTCTTGCAGCTCGACGGTGCCGTTCCCAAGAGTTACCGAGGCCTTCATGCTCGTTCTTTGCATGGTGGGAGTAGCCGAAGGTGGGGGGGATCAGTCAAATAGTCCGAGTCTTGAAGTACTATAGCTAGTAGTTGAGCGACTGCAGGTTCAGCATCGTGATTCCGACGGAGATATGAGTCCGGCGTCCGTCGCCACCGGTACCCAGTGCTGTTAGTTTCCGTCAGAATTATCGGGTTGCTTCCTTCCTTCCTTCCTTCCTGCTCCGGAATTGGGATTTGGGAAAATGGAAGGATTGACATCGCCGTTTGACGTGTGACGTCCCACGTAGCCTGGATCGACTTGAACTTTTCTTTCTTTCTTTTAATGGGGCATAAGGGCCGAGCTGGCCTGATCCGGACTCGACCCGAGCTGAGATGAACTTGAACTTTGATTCCGCTGCAGTCTCCTGCGAGTACAAGTCAAGTTTGCAGCTGAGATTCTGACCTAGTGTTGCCGACGGCTGGCTCGGCTCAGCTCGGCTCGGCTTGAGCCCCAAAGCCGTGGTGAAACAGAGCTGTTTGGGGTCAATTTGAGGGTAATAAATGCAAGATCGGTCAATTCTCTCCCCAGAGCCAAAAATTTCAACTAGGTACGGCCAAAACTGCACTCAGAAAATAATCGGCTTTCGACCGGCTCGAACCCAGAGCCACTTGGGAGCCAGCCGTCGGCAACACTATTCTGACCGTCCCAGAGAAGTAGCCTTAAACAGTGGCATGACAGCCAATATTGTTCAAGTGGAGCGTAACCACGATGCCATTGGCTCAAAATCAACACGTCTCAGCTCCTCCCACCACCACGTTCAAAATATCGAGGCAATCCCATCCGTGAGAGCTTGAACCCACCCGTGAGACCCTGTGGGACCTCGACCGACAGTGTTGACGACGACTCCCAGACTTGGGTGGTCCCGCAAACGATCTTCGTCTGCCGAATCGTAGCAGAGGTTACTGCCTCCAGACGGACCAAGTCCGACCAACGCGGAGCGCGTCTACTAGCATCGGGAGTCGAGGATCCTGCCGTGCGCTGCAGAACGGAACGGTACGGTACGATACGGTGGGTGTTTGAAGCGGACTGAGAGCGAAAACGCGCGGACCTGATGGGGGGAGAGCCGCCGGCGTGACCGCGTCGTCGTGACCTCCTGCTTTTTGCTCATGCCACCATGCCATCCCCGCTTGTGCTTCTAGCTCGAGGTCTCTTCCTCGTCGAATCCCTCGAATGGACAATTCGCTTCAGCTATCCTCAGAGCTCCCTGCACGTCTTCCTGCGGCATGCATTGCGTATCGCGTACACTGCCGGACTGTATTGCTTTGTCCTATTCGACCTTGTCTACATCTTCACCAACTGCGTCTTCTCCCCGCTCGCAGACCCTCCGCTGGATACACGCGAAACGAAACAGCCTTCAGGTCGCCACAGAGTGCCTGTGCCAGCCTGGCAGCTCATCACCGTATTCGGCGGCCTTCCACTCAACATTGCGTCGATTCTGCGCCAGCAAGGCTCCACTGTCATTGAAGGAACGTACCCAGTCATCCGACGCGTCGTTCTACACAGTGTCACTGCTCTCACAGCAGCCCTCACATTTGCATTCCTCCTCGCTCTCCCTCTCCTCATGGTCTGGATCGTCGTGCGGCGCCTCACCGTCGAGCCATACAAACACACCTGGGCCCAGCGCACCGCACGCACGACCCGCCTCTGTGCCCGTGCCTTTTTCGTCCTCCTCGCATTCGAATGGCTTGCCATTGTTGACGTCCCGCTACTCCGAGTGGTCGGCGTATCGAAGTGGCTCGGACTCACCGCATTCACCGCTGCAGGCCTGTGGTTGTTCTGTGATAGAACCACGGCGTATTTCCTGCGCAAGGTGGTGGTCACCTTGACGCTTCCGCGAAAACCTTATACAGTGTCCCCGCACAACTCCTCATCCTCAGATCACTGGGCACGCTTCATGTTATTCCCCGCAACCGTGGTCGTCAATGCATACGTGTGCACCGCAGCAGGGATAGCTTCAGCCTTCGTGGTGCTTGCATGCGCTACTGCGCTGGCCCTCCATCGTGGCTCTCGACATTCTCATCTACTGGATGTATTTCCGCTTCCGAGTCTCCCCCACCGTTCCGTCTAAATCGACGCACTACTCGACAACGGAGCGCATGGCGGTCTCCCTCGCCGAATTCTCCGTGCGTGATGACGACGGGCGGACTACATGGGACAAGGACGGACGAGAATATCGTTTGGAAGTTGGGATGGTTTTCGAAGCAGATGAGAACGGACGTGGCTTTGGACAGATATTCGGTGCGGGAGAGTGGATTCTCGTGGCCAACTTTACCTTGCGTGGGCGTGGGCGTGGGCGCCGGAAATTTTAAGCGGAATATAGGTCCAGGTGTAAGTAGCGCTGGATGACCAGCGCGCTGGCTTCAAATTCGAAGCGGCAGCATTTCGGAAACGCTCCATGAAAGCGCGAATGTGTCGAGTATTTCCAGCTTGATCGAGGTGGAGCGTACCTGTACATTGTTGGTGCAGCCTATCTAGATCTTCGTCTGCTCCAACTTGAACTTGAAGATACGGGAGGTTTCTGTGGTCTCCATGGCGTGTTGACGAGCAAGCTAAGCTACCGCCTACTAGTATTAGTACACCTTGAGTGGTCTAGCAAACAAACGATCTCCTTCTACCCAATCGTAGCAGAGGTTAGCCTTCAAGCTTTAAGTTCATGGTCAGACGGATCAGCTTTGAAGTTGGGTAGCGTCTACTTATCAGAGTCGCTGCAGAACGGTACGACGCGGTGAACTTGAGTTTGTCGTCTAATTGGCCGGGCAGTACTTACGCGGACTTGCATTGGTTTGGATTGAATTGAATTGAATTGACCCGCTGAATCCTGAGGCCTGCAACAGACGGACTTTCCACTGGGCCTGAGGCTGTAGGCCTGAGGGACGCCGGTTTTCGAGCGCGGAGTCGAAGGGTACATGCGTTTGATAGGATCACTTGAGCGGAACATCTTTTCCCTTGCCACAACACTCCCCACGGGGCTCTGCCTCCTCCACGGTCCCCACTCTTCCTAGAATCCACCAGGCGTCTTCGTGAAACCACAAAACTACCCAATGCAGTTTCAGCGTATCCGGATGTCAAGCCGAAACCATCGCGCGTTAGAGTCAGCGAGCGCCAACTGAACTCAAACAAACGCTCCCTGTAGACATCCCTAACAACCGAAGGCACCGCCGCCGCTGCGCATTGAGGAAGGCGACACCCGGCGGCGCCGACGGCGACGCTTCAAGTCGTTCTCCCCATTTACCAACCCATTCACTAGGATGTCCCAGCCTAGCGCTTTCGAATCTTCCACAGCTAACCCTCTCCTCGGACACTTCATTGCGCCGTAATTTCAGCGCAGTCATTCTTTCCATGGACAACTTTAGAATTCGACCTCGGGTCACCGCCGACAAGCCTAACGACATTTATTTGCGGTGGAAGATCTCCGCGATGAATGCTCAGCCACTATAAAGTAAAGATCGAGATAGGATCGGCAGACCGCCGTCACCAATGCCCTCCGTCAACCCCGCGCCGCAGACGCAAGCCATCGGTGCGTGCTCTCCAGCCTAAACGGCTTCGCTATTCACGTCTTCCTAGGTCCCCTCGAGATTGGCGTCCTCCTCGCGTTTGCACTGTTTGGAGTGACTACGAGCCAGTACTACACGTATTTCTGTCGATTTCCTAACGACTCGCGGAAGCTCAAGTTTTTTGTACGATAGCATTTCATTTTGGATGGCATTGCTCTGATCGCTCTTACACAGGTATGCATCGTCTGGTATGCTTCGGACCCTTCCTTCTCGTCCTGGTCCAATGCATCGACAGGTTATGCGAGACGACGCATGTCATCTCTATCGCACACACACTGTACACATTCTCAGTGCTGGACTACAATCATCCGGAAGGGCTCGTTTACGTCCCGACGTCCATCCTAGTCTCATTCTTTGCCAATGGATTGAACTCTGCCTTCAGTACGCCCTCCGCCAGCCTCTTGCGTCACGCACTTATCTCGCCCACAGTTCAAGCCTTCTTCGGGCTACGCATCTACCGCTTCTCAGACTGCACGCGCTACTACAAGATCGTCCCCCTCGTCATCTGGATCCTCGCCGCAGCGCAATTCGTGCTGGCCTTCCTCCCCATCATCGCTGGCGAGCTCCTGGGCCCGATCGCGCTTGTCGACTTCTTGACGGACAGAACTAGTCGTGTGTACAGCACGATGGCGATCTCCATCGCCTGCGACTTCCTCATCGTATTCGGGTTGGTGTATTGTCTGTGGCGTCAGCGGGTGTTTGCGCAGAATAGGTGCGTTGTGCGGCGGCTCCGATGTCTCGACTCGGGACTGACAAACGGGACAGGACTTTGGTCATTGTGGATAAGCTCATTGCGTGGACGATCGGTTCGTTGTTCTCGTTCTGGCCTAGCTATCGTGCTGACGGTGGTTGGCAGAAACTGGCTTGATCACAAGGTCTGCCTTTTTTTGTCTTGAGATGGGTCTGTTTGTGACACGATGCCAGTACCGCCGCGACTTTAGAGCTCATATTGGTGCGTGCGTTTTGTGGTGAATACCCAGCTATGTGCTAACCCACTGCTAGTTCTGTACGAACGCCTTCGACTGTATGCTGCTGCTGTGGTCGAGGTTGGACAACGTGCTAAACCGGTGACAGGGCGCTGGCTTGCCATAGACTGCCTTCTTTCTGGCTGTAGGTGGTCGTGATGTCCCAGCACACTATCATGCTGATCTCTCTTCAGTATTCTCCAACACATTGCTAGCCAAGTCAGTCGCAAGTCTTCCATACCCAGGCCACCCACTCAAATCATTACAGCCTCAACTCCCGCGCGACGCTCCGCGCAATAGACCAGCCCTCCGCCGTAGATTTCTCTTTGCGAATCACAACATCCATGCAGAGGGTGTCCGACTCTGCAAGATCAGAGATGATAGCGCTGCCAGGGTCGCGCGACCGAAGTTGTAGCCAGGTTAGCCGCTTGCCACTGTTCCATATCCGTGCTTACAATCACCCGTAGGATAAGGAGAATCCGTCTCATCCGCTGGGCCGGATACGTTTCGACACCGGGAGAGATTTGGGGGAGAGGTTGTCGATGGAGTCGAGGACAGAGGGTGGACATGGCCATGTGGGGCTCGACTCGGAGACTGTTTGACGAATGGTGACGAAGGTCGTTTACGAACTGGAAGACACATTAATCGCAACCGTAGACCTGTATGCATAATGTGTACTGTATCTTTCCCTTTCTGTACCACTGCATCCTAGGATTCGTAGTTTGGGGTGTCAAATAGGTAATCGTCCACAAGTTTCGGGCCCCGGCGGGGACATGTTAATGGTGGTCGACGTCGTCGTCGGCATCAGATGATGTTTGCTAGGAAACGGGGAAGCGGGGAAGTTTTGAAGTTGAAGTTGAACCCGACGAGGAACAGTTACAGAGTTCGAATGCACCGAGGTGGTAATACGCTTGAGCATGCGTGTTCAAAAACTGCAATACAGTTACAAAGTGGTCGCCCTCGGCGGCGAAAGGCGAAGACAACTTACCCGTCCAGGCAGACGACTCAAGTAGGAAGCATTGAACCAAATTGAGCACTCGCAAGACCTTCGCAGGAGGGATATTTCCGGATGATAGATCTTTGAAGTGGACTGATAAGCGAAAACGCGTGTTTGCGACTCCCCGACGTGATGGGGAGGAGGAGAGCCGTGACCGTGTCGTCGTGACCTCACGGTTTGCTCATGCCACCAGGACCCCCGAAAATAGGCCCAGAGGTCATCCTGGGAATTTGGACAAAATCTGAGCCTGCCCGGCTCGATGTCATGCTAGAATTCGGACATCTGCGGGGCTCAGACCAGACAGGTCAGGTCGAAATTCGGACATGGTAGTGCTTTGACAGGCGGGTTGAGCTACGCATTTCCAAGCGTATCGGGCTTCCAACAATGTGTATATTCCGCAATTCACATTTGTGCTTTGCTCTCCTGGGTCGTGCTCTTCAACTCACCATCGCTCTCCTCATATTCCGACTCTCTCCCTCTCTTACCATGGCTTCAAGTTCCGACAACCCGATTGAGATATTCGACGATGATGACCAACCCGCACTCCAGCTATCCAAACCCGTCGCCGACCTCATCCCTTCCCGTGCACTGGCCATCGGCAGACTCTTGCAGCTTGACCTGCCACCAATGGATGAGCTCAATGATGCCAATGGTTACGAGTTTACGTAGGTGCTCGGATTGCTTCAAAAGAACTCTGAACGTCGACCAGTGCTGACGATGTACGCGAAGACTCGGAAAGGCAGCAAAGCGTCAAGCCTATGACATCTACAAGTCGTTGTGCGAGAAAAGCTTGCCAAGGTGTAGCAACACTGAATGCGGTCCGGGGAAAGGCGGAGGTGCCAATCTTCTAGATATGGACGAAGGCGAGGACGACAGCTAGTTCTCTGTACCTAGGAAAAAAAATTAGATTTTTTTGGAATTTTTCGATTAATTCGGACAAAATTTGGACCCCCCTGAGGTCATGCCGGTTATTCGGACAAAAATTTGGCGCGCCGCCGGCGCAGAGTTCGGACAAAATTTTCGGCCCGAAGATTTTCCAGGATGACCTCTGGGCCTATTTTCGGGGGTCCTATGCCACCATGCCATCCCCGCTTGTGCTTCTAGCTCGGGGTCTCTTCCTCCGAGTCGTCGAATCCCTCGAATGGACAATTCGCTTCAGCTATCCTCAGAGCTCCCTGCACGTCTTCCTGCGGCATGCATTGCGTATCTCGTACACTGCCGGACTGTATTGCTTTGTCCTATTCGACCTTGTCTACATGTTCACCAACTGCGTCCTCTCCCCGCTCGCAGACCCTCCGCTGGATACACGCGAAACGAAACGGCCTTCAGGTCGCCACAGAGTGCCTGTGCCTGCCTGGCAGCTCATCACCGTATTCGGCGGCCTTCCACTCAACATCGCGTCGATTCTGCGCGAACAAGGCTCGACTGTCGTCGAAGGAACGTACCCAGTCATCCGACGCGTCGTCCTACACAGTGTCACTGCCCTTACGGCAGCCCTCACATTCGCATTCCTCCTCGCTCTCCCTCTTCTCATGGTCTGGATCGTCGTGCGGCGCCTCACAGTCGAGCCATACAAACACACCTGGACCCAGCGCACCGCGCGCACGACCCGCCTCTGTGCCCGCGCCTTGTTCGTCCTCCTCACATTTGAATGGCTTGCCATTGTTGACGTCCCGCTGCTCCGAGTGGTCGGCGTATCGAAATGGCTCGGACTCACCGCATTCACTGCTGCAGGCCTGTGGTTTTTCTGTGACAGAACCGCGGCGTATTTCCTGCGCAAGGCGGTGGTCACCTTGACGCTTCCGCGAAAACCTTATACAGTGTCCCCGCACAACTCCTCATCCTCAGATCACTGGGTACACTTCATGTTATCCCCCGCAACCCTGGTCTTCAACGCATACGTGTACACCGCAACCACCGCAAGTGCAGGGATAGCTTCAGCATTCATGGCGCTTGCATGCGCTACTGGGCTCGCCTTCTCCATCGTGGCCCTCGACATTCTCATCTACTGGATGTATTTCCGCTTCCGAGTCTCCCCCACCGTTCCGTCTAACTCGACGCACTACTCGACAACGGAGCGCATGGCGGTCTTCCTCGCCGAATTCTCCGTGCGTGATGGCGACGGGCGGACTACATGGGACAAGGACGGACGAGAATATCGTTTGGAAGTTGGGATGGTTTTTTTCGAAGCGGGCGAGAACGGACGTGGATTTGGGCAGATATTCGGTGCGGGAGAGTGGATTCTCGTGGCCAAGTTTACCTTGCGTGGGCGGAAATTCAAACGGTTGTAGCGCCGGACGACTCGGACGAAGGGATTGCCCGAGGTCAGAAAATCGTCCCCTGCGCATCATGGTGCCGTCCTCACCAACACGTACGAATCGTCGACGCGGTTATACACGAGCTCGGGTCCCTCGATGGAAATAGATGGCTGCGGATTTGGACTGGACTGGACATCAATGCTATGGTTGTTGACCAGCAGTTAAGACTGGGGTTTGGGACAGTGGATAGGTTGTAATTGCGCTTGTAAGTTACTGCCAGAGTACAATTAGTGGGCGAATAGTGGGTAGCTTCGCTCAGCTCGTTTTTCTGTCTTGACATTTTGCCATCACAGCGATTCACACGTTCCCGCTCACAGCTTTAAACCACCACCGCAACCATTCTTTCGAGGTCGCCCACAATGGCGACACCCCTCCGCCTCCGGCATCACCTCACACCCAGCAAATCCACACTCACATGCTACCTCGGCCTGGCCATGGTGCAATATCTCGTTCCTGACCGCGATCTCGACTACTCCCTGCCGTATGCAAGGCCGGCCTACGCGCTCATAACCCCGTTCATGTACCTCGCATGCGGCCATGTCGCCGGCCGCGCTATAGTGCTCGCAATTACGGCCTTGCTTTCGTTGTGGGGTGGATCCAAGAAGACCGAGACGACGGTCCCTGACGACGAGGAATCGTCCATTGCCCTCGATGACTCGGAAACGACCAGTCCTACCCCAACGCCAGCAGAACCACGCGGTGCTCGTGCATTCCTCAAGAGTCTCCTTCCAACGCTCATTATCTTCCTCCTCACCGTTCCCGCGGCTGCTCTGTTACACCTCAGCCAGAACCCAGCCTCGGCCGCCTCTTCCGCCTTGCTCATCGCAGGGACCGTTGATACTCTACGCAGAGTGGAACTGAACTTCCTCTTCTACGCCTCAGTGGGACTGTTCGCCTTGGTGCTGATGTTGTTGGCGCCCATATACATTATGCGCTACCAGGTCAAGCTCGTCGGCGTACTCGGGTACACGACGGTGGCGTGCAACGTCCTACTGCTCTATTCCGCAGCGCTGACCCGGGTCGAGGGCTTCCATTCGGAAGCCCAATACCTCCAAACCATCCAGGCCCACCTCCGCTGGCAAGCCGCCTCCATCCTCTCCCCAACCTCCTGTTGGTTCGGCATCCTCGTCTTCTTCGTCCAGACGCTCTATCTCTTCACCTCCCAAATCGCACGTCGCCTCTACCGGCGTGCCCTCGCCGCCGAGCCCACGCTATTCCGCATGAAAGACGGCTACACACCGCCCTCCTACTTCGCTCTCGCATTCTCCTTCTTCTGGTCGGTCGTAATCCCCGCACTAGTCGTCCTCGCGGGAATCCTGCTCCAGGACCGCGGCGACAAGCTGCTCCGGTGGGGCAAAGTGCTCGCCATCCTCACGTTGTTCAGTCTCGGCATCGTCGCCTTGGACTTTGGCATCTACTTCCTCCTGGTCCAGAAGAAGCGTCCGTTCGGTGGCAAACACAACACCCTGGACGAGATGGGGGTCATTGCTGGGGTGTATATGTTGAAGAACAAGGACGGGGAGTCGTTCTGGACGATGCTTGAGCAGATCAAGGCGGCGCAAGAGAAGGCCGAGCAGGAGAAGGAGAAGGAGAAGGATGGAGATCCGGAGAAGGCCCAGTTTGAGGTCGAGGATGCAGATGCTGCTCAGCCGCCGCTGATTACATTGACGACTGACGACGAGTCCAAGGCAGTGGCACTTGTGTAGCTCTGGGTTTTCAGAAGTTGTGGACCGCTATCGAGTCGCGCTTGTATGCTTATAGTTTGGCTATTCGGATGTCCGAGTCGATATGGTGAGTATGGTGAGGAAGGCTCTCGAGCTCGGTGCCAATGTTACGCGACTTTGCGTCACAACTCTCTATCGCGCGCCACCGTTCGTCAGATTGCCAAGTTCCAACACGGCGCCGAGTGGCAGATGGATGCTGTCCCGCGCTCGACAACTGGAATCCGCGGGTGAGAGTCTTCCAAGCTTGAAGCTATTACTCTGAACACCACTTGCAGTTTCTGAAAACAACGAGGGTCTGTGTCTGCGTCCAACACACCACTGGCACCTTCAAGTTGTGTTCCCTTCCACCACGGAGTCAGTACTAGTCGCATGACTATGAATTCGAAGATAAGCCATCGCCTTCCACTGTTCACATCTCTGTGGGGTAGGCTAGCGCTGTTTTTGAACAAATTCATTGACTATCTATCAGGACGACGAGTTCTGAGCGCTAGCCATTCACCGAAGCAGAGGAGACTTTATTGCTTGCCACGGCCCGCGGCAAGAGTCACTCGCAAGCCTCGAGCTCTCGTGCGATCCCAAATGTCATCTTGTTTCGCCAGCGATGCCGACGTCGAAGCCAAATCTATCGCTGTTAAACCCCCCCCGCCTTTCTCCGCCCGACGCCGACGAACGGCCTGGGATGTCATGTTCATGGCGATTACCGCGTGCTTGCGCCAATCTTTAAATTCCCAGCGATGGTCGAAGATGATCGTCGCATCGAAGCCGTGATATTCGTAAGTTGGCCTCACGATCCGAAAAAGTCCCGATTATCTTCTGGAGGAGGGAGACAAGGCCTGAAGCACTCCACGCTGTACCCGAGCATGCCAGTGGCTTGAAAACAATCCGACATCTTTCGCGTGGATAGGCTTCTCTCTGGGCAGCGTCACGCGTTGTGGAGGCAGTCATCGTCGACGCAATTGAAAGGGCAGCAAGAGTTCTCTCAATCTCTGGATGTCCATCGCAGATGAAATCAATCCCATGACTGTCCTGCGACTTTCTTGCGCTTCCACACATACATCTCCATTGTTGCCGCTTCAATCCTGCGTTTGTTTCTTTTCCTGCGACTAAATGAAAGGCAATTGAATCACAACGGCGTGGGTTTCATTGGCCAGCAAAATCGATAAAGGCCTAGTGCAATCTCTCTTCTTCTCTGTTGCTTGTGCCGCCGCCCTCCTTGCTTCCGACCATGGCCACCGCCGCCCAGGAAGCCGAACTGCAAGCTCTCTTTGTGCTTCTGGGGGATTCGCGGAGTACCAACGCGTATGCACGTACGCGGTGGTCTTCTCTTCCGTTTTCCACAGCCTGAGCTCACTAATCATGAACAGTTGCGGCGTTCACTCTTCTCGTGTCCGTGCCCTTCCACAACACGCAGTAGCGACAGATTTTTAAACGTAACCCAGGCTTGAACACGTATCGACCCTCGACTTTGAGGTCCGCGCTCTGAAAATCCTGATTGTACTCGCTCACTTGTGAACAGATTGAACATGTCTGGAAGACTAAACGGAGTTGGGCGAATGCGTTCTATGTGCGTTTTTTTGCTCTCGCGTTTCGAGTCCTCTCACTCGAACCCAGCTATGGGCAAGTACGTCGACATTCGAAGGTCACCCCACTCGAACAAGCTCTCGTAGATGCGGTACTACACTCTGATCTCTGTTGGGTACGTGCACCCGGTTCTATTCGTAATTGCTCAATCCATTGAAATTCCTTTGTGGCATGGTAGCCTCTTCACGGGGCGTAAGTTCTGGCGCTCCTCGATGAACGCGATCATTTTAATTGACTCGCCTCGTCCAGATCTGCTCACAGTGCAAACCTCCGACGCAGTCAGTCGTCCCGTTTACCCACTACTGGGACTAGACTAAAGCCATACACAGTAGTGAGTACTCAAGCTTTTGTTGAGTACATTATCCAAACGAAGACAAAATTAGCTGCAACAAATTTTTCTATGCAAGTGGCCTACTCCTAGCGTTTCAATTCTCTTCAGCCAATCTCGAGCACTTCACAGGCTCAGGCGGTCATCTTGTCGATTGTGATAGTCTCCGTAGACCTTGTTCTGGTCGCTCGGTTTGTAACAGCCTAGAACACCTTTGCGCCAACTGATTTCAAGAGCAGCGTTTGGATCCTTTACCGTCGTTCGCGGATTTTCTTGTGGATTTTCCTTCCTCTCATTGCCGGTGAGCTCCCTCCAGTCGAATTTACTTCTTTTCTTATCCGTGACCGGTAGTGGAACTCGTCGGCATGTATGTACACTTCCGCTTCTGGCTTGCCAAGTGCTTTGCACTGACCATGCCTCATCTCAAGACTCGTCGTAGGCATTTTACAGGTAGAGCCGTTGAATGGTAGGTCTCCAAAAATACAGAAATACAGAAATGTCCTAAAACATGAGCCGTCAGAATACATACACGCTGGGTAGGTTACTCGCCAAGTCATCATTCAAGCTGTTAATTATGTATTCCTTCAAGACGGTTCCTTACCGGCTGCTACTCCACCGGTACGGACATCTCTCTCGCCCCCCAAGCTGCTCGCACCAAGACATCCATTCTAGTTGTTCCCCGGCTCTTTGTCGCCTATGCGGTTGCGCCTACGGTCATCGTGCGTTTCCTGACAACGTACCACTCATATTTCCATCCACACCTGCATAGTCTTTCTTGATGTTTGTGATGACGCTCTACAAATGTGGAACCGCGATGATAGCTCTGCGTCCGGGGCGCACACCCATCTTCGCCATGTTCCTGCGAGACGGTTTGCTCTGGTTTCTCATCGGTCAGTCTATCGCACTCAGTAATATTGCAAGTTGATCTGAAATATCAATCATTCAAGTTGTAGCCTGTTCTGTTGTGGGATTTGTCATCTGGTCTCGCGGCCGGCCGTCGTTGGTTCAACTGTCTATTCTGTGAGTTTCACATTGAAATTACCATACCGGTCCTAAACTAGTTAATGTAGACCAAACACCGCGTGGGTCCTACTTTCTCTCCTTCGTCCTCCTAGCCGTTTTGACGACATAACTAAGCATTACGAGCTGTTGTGCTGCGCGCGTGCTCATAAACATCAAGTATGCTGTCGCCGTCGACCATATTCACGGTGCTGGAACTACGCTCTCTACGGTGGGGACGTCGACCATTGGCTCCGCGCCGCGGCGGCTGCCAATACATCGGGGACAAGGGGATAGCGAGCCGTGGTATCTGAAGGATAGCACTCCAGGGATGTAGGTAGTCTAAATCCTGTTGCGCGTCATCCAGCCGAACATCGGGTTATCACTATCATCCCGTGATCGCGTTCTTTGCTTACTCAGATGATACCGTTGTGTCACGCACCTTTCTGCTTCCAACTCCATCGAGTTCGAAATAATACGACAAAGGCACGTCCACGGGAAGCTCTGAGAAACGGTTTGCAGTTCGAGTTGAAGCGCCTCGCGCCTGTGTGCCTTGACTCGGACGTTGCGTGGACCCACTCACGGTCCTATCCAACAAATTCGCCCGCTCAATACACAAATCCTCATTGGCTGCCACTGAGGACCCGCGCAGAAGCACTCAACGGTATTTCCATCCCTGGATGCTTCAACTGGTGCGGTCCGCACCCAAAATCGCAAAATTTCCGCCTGCCCGGAGGTACCTCCACAGTCGGTCTGCGTTTCTTAAGCAAGCTGGTTACACGTATCGCATTGAATCCGTTCCACGGTAAGCGAAAAAAAAATGTCTTCAGAATCTGAATGTGGAAGCCTCGACAACGGCGACAGCTACCTCGGTCTCCGAGTCGCGTCTGTGTTCATCATCCTCTTGTGTTCGACGTCTGGAGCGCTATTCCCGGTGCTTGCCAGGCGCTCGACGTGGTTGCACGTTCCAAAGGCTTTGTTCGAGTGCGTTGCTCGTGTCTTTCTCTCCTCCCGAGTTGACATACGCGCAGATTTGCCAAGTACTTTGGCTCGGGCGTCATCGTGCGTCTATTCTCCCGCTCCCGTTCACATAGACCTGAGGGCATGTCTAGATTGCGACGGCCTTCATTCACCTACTCTCCCCGGCTCTCGACGAACTGTCCTCAGACTGTTTGTCGCCTGCGTGGCAGGACTATGTACGTTTCTTTTCTGCCTCTTCTCCCCCCGAGCCATCATACCTGATTCTTCCTCTAGCCGTACGCTCTAGCACTCTGTCTCCTCAGCATCATGAGCATCTTTATCCTCGAACTCGTCGCCTTCCGCTGGGGGACAGCCAAGTTAACGAAGCTCGGGGTAGAACACGGTCCGTCTCATTGTTGCTTTATCTTCAGCGTATTCTTATTTTCCTCCCCGCGAGTAGATGCTCACGGGCATAATGTCGGCTCGCATGCTGCCCATGGGCCGGAAGCTCCTACTCAAGTTCGCCGGACTGTGAACGACACTGACATCGTGGCGTTCCATCCTCGCAAAAGTATTTCGGACGAGGATGCCAGTGTAGAGGGTGGACATGGCCATACTGGGGACACCCATCGAGTCCTTGTGCCTGCAGATGGGATGGCCACCACTGTCTCCGCTGGCTTTGCAGCGCACGTCATCGGCATCGCGATTCTCGAGTTCGGTGTCCTACTTCACAGGTGCGTTATCTCGTCCACTGGCAGTCGAATCGTACTGAAAGGATTCGTTCAGTATCCTCATTGGTTTGACGCTCGCCGTCGACGAGGGCTTCAAGGTGTTGTTCGTCGTCATCATATTCCACCGTACGTCTGCCAGTTCATCCTTCCCGCCCAATCCATTGACCCCATCTGACGGACCGGATAGAAACCTTCGAAGGCCTCGGCCTGGGCGCCCGTCTCTCTACCATTGAACTGCCTGGCACCAGAAAATTCACCTCGTCTTCGATCCCGATCTTCGCGGCGCTAATCTACGGCGTTTCAACCCCAATCGGAATCGCGGTGGGCCTGGGCATTCGACACACCTACAATCCCGGGAGCGCGACGGCCTCGATCGTGAGTGGGGTGTTGGATGCGTTGAGCTCCGGGGTGTTGATATATACGGGGTTGGTCGAGGTGTGTCTCTGGTTTCGGCACGAGTCTGAATTGAACTGCGATAGCTTCTTGCACACGAGTTCCTCTTCAACAAAGAGATGGTTCAGGCAAGCAACGGGAAGCTCGCATATGCGATTGGATCTATGTTGCTCGGGTGCGCGATAATGGCCCTCCTTGGACGCTGGGCATAGATTTAGTAGCTTGAAAAGTTTTTTGCTACGTACTTTAACTTACTCGCTGGGAACTCGGAGTAACCCACAAAACCTAAGAGAAATTCTCGGAGAAATATTTCCATGATTTTAGCGTTTTCGACAGCTCGGAACCTCTCGGAACGTGTGTGACCGGTCACACACGCCACTCCAAAAAAAACCTCTTTCGTCAATTCGTGGAGAACCTGTCCACGGCAGCAACTCCCGACTCCATGCAGACAGGAATGGCTGCCTTGCCGAATCTACCGACTGAGCCCACGGGCGCCAAGTACTTAGCATCCACTGATGAGATGCTATGCAATCTTTCCTTCCACCACCATCATCACAATGGCCCCGAAACCGTCCGGAGGTGGGAAAGGCAAGGACCACGAGACAGTGACCATAACCCTCCCGATTGAAGGCGAGTATTCGAAGGTTCTCCTGCACTCTTTGCTGAACTCGCGGTATCCAGGCGTGGAATTCGTGATCGACAATTGGCCAGATAAATCGAAGAAAACTGTAACAGTATACAAGCCTCGAGACTCAGCGACCGTCGATATCACCCGGGAACTGCTAGGGAGCAAGAAAGTCCATGCTCGGATCGTGTTCGAAGAGTCCAAGGTCGGATAATACGTCGCGCGAACGACTCTTTCCTCATCGACGTAGGTCTTGATTATAGACCTGGGCTCTCAGGGGATCTGGGTCAAATCGAAGAAGGGAGCATTGTTGAAGGACGCGCCACATTTGCTGAAGGACGGGGACAAGATCGTATTCGGAGCGAAAGAGGATGGCGGGACCCAGCAGGTACGTATGTACTCACGGCCAGGGCGGACCTTTGGCTCATGGGTCGAACTAGAATGCAGATATCATACGCGCTCATGTCAAATTCCTAACCGACCCTCCTCCCGAGAAGAAACGGCGGCTGTCTCTTTCCGACAAATCGTCCCCCAAAAGGGGTATGAGTCCCTCCCCGGTCGTGCAGGTGGCGAAAACCCAATCTGAGCATCCCAATTCTGCTGCACTCAAGCCTCCTCCTAAAGATGCACATAAACGCACCGCAAGCTTGCGAAACTCGGAAAAGCCCACCGGGATGACAACCATAAGCGACAGCGCATCCACATGGACCGTCAAGGTGAGAGTTCTACCCGTCTCTTATCCCTCCGCCTCATAATCATCTACCAGAAACCGAGTGTCGATCTCGAGAAGCAAATCCAAATACCATGGTCAAAAACATTCAGACCTGGCTTTGGCGTCGACGCTCTCACCGGCGAATTCATGGCCCGCCCCGCCCTTCGATATTTCAAGATGTCCGATGCCTCTCATCCTGACAAAACGCGGGTGTCGGTCCGGCGCTTGCACTGGAAGGATGTCGTCGAAAGCCGAGACGAGTTCGAGATGTCTCTTGGGGGGACGGTGAACGTGCCAGTTGCCGTCGGCGGCGCTAGCACCAAGATCGCTTCGATTTTGTCGGAGAACGCGACAACCTCCAATATGATCATCGAGTACAAGGTCGAGGCTGACTTTCTGCCCGATTACGTTCCGAGGGACGTGCGTCTGAAGGCAGGGCTGGAGAAGCTTTCGGATGCCGATTTCAGAGAGCAGTTCGGCGACTACTATATCGCAGGAGTGCAGAAGGGATACAGCTGTCGAATGGTCGTTGTTTGCAAGTGCGTTGGGTCGAGTCGTTATTGTTGCGAGTTGGAGTAACCTGCTTTGACAGAGTCGATGAAGAAGGGGTCACTGAGACCCGCGAGAAGGAAGCCAAGGCGTTGGTGGGTGGCTACTTCGAGGCGGGGATCAAGCTCGCGGACGTGAACAAGCGGGCGAAAGGCTTCACATTCCAAAACGTGCTCGTCGATGCCGAAGGGTGTAGCGTCGATGCGGGGAGCGTTTTCTCAGTGGGAGTGGGCGAAGCGCCCCAAACACTTACCAAGATTTTGAAAAACGCGCCAGGCGTCCCCCGCGTTGCGTTTCTCTACCATTACAGGTTCTTAGACCCCCATTACACCCAGTGGGATGAGCTGACTAGTTTTCCAGCCTGCTAGACTCTTGTAATCTCAGTCGACGGGTGGAGGTCCGGAAGGACAGGTTCAACAAAGCACGCTCGATGCGCAACATATACAACTACCTTCAGACGTGCCTTCTACATCCCGCCCTACAACCCTTCGCCTTCGAGAGCCGCAAAATTCGTGCTGTACATCAACGCTTCGAAGAACAGCGCAGTGCAATTGTGCGGCTCGCCAATGACGACAAGAGGACAGCGAAGGATATCGAGAGCCTCGAGAAGGATCTCAAGACGTGGAAGGAGAAGGCTGACGCGTATATCAAGCGCTACGACTTCATCTGCGCTGTGACAAAGATGGACAAGGGGATCGTGGCGCAGCCGCCTACTGTCGTGGACAGGCAATTGTTCTGTCGATGGGACTGTGGGAAGACCGGTGCCCTGAAAACGCTCGATGAGCTCGAATCCTACAAACTGATCACATTCGAGAACAACTACAAGGCTTTTGAGCTCGAGTGGCAGTCGCCGATGACGGACGAGCCCTCGACGCTGCGGCAGCTTTTCAAAGGCACAGTCCCGCGAGAGACCATGTCGTTCACTGCGCAGAATACGGCCCCTCCACTCCCTCCTTCGCCATTCATGCCCGCACCAAAGTCGAAGCGGCTTGCCAAACCGCGCCCAGAGCAGTCTTCACTGGCATCACAGGAACAAGAGCACGATGATCCTGGGACCTTCGCGTTCTCCCTCCACAATCACAAGCCCATACTCGTGCTCGGGTGGTCGATATCGTGTTACTGGCCCGACCACAAGACGCCGCCGACCATCGAGGTGGAACACCCGAACAACTGTATCTTCGCGGACCAGTTGCGGGTGTCGGTGGATTGTTCGCGGGCAACACGGTGGTGGTGCAAGGTTACGTTCGTCATCAAGTCGTCGTACAACTTTTCAGACGTTTGGTAGCGGATGTAGAGAGGATGGCTTGCCGCGCTATCCTCAAAGTCGTGGACATAAATCCGCTTTTTTATTTTTATTTTTGATCAACTCTGACTTCACTCATGACCTCACGGCTCGCAACTGAAGTTTGTTACGCAGGTGGAGCTAGTGCGAAGGCACAACCATTCTGTTCTTCATGGCCACTCCCACCTGCCTCCGCATACACCTCGCCGACCTTGCGGGCGAACTCGGGCGAGTCAAGCAGCATCACGAGAAGCTGGAGCGCCATCAGCTCTCAGTACAAGCCAAGCTCGACCATGCCACCAGATACCCCGTCCTGGCTCTCCCCGCCGAAATCTCGTCCGAAATCTTCGTTCACTGCCTCCCCGACAGCATCACCGCCAGTCTTCTGGAGCCGCCTCTGCTGCTTGCAAGCGTGTGCAAAAGCTGGGCCAGAATCGTAATGTCCACACCTGCGTTGTGGCAATCTTTCATTCTCCATGTTGACAGCTGGGAGGATGACGATGAATTGGCTGTATTCATGTACATATGGGTCCACTCCTCGGACGAAAATCCTGTGAAGATTAGCCTCACGGGCGACTTCTCCAGGATCGACCTCCCGCGATTCATGGCCGACTTGCAAAAATTCTCTGGGAGGATCTCATCCTTGATCCTCACACTGGATTCACACGAAGTGCAGCTATTTAGACCGTATTCCTTCGAGCTGCCCGAGCTTCAAGAGCTCAGCGTTAACATCGACTGGAGTAGCGAGGATCCCGTAGACCTCACGGGCTTTTTGGTCAGGGCGCCTCGCCTCTCTAAGGTGGAGCTTGACCATATTCCTCCCTCGGCTGTCGCTCTGCCCTGGCAGCAGCTCACCGACTTTCGGTGCCGAGACTACTCGGGAGCCCAGTTGCTCGAGGCGCTGCGCCTCCTTCCCAACCTTGTCCACGGCAATCTCGACGTTTCATACGACAATGACGGTGATCTAATGCTGGACATGAACCAGCATAAAATGACCTTCCCCCATCTCCAACACCTCTCCATCTCCGAGTCCGCCCTCGACCCGGCTCAGCCGTACCTGTTCGAGCTCCTCACCCTCCCCGAACTGCGAACTCTCGAAACAGATGTATTGCACGACGCGGAGCTTGATGCCTTGTTGCATCGCTCACAGTACCCTCCGCTTCAGCGGTTGTGCTTCTCACCTGGTCGCAGCACGCAGCTGTTCAAAACATCCATCCCGTTACTGAACCAATTGGTCGATCTCGAGTTCCGAAATCCGTCCTACGCGTTTATCGACCAGTTCCTCAAACGCTTCGGCTCGGACGACACATTCCTTCCCGCCCTACAGGACCTACATCTTCGAGGTGGTGAATTGGGCCAAGAGGTCTCTTTGTCCCAGCTGGTGATGCTCACGGCGCCAGCGGTTATGGCGAGACACTCAAAGGCACAGCAGGAGAGCAGGGTACAGCCGTTGCGGTCGCTCAGACTCGTCACCATGGCGAGAACGTGGACAACTTTCCAGATCCCGGCAGAGTATCTTGTGGACTACCGGAAACTGCAGGAGGATGGAGTGGAGGTGTTCATTGGGGACACAAGAGGGGTGTCGGTTGTATGAATCTCGGAGGGTATGAAAGCTACGATGTAGTAGATAGAAAGGACACTCGGACGCGTACGGAACGGTTAGACTCGCTTCCTTTAACTCGCACACACACTCGCACCCTCGAACGACTCGCTCACGGAAGTTCCTTGGGCGTTGGTTTTGGTTGGGTTGGGTTGGTTTGCGGCACTGGTCACTGTGACCGGCCCGTGCAAAATTTCTGAATGCCGCGCTCATGAGCTCGCGACCTCGTTTCGAATCCTTTCCATGCTCCAACGTCGACCTTGCTACCCTCTCGCCCTCATGGAAGCCCCTTCTCTGGTCAGCGGCAGACTTTCCCCCAGAAATCGTGCGTTGAATCAACCACTTTCGCCTTCGTTGACGTTGAATCCTGAGCCAGTCTGTAGTTTGAATCCGCCGTCTCACAACTGATACACCATCCGGAATACAACTCGACGCTCATACTGCGTTCGGATGTCATCTCAGAGACGAGTAGCGACTTCCCTTCGGCGATACCTGTGATTGACGGGTTGGTGCCTATGCGGACTATCCATCGGCGACTGCTGCCTCGACGGCCCCACCGTGACTCGGCCCTGGAGCAGTACTGTACTCTCTACGGACTGGACGACATCCCAAACACCCTCGTCTTAACCCCAATCGTCCCAGACGGCGAATCGCTACCATATTACCATCCACCCGTGTCCCAACTCGCCTTCCGATACCTCGACACAACACCGCCAACCTTGCGTATTGAGCTCATCCCAATCTCACCCGACGACACACCCACGGATCCGGACTCGAGAATATACCGCACAGGAATGGCGCTGCTCGATGCGATACACCGCTATGGCTGGGGCGTGCTCACCAACTACCAGAAGCGCGTCCACCACGACAGAGTCGTCGCCCGCGCGGCATATCAGGATCTCTATTTAGTCATTCGCGAACGATTCAAGGGGATTGTCGACAACTGGGCGGAGAGCACAGATCCGTTGAAGCATGTTTTCGAAGACATCGGAATCGCGACATTCCTCATGGTGTTATGGAAAGACACGTTCCCCGCTCCCGCTACTACCGAACCGGTTCCTCCCGAGGAGCCCTGGCGTGGATGGGGCCGACCCCCAGGCGGCTTTCTCGACTTTGGGTGCGGGAACGGACTTTTGACGCACATCCTGCTTTCTTGCGGGTATACCGGTCGCGGGGTCGATCTCCGTGCTCGCCATTCTTGGGCGACCTACCCACAGTCTACACAAACACACCTCATTGTCGATGCCTTCGAACCCTCCATACTCGAAACCCCTTCCCCATCCATCTTCTCGACCCACGGCCAATTCGTCATCGCGAACCACGCAGACGAGCTCACACCATGGACGCCCCTTGTTGCAACGCTCACCGACGCAAGCGGGTTCCTCAACATTCCATGTTGTCCCTGGGTGTTTGACGCACGGTACCAGCGGGAGAAAGGGTTCGGTGAAAATATCTCGCTCGAGACGCTGAATCTTGGTGCGGACGCCGGGATCACTTCCGGGTACGTGAAGTATCGCGTCTGGCTTGCCGAGCTTTGTCAACATTGTGGATGGGAGGTCGAGTGCGAGGTGTTGAGAATACCCAGTACGAGAAATTGGGCGATCGTCGGTTAGTGTCAAGGGCTTTTTCACCCACGACATGCTTATTTATCCTCTTCCAGCCAGACGACGAATCGGCTCCGCAGATGATGCTCAGAAGAACGCAGAGGAGATCCTACAGAACGTCAAGGACCGCGCGATATTCAAGACGCGGACGCCCGAGGGCGAGAAACTTGTACAACACGTTATAAATAATGTTTGGGTTGCGTGTACAGACGAGCATTAGAGTATGTACTGTAAAGTCCCGAGACAAAAATGAAAGAGAGGCGTGTGCGTGTTTGATGGTTTACAGCTGGCTGGGGTCCAGAGCATCGTAAGTAGGGCAGAGGTCATTCCAGGCGGCTGACGGACGAACAGTCAGCACAGCACAATGAGGTACGGGAGAAGAAAAGTCGTACCAGGAATAACTTCTTTGTGGATCGAGCCCGTATCTTCTGCAAAGACGACGGCCAAGCCACTGTTAGGTTGTGCGTCAGAATGGAGCGGAACAAAACGAGGGCGAGTGAATGAATGCTTACATCTCCAGATGAAGGTCGATGTGGCTGGACGGGAAAAAAATCAGTTCTTGGTCCACATGGAGGGCACACCGACAACTGACCAGTGCAAGAACCAAGGACCCGCGTTGTCAGTGACGAATCTAAATACGATCGCGAGCTTCAGTGTTTTAGAGATCAATAGGCGGCATTTATGCGTACCGGAAAGTGACATTGTCCCCCGGGAAACCTTTCGATTGACGATGTTCAGTATTCGGAAGGGAGGGGGGAACATATGCAAGCAACTCACCGGTGTTAACGACATCCCGAACGATGGGATTCTTGAAGTTGTATTCGCTCGTGTTGGTGCTCCGGAGGACGAAGAAGTTGTGCTGCAAGGTCCGGTTAGTATGTAGTGGTATCCAGCTCATGCAAGACATACCCCGTGCAAGTGGAATGGGTGGGGTCCTGGAAATATGTTTCAGAATCAGACGAACGCGTGAGATGTAGGCAACACACCTGCAGGATCCGCGCCGCCGGGGATGCTCACCTCGATGACCTTGTTCGGGGGAAGGGCGTAGTAGCTGCCAGACGGCAGGAGGTCCGATGCGAGCTGGGCGCCGCTGAGGATTTGCAGGAGGGCAGGCGCGGTCGGCGGGGTGAAGGACTACGTAAAAAACATCAATCGTCGGTTCGGAGTGGTAGGAACTGCAACTTACAACGCCGTTCAACGAGAACCTCAGCGTCTCCAAGTCCAACGCGATATTCAAATTGATAAGCACATCCGCGCCACCAACATGCGGCAATCCCGGAACGGGTGTCGCCACGAGCGGACGCAGTTTCGACTCGTTCAGCGGAAGCACGCTTAAAGTCTGCTTGGTCTTGGGGTCACAGCTGTCCGCGCCGACGTATCGCAGGATCGCCGAGTTGACGCCGTTGGTAAAGGTCGTGTCGCCGAGGTTGGGGAGAGAGCGGACCCAGTAGTTACTGATGCGCTGGTTGGCGTTTAGGACGAAGGAGTAGCGTTGGCCGGCGCTGGATAGTACGGTTAGACAATGCATCGTACATGAGAGGGAGGGGGGGACGTACTAGATCTGGATCGAATCTACAAGGTAGGGCTGGGTGCTTACGCCGTCGGCCTCGATGACGGTCATCTGGTGGCCATCGATAGAAAAGACGAAATTCGGCTCGCAAGACATGGAGATGAGGCGGAAGCGGTACTGAAAACTCTCAGTATCTCGATAGTTTCCGAGTCGAGGTGAATTCCTTACGCGCACGCCATGTTTGACGGAGATAACAGCGAGATCGGACGAAGGCTGGCGATAAAAGGATGAGCAAAATTTCTTCCTCCGGCTCGCCAGCGAAACTTACGCCGCCGGTGAAACGACCTTTGCCGTTGACTACGAGAGAGGGTAAGCTTCGATAGTCTGCGGTGGTGTGTGATCCAGTACTCACTCGTGTTCGTCGTGTAGAAGATGGGGAAAGCAGCACCGCGGGTGGGCTCGTGGAACCAATCGGCCAAAGAAATGATTGTGGTGGCTACGGATGCATAAGCACAGAACAAAGGGAGGGTAAGAACGTTCGTACCGTCATCGACGTCCTATGTGGTTGAGACTACTGTTTAGCTCTGGATTCGATGTTTGGGACAGCGACGTACGTAGAGGTTCTACAACGAAAGATCAGCGTTAAACGTGAAACGGAGTAATATAAACTACCTTGTGAGGGTCTTTCGGGTCGTAGACTGGAGGAAAAATATCAGTATCGCACCGCGGACATCGACACTCAAGTAGACTGACTGATGAGAGGTCCACGCAAACCCTTAGGTACGCGCGAGAATGAGTATCAAATCACGAGAGCAAGAATGCAGGAGCTCACGTCGCAGTATTGCATGGCTGACTTTTTAGTTAGCTTCAATCGTACGGCGAAGGGGGCAAAACACGCACATAAATGGGAGTGGTACCAAAAGGTGCCGGCCTGTGAAAAGAAAGAAAAATCAATTTTCGCTCTTCACGACGTCGGATGCTCGTGCTCACCTGCCTACAATTTGGGTCAGCCCGAACGGGAGTTTGAGAGTGGCCACTCACCCGCTGGGAGTAAAATCATACAAGAAGGAGTGGTTCGCGGCGATGGGGCATTCTAACGGATGTCAGACGAGATCCCAACCCAGCCGGAACAACCCACGAGTAACGAAAGAAGCGCCATCGGACCAAGCAGAGTCGTCCATGAAGATACCTGATATGAACATGAACACTGTAGAAGAATAGTCTTGATATAGTTTCAATTACCATGCCAATGCTGAGCGAGACGAAATTAACAGAAGGAAGTCGAAGGAAGGGAGATCCAGACACGCACGATGGAGGTACTGCGAAACATCGACGGGTCGGTCAATTGGTCGACGACATTGATCATAAGTCGGTCGCCCTGGAGTGTTTGAGAATCTCATCACGATGAATAGCGCACACCGTACCTTGTTCGCGAGAATAGGTGTACCGGGGAAAGTACCACCCGCGAGCACCGCTCTGCAAGTTGGGTTAGATTATCAGGGCCACAATCAAATGAGCCGTACGATCTGGAGAAACCATCGAACGAGACATTTTTGTTAACGATTTTGAGATTCGTAACGCTGCCTGGCCCGAAAGCGTAGGTGCCCGAAAGCAAAGAGAGACCCGCGAAGAGTACGCGAGAATAACCCATGAAATCAGAGTGATAGTGAAGTTGAAAGGAAGGGAGCGAAAGGAGGGAGAAGAGGGAGAAGATGAGGGATTTTCCGTATCATTTATACGGAGGAAGAGCGGGCGCAGAAGATAGCTCCGATCACACAAGCGCCAGCGTGCTGAGGTCAACTTGAAACCGAGTGTAGAGAGTGACTGATCGAGAGGTTTGAGGAAGGACATGATGGGCAATCATTAGCATTCAATCGTTCAAGCCTTGGCAGGATAGCAATAAGGAAGCCGTGTATCCAGAGATGGGCATTGACGGTGGATGGGCACAACGAAGACACCTCTTCGTGCATCGCAGACGAAAATTTGGGGAGAGGCAGCAGTTGATGTCAGAGCTTCACTGGCAAGCTGTCGAATGTGGTCGATCTGTCGACAAGCGCTTCCGACTGTTAGCCATCGCGATATCAGCTGGGCGCCCTCAAGGCTCAACGCATCTAACTCCTTGCTTGATTCCGGGCGGAACACAGCCAGGGATTGCTCCAAGTCTTCAGGTACGTCTTTCAGGCGAGAGGCCTAGGCTGATAAGTTTCTGGCCATGTTCTTCCTGGTAATGCTGCTGCCAGACGATAAATGATGTCGGTCTGAACGAGGGCTTCGGAGGAGACAGCCGGACAGGCACTCGAAGGGACTGGGAAGTGGGAACCACGGGTCAACGTACCAGTTCGACATTCCCTCACACCCCTGGAAGAAAGCCGATGTCGACAACTGTCTGCTCTACATTTCTCGTGTCGGCGATGTCTGTATTCGCGATGGCAACCGAGGCCGCTGGTTTGGGGAGAGGTCGAATAGCCCAAAGGAAGAATCTCTGGCGGTGGTCCGAACTGTAGCTAGCGCGTCAAAGAATGTCAGTGAGGAGCGGCGGTCCGAGGCAAGGTGCGACTCCCTGCGAGCCGCTTAATGCTGGGGAACCAGAACCGAGCTATCGTTCTAGGCCACGTTCAAGACTGTGGTACGTGGTTAAAGTCAAGACGCGACATGTCACGCCACTGGCACTGGCATGTCACCTATCACCTATCATTACCTGCACGGTCGGGTGTGTGTGAATTAAGAATCCACTTTACTACGACATGTTTGTAGACTGTCTACGTCGCTAACGGCGTTGCGCGAGCCGTTTGGAGCAATGGATACCTCTACTGCAGAAGGGCATCCGAGGAAATCAGTGTTGCCACGAAAGACTCGGTTTCATCCAGCTTTCTCCCTCTCAGCTTTCTCCCTCCCTCCCTGTGGCTAAGGAGGAGAACGAGTGAATACTGGACGCCACGCGGAAAAAGTCGGACAGCATTCGGGATAATGAGGATATCACCACTAATTAGGCCATATCAAATTCCCAAGCTGTCATGGTTTCGCATTCCAGAGTCGAAACCGTAAAGACGTCATTCTTGATCTCCCAGCGCTTCACCTCGAGCTCCCAATGCAGTACAGGACCAAACGTTTATGAGGTGCAAAGGCGCTGCATTTCTTTTCTAAAGAAGCAAGCCGGGCTCCCTTTGGTAACCCTCGCACCTACGCTATCAACCAGGGAATATGTCTGGTACGGAGCATAAAGGAGCGCTAGATGGTCGCACTGACGATCGAAAACAGGGATCTCTCAGATAAAAACGGCCAGGTGGAAAGCGCAGGAGTACCTAATTCTCTCTGAGCCGGATCTCTCAACTTCCGTTCCCTGACGCTGCGCGCCACATCCTTCAAGTTCTCCAACACAATGTCTACCCTTAATCACGATCTCATTTCATTCCCCGCCGACTTTGAACCTGGCATCAACGTCAATGGAGGCAACAGCCCATTCCTACTTCCCGACCTACCGCGAGTGATAGGTGGCGGCTCGCCGCCGACCAACCTGCCTGCCGGAAGCGGGGCGGAGATGTAGGTCATGATTACCCATTGCGAGGATAGCAATTGATTGGAGCCCACAGTGTTGCCGCAAATGTGCCCGAGACCCCGACTGCAGTGGTCTTTGCCCCGGGTCAAACGTATGTGCCGCATAGCTAGCCCAAATATAATCTGACAAGAGTCTCCGAAGCTCATCGGAGTCCGCAGCTGGAATCGACGCAGCTGCACTTGCGGCTGCTCTAGGACCTCCAACAGCCCCTACTACCCCTGTCCAGACTCAGACCTCGTCGGCTGGTGCTCCCCAACTCCCAACGGCAACCAATGCTCGCAGTATTCGCCGCCAAACCACGGTGTCTTTTCGTGCTGCTCAAACGGCTGCCAACGATGCTGCTGCACCGACTAACAGCAACGATGCGCTCACGGCCATTGGGTGCTCGCCTGCGCCTTTGTCCACCGAGACAGCAGGCAATCACCGTACCCGAAGCGACGTCAACATCTCCATCATCGCCAAACGAATCGCCGACAACGAGGGCGACTCCGCCTCCCGTCACCTGGTCCTCACTCAGAGGCTCGAGGAACATACCCTGCTGGTCAACGAGGTCCGGATTCAGACCGAGGCGAACAAGGCCGCCGTGGAGGGTATGAGCGCAGACATTGGAGGCCTCAAGACGGGGTTTGGATCTGTCCACACGACCCTCAGCGACTCTGTGATGTCGCTCAACTCGGTGCGCGGCAAGGTTGACACCCTCGAAGCCAAGATCGACTCCATCCTTGCAACTGTCGCAGGCTCCCGCGCCGCTCCCCTCACTTCGGTGAATACCCGCACGTATAGTGAAGCTTTCCCTCCCCTCCCTATCGTCACCGCGGCACCGCAGTACCACGCACCGCCCGTCAATGCCTTCCAGGCTGCGGCAGGCCTCACGGCCGGACCCACTGCGTACCCGTACCCGCCGGCCCAGATGGCACCCAATCAAATTGCGACGGCAGCGGGAGGACCCTCTGGAGAGTCGCCGGCCAAGAAGCGCAATGTCACCGGGAAGCAAACGTCCTCTGCCCCCACTGGCGGCAAGGTCGATGTCCTCGTCTACCCGGTCACTGAAGTAGGGCCTGCTATCAACGTGGCCAACGATCTCCTTGCCTGCTTCCCTAGCATCGCGCGCAATGGAGCAATTGCCTCGGCTGTCCGTCTCCAGGAACGCCCTCGTACCATTAGCATCCGTTTCCGTCAGGAGGCAACGGCGCTCGCGTTCATCTACAAGATGGACACCGAACAGGCGGATGACAATAAGAAGATCCGCGCTCACCGGGCTCCCGCTGCAAGCGCAGACCCGATGGCACTCATCCGCGGTGAAGGGCCGAGCGGCTTCTCTGGGTAGATCCCTTATATCCATACTCATGCGCAGAGCGCTTATTATATTTGTATGTGTGCATCACAGACTGCGAGTCTCATGTTGGAATATACATGGAAATTTGCCTTTGAAAATTGTGACGCCCGAGTTCATCGACATTATTGAGTCGAATGATATAGTCTGCTTTCAAGAAACTTGGATGCGTCCAACGGAAGAAGATTCTATCCCCATACCTGACGGCTATGTCATGGTGGCGAAAGCTCGTCCGGATCGCGATGACTTCATATCCCAGCATGGAGGTCTAGCTGCTCTTGTGAAGAGCGATATGGCGTTCACGCTCATCGAGGAATTATCAACAAGCGAACAAATTGTGCTCGACTTTGATTCCTTCTTCGTAATCTTTTCCTACGTCTATCCAGAAGGTACCGACTGGGAAAAATGGACGGACGTGGACCCGAAACAACACCTTGAAGAGGCAGTCACGTATTGCACGATGAACAGAGCAAAGCCATGCTATTGGATGGGCGATCTCAACTCGCGCACAGGCTCCCAGAGTTCCCAATTACTTGATCTCCCCCGCTCCTCTGACGACCCACTCTGCAACACACGGGGGAGATGGCTCCTAGTCCTATGCGAGGACACACACATGTCCATTGTTAACGGCACAAGGTTGGATGCGAACGGAAGAGCTCGGTTGACGTCGTTCCAAGCAATGGGAGTCTCCGTCATTGACTACGCCATCGTGTCGAACTCCGTCCTAGCGACAATCGACGAACCAATCTTCACGATGAACGATTACGGGCGCAAATGGTCGGACCATGCCGCAGTATCGATGGTGATTGCAGAAGAGGTTGATATTATTGCAATGGACTACTCGGAGGAGGTATATGCCAAGGTACCCCGCCCTATCGATGGTCGCCGAGACGTTCACCTAGAATCCCTGGTAAAAGAAGTCATCCAAATACGGCGAACGGCAGAGGAGGAAACAACCTTGTATTATGGGCCCACCCTTGTAACGGCGACTCCAGTGACAGTATATGTCGCATCGGCATGCCGAGGAACGGGCAAGGCTTCCCAGGCAGCTTGCGGTGTTTACGTCGGCGCTGATTCCTCCCGGAACGTGGGGAGCTCAATTCCAGGCCGTCAAACCAATGCGAGGGCAATCTTGTTTGCAGTCGGGGTCGCTGTTGCAGCCACATCGCCGAATAGACCGCTAAAGGTCTACACCTCCTCGAAATATCTTGTGCGCACTTTCTGTCACTGGGTGGGGAGGTATTCAACGCGGGGTTGGGATTGTGCAAATGCTGATCTGGTCCAATTGGGAGCCGAAGCACTGCGGGGAAGGCGAGCTGGAGTGGCGTTTTACTGGATAAAACCCGAAGACGCACCGCGGAATGAGCATCTCCAGGCTGCGAAAAAGCTCGCATACACAACTGCAAGGATTCAACCTTCGCCCGCCCCGTCCACCATCCCAGAGGCCCCTCCGAAACCGGTGGCAGACGACAAGTTCGCACAGATTGCGGAGAGAAAGGTGGTGACGTTGTTGCCTCCCGAAGATGTCCCCGATAGACGCCGAGTGCGAGTCCGCCTCGCAGATCTGCCACCGGACACCGACTCCCATCGTGGTAGACCAGCGGAGCGAGACCAGCAATGCAAGAACCAGGAATCGTTACTGAACGCAGACTCAGACGGACAGTGGTGGAAAGTGATGAGACGTTGGACGGACCCAAAGCGTCGCGCTCCTCGGGTAACGGCAGTCCAGGTTAAGAAGGACTACGTTGTCCGGATGAACCCGCCCGAGGTGCTGCCAGCCCACTTCGCACACGATGAGCACAAATGGAACTCGATGATGGCAGGACTCATACCGGCGACGACAACTGACCATACTGCGGCACGCTACTTCTCGCGTCCGTTCAGTGACGAGGAGATGGCTGAAGCGAAGAGGCGAATGAAGAAACGAGGTTCAAATGGCTCTCCGGGGGTTGACCACATAAAATACCCCGAGATTCTAGAAATGCCCAACGACAAGCTGCTCGAGCTATTCCAGGCAAGCATAAGTATATATGCATAGCGAAGCGAGAGACCTAACTTGGTCCAGGCATGCATCGACAGGAAAGCAGCCCCAGGCGACTGGCTGACGACGATCCTCATCGGTATCCTGAAGCAAGGGAAAGCGGCGACTGATGCGGCTAACTACAGGCTGATCGGCCTCGAGTGCTGCTTGCTGAAGGTTGTCACTCACCTCATCGACGCCCGCTTGGAGGAATGGACTACACACGAGAAACTCATTCCTCCCACGCAAAACGGATTCAGACGAGGCCGCCGTACCAGTAACAACGCTTTCATCCTGCGATGTGCCATCGAGCGAGCGCGAGCGCAGGGAAAGAACCTCTATGTTGTATTCATCGACCTTAAGAACGCGTTTCCTGCAACGGACCTCTCCACACTCTGGTTGAAGCTCTGGCGGGCTGGAGCAGGTGGCCCACTCTTTGACTGGCTGCGAATGCTTTACACACGAATGGAATATGTGGTGAAACACGGAGGCGAATACTCAGAACGATTCAAGTCTACAATTGGAGTATTAACTGGAGACTCGGCCTCCCCGGGTCTCTGGAACTTCTATTTCGCAGACTTGACGTTTCCGGACGACCCCGACGATATCGTCCTCGCCGGAACACCTGTTCCCTTCATGGCGCATGCAGACGACGGTGCCCTCCTGTCAACAACGTCCCGTGGTGCCCAGCGCCGGACGGACCGTGACGTCACATTCACCTGGTCGACACGCAGTTTCGCCGATATCAGCATCACGAAGACGTTCTTTCTCCCCTTCAACACGCTCCCGTACCGGATGCCAAGGCTCTATGTCGGAGATCGTGAGATACATGCCGCAACCGACTACAAGTTCATCGGCCTTGCGTTCTGCACCACTGAACGCAATATATTCTCAAAAAATTATACAATCAAGGCGTCAAAGGCCCGGGGATTATCGCGGTCAACGTTCGCAGCTGAACGACATGTGGGGATGTGGGCACCAGCCGCCGGAATACGGCTGTATAATGCTCGAGTCGACCCACACCTCACCTTCGGCGCGGACGTTATCCCAGATGTTGACGAGGCGGGTGTCAAGCTGTACGAGGATGTACAGAGCTCGTTTGCACGCCGGTTACTGCATCTGACTTCCCGCTCAATGCTTGCGGCACTTTATACAGAGACTGGTCTCATGCCAATACGATTTCGGCGCGCTGGACTTGCCCTTGGATATGCGAAATACCTCCTCAATGCTCACACACTGGAAGTCGGCAACATCCCGCACCTTGCATACCTCGACACGATCGACCTCGCTCGTAACGGCGAGTCGGGATGGGCGGGTGATCTGCGAATAGCGCTTGGGTCCCTTCCCTGCCCCGTCGAGATGGAATGGGACGATTTACTGTCGGAGGATAAAATTGCGACACTCATTACAGCCGTCCGCGACTCGTGCGAAACGTATCTTCGTACCGAAATCTACAAGATGACAAAGTCGCAGTTCCTGAAAGGTCGCAAGGAGGAGGTCGCAGCTGGGAGGATGGCTGAGGTGATGCTGTATCGCCGCGAATATCTGCGTATCAAGAACTCGGCAAACCGTATCGCACTCACTCAGCTCATGTGCTCCGACCATTCATTGGGAGTGGAGTTGCTTCGACGGCGACAAGGACCGTGGAAGCACGTATACCGACACTGGCGTTTATGTCGATTCTGCCGACACGCTGTCGAGGACGAGTGTCATGCGATGCTCATATGCACCGGTGAACCTCGCCTCAGGCTGCTTCGCGCGGACTTCCTCAGGGATCTTTGGGTAATTTGGCCAGACTTGCGCTCGTTTGCAAATATTGCGGCTGTGGACTTCCTCCTCCTCATCCTTCATTGCCCCAACA